>FR990138.1:5430000-6046250 GCA_905404295.2 Ochlodes sylvanus
ATTAGTTATATAAAAATTTAAATGTGAGCCTCGGTGTAGTTAGATATGACAAAGTCACTTGCTACAAAGTATCATACATACATATTAGTAGAAGGCGATTTGTAAAAAACATTCGATTCTTTTTTACTCTTTATATAACAACGTAAATACAAGAGCCTGGGTTTAATTTATCGGCCAATATTAATATGAAAATAGAAGAAGTAAAATGGCGTCTAGGGCAGATATCCTTTGCTTCCATTGGTTTTATAGCACAACTCAACTCGGGCTGCCAAAGTATGTGTTAGTTTAAAGGTCACGACAACATTATTATCTGTCTGTTTATATTTAACCCATTGTAACTTGAATGGTAATTACAAATACCTAATACCTAAGTGGTTTATACCTCTACCAAGTCTTATCTGTCATATCATACAATAACACAATAAACATCTTTTAAATTGATGAACAATTAAAATGGTAGGGGGATAATTGAAGGTATTCAACTGAGGCTATTATTTTTATGTGTTAAACAAATATTTTGACTGACGTTTAATTTTCTTATATGTTTTTATTTACTTATATTAATTAATGTATTTTATGTGATTGTTTTCACTATGTAGTACTAAGATAGATCTGCTTGCTGAATGTTCACTCAAACGCTAAGGCTGGTCCCGTTATGTAAAAGCTTCAGCGGTTTTGTATATTGTAAACGTGTTTATTTATTAAATACTTGGTGAATACTATTGTTTCTGTTCCGTAGTAAACCCTATATTTATACTATGTTGTAACAATCATAATGAAAGCCTCTGTCTCATTGCTCTTGGAATTATATGGGGAGCATTGCTCGGTACCCAAGTTCACTGCCAAGTACGATTGAGCTCCATGTCGTAATATTTTAAAATTACAATAATAGCATCGTATTGTATTGTAATTGGACGGCAGATGATGTAAAAGCACTTTATAGAATTGAGTTTGTTGTAACGTGATCATCGGTGCGTGTAATAAGCAATCGCCAACAAGGAGGAAGGACTTATCGCGCATCGGAACGACATGGCCTTCGCTTTTCCAAAATCGCTTGTTCGTCTATTGTATTGCTGGCCTTGTGCCACCGACGTATTGTTCGTGGTCTCTTCAAATTTTTGCTTGAACATGAAATTTCACCTTGATGATACCAGGCGCAATTGTGTATTTTATCTTGTTTGGCAACCGCTTATGACTATTGTTTGGGGACGTGTTGGTTATCTTGTACTCTTGTGGGTTATTGAATAATTAGCCAGGTCTTATATTGTATAGGTACCTGCAACCTCAAAATTAAAAAACAAACGGCAGTTGCTAGTGCATTTAAATCAAGCGATTTGATGGTTTATAATGAACTAGACTTGCCCGCGGCTTCGCCCGCGTGAAATTTAGTCTGTCACATAATTTCCAACCTTATCGTGATAACTGTAGGATTGTGAAGTATACCTACTGGTACCGGGGTCAAATAATTTCTACATAATAGGTTATTCATTCAGTTTTAATTCAACCTATAACAGCAACAGTATGAACTTATAGGTAGGTACTAATGAGTTTCATAGAATGGTTAATGAAATCCACCGTAACTTCCGTATGAGACTCATACAATCTACCCAGTGATTATAGGTAGGTACATGAAATTAATAAATTACCTTTGCGATGTCTCAGATGTGAATCTGAAATATTTCAATAGGCGTCGTCCAAACCTTCGCAATGCTATACTTAGGCACTATGTTAGACATGGGAGTCAGTTTCAGGTGTGAGGTGGGTGATTTTATGTGAGGCCAATAGTTTTCCAGATACTAATAAAAACCATCTGCACCCTTTTCTCACTGACACAAGAGTTACGATATTTGCGACCCCACGAACTGAAACAATTTCAATGGACTAATAAAAGATTAGTAGGTACCTATAGGTATATGTATGTATGTATAGGTATATAGGTAGGCTTGAAACATCTTACGTGTGGGAGCTGTTTTGTTTGTTATTTAACGGCTAAAGACAATTTGCTTTGTCTTGCATTAACTTTTTTACTGATCCTATATTTTACTTTTATCATAAATATCGTAATATACTTACCTACTTAGTAGAAATTGGCAAAAGAAGTGCGACGCTTGGAATATTTTTTTTGGTCTCGCGAATGAGAGTAGGGATAGATAGAAACTTGGAATCAACTGAGATACTTAGCAACTTTGGACCTTTCGAGTTATTTGGGATTCCTACCCATATTTCCAAGGGTCTTGTATCTCCAAAGGTTGATTGGTTCAGATGCCATTAGGCATTAAGTCCGTCCGCCCATTATAATTCCTAGCTTTAGGTTTTTCAATAAAGAGTGAAATAAATAATAAATAAATAGGTATTTCCTCATGTTTTATCAAATCATCCAGGTGTCTAAGTCATCTAACCAACTACAAGTACCAGTCTCCAGAAAGTCTTCAAATTGTTTTCCTCGCAACATAACAAGCAAAAATCTAACCTATGGACAATATAAAGATACATAATAATATACCTACATAGGTGGTACATTTTTATCTATTAAACAATCGGACGGACCTTACCTTTCTAAGGTTTGACCATCGCTCGACGCGTACATTGCATGGGTCGCGTAAGGCTCGTAAGCAATAAGTATGTAGTAAGAAATCATAATGGAATGATAATCGCGCGTCGGTTGACCGTCCACAGTGAATGGCCGGGCGATTCGCGACACGCGACAGGTGGTCGGTGGCTGGCCCTTCCTCGTTCAGCCGTGACTGGTGAGCTTTCATTGTGCGTCATGAGGTCCACCAAACACGAATCCACTCGAGTAACTCCAAATAATTTCAAGGAACAAATGATCAAACAACAATTAAGTAAGTAGATACTAAAGAAAGAAAGCTTGTATCTTTTTGTCGCTATAATAACTACAATAGGTATACCTAGTAATATAACGTAGTACTTAGTATAAAACAGGAAAGTATACTACATATTATATAAATTATACCAATAGGTACTTAGCGACAAAAGAGGTTCACATTAAGCTTACCTATATCATAGGACAATTGAAAATTTACATGTACAAATTAGAATTACTTTTAATATATTTTAATAACGGGGTCCCTACGTAAAAAATATTATGTAGGTAGTAATTTTAAGATAATAAAAAAAATATATTTTAAAACGTTCAATAAGTAGGTAGTAGGTACCTAACTAGTAATCTAAGTAGGTACCTATACCCTACACGTAGGTACTTAAGTAAGCAAGCTACATTTGTAATGGTTATTCACGTTACCCTTTATATCGATTTTCACGGGATTGCTACAGAAATCAACGTCAATCGTGCGACATAATCGAGCTCACGAGCGAATGCATCTGATGATAAAATTTCCTGTTTTATTGACAATTGCAGTGAGTAGATACACGATACTTAGTACGATGGAGCTTTTTTCGTCTTCGTTGTTTGCACTGCTTGTACCGCTGGTCCCTACCATGAAAATTGTAAGAGTCACCTGGAAAAAATGTAGTCTCATCTTCTGATGTGCCTAGGTACCTAGTTTGAGGAAGCCCCAAACCTCGATTATACCTAATGACGTAGAATCAGCTAACAAAAAAAGCTTTTTCGTTCGCTACGTAGAAGAAAGTTAGTAAGCTATATTTTATAGGTAGGTATGTAGGTACCTACACCTTATTTGTGTTACAAATACATTTATTAATGAAAATAAAACATTTGTTACTGACAATGAGAAGTAACTCTTTGACAAAATGAATCCGAATGAATGTAGGTTGTTCTAGTTGAATTTTTATTCTAACAATATTCCTATATTGCAAGGTTACGCAAAAATAGTAGGTACCTATTACCTTCTCACGGCCACCACATTTTTGGGGACTGCCACAATAAGTGAACGTAACAAAACGTATAGAAATTTTGAAGATTTACCGTTGCGGCGGTAACTGTTTCGCGTAAATATGAATTAGTATAGTTCGTAGCGATCAAAACACGCACGCCACCGAAGACATAAAAGCTGTGAATTTGCGACACTTTCTTGGCTTTTCTTTCATAGGTAAGTGATTGTGTCGTCGCATTCTCTCATTGTAGAGCATGAAGAACAGCTTTTTGTTATACCGCAAGACTGTGTGAATATTTGCCGCATAACAAACAGTTAAAATGATAAGTATGTAATAAATTTACATCATATTTTTAATACTTAACCTAATATTTCGAGGTAAGTTATATACCTAGCTCCCTATTGTACAACACTGACCTTTAACTACATATTATATCAAAAGTTTCTTTGCTGCTTGGTTTTGCGGGTGTACCTTTATAGAGTCCTCCAATAATGAAATACTTATGATGTTATCAATTTTAACTAAATATTTTAAAGTCAACATAACCCGTCAGCACATACCACTAACAGCATTATCCCAACGAGCTAATAAGTATTTCGCTGCGTTACCCCATGGACATTTAATTTTTTTTTACTAGGTATTATACATATATAAGGCGCTTGGCTGATCGATAGAGCCACCAAAGGCGAATCTAAAAATGAATCTCTATTACATACCTATTACACCACGTTACATGATCTTCAAAGCCATTCTGTTAGAATATTAATACACTTTGCTAACTAGAACTCTAAAACGGTGAATATATGTTTCGCTACACATATTATGAGTTATGACACGTAAGAACAGCATCCATAGTGTGAATTATTACATGAATACTTTCACACGGTTCCGCAAGTAATGTTGTTATTGAAACGTGCTTTGTCGCTCTAGGTCATTAAGGTTACATGATCGCAATATTTATTATGTTAAAAATGTTGAAACACATAAAATACTTAGTAATATTTAACCTACAAAGTGATACAGTACTGTACAGACTTCGATTGCTTATTAAATAAGAAACAAATCGTTAAGTAATTAGAGATTTGATAGAGCTACGTCGGCTGTTGTATCAGGACTTAAATATATAAATTAATATCATTATTACAGGACTTAAGCAAGTACACATATTTGTGGCAGATGCTATCAACAACAGGGACTGTATGGGCCTGTGGTAGGGACTGTGGATGTGGAACTGTAGGGTTGTTAGAGACGCGAATGTTAACATAATACTACGCAAGCGCGAATTCTTACCATTCTCTGTCTACTCAAAAACTTCAACCTCCCTGTCGCACTCGAATGATTTCAAGCAATTTGTTTCATCGATGCTTCCAACAGTGGCCTGCACAATATTCTTAAACCTATGTGATCCTGGTACCAGCGCTGAAGTTTCATAATATCCACCGGTTGATTTAAAATGGCGGATACACAGAACAGTGATACAAGGGCGGATATACGTAAAAAAATTGGAAACTCATAATAGCGTAAAAGGACTTTGCTTACGTTCTCACGTAAATGACTTCGATTGAAATGAAATATTTATTTACAAATGATGTAAAAAACAAGGCGATGTTATTTCAATACCTATAATATAAGTTACAATAATTATTAGTTTCCCAGCAGCCGACATAATTATGTACCTCTTACTAGGCAAGTTCAATGCAGGAGACGAGCAAGGCATATAATATGATGTTGTAATTACTCGAGGTCGAGACAATGACGCTTTTATACTAGTAGGTAGGTAGGTACACAACACGCATGCGTACCACCATCTCTCTTTTTAAACGTTGAACAACGATAAGTTTCTCTCATTTATGTTTCCTTAGTACTTTGGCCGTTTGTTTCATAACAACTCTCTGGCAGGTTGCCTATGGGATTTGCTTGAAAAGCTTCATGATATCAATTGTCTGCCCAACTTCGTTAAATTTCCACGTTGCGGAGAAAATAACGAGCAAGAGATTAGGAACGCAGTGGTATGAAAGGGTATGTGAAACAACTTGTTCGAGTTACTAGGAATGTATCGCGACATACGTACGATGTTGTTGAAACAAGTATACATTTACACATACTCTATTATTTTTGCCCATGAAGCGAACTAGACTTTTTTGTGTAGACAGCCGAGGGAACCGTTGCCTTAGTACCAAGCGAAACATTTGCTAATCAATTATATCAGGCAATTTACTTTCATACTTAACCTTACATTTATATTTTTAGGGACAGCCTTTGATTATGTAATAAAAAGGGGTCGTCTTTGTTGTTTCTAAATTAAGAACATATTCATTTATTTATTCTCCTATCAGAACGTTCAAACTATTATAATTTGTGTCTCTTATCCCCGATACAGACCTGTGTTTCATGGAAAATAGTATCTCAGATAAATAAAAAGTTACAAAAAAACAATGTTTTGGCCTCCATACCGCTTAAACCTATGCTTGGCCTCATCACAGTTTTATAATAAATGTTTTGGGGTACTTGTGCTTATTTGTAAACGCAAAAAAGGTTTCGGGATGCGAAGAGAGGCCGGGCTAAGTAGTTATTATCTTATCTACTTTCGCTGATTATCTATAGTTGCAGATAATAGATATTGGCCAGCTTAGAGCTTTAGTTTTTATAACAAGTATATAGTTGAAGTTTACGGTGTCATGTTTAAGTCTATGTCAACCCTATACAGTAAATAATAGATAAACAATAAATTTACTAACACAACCATTTTACGCAGAAAAATTATCTAATGTAATTGTAATACCTACACAACTGTCTTATGACTTGGGATGTACGCAATTGAAAACTGATAGTAATAACCTTGTTCAAATGGAGGATAGTTATCATACGTCATACATGCATATGAAAGAAGGGCCAATTGAGAGCTCCTGGCGGCACCAGTGCGGGTGTATCCGAACTAGTGACAAGCTGAAAAAAATACTGAAGTCTTTCCCTACCACGCCTCCTCCGTCACCCGCTCATGACTTTCATAACGCTTCGGTATGGTATATCTAATTCCCCCTTTAACATTATTTTTGATCTATTGTTTAACGCGTATAAAACGAGTTACTTACCTATAGTGGATTACCCCTAAGCTACGGTAATATAATTTCATCTTGTCATGTTTTTAGTGTGATAACAAATTTGTATGTAGTAAAATTATTGAATATACTGGTGTAAGTCTTGTAAGAAAACCATAAATTATTACCAACTAAGGCCAGTAGATAACAATATCCTTCTGTTTTTCCAGCAACTATAATAAATACTAGCTGACATGGCAGACGTTGTTCTGCTACATAGTAAACATTCTATTTTTTTAATAGATACTTTTAGGAAATGCTTATTTGATGAGCAATAACTTTTTTTATGGCAGCATTTTGTCTCCAATAATTTCGCTGATCTCTTGGTGTATCTCGACAATATCGCCACCTACCGGTTCTAATTGTAAAACTTATCCAACCATAGAACCACTAAAACACACACAAAAATTAATTAAAATCGGTCCAGCCGTTCAGGACGAGTTCAGTAACATTAATACACACGCACAGAAGAATAATATATAAAGATACTAAATTTTATCCTTACTTAAGAGTAAGGATAAAATTTTCTAATAATGGTATGCCATTGTTAGCATTCTTTTAAGAAGCTTAGGATACCACTTTAATTTATATTAAAGTAGGTATTACTTTCTGTAAAACTATTTTACTCTACCTATAAATGTAAGTTAGGACTCGATTACAATTACAAGACTAAGAGACCAGAAGATGAAATATAATTATATGTATAAAAAAATTAAGTGTCTTACTTGTGTTCTACTTTCAGGTACACAATTCTTGCATTTCTGCTTACTGCACTGGTGTCCATCAGCCTATACATTGTATACAAACCATTCCAGAATCACCTAAAAAGGAACTTAAGGAACCAATACCACTAGCTGATGCCCCAAAACCAGTTAGTACCATGGTCTTTTATAACTTGTATGTATATTTTCTTTTGATTATATTAATTTAACATTCTTCATAATATTGTGATGTACCTATCCATACTCTGAAATTGTGAATGTTGGACCGTTAGTCTTGGCGTTTGTCATTGTAAAAAATACTATTTTAATAAATTTGAAATTGGTTCCCAAAAAAATACTTAAACAAGATTTGTTATATATCCAAATAGATTAGGTACGTGACATAGGATTACCTACCTATTAAATTTTCGTTGTATTTATATAAGCTCAGTTGTATGACGTGACCATGAACTTTGCCATTGCTCGTAATGTCGTGAAAAAATTCCACCATAACTTAAATTTAATCTATGCTTCTACCAACAAAGATGCCGATTTGTCTCGGGTCTTCTAGGCACTAATGGTAGCTCGTGAAACGAGATAGAATCTGGCATGGTCGTGACATGCCACGCCCGCGCAGTCATGTTCCCAGAGGACATAAACCTCCTATCGCTTATGGTCCTTGGATAATAATATTCGGCGCTACTCGTGTAGATAACTGTCGAGGAAGTAAATATACTTTATTTAAATAAAACTATCTTGTGACTGTGAGCCCAATGAACTGTCCATTGAACTGTGTCAAGTGGGCTTCAGCACTAGATTTGAAGTCGTTTACATTAATAAAATTAAAACTCTATATAGCTTAATTATTTATGTTTGAAATGGACATTTGATGAATCAAAAGCACTAATTATGCATTCAAAAAACAAGAAAGTATCCAAAGGATTGTTTGTTTGTTACCTTATAACTTTCGATTGGGTAAACAGAGTTTGATGATTCTTTTTTTATTTGAAAAGTGGTGCTTCCCGTGTAGTCGCATTTTAATTTGGTCAAGTTCTGACAATGGCATCCATGACAAAACCTTTTAAGTCTTAAATTTGCTTTAATTTGAAGTCGGTGTATTACTTGTAAGATTATTACGTGTTCCATCGCAATATCTGATGAGTGATGACCAATAATGACGCAGGTGTCCTCTCCATCCTTTTTAACTTACAACGCGTCCGTAACGTCTTGAGTGTTATATAATATTATAAAAATAAAATATTAATGTGAACAAAAGTTATGTGAAATTTAAATAATGTCCTCAATATAGTCCTGGGCAAATTTACCCAGTCAACGGTTTACGTCACAACAGAATCTCTATGACTTTGCATGGGCAATTTAAATGAATTTGAAGCCATCATCATTTGCTTACGGAACAAATCGTGTGCAGAAAATTACTAAATTACTTGTTCTTTGTCAAATGAATGATATAAGTGATTTTTATTGTATGACTTGAAAGTTGTAACGCCCGCTTTACCTTGCATGAGGCTACTTACCGTTCAATGGGCGATGCAATATGAACTTGACGTTATATCATCAAGACTAATGTCGAATGTTTTAGGGTTGTGTAGTAAGGATTCATTAATTTTCGAGTCCAAATTAAACTTCCTTGTCCGTAGAAATTTCCGTTAAATTACGGCACTTAATCTTTACCACCCAGTTTAATCAGGACGGTACCATTGCGAGGTGGTGGGATTATTTATTTGCTTACCCTTTTATAATCAACCTTGTCAATTGCAGAAACAGAATTCTTTCCAATTCTTTCAAATTTCGTCAAATACTTAGGTATATAGTTTCGTCGCATCTTTTTTGGCCACATACCGTTGGATATGCTTTGGATTATAATGAGTAGCATTTGTCGCCAGTCAGCTATTTTCTTTATGTAAAAAGTGCACACAATGTAGGGATTGGATGAAATTCAAATTCAAATCATTTAATATTCGAATTTAATGTTCATAATATTGTTATATAATTTCACCGTGGAATCGATAGGGATTTTATTTGCTGTTTGAGAATGAGCTGCATGGGTACTTTTGAAAAGTGCTAAAGTATCTTAGAACTAGATCAGCTAAATTCATTTTATCCAAAAATCACTATTAGCGAGGCGTTCCTCTGTTTGTTAATGTTTAATTAACACATTAGATTGAGATCTCTCTAGGTTAAGACCGAATGGTGTTTATGTTCCGCGCCAAATTATTTCAAAAATTGTTTGTTAATTAATGATAATTTGATGTTATCTTAATTGCAATCTAATTCAGGGTTTTAAGTAATTGTAATTTAAATAACAAGTAGGTACTCGTACGTATCTCGTAACCGAGCAGGTGTTAATTTTATTGAGATCACAGGATTCAAAAATTTCTTAATTAAAGGTTATAATTGCATTACAAGGTATCTGGGGCCCAAGTCTGCTAATTTATCAATGTGGCAAACTATTCTGACGCGACACAATTGAAGCTTTTATGAATTAGCAGATATGGGCCTCTGTTTTTACTCTAGTATGGAACGTAACTTGTTTAATAGGAAACATGTGTTCCTCTTAATTATCTTTTACTAATACATATTACTATAACTTTCCCGGGAATGCTTTTGTAGATCTAGATGCCCAGTTTTATAATTACAGATTAATTTTATTTATTAAATCCCTAAGTACTAAATTATTAACAATTACCCCACGTAATGGTAAGGAGTCAACTATGACCATGGCTTGTAACCCTCACTTTGTGAGAGGAACCAATTTAGAGTCATGGATTGCGATGATGTAGTTGCGTTACTCTAACCTACATTTCCACTTTCTCATCAAGGTGAGCACCAAGACCTGGCGTGTGGTAGGTGATTTGGTACAACTACTCCAGCTGTCGGTCACCGCCACCGCCCTTGCTCTCTACTACCTCATCTACTGCTACATGCAGCTCATTTACTACACACTCAGGACCGCTCTGTACTTTCACAACGCCGACGGGTAACTAAACATATTTTTATTTTTCTTGTTGCGACATTGAACTTACGTATCATGTTTAGGTATGTGACAGATAAAATGTTTGTTCTCGAGTCATGGGTGTTAGTGACGTGTAATTTGCGTGTCTTGCAATTGCGTGTAATTTGCGTAACGTGTCCATTCCACCCACGACACAGGCTATCCTAGTGCGCTAAATAAATAAATGTTAACACACTCATGGGTATAAGTTTGTTAAATAAATAAATGTTAATACACTCATGGGTATGAGTGTGTTAACATTTATTTATTTTATTTAAGTATCTCAAGGTTAGTGGCGTTGTGGTCTTACCTATATGGTAAAGCACACTAACTTAGTAAAAGCCTCTTTACTGGAAGACAACCACAATATAATATATATTCAAACACCATTGAGTTAAAGCACAGTATAGTTCGATTCGAGGTTACAGGAATTTAAAAATAAACACTAAAGATTTTCCAACCTAGAAAGTCATTGAGTCATTGAAATTATTTAATTAGTCTGTGAAATGTTTCTGGCGTGGGAATCGGATGCCGTTCTTTGTTACATTTTTATGAACAAAAAGATTTTTATGGAAATTAAGTGTCAGTGAAGCGAGCACTGCACCTGGTATTCGGTGACATTGCAACTCACGGCCTTTCGTTGTTTTTTATAATAATAGTTTCAAATTTAAAAATCGAGGCCACTAAACTTCTGATGTCACAAAACTTTGTTTTACATTAAGTAATTAGACCGGTGTATTTTTGTGGGATTTTCCGCAAGGTCTTTTATTTTTGAACAAATAATAAATCGGCAGAAAGAAAGCAACTTACATTGCTCCTTTAAATGCTGTACAACAGAGTGAATAGGCCTTTACCAAGTTAATGCGCTTACCATATTTAGACATCAATGCCACTTAACATCAGGTGGGATTGTTGTCAGGTTTAAACTTATTTTTGTTTTAAAAAACAACACGTCGTACCCCAACCATAACGTTTAACATCGACGTGATTAGTCAGGAGTCCACATCGGCTCTTCATGTAACACAGTTCACACATACCTAATTACGCTGATGATGCCTTTGGTGTAGCTAATGCCCATGGACAACTGTGACTTGCCTTCAGGTGGCTCTTCTGCTGGTTTATCAGCACAAAACGTTCTTGATTTCCGGTGTAGGTAGGTACCACTCGTATGAGCCGTTCCGTTCCGTCCCGGCAAAGGCTATAATTATGTATACCTATTTTAAGATCTCATTGTAAGCATGATGCAATAAAAACTTATGATTTATAACTTATGAGCGGACAAGCCACCCGATGGTAAGTGGTCACCATCGCCCATGGACATCAGATAAAACTCTTTAAAGCTCACTAAAGGCATCTTCATTGCTTTGTAGAAAGAAGGAAAAGGAAATAAAGAAAATGGCTCTCAAAATTGGAACTTGACAAGTCGTTAGGCGGCTTACTGAAACAAGAGGGTGGTCTAGCCAGCCGAGGTTCAGCCCTACCACTAAACCTAGAATACTTTGGTTAAACCGGATGGTGCAAAGTCCAGCGAACTCTGAAAAGAGGGACCTCGTCCGTTGTTCGGCAGGGTGCACTACGAGTAGGGTTGGTTCCCTTAGACTCGCAAACATTGATGGAGCACTTTACATACTTACTGATGATTGATGATGATAAATGATTATACCAACGTATAAACCTATTTGAATGTTAGGTCTCCACTCGCAGTATGAGTAAAGACAGTCCACTTCAATGTCCAAGTGCAAAACTTTAACAACAAAAACGAAAATGCTTTCAGCAAGCAAATGATGATTTCCAATACTATAATTGTAAAAATATAGAGGTGTGAAAGATTCTGCATTGGAACAGAAATATCTAACAACGAAATCGCGAGTATCTACTGGCTAATATCGTTATAGGTACTTTATTATGTAAAATAAATTACAGATTGAACTTTGGTTTGTTTTTAGGCCCATGAAGATTACGATAGGAGTGGTTACGCTGAGCTCCCTGGTTGTTGGTTTCAACTTAATTCTACGGATGGAACGTTTTATTGGAATATCTTAATAAATTATAATCAAAAGAAATACTGATTAATATTTATGTCATACTTTAATGTAACGTTAACAAACTTTTTTAATTATAATAATTTAAATTGATATGTAAGATTTTCTACGAAACTTACATTTGTATAATTAAAACGTTTTTAATAGAAACGTATTTATTCTTTACTAGTCGGTAAGTAAATAAAGTTTTGATTTTATTCGTTACATTTTAATTGTCGTCAAATTGTCCGGTCGTGATTACACGGGTTGACCGGAACGGACACCTGGACATTGTTTTCTGAAGTTTAGGAAGCGATTAAGGCCCCAAGCTACTGAGCCGAGAACTACGTGCGGGAAAGATTGAAACATTTCATAGTCGAGGAGGCTAGGTGGAAGCTGTACACCGGCATTTGAACATCAGCCGCCGAGAGCGTCGCGTGCGATACGCGATCCGAGTGACGTCATCGCGGTACGCGCGAGTCTTCAAATACTGTGCTTTTCAAAATAATTCAAATAGATGTTGCCATAAGTGTTGTGTTCGTTTGACAGTATTAGAACTAAGAAAGTGCCGGCAAGTGTAACGTTTTGTGCAAAATGATGTTCAATATGAGGTAAGAGGAATTCTTTGTTTTACGATATTAGAAGAGTTTTCAGGATTCATTTTATGAATGAGTAACGCTTAGGTTTAATATGTGCAATGTGATCATGCGATGCGTTTTTAAAAAACACTAAGTGATTTTTCAGGTTACTTATGTTAGCTATCCCGTGATGTGCTTGCTCGGTTGTCGGTTTTTTTATGTCAGCCTCGAAATTTTTTTATGAATTTCGATTTGGTTGCTAATTCCATAGATGCCTCTCTTTGAATGGGGGAGTGAGATTTTTAATGTAACTAAATAGACTGTTACTTTAGTAGTTGTACCTACTGTTGTTGCATTGCCAACTTTGTAATGTAAGGCCGATATAGGGCTTTTGTCGAAAAACGGCAGATAGTTTATTATGGCGGGTTTCTAAGTAGTAATATTGTAAAAGGGCAAATTAAATACTCGAGCTCCATTTTACATTTTTATTGAATGACAATATTGACAGCATTCCTTTTCTTCTTAATTCAGCCAGTAACATTTTGCTGGAATACCTGAAACCTATAAAAGACTCCCAACTGATCTTTCCTCTCCGCTCCTCAATCTCGTTTCCACTCCTCAAGCCTGCACCTCACCACTCCACACCGCGCCTCACCAACTCACCACACCTCACCTCTTGTCCCCACACCTCATATGACCATTTCCCTCTGATCCTGCTTCTCGCAGTTGTTTTAGTAAAGGTACAAAATTCCTCCGTTACAATATTTAATCACTGTGTAACTAATTCATCGAGATAATTATAGGCATAATCAGGTCAAATCAAATAATTTTAGATTCCTAAGATAATTAAACGGACAGACAGATGGACAGGCAGTCCTATTTTTTCATTCAATTATGTAGGAAAGCCTAAAGATTAAAATCGATTAAGAAAGCTTCAGAATATACAATGAACCTTAGAATATGAGACGTAAAATCATTTGTACTAGTTTTGTGACCCCGCTACGCTTCATCGGAAAACTGCGGCTTTTAACTCAACAATAACAGATAACGTTTATTTAAAACGAATTTGAATACCCCACAAAACAGAATACGACGAATAAACGCTCAGAAATACTTCAATGCTTAATGGACTACACGGTTAGTTAAATTTTGAACCTCAATTCGCAGTGAAAAATTAACAAGCCAAGGAATAGCCGTTTTTCGTCATCAAAAGAAAGAAACAGAGTTTAGGTTTGATTTTAACCTATTTTTGGAACTTATACGTGACTGTTAAAGTATTTGTTGTGTTTATTAAAATATGTACATATTCGAAATATATATTTAAGGTACATAATCGCTTAAAACGCTTTACATTGGTCTTAGATCCGAACTAGACACGACCTTCACCCATCTGTTTAATGGATGAAAACTATTCTACTTATATCAAATTTTATATATTAGAAAACATAATATATCCGAGTGGGTTGCCTAAAAAAATCCTATCACTATGATTATGACAATGATTAATTAAAAATTGAATAATGACTTTTTATTAAATATTGCACTTAAGAGTTTAATTACGAATAAATTTAATATCAATCGAAAGTATGAAGCCTAGTAGAATAAACAAACGTTGCGTTGTCTATTTTTTCCTGGCGTAACAACTGGGTTGGTAGATACAAACTGGTAAATCGATAATTTAGTTTAGTAAATAAATCTTTTATCAAAATGAGCGCTATTTAACTGTGATACCTATAGGGTTGTCAGTAAAAAATCTGGAATGACGGTTGTCAAGATTTGAAAAGTGAAAAATTTATGCGACAACCGTACAGTGTCAAAGATATAATAATAAATAACTATGTATTTACAAACATATTTTACTGAATGCCCGTTTTTAATCAGAACAAGAAGGTATAGGCTAAACAATTACCTGTTATTGTATTTATTTATTTTACCGATCTGCCTGATTTTATGTAATAAAATAAAGATAAATGCTTGATATAAGTGCACTGTCTAGTATTTTAGAGCACAACGTCTTGACTCATAACCTCCATTGTAATTACTTTTCGCGGCTACATAGCGTACAAACGGCGTAACTTTGTGTACTTACTCATTGAAAATTAAGGAAGTGGCTCAAATACAGCGACGCGTAGCGTTTTATTTTACTGCGGTACTTATTTATGAGTAATGTCTGTGCATGGAAATATTTTATTTCTTGTGTAAGTTAGAACTTTTAGTACTACAGTAATTGACGGCAAGGTTCGATCCGTTGCGAATTAAATGTACACTGAATAAGATTATTCGTAGAAAGATCAAAAACTATTGCATAAAATATTTTAACCGGACTTAATATTTTTTCATATAAGAAATATAAATAATAGCATGAAAAAGCCATAATGTGAGTGCTTAAACTGTACAGTAGATTATGGATATTATTATGATTAATGATAAATATCAATTAATTCAAACTTCCAATTAATTAAAAACAAAGGAATTTTCATTTTTGTTCTAAATATGTAGGTACACAGGTAATTTGCAGTAAATTATAGTAACTATTGTAATTATAAAATGCCAAAAGTATCAACTTTTGATCCACAGGAATACAGAGTACCAAGTTTTTTGTGACCTACTTGAAGCTGAATTTGTGTTTCATAATCATAATATCATAAATAAAGGTACAGTTAACCAGAAAGTTATAATGATAATAATAACCACATTTCCCCAAACGTCAGAAACTGCAATAAAATAAAAAAAGAATATGAGGGACCTTCGCGTAAACTCGCACATAGCCAGTAAGTCGCTTTAATATGGCCGCAGCTTTACATCATAAAGCGAAGTGCAAAGCGGCGCATTGTCACAAGACGCGTGCCGTGTCGTAGTAACGGTGCGTTCCGCGCGCCGCCCACAGTTCTCCTCGACTGTACCCTAACGATTTCACCCTTAAAGGTGATCGAGCAGAACCGCAATTTACGTGCCTTTGAAATGTTGCTTTGGAATGTATTCAATCTAGTGAGCTTATGTTTCTGTTATGACGTAAGTTTCGATATTAATGAGATTATCATCGCCATCAAGTCTGCCAATGTGTGTCTGTAAAAACGTTTCATGGTTTGATTAAAACGAAAGGGGTTTTTGACACTGGCCGAGTAAAGACTGCAGTCATCACCTGTAATTCAATTCGTTATTTAGAATCAGGGTTGCAGATTTTCTCCCCATGACTGCTACAACTTTGAAGACGAACAGATCAGAACGACCCTCAAATCGGTTTATTAATATAGTATATCTATCTATTAATAGACTATTCAAATCTATATTTGTCTATTAAATACTTCTTATCATAACATCTACAGAAAGGTGAGATCGGATCTCTCAACATAAACACAAATAAATAATTTAACTATTTCCGCGTGTCTACCTATTAAATATTGTACAAACGTGGTACGGATGAAACAATTAATTCTACGAAAGCATGTTGGGGATGTGGTTGTGGTGAGGAAACGGTAATGAGGTCATCACCGGAGATGTAGGAAACGGCGCGAGGCCACGCGTCGGATCCATACTGGCTGCACATCTGTTGTAAAATACTTATTTATTTAAACACTGTGGGAACATTGTGTGACCGAAAACTACATTCATTCAAAACTTTTCAACAAATGTCACAAACCATTAGCAACGTACTATCTATTAGATTCAGGTCTCGGCTGGTAATGAGGTTTTTGCGCCAAAAATGTGTAATTATCATTGCTGGATTGAGAACGTGACATTGATTGTTGCATCTCAATATTCATGGTAGGGGAGCCCGTGGTGCTAAATGGGGATTTACTCGAGCGTCACAGAGACCTATTGGGTTGCAAAGCTTAGATGATAAGAAGAAAAAAATGTTATATGATATATACCTTTTCATCGGTGGGGGAAGCGGCTATAGATTTTTAAATATGTAAAAAAAAACTGATGCATGGACATCCTCGAGCGCGTCAGATATTGATAGCATCAATGCCCTACGTATTTTTAATAATGTACGTATGTTAATCTGACCGTTTGCATGGTGGGGGTGGTTGTATGTAAGGGTTGAAAATGAAAAAAAAAAAAATTTAATCGAGCGCGTCAGATTTTCTAAGGGAGTGTTAAGTGCACCAAAAATAAGCTCTCATTCATTAATCTGACGATTTCGATGGGACGCAAACTCGTGGCCATTCTCATAATATGCAAAAAAAATTCGCCATTTTGACATACTCAAGCGCGTCAGATTAAGATATATATGGTTCATCTTTATGTTCTAAACGTACTGTCTCATAATCCGACGATTATCTAGAGGGATTCGCCTAATCTGACAAAAAAACGGTTCACCCTAAAGGCCATCCCTGCAATTTCCCGCTAATTCCATTCCTGGGCGCTTAAAATTGTACTTATGACATTTATTTTGAGCTCGTGGAGTTCAAAGAAATAATATTTCTATGTATTTGAGCTCTCCCAGCTCAAAAGTCTGATAGAAGTTTCATAAAACACTATTTTTGGAATTTTCAAACTGCAATAACTTTTGAATGGATCAACCAATTTTCACGCGGTTGGCGGCATTCGACGCAGTTTTATCATCCTCATAAGTAATTTAAAAGTTTTAATTAATCGAACCAAAAATTTCGGAGTAATCCCGAAAAAACACTTTTTCGGGTTTCTTTCGTTCACGATATCTCTCGAATGAATCAACCGATTTTGACCAACTTGGTGGCGATCGACGTGGTTTTTCAAGCTCAAGGGCGGATTAGTTTTTGAAGTTGATCGATAAAGCCGTTTAAAAGTTATTCCAAAAAAACCACCTCCAAAAAAATTTTTGCTGGAATATGGTGATGGCGTCATGACAGCAGAAACTGGAGTGGGGACGGAGTGAGAGAGTAATAGATAGAGAAAGAGTGAGAGAGGAATAGAAACGCGGAGAAGGAAATATAGGCATCACGCAGCTGCACGCATTTAACTTTATCGACGATTTTTTTGTTATTTCGGCTTGCGGAAATCGTCAGATTATATATTTTTCGTTATTCTTGAATTATTTCCTTCAAAATAAAAAAAAATTAACTACGCTCGAGAATGTCAAGATGACGTTTTTTTTTTACAACTTTGCTGCCCTCCCCTTTCTTTACGTCACTCTCAAATTGTCAGATTAGTGGAATATACACTTTTTAGGAGGTAATTAACTCACCCTACCTTAATCTGACGCGCTCGAGAATGTCTGATGATCAATTTTTTTTTACTAATCTGATCCTGTATCCTTCACGTGCGGCCTTATATATGAGGCTCATTTTTGATGGAGTTACTTAACCGGGTACAGGGTATCGCCCTGTATATTAATCTGCCGCGCTTCTGTAAATCCCGAAATCCCCTCTTGGGCTCCCCTACCATCACAATTGCTGGAGTATTCAATTGTTGAGATTTCATAAATACTTGATTGCAATTACAATTTACGTAGGTATATCGGATCGGAGCCAACTGTAATTTTATGTTAAAGTTCATTAATTTTTATTATATTAATTAAGTAATACATTACATATAATTATTATTGTTAAGATTTTTTTTGGAACTTGGGAGCATACTTTCCAGAAGAAATGTATGTTTGTATAAATAATTATCGTAATAATCATTGATTCTACCTCCATCTTTTACTTATTTATTTTTCGAAAACCTTAAATCTATGACTCATTTCGATGGTGGCCGCGAGACTAAGGTTGCGACCCCACAAACTGGGATTTGACTTTACACTGACCCCCTTTAGACATTTAAAAATAAAATTGTGTCTTAAACTTAAACAAATGCACGCTAAGCCCAAAAAATGTAACATTTCAATGGACCATAAGTAAACATCACACTCCATTATTGGCGAAAAGAAGCTGAATTTGAAAAAAGAATGTACCGTTTAAGTTCATTGTCGTAGAACGCAAAGTTCATTTTGTGTTCGTAGCGACCGGTAAAAGCCATTTATGAGTTTTTGTTATTGCCTATAGATTAATGTGTTCGAATTTTCGTACATTCTAAAATTTCTAATGTGTGCTTTCTAAAGAGAAATAGCTAAATGGTAAGGTTGTTAAAGGTAAACTTTATGACGCTTTTATTTTACGTTTATAACGTAATCGGAGACGGAACAAAAGACATAAACGGGCGCGCTACGCCGCGTCACCGTTATTTTGCAAGTACCAGTATTTTGAATTCCACTCTAACAAATGATACAAACTATTATAAGATTTAAATTAAAAAAGTTAAAGTTTTATTTAAATTCAACAGTATAAAATATAATGCATCTAATAATTATAATAATTTCAATGTTAGTATGTTAATTTAGTAGTTTATAAAATTATGTTTATTTCTAACTTTTTATCTTTCAATGTTATATTACGTTACACTCATATTTTCTAAATAATCGTTTCATTTGAATGAAATAAATTAAAAATTCTAAAATACTTGATATAAAAGGGAAAACTCTAATAAAAACGTGTAACTAGATTTTAAATTAAGAGATATTTTTTTAAGTACACATATTATGTTTATTTATTCGATACTGATTACAATAGATAATATATGGCAAAAAACAAAAAAGTAATGAAAAACTAAATTATACCTAAAATAAAATAAATAACAATCATATAAGTACATAGATCGGTCCTTGTAGATCGCTCTCGCTTTAAAGCAAGTTTTCAATAAGAGTAAAATCTTTAAGTATTTTATGTGCCAAAACTTTGTCACAAGCTGCTTTCAATCGAAAATGACACTATTTAAGCACGAGTAACGGATTGATTGTTTGGATCTCGACCACGAAGCCAAACGGCGATTATAACCGACTAACTCCAAAGTCGGAACATTCAGCCACGGTTAATTGTGTTCTCAATCACGAATTGTCCATTGGTCAAAGTTCACTGATTGCGGAGTGGAACCGGTGTTAGTACCTACTAGCAATGGTCTAGGGAGTCTAGGCTAATTGCTGATTGCTCGGATGAATATAATGATTCACAAGAAATTTTAGGCGTATGGGGTGTTCATGAACAAATCATAATACTTATGTACACTTCATCATCATCGCAACCCATAACTGTCCCACTGCCGGGCACGAATCTCCTCTCACAATGTGACGGGTACAGGCCATAGTCCAAAATGCTGGCCAAGTGCGGATTATCGGACAATAATACTCGTATACCTAAACACCTTTTAATGAAAACGGGTATTCATAATTTTTGTATTGTTAGACCCATTTGACGACCCCGTAGCCTAGTTGGTAGTGGCCCTGCCTGCGAGGCGAGGGGTCCCGGGTTCGATTCCCGGCCAGGGCAGATGTTGTAATTTGTGTTGTCCATGCCACCCGCGACAAAGGTAATCCTAATGCGGGGCATGAGTGTGTTTACGTTTACTTCAAGGTTCACGAGTCGTATATTATTACTATTTTTATTATTTGGTTCACGCCGTGACTTTGTGATCCATTAAGTTAACTAAGCACATTTTCACGATAATAATATGTATTTTGGCGTATATCGTCGTACAACATATATCTCGAGTACCTACAACTTGAAATATGAGTAAGTATAAAAAATCGTGAGTACCCGCGGTGACATACTTAGTGTACTCGGATGAGAACTTTAAGCGAAAGTAGTTGTTTCCTTTTTTAATGTCAATATTTTTAAATTATTGACGTTTCACTGATCATGTACATTTCAATTGTTGAATGCTTCGCATGAAGGCCGGGTGCTTCGCTTCGATGCCGATGATTATGTTCAGTGACTTTAGGCCTGGGAAATCGTGATAGTCATTTTAATTGCTTATTGAAGCTTGTGTTAATTAAGTAATAACTTAAAAGCGTTGATCGTTGATATACTTGTGAGCTAAAGACAAATTATTTTATCTATTTGTTAAAGTAGTATTATCATTAAAAAGTAATAAAATATCCTCAATTCTGGTAACAGCCAATAAGAAGACTGACTAACCGATATTGAATATCTGTCGCAGGTCAATTACCTATAATAAAGTGTTTTATTGTAAGATATCATACCACAATTTTTACGAATTGTATGATAATTTGCAAAATGTGCACATAATATTTCAATTGTAAAGAACAATACTTCATGTAAAAATTAATTTGCTCAGCAGCAGCTAGATACTTAAAAAATCTAATTTTTGAAATCGATATTATCATTTCCAAGAACAAAGGAACAAAGACTTACATAGAAGATTACATAGAAGGACCTTCCTTAGAATAAAAATAACCTGATTAACCATACAAATCCTATTGGTCTGCATTAAATTTTTATTGTCTCTATTACGGTAGAACAATTCAAAATTGAATTACGAACTATACATCGGCTACCGCACGTGATTTCACAATTTCAAAGATCATCCACGTTATTTAGTAATTGGTACCGATATTGTATCTCGGAGTAATTCCACACCCTGTCATTACCCTGCCGTGTCTTTTGACCCGTGATTACAGAAGCTCCGATATCATGCGACTGGACGCTGGATAATCTTATTATAAGTAAGTATTACCAAGACGCGAGCTTAGGTTCGTTTAGGTACTTACATTTTGTTTGCTGAATTACGTTGGAACAATATCGATATTAGTAAACGTCACGACTTACTGAGAATTATTATTGTGATTTGATTTTGAAGTAACTGCCCTAAGTTCGATTCCGGGACATATGCTTATATGTTATAATACATAATTATATGTCCTTATTCCCTTCTTACACAGAAAATATGTATAAACGGAATTCATTAAATTGACATCCCACCTATTTTTTTATTTGTAAACCGATTAAAATAAAACAAACACGCGTATCTTTCCAAACTTATCCAATACAATCCGCATTCAAAACAAACAAAAAAAGTTTTTGGAGTAATAAATAACCCATTGATAGTTTTTCTAAAATATCTTCTATGTAAAGGCATTTTTTCTTTTTGGACGGCAACGCGGTCAACGGTGTAGGTTTCACAATTATTTATTCTGTACTTTGGTTAATATCATTTATTTAAGATACATTGTGTTACTGTTTGTTGATCCTTGAAAATAAATAAATAACGCATCGCTGCTGCCTATGGTGTTAGTGATGTCCATGAGCGGTGACCACTTACCATTAGGTGGCTCGTGGTGGTGGTCAGGTGGTGGTCGTCTGCTCGTTTGTGCATCGATATTGTGCTTTCTTCATTGATTTTGATATATCTTTTATTTCAGGATATCCCTGATATGCTGCCTCATAGTTGCAAGAGTAAGTGCTTTATTCCTTTTCATGTTTTACTTTAAAATTTATAATCGTCGTCATCGCAACCTCGTCTCCTTTAAATTGTGAGGGTACAACTCTTAGTCTAGTGTTTGGTTTTAAAATTGAGTGAATTTTTCATGAATCAATTAAGTATTTTCAATGAATTTTATTGAAGCTTTTTAACGTGGCTTGACAAGGGTTTACTAGGTTTAATTGGTTGAAAACCTGGATAAAATCTACGGATGTGGGGCGCAAGGAAAACGCGAAATTAATTGTCTATTAAGTTGTATCTAATAATTATGATCTTCATGGTAATAAATCTTTAAATCTTTTAAAATCTTTAAATTACCAGTAATGACACTTTAAATAGTTGTTAATAGTTTAAAAGCTATTTTTAAGCTAACAGTCGTTTAGAGGGTAACAGTTAGTGACTATTTTTCATACGCTTTTTTAGAGGTAAATTTCTATCTAGGAAATATATAATCAGAGGTTCCATAATATGTATGTTTTGTGCTTGTTATAATAAACATACCTGGAACTAGGTTCAAAGGGGATGTCCCATGACACCTATCCCTCTTTTATTTATTTTTTGATCGGTAACTGTTTCTTCGGCAGAAAGTTCATTCAGCAGTATCGCATACGCAAGATTCTGGTGAATCGTCAGAATCTTCATCGGAAGTGTCCTTGGTTCCGTCGTCAGCCGAGCTGCACGAAGGGTCTGGAGAGGATCCTCCAGGATTTGCGTCTTCTGAATCTAAGGTACTCCTTATACTTCATAATTATCTATTTTTACTTTTAGAGTAACAGAAGCTGCAGATTATGCAGAGAGTACTTAATTGACACCTATTTTAATATTAAGTTATGATAGCTACTTAAGTATTTGTAACATTTACATTTACTGTTTTTTTTAGAATGAAACTCGAGACGCCCTGAAATCAGATGGAAGTGAGCAGGAGCCGGTATGTTCTACATTTTTATAATTTTATTGTAAAAATATTTGTCAGGCAAGATACTAAACCTAACCCCGGGCGCGAGTTGGAGTTCGAAATAGGATTTGATTTTTGATTTAAATAATCGACGTGCTTGTCGCCTTTTTCGCTTGCGTCCCGGGGCCATGCTCCCCTCAGCCACCACCCCCACGCTACGCTACTATAGGTAGGTAGGTACATAGTTAGGTACGTAATTATACCTGATAGTGGGCACCTACGCATTTAGGGAACGTAAATAGACATCTAATACGTAATACGTAAATAGGCAGGTAGTACTTATTATTATTTCTAAAATTGGGCATGGGTAGCATTCCCAAAGGCCACTGCGACCACAGTTGATCTATAGTAGCCATTGAACGTAAGATCTGGTCCCCAAAACCTAATAATAGGTAATACACATTTTGTTAACTAGTAGGTAACAATTTAACGTTTAATAACAGGTTTGCATAACATTTCACAGTTAGCTAGTTTTAATATGTTATAAATTGTGTAACGTGTTATAAACGAAACAATTATAAAGTAGGTACTATTTTGCTCAACAATTACTATTTACCCATGCGTATGGTTTAATAACCATAATTGTTAATTGCATAAACTGTAAGACGATTTGCTTAAAAATATGTAAATATTAATTAGTAGGTAACTAGCATGGCAAGTCCGTAAGATTTCGCTTTCGAAACGTATACATAATTCGACCTTGGGATGGAGAGGATTCCATAAAGAAACAGTACCATAAAGAGAGAAAACAATGCCCGTGTCCACGTAAAAATGGAGTAGAGCATCTATCATCGCAGCTTTATCGCTGAGAACAATCGATTTACTTCAGTATTTGAATACCTCAGGCGGATTGCGAAGGATTGGTATAGTTAGCGTACCTGCGTCGGTGTACCTGAGCATGTTGTGGAAGTCTTCAAGACGAGAGTGAATAGGCGTTTTATAAGTTAGTGCGTTCAACATCTTGGACTTCATTGCCTTACCGTCAGGTGGGATTGTTGTCAAACATTAAGTACGCAAAAAAAACTACGCACTTTATCTATATATGTAAGAAGGAAGTAGGTACAAGTTTACTTATTTACTTTGTGGTACAAGTAATGTTCTAAAATCTAAAGTTTTACTCTCCCTGTTATATCTATTGTCGATATAGGTACCTACCATTCAGAGGCTACAAGTAATATTCAGTTGTGGTTTGAACTAAAATTCTGTCAGCGTTTGAGGGCGTGGTAAGCGCATTCTTTTCTGTTCTACTAACCGCGGCTGCACAATTACACGGGATTGAGTGAAAGGTTCCATTAATAATAACCAATTTGTTGCTATTTATTCGCCGTCACTGTGACGAAGAAACAGTTTGACAAAATGCATTTTGCCGTTGCTTTTTGCATTTTTAATTTAATTACGAAAAAGTGGTTACAAATGTACAAATTCAGTAATAATACTTTGGCACGAAAACAAAGTTTTAACGCTATTTAGAGTCAATGCATACCGAATCTAAAAGCGACTTAAAATTACCCTGAAAATATACTTAGCCTTTATAATAAACAATTACATCATTAAAGTTATTTATTATTTGCGTCTTGGAATACATGCACTTGTAAAATTTTAGGCTATGCTATTCCGTTTTGTTTATATTTTCATGCATGGTTGTACTCGAGAAAAGTTACGTCGGCCGCTACGCATTGATTGCTCAACGCGTGGCATACAGATGTACCGGCTCAATGAGAGGCCACCGGTAGTCCAGTTTGTGCAATATTAGATATACAATAACACCAACACATTGCGAAGGGCCTTTCCAATCTGCTTTGGATATCAATGTGACTTTATGTTCCATGACTGCGCTACATATTGTGACTACTCTTCATATCTCTGTATAGTATGTCATTTAGCGTCCCCATAATTAAAAGATAATACGAACATGAGCATCGTTTTCTAGACAATGCGTGAAGATGGCACAGTTGCAGAGTTAATCGCGGGGAAGGGGAGTTAATCGTGCTTCTAGATTTATAGATTAGCATAATCGAATAGATATGTGAGCCTGTGGGAAATAGAATCTCTTACTATGTTGTCGCTACGTAGAATGTGTTAAGATATCTATCTCTGACCTGTCAGCGTCACCGGCCTGTGATGAATAGCTGTTACTCGCCTCACATTGCACTTTAACCATGAACGATGGTCGCATTATACTTTTGCCCTACATTAAAACCAGCGTGGATTCCCATAAAATTTGGACTAGTTATAAAAAATAAAAGTATTTCGCGGTAAGTAGTGTCAGCAAATAATCACGGAAAAATAATCGTTAAATACATGAAACATAATACAAATATTTATATGTATATAAATAAGGTATGGAGGATAAACATTTTCTTATTTACTTAAGGCACAGTGTGTTTTAAGATTTATAAGTAGGTAGGTACGAGTAATTTTCCAATATATTTCGAATCGTCATCTCTAAGATACTGAATTGTATAAAATTTTAGCGATTACTTATCACAAAAAATGTAAGATTCTTATCGCGTTATTAATAAGGTTTATTTTTTCTGTAACTTCCAATAAACATCCATTTTAAAAAATATTTTTCCATACAGATTTGTGTGGCCTTATTTACGTACATTTGGGTCTGCGGTTTGAGTGAGTTATTGTAGTGACTTTTATTTTTTTCATCAATATCAATTTGGTATGCTGTTGCGGTAATAGAATTTAAGTATTAAATCAATAGACCACTGCACGCATTATAAAATCGGGCCAGCAGAGTGCCGTGCGAATAGCCCCGACCTACTTCGGGCTATTTACGACTTTTTGTGTAAAACTTTCAAGGGGTCGTGACTGTGAAATGGTGCTTTATTGAAACTACATACACATAGCCATGAAGCTATCGACGATAATTCAGTAATATCATTTTTTTGATTAATACACCTACTAATTTATAGATACTCATTAAATAGTGCTTTTTCAAAGATTTCCTACATATTCTAAATGTGCCAACAATTTTCGTTAAAAAGGGTTCCTATAAAGTTTGGCTTCACGTATTAATATAATTATGATTTTAAACAACGCTACACAATCATAGCCCCACACAAGAATTTCTCGTATTGTAGGTGCCTTGGATAATACACAAAGACAAAAACACACATCCATACCTAACAGAAATTTAAACTCATCGTGTGTCAATTTTCTCCAATCTGCTTGTCTTAGTTTTGATCTAGGTGTGCGATTATGTTAGTAAGATGTCCTCGCGTGTTTCGGGAGGCGGTGTCGGCGGGCCGACTGCCGGAAGGACGTAGTTAGCAACACTGAACACTATCTCAGGGCTATCGCGGTTCCGCAACCGTTCCGTGTTGCGCATCATACGTGCGCTGTGGAGGTTGTGATCACTGCTGATTTCGGTTATACTTCGTACTTATAAAAAAAAACGAAATGAAACAAGTCAAGCGAATTAAAACGTAAAAAAACTGATGCTTTTTTCTTCTACATCAATTCGACCTATGCCCGGTTCCCTTAGACGAAAAACGATTCGTTTTGCTTACGAATAGTGTATCTTTCTACTAGGCGTAACTGAAAAGTGTACGGGAGGTACACTTTAAGTCCCTAAATAATACATTTTTATTTTGCCAGGTGGTATTCTTGTCAGAAAAGAATAATTACATCCCCGTGAGTATAAAGCCGAGGTCACCCGTGGGGGATGCGGCGTGGCGCGAACCGCCAGCCTGGGAGAGGGAGTACAGAAGACATCGAACGAACGGCAGTCGGGTTCAATGTAAGTTTTTTTAGCAGATTATTTTTATGCCAGCAGTCGTCAAAGATTAGTTATCATTTATATCAGTGAAGGAAAACATCGTGATGAAATCTGCAAAACTGAGGCCCCAGTTAGACGACGTGATAGCTTTCGCGTGTCAGAGTATTCTCCATAATGTTCTCAAATGTGTGAATTCTACCAATCCGCACTGAAAACCCTCATTTTAACTGGCAGTCCGTCATAGTAACCGAAACAACACTAAAATAGTTCACGGTAGATTCTACGACTAGATCGATGGTGAGCCAGGCAGTTAAAGGCTTGCCACCATAGATATGATATTAGTTAGGTTGTACGTGGCATAGGCGTGTGACAGTTAGATCCAGATAATTAAGCCTCATTTACATGATACCATTTTCTTGTACATGCAAGAGCAATAATTTATATTTTTACGTTGTTTTCTCAATATTTCGTGCTTATGAAGAGCAGCAACGATCAAGACACTCTCACTCACTGCACTCATGTTTGCAAATGCAGAGAAAATTCAATAAAATGTAATACAATAATTGCATAAGAAATTTTTATTGTATGCAACAGGCAAGAAACTGGTATCATGTAAATGAGACCTTATATATATTTATTAATGAATGTATGTATTTGGTTAATTACCTAACACATATTTGTTTGTCAATATAATGTCATAGTTTGTCAATGAAAATAATATCATTAAAATATAATGATGGTTCAATCGGCAGCGTTAATGATAAATAATATTTGAATGATCATATAATTATAGCTTTTCATTTGACCAACAGATATCGAAGCAGAATGTCAAGACGACTTCATGAAGATACGGGTTGGATTCAACGGCTCTTTTACTGGACTAGTATATTCAGCAGGTATATTTTAAATATATAAAATAAGTTTCATTTCAATTTTTAAAGGTTATTGTATTTGTATACCTAAACGAATGTATCTATAAATTCTTAGTTAATTAAGTGTCATAGGTAGGTACTAGTTGCCAAACGTATAGAAATATTAGTTGAGAGAACAATTACAGCAATTAAATGATCTTGTACCGCATGCCAGCTACGTTAGATTCATTTAGCTGACTAAATAAGTGATAATTAGTTCTAGTTACGGTCTACAGTTATTCCCATGGTGCGATCTTAGATTACGCAAAGACCTACTTTTAAAGCCTTTGATTAAAATCAGACCCACTTATAGGGTCTACCGATATTAATAAAATAAAAATTTATACATTAAAAGTAACAGACGTTGAACGACTTTGTAGCAAAAAGACTAATTTAAAACATATTACCTACTTTTTATAACTCTCACAAATGTCCGTAGCGAGAAGCAGTAAAATTACGTATGTGTCTGGGCCACGTTACTCTGTAATAATTTGCCTGTGATACACGTTAGGAAGCTTGCATAATGTGTGAAAATATTTAAATTTATGTTGTAGAACATGTTGATTCGCGCGGCAAAAAGTTACCCGCTCGAGTTTGACGTGCTAGGGGCTTTCCATTATAATACCTGAGAGTCTGAGTTCACCATTGAAATCACGAGAATGCAGTTAGGTCTGGCTGTTTTAAATACAATATAAGTAACCAATCGTTGCATCAGTTCTCGCGCACCACACTTTGAATGCGTACAAACACGCAGCAATTTTCCATGTGTTAACAATTGACAGAGATAACAGCTTACATTCATTGTAGTCATTCGTGAGACTAACTATTAATATAAATTCCGTTACCTCCTCAAACGAGTTGATGTATAAATAAAAGTTGTCGGTTATTGAGAAGCGTTACATTAATTACTTAATAAAACTTTTAAATGGGCATATTCATTGCTTTAGCGAATTCGACAACCTTGTTACCTAAAAACTTTATGATTTTTAGATAAATATTCGTTGAAATTTCACTTTTAAATGTCAAAATAGAAGCAATAAGAATGACACTTAAAAAATGAGAATAGTAAAGCTAACTGCAGCAGTTAAGAAAGTAGTAGTCTTTTGTTTTTACGTTACTTTTTATTTTCTTAGCAAAATATTCTGGTAAAAATTTAATTTTATATAAGTACCTACAGCTCATAATTATGCTAAAAATACACAAAATTAAACTTTCAGCAAAATCTCTACAATTCAATTTATAATTATTTTGAAGTTGATGGAAGCGGGGCTCCATGGCTCATAGCTCCACTTTCCATCATTGAGTCTCCTCGTGGGCAATCCTAAATAACGAATCGACTAGTCTCTGGGCTCTATATTACTAAATGCATACTTAGTAAGGGTTTATCCACACCTGGCTCGCTATAAATCACGCTCCTTGCAACATCGACCGTAAAATTACGACCATCCATTTTAATCCTGACGGTGCTTCAGGCTGCTTTCAACCTGGCTGGCTAGCTGTCACGCTTTTGCTGGAATCAGCCTCCAAACGTCTTATCATGTTCCGGTTGGGGGTTTGAGCGCCAGTTAGGCATTTTTTCTTTATGGCCGGCAACGAATCGGCAATATCTGTGGTGTTGCGGATGTCCGTGAGCGACAGTGACCACTTACCATAAGGTGGCTCGTCTTCTCGTTTGTCGGATATAAATAATTAAAAAAATACTTCCTACTTTCCATCAGGTGGTTCGTCTGTCGGCTATTTACATAAAAATACGCTTTTGTAATTTTCGTATACAGACGCAAATTTCTTTATTTTATTTGTCATGTTTCGGCTGAAAGATTGAGAGCTCGTACTTTCTATTTTATCTTCTTTCGTGGCCGGCAACGCAACAACACAGCAAGCAAAGATATAACCCTTTGGCAAAGGTAGGTCCCATAATCCTCAAGATTCAAGTAGATATTTGAATATTGAAGGATTAAACAGTACGAACGAACGAAGTCCGCCAATGCGCACTTGGCCAGCGTGGCGGACTATGGCCTATACCCCTCACATTGTGAGAGGAGATCCGTGCCCAGCAGTGGGACAGTTATGGGTTGTGATGATGAAACAGTACCTACCTATGTACTGTTTAATTTGGATTAGTACTCTTATAATAACACTTTAGCCAAGCAATATTTTAATCCCCAGGATATTCTTACGACCCGGATTGTATGTACATAAACGGATCCGGTCGCGATTACTACGAGTTTTACATACAACTCAACCGGTGTGGAACTCTTGGCCGAAACAGTCAGCACGATGATACCAGGAAACATCCTACGGTAAGAAAATATATTGATACGTAATGATAACATTTTCTTTTACTGTTTTTCAAACACCTTCCAATTGCCTTTTCCACATTCACTCAGGGCGGACTGGTAGAGATTGCCAGTATGCAATAAGTTTTTGTCCTTATACAAAGAATAAACCTTTGGTTAGGGTACATTTTTATTTTAGTGTTCGATACTCAACTCCGCTGTGTCTGTCTGTTATAGGGCTCTATCTTTTTAACAGTACGTATGGGAATCCGTTTCGCACTTGACAGGGTTTTAATAGTGTTATTCCAACTTACTTCCAATTGACAGTTATTTGGAAGTTTTGAAACATCTAAATGATAAACAACTTTGACCGCAAATAAAAGCCCATTGTTTGAACGACCACGAAATTAATTAGTCATAGTCAGTCTTCAGTTTATAATCTGGATCAGTACACACAATCATTATAGAACAACTGTTTTGTTAATTGTGTAACTCTGTTCGGCAGATGTTTCACAACTAAAAAATTAAAATAAACGCTTTAAACGATTTGGTTTCACTACATTTAAATATAGAAACCCAGATGTCTATATACCTGCTTATAATTTAAGTTAGTTTGAACAATTTCACGATAAAATCTATGTAGGCAATAAAACTAGTCACCTACTTACTACCACAAAGTAGTCTTACTATCTATTCTAATGTTCAAAAAGACAATTTGACTAAATTTAAAGTTAGAAAAATTTATGGTCGGTTGTAAATGTTCTCATTAATATTTCGTGATTGAATGGGAAGTCGTGCCTAAAAATAATAATACCTAATTGTAAAAATACTTTACCGCGAGTAAATAAAAATATTGAGATACAAATGTGATTACATTTGTATCTCAATATTTGTATCTCATGAGGATCTTATACATTATAATAATATTTTCATATTAATTTGCTATTTATACATACATTTGCAGAAGAATCTAATGTGGAACACGATAACAGTGCAGTATAATCCGCTGATAGAAGAAGAACTGGACGAGCATTTTAAAGTGACGTGCGAATACGGATACGACTTCTGGAAAACAGTTACCTTTCCGTTTCTAGACGTAGAGTGAGTACTTAATATTCTAATATTTAATAACCTCCAATGAAAAAAGAGAGTACTTTCAGTTTTAAATAAAATAAATTAAGTACTTACCTTCTTTCTTTCTTGTATTGTATTGTATTGTATTGTATTCTTTCTTCTTTACTTTACTTTATACCTTCTTTCTTTACATTTTAGAACACTATTTATTAATTAAACTAATTTTTTTCTATCTACTACTATCTATAATGTTGAATTTCTTATCTACTGTTATGACGTTAAATCGGGTGGTATAACAGAAAAAAAATTGTAGAGGCAAAGATAATTGTGAAATATATAGTAGCGATCGATATCGCTTTCAAGGGACATTACATATTTATTTATTTTAACACTTTATTGTTTCTACAGCACAAAATCAAAATACACATAAAAGCACACAACTGGAAAACAAAACAATGAGCGGCCTTATCGCTTTAAAGCGATTTCTTCCAGGCAACCCGGTATAACATTTAGAGACAGCACGAAAAGTATAGGCATAAAAATACCAATACATAATAAATAATACATTTTAAATTTGTATCAGGTATACTTAGTATAATTATAGTGTTTAAGAAATTCTCAAATTGTAATTGGATAATTTCCAGGGTAGCAACAGGTAATCCGGTAGTGTTTACGCTGCAGCCTCCAGAGTGCTACATGGAGATCCGATCCGGCTACGGCGCGACCGGCGCCCGGGTCTCCGGTCCGGTCCGAGTGGGGGATCCGCTCACCTTGCTCATTTATATGAGGAGTTCTTATGGTAAGTTTACTTCTAAGGTTATACATATTGTTCAATCAAATATAGTTTAGGAATTGTATGTATCTACGGTGTTTTTCGTTACTAATAAATAGATTAAGCTAAGTTATCGACAATGTTGAAAAAAGTAGAGCACAATAAGAAAAATTCTAGGTAAAGTAAGGACTGGGCTTAGACAATTCATCTTCAATTTCATCATCTAACCATCTGTTGGAAAATATAACATCTGTTGGAGACTTGGAGAATATTCTTTCGTCTTTTATCACGACAAAATACCCGCGCCCTGATCCACAACTAGTCCTTCGGGCTTCTTGTAATTCCATGGCGTGACGCACGTGTCGTAACGGTTTTATTATACAAAAGTGACATGAGAACTGATTGTAATATCCATTTAAAATGTGCGATCAGCGCGTCAATGGAATACCGTAACACCCGTAAGCAAGGGCGGAAAATTTAACGGCGTGCCCGTTTAGATCGCGTGCTACGTTTCAATCTTAAGCGAATTCCAAGTTCAACGCTCCTAACTTGTGATCGAATTATTGGTAACAGTTGCAAATGGATGTCATTGACTTAGTTAAACTGGGTTAGTAACTTTTGTTTAAATTGAAGGATTTTGGGTTACAGATGGCTTTGATATTGTCGTGAACGACTGCTTCGCGCATAACGGTGCGGCCAAACGGATACAGCTCATTGATGAATACGGGTAAATATTTTTATTTATTACAAAGTAATTTTGGACTTGCTTAGTAATAGTTAATTTCGTATTAATGGAAAATAAATAAAGAGAACTATACCGAGTAGGTTCTTTAATGTCATATGATATTAACTGGCATACACATTATCGTCACGCGAAATGTGTCAAACTATTCAAACACGACTCAATTGAGGCATTTATAAATTAGCGTACCTACATACTTGAGCCTCTGATTACAAAACAACCATTTATTTTATTGTTTCCAACGTAACGTTTTTTTGTTTTTTTATAATCACTTTCATTAGTTGTAACATGTTCATTGAACTCCCGTTGCACAAAAAATATAATAAAATTAGGTACTTATAACGAAATTGTATTGAATTGAATTGACAACCGTACGCAATATTAGACATTCAAAGCTAAATTTTAACTGAGCTAATTAAAGAGTTATGAAGTTATAATGATGAAGATAAGTTTGTATACCTACCTTTTTAACGCTGCATTTGCGTACAAACATCTGCGAGTCAGCGAGTATTTTTTCCTAGGCTAGCTGCTGCTATACCTACTGTTAGCCTACGTACGTAATCATGACAGTCAAGACAACTTTTCCATTGATTGCAGTTGTCCGGTGGATGATAAATTGATTTCACGGTTCCGCGGCTCTTGGTCGGAGTCGGGCGTGTTCGAGACCCAAGTGTACGCGTATATGAAGACCTTTAGATTTACCGGCTCGCCCGCGCTCTACATCGAGTGTGATGTTCGTATGTGCCATGGACGCTGTCCGGTAAGAACGTTTATCATTGTTATCATAGATATCTGTTAGGCACTTACAATTTACAATTATATCAGCGGTTCCTAACAATTAACTTGAACTCCAGACATTCGAGAGACTGACGAGAAACTCTTGTCAAATAATTTAATGATTTAAGCACTGTTTAAGCATGGAACTTTACGTAAATGAAAGGAAAAGAAATATGCTATCATTTAAAATAAGTGAACAAAACCTTGTTAAAAATAATAAGTGTATCGAAAAACAAAACCGTAGAAATGAAACTGTTCAGTTCTTTATATTTTAAAGTTCGATTTTATGTATGACTTTAGTTACCTATCTACCTATGTTACATTATTTACTGTACATAAGTTTATTTGTCGTACGAATCTCTAGCTACTTAGTTTTTTGCGGAATCCTTTGGGAAACCTTGACCTATATTATTATGAGAATGTACAACTTAGGAAATGCTAACTTCGAAGGAGCCCCTTACATCTCTATCGCAAGCACATAAGAATGATTTAAGCAAGTGTTGTATTATATTTGCAGTCCCAACCCTGTCACTGGCGCAACATGAAAAGCGTGAAGCGGCGTTCAGTGGACGCGGAGGCGGCGAGCGTGGCCCCGCGGCTGTCCGAGAACATCTCCCTCTTCCAGTCCCTGAGGGTTCTGCAGGAGGGCGAGGATGACGCGGAGCTTGCTGCTAGTACAGGTTTGGAGTCATTTACAAGACATTGTGGGTTAGCGTAACTCTAGAATTTACATTAGAAAACGCTTATGGGGATTAACTGACAGACAGTGAATAAGTGGACCTAGAAGCATGGAACTTAGTACACGGGTTCCTTAATTTCTGAAGTCATTCCCAATAGGGGTTAAAGCAGGAAGGAAGGTGGGGGTGCGCTTCATTGGTAAAAACGTGAATTAGGTAGGTACATAATACACTTCCAAAAAGCAGATAATAGCTCTAAGAACTGGAAAAAAGTAATATAAAGGAAAAAAGTATAAAAATATATACGCCTTAGTTTTAAGGTTCTAGCAATACAGGATACATAGGTAAGTTGAAATATCCTGATAAAGATTGCATAGGTAAAAGATAATACCTAAAATGCTTTTAAAACAGTAGGTACAAAGATAGGTACCTAATACCGCCCGTGTTAAAGCTGTCCTACGTTGGCTTTACAGGTGCGGCAGCCGGTCAAACGTGTATGAAAACATCCGCATTATCCGCTATGGTGGTGTCTTGTGGCATCCTAATAGCGGCGCTGTTGGTCGCCGTGTTGGTAGCGGCGAGGGGCTGGCGCCGCAGCGAAACCAGGACTCCTCTTCACGCTTACGTGCCTCATAAGGGACGGATCAAGTAAAATTGGACTTTTTGGTTGTGTGAACTTGTGTGGACAATACCTATGATTGAAAGGAGGTCATATTTTAACGTACTTGCAGCTTTATCAAAAGTAATGTTTGTAATCTTGTGTGTATAATTGAAATGAAGAAGTTATCTCATAGTTTTAGTTATCAGTAGTAAACATTTGTCATAATGGACTGGAAAAGTATAGGAGGAAAAACTAAGTATAAATGATTTCATTTTCCTGTCGACCTATTGGTAGAACAAAGTTACATAATGTAAAAAAATACTTTACAGGAGAGCGATTTAAAGTTTGTATAGTGGTACGAGAGAAATCTCGTACAGCTGTTATGGAATGCAAATTTTTCTTAAGCAATAAGTATTTGGTAGGACTATGTTTAATTAGCATCAATTTTAGTACTGAACATCAATTTATAATACTCACTTATCAGTGCAATTATTAAATTTTTAGGGTTCCGTGGTCAAGGATGAAAAACGAAAATCTATTACTTAATATGCCTCTGATATTTGTGTGAGGTATAGGTACTTAATATAAATTGCATGGCGGTACGGAACCCTTCTTACGCGAGCCCGACTTGGCCAATTTTATTTTAATAATAAACTTTAAGTACTTATACCATGAAAATTAGTTCACCTTTGCTTTTTAAACAAGACAAACATTATTGCTCCATGTTCAATGCGACATGTTCAAAAACTTTTTTAACTGTAGCTCAAGTACCGATATAATTTGTTCTTAGTATAAAGATAACGACTTATTATAATTTAATTCTTAAGTATAATGACAAATAGTGAGGATTCATATTTTTATTAAAATGTATCTCCTCCTGTTTGCCTAGTAAGTTACACGTAGTATTCGCCACTCGTTATTGTGATACGATGTTATAGGTTAAGATGCAATTTCCATTTAGCCTTAATACAATTAAGTAGGTAGGTTGATAAGCATCCGTGAATTTCTAGGAACTCCTATCACAATGTACACATTTTTTTTACAAGATGAACAATGAAACATTTGATTTGTTTAAGTCCTTTTACTGTTGATGTTGCAAAATAGCTGTTTTGAATGTAAATGGCACCTAAGGTTCCAGTTTTTGAATTCTAAATGTTAGTTAGGTGTCAGAAGTTCACGGTCGTAAGGGCCACGTTTCCACCCAATACACACTCGGAAAAAATGTTTCGATTATGCCTTTGTATACTTGAACCCAAAATAAATAAATAAATAAATAGGTAGTCATATAATAATGAGTAGAATCACTGAGAGTCAAATAACTTTGACTCTTTAAGACAGACTCTTTGACTGTTAGACATTTCTTGGAACTGTTATCAACACATCAGAATGGCAACGCCTCGGTGATGTCCATAAGTAGTAAATGTAGATGGATACGTTGACTTACTATCAAGTAGTGCAGATGAAGGAATTTGGAAATCGTATATTGGCACAACTTGAATTGTGATTTATTTTGAAAGCATTAAATTAATTGTATGCTAAGCTATAACAGTACAATTAATATTATTTATGTAAGCGATGTTACTGTTATTTATTTAATTTATGCACAACTAGCATTTTGAACCTGTAAATAATAGTTTTAAGATTTTATAATGTCTAAGTTAAAATAAACTAACGTTTTTTTGTACTTTTAATAAATACAAAATAGTAATGATAAATCGGATTATTGTTTTATACTTTTGCGTTTTATAGTGATCACTATTACATCAATGATATAATTATATTACATCCATAATTATTGTTCCAGACGGTCCATAAAAGTTGACAAACCTCATACTTATTTTCTTACAATCATCGAGATATAAGTACTTACGTACTAGAGAAGCTACGTCAAATAACTGAATAAAATTGTCCTATTCTTCGTAATTTGAATCTCTAGTTTGCTGCAGCGCTAAAATAATAACAATTCGTCGAAACCGAAAACTAATTTACCACAGCGCTAGATTTGCTGCGGAAGTGTATTTATTCTCGGCAAAAAGGTCTTAAGCGCCATGTACATCACGGCACTTACGCGAGCGACTGAGTGAGGTGCGGCGACGGTGCGGCGCGATCGCCGCAGTTGAACGGGACAAAGTAGGAATTTACGGTGTCTTCTCTAGTACGTTAGTACTTATATCTCGATGCTTACAATTTTGTTTCTCACAATGCTACACATACTCTCATACTAATAATTTATTAGCTCGCTCGTTCACTAGAAAGTGAACTAGAGCTAACCGAAGGTTTTCGGGTTCGATTCCCGGCTGGATATTTGTGACAAAAAATTACATGACAGACATTTTTTATTATCATAAAACTAAGATTAATTCTAGCAAAGACAAACATTTGTATGGGGTTTTATTACTATTCTCGAGGGAAGGTCAGAGAAAGATGTGATAAAACAACAATGTATATATTTTGATAATTAAAACACACGTGTACACTGGTAAATCATAAAAACACTTCAACACAAGTAAATGCTTAACAAAAGTTGCTGAAATTCGTTGTAGAAATTAAAACTAAAATTCTAAATTAAATTACAAGAAACAAAAATCTTCAATAAATTTTATAAATGTAGTTACAATACTGTCATGATTTGTTCGCAGTTAATTAAAATTTTCTATATAAATTGTAATAATATATTGTAAAGTTTGTTTTACGTAAGTAAAAAAGTTATTTTTCACTGGAGGTGGGTAGTTTTTGTAGAACATCCTGTAGGTATTCTATGGCACCATCTAATATTTGTACTTCACATTCTTTTAGTAGATGTATATTTTTCCTGAAAATAATCAAACAAAACAAATTTTAGGAGCGCTAACATACTCATACCCCCACATTGGGGTACCCTGTGTCGCGGGTGATATGGACAACACAAATAACACACCACTATCGCCCATGACCCGAGAACAAACATTTATTTGCCACATACATAAATATGTGTCCAGGTCCCAGGCAAAGGCAGATGCCCTTGTCGAACCTGGAACGTTTGTTATAAACAGTAGCAGAACTATTCTAACTGCTAGGTGCCTAATTCTAACGGCTGACGTCACGCTCGTACGTCACGCTTTGACGTCATCGGAACGGATAACTTTTCCGTGCGCACATATCAATTTATAAGACGTTATCACGTCAAAAGAGTTTTAAGACCTACATACATCTCCTTTAACTTAACGTAAATAGCGGGCCGCCTGCACCGTACCACCCTCTAATCAATTAGAATTTTGAAAGTTATTGAAAAGTTATAGAATTGATCTTTCAATTAAAGTCTTCAAAATCTTACGTCGTACTATGACTAGTTGTAAGAAATCCGAATATACAACTTTTCGAGGCAACTTATTATTGTAAGGCAATGTAGTTAAAAAAAATAACAACAATACCTATGTATCGAATCAGGTTCGTCTTCGCTTTTCTTATAGGACGCTTTAAGCAGTCCACACCGAGTGTGTAGGTACGTGTAGGCGCGTCGGTCGATGGCCACGCCCACTGCCTGCGAGCTGGCCGGCTCCGACGACACCAGGTCTCCCGGCAGACCTTGGCTCGACCACTCCGCTAGCTCCTCTATAATGTTTATAATATATAATGTTTTTCCTGCGTCGGTGTTTGCAAATGTGTATGATGTGGGAGTCTTCAATAGGAGAGTGAATAGGCTTATATAAGTTAGTGCGTTCAACGCCTTGGACTTCATCGCCACTTACCATCGGGTGGGATGTGTAGTCAACCATTAACTTGTTCAATATAAATTAATGTTATATTGTGATCGGTGATGAATTTTAAATGTAACGGATGCCTACAATATTCGTATCAAATCATTGACCTCATGGTAAAAGTTAATTCGCCTTTAGATACTCCATTTTCAGTGCTTCTGGAAATATTTTAGGTTAGGTTTCCTTCACCACAAGTGATAATTCATTTTTAAAATTACTAATTTGAAAATTAGACGTGCCTGCACGAGAGAACCACTTAAGGCAACACATCCCTTAAGGCAATGGTACAATATTCCGGGCTAGTACATTATGACGTGGCATTTTGTTTTTTGATAAAAAATTATGTCCCATGTGCATCTTATAACAGTAGTCTACATAATAAAACAGTTTCCATACCCTTGCACTTTTCTACTTTTTTAAAAAACCACCATATAACGGTATTAGTATATTAATACCGGAATATGTTATAACCGGAATATACCGGAATATAGTTACGTTACTAGGCTTACTTTCGTTACTACACTTACGTTACTAGGCTAATAGCCATTTAAACGATAGTCCCAACTTACCCTGATTCATATTAAATATCCTAATGAAGGCAAGCAACTCTGCGCCGACGGGGGCGGGGCCGCGATACAGGTGGAAGTGCGCGACCCCGGCGAGGCCGAGCTTCGTCAGCAGCGACAACTTGGTGTCGCGCAGGGGATCGCCCGCACTCACTCCCAGCGCCAACGACAGGCTGTCGTGTTGGTTGTTCGGGTACACAAACCTGTAATAGTTAGAACAGGTGTGACAAATATGTACGTACATACAAATCTAAATAGGTACGCTAACGCTAAGCTGTGTGCATTTTAAATTTTAATACTGGGAGACTGCCCCGTATGAAAATTTAAAATGCACACAGTATCATTATTTTGTATCGTTCTAAGCAATAGAGCGTAAAACTATTTAATGTTCTGCGTCAAGCTCTCTAAATTATTTATATTAACTATTAAATGTACAAACAATGTTTCCTGTATAAGTAAGTTTTGATTGTTGACTATAAATTACTTTGGAATGTGGATTGTTGTAGTGAGGCAAGATGTCGTGTATTTAATTAAAACAACATTAATTGTAATTGTATCAAATGAGTGCTACACATTGTAGTTAATGAACTCATAACTAAAGCACGGTAAAGAATAACATATTGTGAATATAAACAAGTAATACATTCATGATATACCCTACTGTGCATTGCTCGCCATAAGAAAACATCGAGTAGAAGACTTATTAACAATTACTAACTGGACTATTACTCACAACAACTAACAGGACTAACTATCACTAACAGTCCCTGCTCCAGTCCTAATACTAACAAACTAACCAACTAATGTTCTAACACCATCTCCTAACCGGACCGGCTATCCTTGTCCCCATTTGAGCCTTGTTCTGGGTCGGTCACAGTTGTCATGGGCATGGGCGGCAGCGGAAGGGTGGTGCTGCATGTTCGTTTACTGCCTTAATTCCATAAAAAAAGTAAATAGTACTCAAGTTTTCATTCAAAACCCTAACACTAACTAGCCTAAAGTATTTGCGAGATTAATTTGGATGGTACATACATTGGATGGTAAATGATTAATTGGATGGTATATGGTAATTGGTACCAGCAACCTCTGAAAAGAGGCACCAAGCGCCGTAATCTTGTCCGCTGTCCAGCTGGGTGCATCACTGGCAGGGGAGGTCGGCTTGGACTGATGGACGGATTGGATGGATGGAAAGATGGACGGAGCCCCTTATCCCCTTACAACCAAGCTCTCGCATCAAGTAGCAAATAAATGGCAATGAATAGCGAAGACTCACCCATTGTGTAAGAACAGGTCGCTGTTGGGGCGAGTTCCGTAGAATATAAAGATTTGCTCGCCCGCTTTAAAATCCCGTAGTGCGTAGCATTCCCCGCGGTCCAGCTCCGCATTGTAGTCTGTTGTTATCTAAAACAAAGAAATAAACGTTTAATAACACCCAAGGGAAATTAATTAATTATTGAACTTAATGCGACTTAATTCCTGACGATAGTCTACTTGTCTTTATTTCCATAGATAGTGTCGCGGGAGCTATAGTGTAATGCCATTGCCGATTAATTCGAATGTATTTTAGTAAAACCAGTACCTACTGTCTTCTGTATTTTTTTCTCGTTTTTATCCGGCCTTTTTTGATTTTTCATATTTACAATGCACACCTGAACCTTAGTCGCGAATGTAATTTCAACAATATTAAATATGTGCCAAATGGATTATTGTTATGGGATCGACTAAGACTTTCGTTTTACTACGAAGTGCAAGTGAATTTATTTACTTAAATTAAATTTATTAATAAGTTAATTTAATTACTTTAATTAAATTTATATTATACGTCTTATACCGTGTAAGTATTCATAAGCATATAAGAGAAATTAGACTTTCAGTGACAAAAACATATTTCATTAACATTTTATAGGCATTTAATTTTTTCATTAATAAATGTGGAATAGACGTAAATAAATAAATCGTTATACCATTAAAACCAAATGCTCTTTAACGTTAAAATAATCATGGCAGTCATTTAATAAATTTTGTCTTTCGATAACTTCGTTCCAATTATTTTATAACAAAAACAATACAATAAAAAAGGTGTTCTTTTAAAAAAAAATTGGTATTTTTTAACGGTAATTTGCTTAAATTTCGTCTGTTTGATCCTAAATTACTTTTTGTGATTCCGCATTTGGAAGCTACCAAAATGTAAGACAAAAATCAGTCTATTTCCCTCATTGTCCTGTTGTACATCTTCCTTTGTTACATCCTCATTATGCCCCATGAAGACCCACATAACATATCCTGATCCTGCCACACTAGTTGTAAGATTAAGCTTACCTTGCCATGTTCATGATTGCACATATCCCATAGAGGTATAAAGGCTGTAACGTTTGTATTAGAGAGCTGTATGTTGTTCTGCCGCGTCATCACAGTCGACACCGCCCATCTGGAACAAGAAAAACATTTTTATAATTAACAGTCCATTAGATATGTGGGTGTGGTTGTATTTTTTTTAAACGTCGGATGAAAATTGTTTCATCCGTCATTGTCCGTAAAACTAAAAAAAATAAGTGAAATAAGTTCAAAATAAGTAAAAAAAAATTAAGTGAAACAAGTTAATAAACGTAACCTATGCAATCAATTGCCAACCAAAAGATTCTGTAAACTAAGTTACGTAATTTCTTAAAATAATTAAACAATACAATCACCTATTGTGTACAATTACAAAGGTATACAAAACATGTACTTTTACTTTCTCGATTCAAGCATAAATTTTCACTCTTTGTAATGCATAGTTGAGTCTGTATAAGATCACAAGTATCACAGTAATTAAATCGTTAGGCCTTACATTTTACATTCTTAGGGTTCTCACGAACCTTAAGTATTGCCGCACTTAATAAACGACATTTTTAAATACACATTGTATTTTAGTAGTTTAAATTCGTTTAAAATTATATTTTTTCATGAGCTGTCTTGTTCTTAAGATGGTATAATAATGTACATAGTGTATTATTTTAAAAATCGAAAGTCTATGAAATTAAAAAAATATAATATTATATTGAGTTTTGATAATTAGATTAGATTAGATTAGATAATTATAATCATTATTATAATCTGCTACAAATTAATTTTGGACTAGTTAGAATTTTCGTTAGATAAGTTTTGAAGCAGTGATATGATATTTCAAAATTACCTGCTACGAGACTATTATTTCTGATTGAAAATTGATACAAAATGAGTTTGAAATGAATGATATTTCAAAACATCACATTGCTAACATGAAAACGGATACAACCACAGTTATTTCAATATAATTGCATGCATTGGCAATAATTATAAAACCTTATGCATAATGCAGTTTATGACATCGTGCACGGTTAGTTAAACTTCCAACTAGACTGCATACAAAACGCATGTAGCATTTAAATGACTTCCAAAAACAGGATTATTTTGCGCCGTTGGTAATTAGTCGGTGATGAAAATAAAATATTTAATAGAATAACACAATTTTAAATATTCAATCAATCATTTTAATTTTTTTTCAATTTTAAATAGATAAGTATATTAAAACTATCTACGACCCCTAGTTGGCAGTGATCATATGCCTACGAAACGAGCAGTCCCGGATTTCTGGCCAGGGCAAACATTTATTTATGTGACAGATAAAATAAATGTTTGTTCTCGGGCCGTGAATGTCAGTGATGTGTTATTTGTGTTGTCCATGCCACCCGCGACACAGGGAATCCTAGTGCGGGGGTCAGTGTGTTAGCGTTAATTTGTTTTTATTTATTTACTTCAAGACTCTAGTTTAAGACACCTTATAATATAAACTTTGCATTTTTAATTTTATTATCATTAAAACTCTGCGATTGCCTATTTACGTAACTTGATATTCTACGCAACATGATATCCGAGTTAAAATGTGGTTGCAAACTAAAATTGTCTCATTTGTCAAATTACATAGGAAGCATAACAAACAATAACTTTCTAATCACGAATAATCCGATGTGGTAAGTGAAAATAAGCAGTTCACAGCGTTTACACCGGGTTTCGCAAATGGAATTATGTCTCATGAAAATTGATATATTATCGAATAACGGGAAATTGATAACTGTGATATTGATAACTGTCTTCCGATATACCTATTGTATCAAAATTCAGTACTATCTTCGTAACTCAAAATATTTTAATTAAAGCACATATACGTACACATGCTTGTAAGTAGCAAGTGCTCACTAAAAGCATGCTACCGTGCTTAAAATAAGCATGTGTATCGCTACCTTAAATGGGAGATAGCCCAAGCCAGTGTCATAGCTAGTATATGTTGTGACGTTGGTCCTTTAAGCTAAACAAGCAAACAGAACGTAAATCGTTAAGATGTTCCATTTTGTAGTCGCACTGTCATTGGCTGCAGTAACGAGCTTTTTGCGGAACATACGATCTCCCTGAACGAATGATACTATTATGATGACGCTCGGAAAGTAAGAGCTACTCGTGTGAAACTGACATGTGCATACAATGACCCGAGGAATGCTCTGACTCAGGGCTGACTGTTTACCTTACCTATGGACAATCATTGTGGCGATTTATTTATGTTTTTTTTTGTTACGCGTTGAGGTCGCACTGTCGTTCGGAGATTTTAATGTGGGGACCCCGCCTCCAATTTGAACGGCAACGCTTCGCAAATTTTTGTGTTATTAATGTCCATGGGGGATGATGACCACTTGCCATCAGGTGGCTTGTTTGTTCGTTTGTCGGCTATTTATTGTATTTGCCAGCTACATAAAGTATTTCTTCCAAACTGGACACTATCGCCAACGCCAAGTCAATCGTTATTGAAAACAAAGTCTACGAAATGGAACGAAAAGAAAGAAAAGAAAGACAACAGAAAAAATAAAAAAGATATAGGTTGATTGGTTGACAGCGACTCGCTTAATTGCCTACATTTTTTCTTAATACATACATACCTACATATCCGTTTACCGAAAGCACGCAACCACGGGTGTAACGCTATCGTACGAGTACAGCGACAGCTGCGCGTGCGATAATGATTAAAATTATTTGACTAAAATAGTAGATGATGTTATGTGGTAAGCAGTGATGGCCACATTTTGGTTGGTTTGAATATTGGCCCACCTAACCGGGGGGGCCTGTTTTTGATTGCTGTATGCGAGTATAATTTTCAAAAAATATGTGCATATTAGACACTTCCTTAATCACACCACCATTATCACTTGCTTCGATGAAGGCGAACATCGTGAAGAAACCTGCACACTTGAGATTTCTCCATAATCATTATTTTAATACGTGAAGCAAAAACTTTGTACCAATAAAATATCACACACACTAATATAAGATATAAGATTCACACTGCCATACCATTGACACGACGCGGCGAAGTTTGAAATGTGACATAGGGTCATCGTTCATAGAGTCAATGTTAACTAATTATAAATAATAGAGAAATTCACGACGTTTGCTCAATACACACTGAAATCAGATGTCACGAGACTTGTCAGCCCTGTAAGAAATCGAATCTGGAATCCGTATAACATAATATCATGTGCAATTTTATAAGAACCATACGATTACCACTATGACATAGAAACTTACGATGTAAGAATGGCATGCGAAGATATGGAATTATCCGGTGAAATAATCTCTTTATCGACAAGTGAAATCACTCTATCTATTGTATTGTGCTGCATCGATATAATGAGTATCTGACCCACCGTAATAATATAAGATTGAAAACGATTATAGAAAACTGGCTAAATACCTTAGTCATGTGATTTATACTTTTGTAGCGATTACTAATTAAAATGACAATAAATCCAGTTTATTCTATCACACAATTTAGAGGTAGTGGTCATAGATACATATATATTGCAAAATAGATTTTATAAAAGTCCAACGCTTTAATTGATTGCAGTTTTTCGCGGAACTTTTGAAATTTATGTAAATGGGGATGAGGAAGTCTATCAAGCAGGGCATAAGCTCTATAGATATATATATATAGGTAATTCTCTATAGATAGCTAATTAAAATCATCCTAATTCGGTCGTCACCGGCTACGATTTTAACATGTATTAAAATATTAACTTACCACGTATATTTTTTTTATCGCAATTCATTCAAAGCTATGGACAACGGCCATAGCTTATTAACATTACATAAAAGTAAAATATTACGCTTATTATCATTCAGTAATAATGATTATGAAAATGGTTACGTGAAATCAATAATTCAAAGTATACGTAACAACGCGGCGCGGCGCCAGTTCTAAAATGTCATCCGTGTTATGATTTGCATCTAATCTCGCGAAACGTGCGAATTCATTGACAGCGTTACATTTTTTTTTCATTCAAATAGTTGCATAACAAACAACTCGGCATAACTACTAGAAAACGGACGGAGAGAAATACCAACGAGCAAGTAGGCGTGAAAATTTAAACTGTCGAGTGTTTCCGATACGGCGGCGAAGCGGAAGAGAAGTGCTCTATAAAAACAGTTGTCAATGCGTACGTGTTACTGAAGAATCTTGTCGTATTTTCATAGCAGAAACTGAATCAAGTGATTTGAAGAAGTACTCTAGATCAAAAAATATGGTACCCATCAATACTAATAATAAATCTGTAGATATATGATGATATATGACAAAAACCTTGACGTAGGTCTTTATTAACGCAACAGAGCCCAAAACAATATTTTTTAGGGTATTTGTCTGTTTGTCTGTGACTTTGTACGCGGTAATCTCCGAAGGCTTATCCGATTTGGGTGCGGTTTTCACTAATATATTGTGGTAAGCTTCACTTAAAATTTAGTGTTTTGTTTTTATTTCAATCGATTGAGAAATAAAAAACTATTACACTGATATATCTAAATGTTTCGTAATGCAAGTAGCCTGCAATTACTGAACAGTTTATCGAACTAATCTACGTCCAAACTGTAGTTTTAGTGATAATAGGTAGCGATTAGTAGTTTGAATGATGAACAAAACGTAACTGATCACAAACGTCACGAAAATTCGTTATGACACTCAGTATAATGTACGATCAGATAATTAATTTCTAGTTGATGATTCTTGTTTAAGAACAACGGAAACATTCCGGCTGGTAGGCGGCGCGGCGCGTCTCTGCATTCCGTTTCACATAATGGTATGATCAGTGATTGGACAATTTTACTACACATGGAAATCTTGGTGGTACTTCTAATAGATCACGCTACATTCCATATGTAAATACTAAATTTTGTACCATACTTACAATGTTTACATGTTTTGATAATGCAATCATTGCAATATTGCTCAACCTCCAATGATAATTTGATTCGAACAAGTAGCGGCTTATTAAATTTAATGAGCGTTACCCTACTTAAGTTCAGGTCTCCTTTTAAGCTTAAGCTCCTATCTTGAATGAAAAGTTAAGTTTAAGAGTGATTTAAGTTAAGTAAAGGTTCCCCGACTCGAGTCAGTCTTCTACTCGAACGCATCGCGAAGTGCCGCGCCAACGTACACCCGCCATCACTTTCACGATCACAAACAAATAAGGGGGAAACTAATGCGAGAAATCTTGAATTTTTCTCCACTTGATCAGTAATATAATTGCCGTCGACTAGTGTTAACAACCGCGATATCGTCTGTTTACAAATAAACGGCTATGATGTGGGAGTAAAAAAATTCAACGATTGTTCGATTCAAACCAATTCGTGTTGAACACAACAGTGCATGTGAAATTTTCACAGTTTTTTTTTTGTAAATTTTCGTTTCTTCTTCCTTCTCTTTTTACAATATACTAAAAGCAGCTGTGAAAAAATATTAAACGTTCGAACATTTATTGGTGTTGATACAAAGTGCACTTGTGAACGTACTAAGTGCGGTTTGGGGACATTGTTGATATAATATGGGTATTACTTCGAAAGCAATGACCCTGCTCAGCACTTTAGCTGCCCTGGTGATCATAGTACACTCTGCGGAAGAGGACTTCGAGCCTGACTACCGAGATGTTCGGCCCAGACGTTATGATACTGTTACGACTAAATATGAACAGGTAATTTAATTTTTTCTTTACTTTTTTACCTCACTGCAATATAAATATTTCAAATATCTCAAACTAGAATGGCTCTGATTTCGTGAAAGCGAGAACGTAATTCAAATAAATGACTTATATCACTAGCATCGATCGAACGACACGCGGGTTCATCGTCAGTAATTGAGTAATTGACCTGAAAAGTACAACCCTAGTACTTAAGGCTAGGTTCAAACTTTTGGTAATTGGTAGGTACATTATACAGTTGGTACAGTTATATTAGCATAATTAAAAAAAGATAAAAGCATTAAAATTTTCTGTTACAAATAAACTTAATTTGTACAGGGATGATAAATAAATTGACTAATATTTCCTTGTGGAATAAGTTTGGAATTAGTTTTTTGTTTTATGGATTTAGGGTAGCAAACGAGTAAGCATCGTATTCATCGCATTGTAGGTCATAATATTTATTTATTTATTTATTTATTTATTTACCCTTTTATTGTATGTGTACAATGGGCGGACTTAATGCCTAGAGGCATTCTCTACCAGTCAACCCTTGGAGTTGTTGAGAATGTGCGGTAGGCGTAAACGTAACTAACAAAAACAAAAAAAAATAATTAAGAAATATAAGTATACATTTAGTTATATATAATCAACTATGTAGTATAGGTACTATAATATATATAGGTACTATTGTTACATCCAAATATAAATACATAATAATATATACTCAAATATATAATAATATATATAAATATTTTCTAAATATATATAAATACATATGTAAATATATTTATATATACATATATATATATATTGCACATTATATACTCTTAAAAACAAAACAAAGAAAAAAAAGAAAAAAAAACTATCGATGAGAATCCAAGAAATACTCACGAACGAGTTTTTTGAATGAAATTTTGGATTGCACCTTCCTGATCCTTTCTGGTAAGGCGTTCCAGAGAAGTGTAGCCTGAATGGAGAAGCAGTATCGAAGAAAGCCGCTATTATGCGGAGGGATAGTGATTTTTAGGTTTGTTGAAGAGCGAAGTGATTTCTCATGCTTAGTATGTCGATATTGGATTTTTTCCTTAAGATAAGGAGGTGAAAAAGGATCATTTAAGATGGAAAACAGAAGGAACAGTATCCTAGAGCAACGCCTTTGTCGAATAGTGAGCCATTTTAATTCTGAGCGGAATTGTGAGATGTGGTCGAACTTGCGCAAACCAAAAATATACCGAATACAGTTGTTAAGCAGGCGCTCTAGTTTATCAAGAAGCTCTTCATTTAAATCTGGGTAACACACATCCGCATAATCAATAATGGGTAACACTAGAGCATTAACCAACATAAGCCTGGTTTTCAGAGGCAGAAAATTCTTTGTTCGATAAAGTGATCGAAGAACACCAGTAACTTTACGACTAATTTCGTTGACGTATATACGCCAGCTCATGGTGCTGTCAATACGTAGCCCGAGAATATTAACCGCATTTGAGAGGCCAATTTATGTTAATATTATAGTCATTTTCATAGGAATACGAAAGTTATATAATAATTAAATGCTGTTGCATAATATTGTATAATTTAATGTCTCGTATGAGAGTAAAATTACTTTCTAAGTGTTAATGTTTCCCTTAACATTAAGTCCAAAACTAGTTAGAAAGGTCCGTGGATATAGGAAATGGTTACTGGTACTGCACCGGTTTGTGAGGTCTCGAAGCCGGTCTACCTAGATTGGAGGAGGTGCCGTATAAGTAGAGTATGATGTATGGATATAACTTACCGTGATGGATGAGGTTAAAAACGAGTCAGTTTTGAATACCTAAATAAGTCTGGTTACGCATTTGAGAAAAAACTAGAGTCAAACAGGACACTTTATAAACACATTTTTGTTGTTTTTAAACTTACTTAACTCATCGCGGATTGTACACAATTTATGATACGGCTACTTATCGGCGTACAAAATAAATATCGTTAGTACACGTATCATAATAAAATGAAATAAGTTGCGTTCTTTTCTTACATTCATCTTCAATTAAAAAACACTCTAGCGTATATACTTATACAAGTTGTCCCGGCGTACTTCGTACCGCTTTATAATTAAAAAATGTTTTGGTGATATATCGACAGCAACGCCACCTATCGGGTCCAATTGTGAATCTAAACCATTCCCAGATCCCCTTGAACACACACAAAAAAATTCATCCAAATCGGTCCAGTCGTTAAAAAATGTTTTGGTGATATATCGACAGCAACCCCACCTACCGGGTCCAATTGTGAATCTAAACCATTCTCGGATCCACCTGAAGACACACAAAAAATTTCAACCAAATCGGTCAAGCCGTTTAGGAGGAGTTCACTATCATACACACTCACACTCGAATTATATATATATTAAGATGACAACATTGATAAGCTATAAATATCAGTTTGAGTATCTATAAATACTGCATTATCTACTTCACATCAACTTATTTGTACACCCACTTAAAACTTTTTTTACAATATAACAAATAACAATCGTTGAACCATTCTGACAACAAGTGTTAATCTAACCGTGAAAATGTAAACAAAACATAACGCAAAGTAATCGGTTCTTCCGCCGAGTGTACTTAATCTCAGTAGCGTACTCGTAAATCACGAATCACAGTTTGGTGCACTACCGTTCTATGGTTCGCTGTAATAACCCGTAGTGAGTGTAAATGAATCACTAGATAGCATTTGGTATGTAATTATTTATACTAGAGATCCGCTCTGCACTCAAAACTCGACCATAATAAATTCTGTTAAAGGGTTACTTAATATTGACTGACTTCAGATTGTCTGTGGATCATGAAAACATTTAGGTACGTACAAATGCGTTTAAGTAAAAGCGTCATGTCAGGTTCTGTCCAACGCAGAGTTTAATATATTTGTAATGCATTATTATGTAAAACTACCAGCTCACTGCACTACTTCTTCATATGAACTTTAAATGTGCCACATTTCATATTCCTCCATCCGCGGAAAAAGAGGTAGGTACAGCTTTTGAAGTCTTCAAGAAGAGAGTAACTAGTCTTTTCTCTGAAGATGTATTCTTGGAGTCAAAACTTGCAACTCCTAACGGATAGGAGTAATTAAACTGTTTTTTTTTTAATATTGGTTACTGGTACTGTCATCACTACAAACCCGTAAATGATGTTAACTAATAATAAAATTGTGTTGTATGACATTATTTTTGTTTGTCAGTAAATACTAACTAACTGGTAGCATATGAGTAAAAAATGGAAACAAATATACCTTCAGTGCGTCGCACTTAGAGACATCTCTCGACTCAATACAACTATAAAAAAACACGAATAAAAACGACGCATTCAATAGGTCGGTAGGTAGGGACCTACCTAAGAAGATTGCAGCCTTTAAGCAAAGCCTTTAGTAAAGTAACCAATTGGCTTTTAATCTTTTTCGATGATGTCGCGATGCTACTAATTATCCATGAGCTACAGTAACCAATTATATTATCATCCGGTAGCTCTACTCATATCTCATAAATATAATCGTTTGCAGTCTATTAACATAAAAATATGAGACAACGATTTTTTTAATATCCTATTTGCATGCATACTATTGTAACTTGCAAATGTATAGGTAACGTAATCACATGCATAATTACGAGAAAGTATTATTACGTATAAACTTTGTAAATAAACATTGGACCATTTAAATTGGAGTAATATGGTAATAAGCTTATGGTAAAAACTTCCTATTTATCATACACCTGTGTCGATTATAACGGAGAGTAGTTCCGGTTGCTATCGTAAGATAGAAGTCACCAATCGACAAAACATAGAAGGGTGATTTAATTAAGTATAGTTAAGAAAACTAGCTTGCTTACCAATATTCACAATAAAAAAATTAGGAGTAGTTTTATTTTAATACATGACTATATGGAAAGATGAATATGTGCGTCTACTGGTATGTGAGGGTCTACTGGGGTACAAACATTCATAAAGTCGACTAGAAATTTATTCTGCGCCATTAATAAAAGTGTTCTTTACATTTAATAGGTACTAAATAAACAGATCAGGCGTAGTGAAAACGCTTGTATGAGGTCGTTATGAGAACACCCCCACACTGGGATTTCTTGTGTTACACTTGACAACCAAAACAAATAAGACATCACAAAATCCAAAACAAGAACAAATACTTATGCTGTAAAAACGTCTGCTCTAACCGGGAATTGTATTCGCGACTCTTCCTTCGGTACGAAATTTTTACCAATAGAACTTTTACAGATATTCGAAGCATATTATTATTTACTATCCAACTTCAAATAAAATCGCTTTTCTGGTAAACTATACGATACAGAACGGTCGGTCACAAGTTCATCGCGCAAAACCGGTTAGACGCTTTCAACTTTCTTCTCAGCATTATGACATCGCTGCTGTAACGGCTTTCTTCGTTAACGATGAAATAACAAATTGTGCCCAACGTCACAGGTTAGCTGGGCAGCTTGTTAACCGTGACGTGATAATCGTTTGTCTATTGTAGCTAATCTATAATTACTTCCGTACTTACTATGCTAATGCATTATAATTTGCTACTATTAGATACGAATGCCAAGAAAAATATCGCAGTGCTTTGACTAAGACGATGTTTGAAGCTTTGAAGCTACGTGATTAAATATAATAATGTGTTATTTAATAAGCTGTAAGCTCAAACTTTAATTCATGTTACAATAACCCTCACTCACTGACAAGTACTTGCCCGTAATGTAACAGCTCAGATTCCACTTTGTTACGTTACAGGCAAATGTTCGTCAGTACCTAAGTGCGAAGTAAAGTTATTATAACGTAGAGCTCAAACTTGAATCTTGATTTGTTACATAACTGGGGAATGCTCTGGGTAATTCCGCTTACTAGGAAAAAATAATATTTCTTGAAAGCTTCCGATCTTCCGTGAGCGTGCTAAGCTATAACGGAGATTTCAGGCGGAATAAAGAACTGACACTACGGTTGGCCACTGATCCGCACTGAAGCAGCATGATGCGAGTATTCTCTAGGACTCTAGGCCTTATCGGGTATGAGAAGAGACCTGAGACGAACTTGAAACCATTTCTAATTGTCCAATAATGCTACATCATACCCATGTCTCGGATATTTCGTAAGGTTACTACGACATATTTTATTAAATAATTTAGATGATTGCTTATTTGAATATTTATTTATTATATCTATTATGAGATTATTTCGATTTTAAAAAATTACGTGCATAAGAGTATGCGGTAGGTACCTACATGAATAAAAGAATGCTTTTGAATTTGATTAGAGATATTATATTGATTAGAAAAAGTTTTTGACGATTATGTCAGCAACCATTGTTACACTCAGCGGTGCATAAAATCTTAATTTAAATTTTAATTCGTTATGAACGAATTATTCCATCTACAACAAATTGCATCATAACTGACAACGGTGTTTCGTTTCGCCGAGGTATTACATTGTTTTTATCCGATGCAGATTTTCATTACGTGAGTGAGTAGGTACTACAAGCAATACACTCGCGAGCATGTATGGAATCCCCTGATTGTGACTTGCTAAGAGCTTTTAGAATGTCCCTTGTGGGCAGTTATAACTTAAAGTGGTATCAAGCGATAGAGTAAAAATAATGACTTACATAAAAATGTACTGATAAAATACATACATGAATAAAGGTGTCAATCTTACCCGTTTTCTTTTTAGCAACGGATCGCTGACGTCTTCCGTGTTACTAAAACCTAAGTGCGTTGACAACCACTTACTGTGGTGGCTCATTGTCGCTATGCGTAATTTAAATCAGGCATCAGAGTAAAATAAATTATGGATTTAGAGATGTTCTGAGTTCTGACATCAATCAACAATAATAAAAACATATAATTTTGGCCAATAACGTGACATACACACAGATCGTCAGTCGGTCAATATATGATAGATGCTTCATAAAACAAGTTAGGTAGGTATATGTTTCACGAAAACACTGCGATGATTAATTGCTAGAGAAACAATGTGAACACGAATTCAACAATTACACTACCTTCCCTCAGCGCGCAACTATAATGCTATTGTAGTTATCGATGATTTTTTTGTTAAACACAGCTGCATTGTCGACTGCTCATACGTCATTCGCGGAAATTATTTCGTACAAAAGAAACAATGCGTATGATTTGGAGCATCGCTGTACACGTCGTTTGCTTACGCAATTACTTCACTTTCAAAGTAATAAAGAAATGTGCTAAATTGTAAATTCGGAAAGTAGTACAAAACTGTTATGAAATAGCTACTATTGGAATACAAGTTATGTCACATACACATAATTCGTAAATCACTGTTTAATACATATTGGATGTCTTCAGAAGACGATAATCGGAACGAGGTCCGACACTCACTACAAGAGTTACGTAATACGACTAATAGACTAGTATTAAAAAAACTATAATTACATTTTTAAATTCTTTTACTCGTAATGTATTTTTCAGCCCTGGAGAATTTTGAACATGGAGCCAGCAACAACGAAACCCGAGCCAGCTAATTGGGGTTTCAATTCACAAGAGGAACCCCCGAAACGACGCAGGCCAGGGCGGAAACGGAAACGACGACCGCCGCCAGAATCTGAAGAAGATCTTATACCCCAAGAAAGGCAAGTGTATCATGAGGAATACCGACCTTATCAACATGAAAAAGTTAATACACAAGGGGTTACAATCAGGCGACGGCGGAAGCAGTTTGACACAAGACAATCAGAACGTCCAAACGGTTGGACGGATGACACAGTAGATGCTGACAGACCATTAGTTAGAAAAAGAGGAGGTAAACGAAAACGGCCAACAGTAGAAGAAACTTGGCCAGAGTTAAGTGAATTTAATGAATTCAGACCAAATGACAATACCGGCAAATACATTGATGATGTTTATGTACAACCCACCGAATCAAATGAGAATAAAGATAACCATTACTATGATAATAGTGGTCAATTTAATTTACAACCCGATGAAACTGTAATTAAAAGTGACTCTGACGATCGACAACAAATCAAGTATGCAGATAACAATCACAATACTGAATATGTTCGCCATTCTACAGCTGACGAAACCGATATTCCTTACGATAAAAAAGACGAAGATAAATCTTTATCAGAATTTTCTTTGGAACTCCAACCACCCAGCGATGATATGATCGATACGCAACAAAAATTAACTGAAAAGGCTGTAAGCACTCTTAACGACAGAGAAAAAGCGAAGGTAACCTTTTGTTATTGTTACTTACCTGTTTTTCATACAAAAAAAATCATATACATAATTTCTTGTGCAATCCCTTGAGCTAATAGCAAACTTTAAGCTAGGTAAATTCTAGTAGATACATCGAGACTGGGATGCTACAGAAAATGGTGTCGCTATGACACCATTTTCTGAGAACCTTTTAGTATTTTGGTGCAGATGTTTGTCTAGATGAATGACTCATATATCTATGCATGCTCATTAACTTTGAGAAGTTCGGTGTTCATAAATAGGAAGACTACTGTCTACGGTTACTACTTAACAACAAGCATACGTCATTCGCATTTGCTACATTAATTTAATAATAAACAAAAAATTTTTCAACAGATATTTGTTGTATTGTATAAAATGAAAAGAAGAATGTTTCAAGAAATTGTAGATAAATGTGAGGTGAAAATAAAACCTTCACGAAAAAGTGCGATACTTGCCAATTTTTTTTAATGTAAGAAACAACATAATATTTCTGTTATTGTGAAGCCAAAATACATAACTCTTACGTGATGTAGAAATAAATTTAAAATATATATCCTTTCCATGTGCATTTAACGTGGGTATTTATCTGCTTGGTGTTGTGTTGTATAAACGTTTTATAATTAACATAATATAAAGTAGTTGTGAACCCGTCACTAGTTTCTGCTGCTTTCCTAGTGTATATAATTACGTGGTAATTTTAGTAAATAATACATCATTATACAAAGTGGTCAATATAAATTAATAGTTTCAGAAATAATTGGAATAAAAACGTGATAGCCAAGTTCAAATCCTGCACGTGCTTTTAACTTTCAAGAATTACGTGCGTATTAGAAAAATTATCACTTGCTTTCGTGAAGAAAAACATCGTAAGGAAACTCGCACATCTGAGAGTTCTCTATAATTTTCTCAAAAGTTTGTTAAGTCTACGTCTACGCCATGGCCAACGCGGCGGACAATAGCCTGTTCCCTCATATATGTATGTAGGGAGAAGAGACCCAAGCCGAGCCCAGCAGTTGCTACGAAGAAGTGCCTGTATTAATCAATCAATCAATCAGTATATATACATAATTATATAAAACTCTTGCGTTACTGAGTGACTGACAGACAACGCTCAGCCGAAACTACTGAACGCAACAAGCTGAAATTTGGCATGTATGTTGCTTGGGGAGTGTAGGGGAGCAGTAAGAAAGGTTGAAACTTTGTATAGGTTCCTCAAGTGGGGCAAGTAAGCACTAAAAAGGATTTTTGGAAATTGGTCGGCGATGCCGCGCGGGAAAGCTAGTCGTAATTTAAATTTAAACAACTATTGTGTACGTAAATAAATTAAAATAAAGTAAAATAGATAAATAAGTAAAATGAAGTAAAATTAAATCTAGAAATGTTAAGCTGATATTAACCATGTTCTTAATACTTGATAATTATTAGATTATATAATATTAATATACAAAGCAATTTAATTTCAGAATAATGAAACCGCAAATGATCCGCAAATATTAAAAGAAATTTTGAAGAAATCAAACGGCAGAAGTCTGAGTGAAATTTTACAACAACACAATTTATCATTAGTTGATTTACTACATGGAAAGGAAAAAGCAATTTCAATACTTACAGAAGATTCATCTCGAAATAATTATGAAGTTTTTAAGGATGAACCAAAACAAACTTTAAAAGTAAATAACGAAACTAGAGGAGTAAGTAGCGACATACGAGTAAGTAAACACAGTAGAGGATATCAGAACAGAAATGTTGAACAAAAGCCTAAAGAATCACTCCGTAATACAATTATCATAAAAAAATTTGATGAAGATAAAACGATAGCCAGTAGTCAAAAGCCTCATATATCAGAATATAATATTGAAAATGTGACAATGAAATATTATAGGGAAACAGAGAATGTCAACAACACCGAAAAAGCATCTCAAGAATTGCCCAACAGTCTTGAGAATTTAAAAATAACCGAAACTACCACAAAGTCATCTCTCAGAAGGCGATTTCCCGTAGGAAGCCGCAAAAAACTGAGAATGAGGCCTATGAACAACACTTCATATAAATCGCAATTAAATAGAGATTTGATAGCGTTAACGTCACGAAGGTATCAACTAAGCAGAAATACTTCTAGGTCTAGAGAATGGAAAGACATGATGCCCACGTTGGTAAAAATACATAGAAAAGACGAATCAAAAAGGAATAATGAAAAAGAATTAGAAAAGCAGATAACAACAACTACATTTATTCCAGATGAAACTACAGTTCAAGAATCATTTGAAGACATCAAGTTAACTACTTTACCTGATTTTACTGACTTTGATCCGAGTACCACAAATTTTCAATCAGAGAATACTTCCACTGAATCCACACCGACTACTACTACGATAGATTTAACTGTCACTGAAAATATTCCAACCATTACAAGTACATTTACTGATTCTATAACCACTACTACTACAACTTCTACTACTTCAGAAAAGCCCAATGAAAAATCTGTTTTAAGACCTGTAGTTAAAGCTTCTGATCTGAGAAGACAAGCTTTTAACAATAGGTTAAAAAGGAAAAGGCTTAAACAAAAGACTACTACAACGGAGCCATCTCAAGAATTTTATATGAAAAATATTTTTGGTATGGCTGACTTAGTTTCTGCTTCTGAATTTATAGCAAAAGTGCAACCACGGACGACTATTAATGATGAAGAACTAGATTTCACGACTTTAGAAGACTTTATGACAACCGAATCTACACACAAATCTCCAACCAAAATGAAGTCAACAAGAATACCAAAGACTCAATATACAACAACCCATTCAACCTTACCAGTACATGAAATAGAAGAGACTGCAAAAATTGAAATAGAAGAAATACTCAACGACACAATTAGTAAGTATATATAAGTACATAATTAAATTAAAATTGTTAGAATGAATAGTAATCGGGCTCAGTACATAATACTTTTAGGTCTTTATTATAAAAATATCCACTAGATTCTAATAATTACTCTTAATTCTTTTCAGCAAATGCAAGACTGTCAAAGATATTGATGGAAAGAAATATGACCCTTAATGAGCTAGTAGAACACCGAGAACGTGGTTCAAGTCACATTCATTTAGCAGATATATTTCATAATGCCTCACGAGAACCAAATCCACCGGAACCATTTCTCTCTAAGTCGCTAATTGAACCTATTTCTAAAGAGACTTACCCGTTAAGAGCATTGTTAGACGCCAATTTACATGATCCTACAGCTAAAGCTATACCTTTAGAACAAAACTCAGGTTATTTAAATAACATAAACATTCCAGTAGTAATGGATTTTGGCAATAATGTGAATGAGAACGGTGAAAATATGGGCATAATGTCATTATTTGATAATTTTACAAAGATCACCCTATCAGACACAGATATAAAAGGTCAATCAACAGAAAGGAGCTCACTAACCACTGAATCTTCTGCTATAAAACCTCACTTTAACAAGTACGAAAACTCTAGAGAGAGCCGTACATTAGATTCTGACAAAGACTTAGTTACATGGAAAGAGATCATTGCAATTATGCATAGAAATCAAAAAAATGGCACGACTGAAGCTGTAGAAGTAACAACAAAACGTAATGAAGTTTAAATTTTTTAATTTATTACAATTTAATGTATAAAAATAATTTTTAAATAATTAAAAAAATAAGAATGTTAAATTATAAGTCAATATATTAGTATGTTAATTAGATTAACAACCTTTTTTGTAATAAATAACATTAAATTTTTCTTACTTTTAGCAATATCTCCAACACAAGTTCTCAAGAAAATTGTGTTAGATGATTTGGTTGACGAAGACAATAGCATCATGGTAAATAATATGCACTACCGCAACGTTGTTGATAGCCAAACATCATCATCTGAGGAGGATATACCACATCATTTACGGGAAAAAACAGACGTTACCCAATTCCACGGTGTATCAAACATTACACCTAACAGTGCTAAATCAGTAACTGTGGCCACTGCAAGTATTATTGGCCTAGCAATGGTATTGTTTATATTAACTTATGTTGCATTTAAATGGAAACAGCAAAGGAGCTTGTTCCGAGATAAGGAAAGATTGAGAAGAGATAGAATACCAACTCCAGTTTTTGAAAATCGAAAAGGTCATAAAATCAACAGCAGTACTCGTAGTAAGAGTCCAATGATATCATCCTCCAATATTTATACAATTGAGACATCGGATATGCGCAATGGTAATGATTCTCCAGAGTACATGTGGGACAGCTTGAGAAAACCTTTCCAATAGAATGTGTTACAAAGACTGTATTAGTACTTTTAGTGTATTATTTAAATGTTGAGTAAGATAACTGATAATTATATGATTGTTATTTATAGAATACAGTGACCTGAAATATAGCAAAAGTAAAATGACTTTTACGTAAATTAATATTAATAAATTTATGTTACTGTTTTATCAATATCTTAAAATCTAACCAAAATGTTTAGTATCAATTAGGATAACTTAAAGCGAAGGTAAAATATTGTTTGGTGTCTGTGGCAAGTGCAATAATTCAGTTTTGTATTAGATATAGTTTTAAACATTTTCGCCAATAAAATGTAACAAAAAGAATATTATTACCAATTTTCTTTATAAACCTTACCTGTAGTTTTCAAAGGTAAATATATCTTGTAATTTCCTCAAAACAGGCAGATCCAATGAATGAATTTTATTATAAAAATAGGCAAATTGTCTGGTGATGTTTCTGTAAAGCTTCAATGATGACTCAAATACCGGTGATGGCTGAAATTTTTTATCAATATTACAATGTGATTAATAGTGTTACTAATCAGTGTACATTTTTCATTAAAATATCTGTTAATCATTAGTTCTACAAAAAAGAAATTGTTAACTTTATCATCCAGTACTAAAGGACTGAATTTTTTATGTATTTAGCTGAAAAACGAGCAGATAATCAAACGGTAAATGATCACCATCACCTAAGGACATCAGTAACATCAAAGGCTGTTGTGTTGCTGGCCAATAGAGAAGAGAGAAGAAAGTGTGAAGAAGAGAAGCAAAAAGTGCTAGCTCTCATTTCTCAGCTCCAGCCCGAAGACAAGTCGTTTGGCAGATGATTCAAGCAAGAGGGTGGTAGCTTGACAGACAGGCATCACAAATTAAAGCATCCTTTGTACCCTTTGAAAAGAGCAAAGTTGCATCTAAAAACAGTAATTTTATTAGCATAGTAAATTATTATTACCTTAAGTTCCGCTAACTCATCTGGAGTGAAATAAAGTATTGTAGAATATTTATTTGGCAGAACATCAATGTACGGTTTCCAAAATGATTCTGAAATATTAAATGTTATTATATGTTATGTTATTATATAATAAATATTAAATAAAATGATTTTAATAAAGATAGACACATACTGAAATATAATATCAAATATTAAATGTATCAGTTTAAATGTTGAATTTTATAATTTAATCTTGTCTTCATTGACCATATATAAAAAAATCCTTGACAGATACAAAATCTGTAAACATTTTAAACTTTTATTTTTCACATTATGTATGAAAAACATTTATAAAATAATTTATTAAATCTCAAGTAAAAATGGGCAATTTTGGAGTTTAGAGAATCCCTTTAGAGACTGTCTATTTCAATAATGAATATTTATAGGAAACCCAAGCAAGTATTTTTAGACATGCCACTAATTGTCTTGTGCTGTGTATTGTTAAGAATAATTATTATGAATAGTGTAACAAACAGTGTAACTAAAATCTAGTATTAACAATAATATATTTACCTGTGTTAGTTTTTTCTAGTAACAAGAACAACGCAAGTGTTATATTGGGCATATTCTGCAACAGAGGATCAATATCTATGAATGTTTTTAACTCTGACTCTTGTGCATTTTTCTCAGTCATCATAACTTTGGTAGGTACTGTGAGGATAAGGGATCCTTCCATGAAATTCTTGTTAGCTTTTAAACCTAACTCATAGCCTTCAAATTCGCTTATTTCTACACCTGCAAAAAATTAAGTTTGCGTTGATTAGGACATACAACTTATTCCCCATTTATATATTCGAAAAACGATTTGTTTTGCTTACGGATAGTAGAAATATCTATGAGGCATAACTAAAAAGAGTTCCTATAAGGAAAAATTAAGTGGAACGACTTTAACAACTCGTGATGGGTAAATCGAAAATGATTGGTTTAACTATTGGTTATAAGGACAGAGCCCCAGATAAGAGTAATAATGCCCTCAATACATTTACGTGTATTGAAATATTTATTTTAAAAAAGAAAAACATGATGGCCCTTTGATACATTTTTAGTGGTATCACTATATATTTATAATTATAAAATAAAACATATTTCTGAGTAAGCATAAGTATTTAACTAAAGTTAAAAAGGAAGGGTATTACATTACAATTCGGTAGCTCAGTTAGTAGTGACCCTGCCTGCAAAGTTGTCTCTGGTTCAATTCTCAACCGGGGCAGATATTTATGCGACAGATAAATGATTGTCCGTGACAACATACAATATCATCTTTACAATTAACTCCCACTCAACAATAAATATATTACATATGGGGACTGACAAATTTGATTATTATTTTCAACAGAGTTACTGCCTGGACATATCAATGGTAATTCTGATGAACACAATTGAGGTGCACACAATCTGTGCAAAAAAGTCCATGTTTAAGTTAAATTAGAAACATTTAATTGAACTCTATTCATTATTAAATACAATGCGAAACATTTACAGGACCGCTACTGAATATTTTTTACAAATTTAAACCCTACATAACTATAACTTAAAGTGAATTTCTAAATAAACATACCTTCAAATACTGCTCCATTTTCCTGTAACCAATTAACGTACTTTTCGATACATGATTTTCGCTGTGTTCGTTCGTTTTTACTAATGATAGAAGATTCGATATTTATGATTTCTTTAATCAATGAATCAACCTGTTTATGGAGCTCCCAACTCTTTGATAAATTACCCGTAGCTTGAAAGATGCTGGTTAACTTTAATACTTTATCCACTCTAACGGCAAGTTCTTTCCGCCGTTGCACAATAAATCTGCTATTCTCTTTATCATTTCGTTTTTTAGAAGTTTGTTTAGATTGCAGCTTACGTCCCATGATTGGTTATGTAGCGCGTGCACTGTAGCTGTACAATTGAAATATTGAGGACAAAAAGAAACTTGGAATTAATTTGAATCTTAAAACGTGGGAATATTAGAAATCCTATAAATAGTACAAAACAATGTTTCCTTTCCTTTCATGTCGATTCTTTCATTCGTATGATTTTGTTGGCGACGTTGACGTAAAATCGGAAAGTTATTTTGAATAATATGAAATTGACGGACGTCAGATGGCATGACAGTCATGACACCATGACGTCCATGACACTTATTCATTTATGACATTTCTGACAGTAAAATGATATCTGTTCGGATACATATAGCAAATATAATTATAATACCTTACACCCTTACAGTTACAACTTTCTTATTGTATTCTTATCTCTGTAAACGAAAGAATAAGAACTTATCAAACGTACAATTTTTGAATAGCCCCTAATTAATCTGTAACTGCACATTTCCTTACTCCACAGATGTCGATTTGTTCTCTTTATGTTCGTAGAACTCTTCAAAAGCAGTCCTCTTTATGTTTGTTTCCAGACCTGATAGGTTAATATTTAATTTAAGTTCAGTAAAACTGAATCTGAATCTCAAAATGAAACTTAAATCGTATATTTCATGAAGGTATTTTTTAAATAAATAGGTACACTTATGAACGTAATATTTTTGCATTTACTACCAAAAATATAAAATATAGGTATATTTCCCGGGCAACACTAATAAATACCTACCTACCGCGGCTTACCACTATACCTAGTACCTACATACTACCGCTATAGCGCTATACTGAATAGGTGTAATGTAAAACGTACATAAACCTACATGTATGTATAGTAAATAGGCACTACATGGGTAATACTTAAGTACTTAATACGTATTTTGTCTTTAAATGGCGAACGTTCATTAAAGTATCTCTGAATGTATCGTATTGTCGCGTAAATTAAAAATAAAAGAAAAAGAAAATTTGAAAATAGAATTTATAAAATGTTTTCGACGCTAAATTAAAAGAAAACCTTTGAATTTGGAATGATTGAAATTGGTGGTATATAAGGCGATTCCGGCCAAGGCAGAGTCAGTCGAGTCTTGGTAGCGAGTCGGGAAGCGCGCCAGTGGGAAGAAGAAATAGGAAGTGAAGTGCCGTTTCACAGTACAGTGTCGCGAGTGAAGTGAAGTGCCGTTTCACAATACAGTGTCGCGAGTGTGAAGTGAAGTGTGAAGGGAAGTAAAGTGTACAGTAAAGTGTATAGTACCGTGTTTCGTGTGTTACCCTTTTACAGTGAAAATAAAACAACATCTATTGAAGCCGGCCTTATTTCTTCCCATCCCCTACCCACGGCTGTGACAACTGGTGTCAGAAGTGGGATGGGAAAGATGCCGATCGTGCCAAGGAACGAGAGAGGGGTAACCACCAGAGCGGGAGCTGCAGCGGCAGAAGAACAGTCGCAAGAGGGGCCTAGCACCGGAGACGGCGCCATGGCGACTCCGGCCGTTTCACCGCCTGCGTCAATGGACATGGGTGCGCTCCTGCAGCAAATGACTGCCATGATGCAGGAGCAAGCTCGCCGCCAAGAGGAGCAGGTACGTGCACTGCAGGAGGATCAAGATCGTCGCCAGGAGGACCAAGCGCGCCGCCAGGAGGACCAAGCGCGCCGCCAGGAGGAGCAGCTGCGTACAATGCAGGAAGAGCAAGCACGCCGCCAGGAGGAGCAGCTGCGTACAATGCAGGAAGAGCAAGCACGTCGCCAGGAGGACCAAGCGCGCCGCCAGGAGGACCAAGCGCGCCGCCAGGAGGAGCAGCTGCGTGCAATGCAGGAGGAGCAAGCGCGCCACCGGGAGGAAGAAGCACGCCGCCGGGAGGAAGAAGCACGCCACCAAGAGGAGCGTTTACAGGAGCTCCAGGACGGACTTAGCAAGGATCTGGTGGCCGGGATCCGGGCCAACGCCTCTAGGATAGAAGTTGTGAAAGAGGAAGTCAAGGGAGAAATTACGGAAGTCAAGGGAGAAGTTACGGAAGTCAAGGGAGAAGTTACGGAAGTCAAGGGAACGCTTCAACTGCTAAATCAACGAGTGAAGCTCCTGGAGGTCGGGGGTTCCGTAACCACGTCCGTAGTAACTTCCGGTAGACATCTGAAGGTTCCTCCATATGACGGAAAATCCTCTTGGGCTGCCTTCAAACTTCAACTGGAGACAGTCAAAAGAACCAGCTGCTGGAATGACCAGGAGGCGCAGTCAGCGCTGACCTTAGCGCTACGGGACGAGGCTCTCTCCGTGTTGGAAGCACTCGCTGGTGGGAAAAAGGAGGTCTCTTACGACGAGTTAGTGAACGCGCTGGAGGCCAGATATGGCGACAGTCACCTGGAGCATGTATATCGAGCGCAGCTTAAGGATCGCATTCAACGGGTTAACGAGACTATACAACAATGGTCCGTTGAAGTGGAGAGACTGGTACGCAAGGCATATCAGTCGTCGCCGTCCGTGGTTGAGGATATGCTTCTGCAAGTATTCATCGACGGAATACGGGATTCTGAGGTCAGGGCCACCGTACGACTTGAACACCACGCCACCTTGAAGGAAGCAGTAGCTCATGCTCTTGAGGTAGAAGCTGTGCGACATGACTTGCGTTCTCCGAGGCTGCGGGAAGTTATAGCAGCGGATAACAATAGACGGCGACCGTACAATCCCATTTGTTATGAATGCGGAGAACGGGGTCATATACGTAGCACTTGCCCTAGGCGTGAGCGTACCAATTTCCGACGTCAGGTGGATGCGGCGGTATCGACGTCGGAACAGCCGGAGGAAAACTAGAGAAGGCCAGAGCAGTGGGGTGCGCGCTGGCCGCTAGCAGTAAAGCCCCGGAGATCGTTGTAAAACAGACGAATGATGGAAACACTCTTGTGATAGATGGAACAATAAACGGACGACCTTGTCAATTAACGTTGGACACGGGTGCCTCGCGTACAGTTATCAGTAGCCTCAGATTTAAGGACATCGGAGGGCGGTACATTCGAACGAAAGGAAGCCTCACGTTAACGACTGCTACCGGTCAGCGTATCTCAACCCAAGGTGAAAAAGTTGTGGCTATCAAGATTGGTGACACACTTTATTGGCAAAAAGTCATTGTAGCGAACATATCCGATGACTGCATTATTGGCTTGGACTTTTTACAAAATCATCAGTGCAACATCGACTTGAAACAAGGCGTTCTAAAACATGGAAATGATGAAATTCCAATGAAGGGGGGCAAATTCGGAAAAGTGCTATGTTTGAAGGACACCATCCTAAAACCAAGATCTCAGACATTAGTTCCTGTTAGACTACCGCAGAACGATGGAGGAATACAGCGAAGATGTGCCATCATAGAGAGAGGAGTCGTGGGCTCACCATGGATACCGGCCAGGACTTTAGTGGGAAGCGGCTGTGTTACGATGGTACCTGTATTCAATCCTGATGACGATGAACAAACAGTGGAAAAGGGAACGGTTGTCGGAACCTGTGATGAGGTGGCCTGGCTAAGGAAGTGCGAAGAAGGACAACAGCGAAGAGTTCCGAGTCAAGAACAAAATGTGGCAAAGCTTTTGGAAGAATGTAAAAATAATCTTACTAAGCTGCAATTAATAAAAGCAAGAAATTTTCTGTTCCGTTATACCGATCTTTTCTCGAAAAACGACCAAGACATTGGCAGAACTGATTTGGTGAAACACAAAATTGATACGGGTAATATAGCACCCATACGACAGAGACCACGACCTGTTCCGTTTGCTCGTGAGCAAGAAGTTGAAGACATGATTCTGGAGATGAGGAAGAACGGCGTTATAGAACCTTCGTCAAGTCCATGGTGTTCACCGATTGTATTAGTGAAGAAGAAAGATGGATCGACCAGATTTTGTGTGGACTATCGGCGAGTGAATGATGTAACGAAAAAGGACAGTTACCCATTGCCCAGAATCAATGACACCCTGGATTCACTTTGTGGAATGACGTGGTTTTCCACCCTTGATCTGAAAAGTGGATATTGGCAAGTTGAAATGGACTCCAAAGACAAGGAAAAAACTGCGTTTTCGACTGGAAAAGGCTTGTGGCAGTTCAAAACCATGCCATTTGGATTATGCAACGCGCCTGCTACATTTGAGAGATTGATGGAACATGTGCTGGCAGGTTTGCTGGGAGAAACCTGCTTAGTCTATTTAGACGATATCATCATAATGGGGCGTGATTTTGATGATCATCTCAAGAAACTTGAAAGTGTGTTCACAAAGTTACGGGGCGCAAATTTGAAGCTGAGTCCGAAGAAGTGTTCATTCTTTCAACGTCAAGTGGATTACTTGGGACATGTTGTATCGGAGCGAGGTGTTGCAACTGACCCATCCAAGATAAGCGCTGTTAAAGATTGGCCGACGCCGACGGATAAGTCGCAAGTGAGAGCCTTCCTGGGTCTGTGCTCATACTACCGACGCTTTGTCAAAGGTTTTTCTGACATAGCTAAGCCATTACATCGCCTAACAGAAGAGAAAAGAGCATTTTCTTGGGACGAAGACTGCAAGCAAGCTTTCCAGAATCTCAAAATGTGTCTATGTGAATCACCTATTCTCGGATATCCTGACACAGAGGGAAGATTTATCGTGGACACTGATGCAAGTAACACTGGAATTGGAGGTGTTCTTTCTCAACAGAGAGGAGATCAGGAAGTTGTGATTGCCTACTTCAGCAAATCTTTATCAAGGCCGGAAAGGAATTACTGCGTAACTCGCAGGGAATTGTTGGCTGTCGTAAAGACCTTGCAACATTTTAAGAAATATTTGCTCGGTCGTAAATTCTTAGTAAGAACGGATCACGCCGCATTGAAATGGTTGCTGGAATTCAGGAATCCCGAAGGACAAGTGGCCAGATGGTTGGAGCAACTGCAGGAGTATGAGTTTGAGATTGAACATCGTGGTGGAAGAATTCATGGCAACGCAGACGCCCTGTCCAGAAGACCATGCTCTGAAGACTGCAGGCATTGTAATCGGCAAGAGGAGAAAGAGGAAATAAAAGTTCAACTTATCCGAACAGATTCTATCGATTCAAATTGGAGCAATGACACCATGAGAAGAGCCCAAAAGGATGATAAGGATCTTCAACCGCTCCTAAACTGGCTGGAAAGTGGAACCCCTAAGCCGAAATGGTCAGAAGTGGCCAAGTACAGTACGGCCACGAAGAGTCTCTGGGCACAGTGGGAAAGCCTGGTACTCCACAATGGATTGCTCTGCCGCAAGTGGGAGACTCCTAAAGGCAAAGATTGTCATCTTCAGATGGTGGTTCCAAGAGCAAAAGTGAACGAGGTGTTGAAGACTTACCACGATGGTTCTTCAGGAGGACACCTGGGAATAAGAAGAACTCTCACCAAAATCAAAGAACGATTCTACTGGTTGCATTGCCGTGACGATGTGGAAAACTGGTGTCGGCGGTGTCAGAGTTGTGCAGCCGTTAAGGGACCGCAGACTAGAAGCAGGGGTGCAATGAAGCTGTATAATGTTGGGGTTCCTTGGGAAAGAGTGGCTCTTGATATAGCTGGACCGTTTCCAGTCACGAATGCTGGAAATCGATACATTTTGGTAGTGATGGACTATTTCACGAAATGGCCAGAAGCGTTTGCACTACCCAACCAGGAGGCTATCACCGTGGCAACGAAGCTTGTTACTGAAGTGTTCTGCAGATTTGGCGTACCACTAGAGATGCATAGTGATCAAGGACGGAACTTTGAGTCGCAAGTTTTTCAAGAAGTTTGTAAAGTGATGGGAATACATAAAACTCGGACGACGCCTTATCACCCGCAATCTGATGGAATGGTTGAGAGATTTAATCAAACGTTGGAACGGCATCTGGCAAAAGTGGTGGATAATCATCAGAAGAACTGGGACGAGTATATTCCACTGTTTCTCATGTCCTATAGGACTGCGGTTTGTTTTCAGTTCATGAGACCACAACAGTCACTCCGGCGTATGCTAATTTTGGAAGAGAACTGCGACTGCCAGCCGATTTGCTCTCGAGTGCTCCACCGGATACACCAAAAGAAATAACTGACTACGCAAGCGATCTACGCAACAAGATGGTTGACGTGTATGAGCAAATCAGAGAAGCAGGATATAAGGCCAGCGAACGAATGAAAACCCGCTACGACCGACGGGCCAACGGGCCTAGCTTTGAAGAAGGAACCCTGGTCTGGTTACATAACCCCGTTAGACGGAAAGGGAAGTCTCCGAAGCTTCAACCGAGTTGGGAAGGGCCTTATAGAGTTGTGACTAAGATCAACGACGTCACTCTCCGAATTCAGCGTACTCCTCGCAGTCCTCCAAAGATCGTACATGTGGATCGGTTGGCACGATATCACGGAAGCAACGATGATCGGGACGATCATGTCTTGAGAGGGGGCAGTGTCGCGTAAATTAAAAATAAAAGAAAAAGAAAATTTGAAAATAGAATTTATAAAATGTTTTCGACGCTAAATTAAAAGAAAACCTTTGAATTTGGAATGATTGAAATTGGTGGTATATAAGGCGATTCCGGCCAAGGCAGAGTCAGTCGAGTCTTGGTAGCGAGTCGGGAAGCGCGCCAGTGGGAAGAAGAAATAGGAAGTGAAGTGCCGTTTCACAGTACAGTGTCGCGAGTGAAGTGAAGTGCCGTTTCACAATACAGTGTCGCGAGTGTGAAGTGAAGTGTGAAGGGAAGTAAAGTGTACAGTAAAGTGTATAGTACCGTGTTTCGTGTGTTACCCTTTTACAGTGAAAATAAAACAACATCTATTGAAGCCGGCCTTATTTCTTCCCATCCCCTACCCACGGCTGTGACAGTATTCATCGATCTGTATCATAAAATCATAATAGAATTATCAGTACTACGCGTACCTATTTGTATTTTTGCTGTTACCTAAGTAATTGATTGGATATGAAAATCTTGTATTAATAAAAACATAAGTAAGTGCTTTAACATACATAATTAATAATAATTATTGAATATTATAAAAGGCATTCTGCATTTTATAAGACCTTGAATTAGAGGTGGGGCACTACGTTGACCTTTGCGTGAACTGGAGATACGGGCTACAGCTTTTTGTCAAATGTTCCAACGCCCACAACATTCGCCACGCACGAGCAATATTACGTTGATACATCACTTTATATGAAATGTCAATAAAATGATACTATGAAGAAAAGCGAGTACCTACCTACCTACTTATAGCAACGAATACAGAGTTCCCATCCGATCAACCCCGATGTGACATTTCATAATACATGATTGTAGATACCTATTACCACGTACTTATGTAAAGTAAATTATTTAGAGGTTCTGAACGGAAAGGAACAAACATCACGACACCGCCACCTATCGAATTTTATCACAAGTATAAATTTTAAATTTGAAAACCCCCCCGACTAATTTCTGACTAAGTACCTAGGTATTCATTGAGACCATTAAATGAGCTCAATAATGGTAAGTACGTACATAAGTACATCTGATGTATGAATGTGAGGAGTTGGATATGCAGCCGATTCCAGATATTGCTGTAACATCAGACCCACGCCACGTCACCCTTTTCTCGTAGGTACGAATAACTAAAGTAAATTGATTATGACTTAGGTAATGTAATTTTTAGGGGTTCTGCTGTATTTGTAAGTAATGCTGTAGGTATAGTATAATCTGTTTGCTGTGTGCATATCGTTTCAAACCTATAATATCGTTTGCAAGAATAGAACAAACAACAGGTTTTTCTTGCAAATTAGACTATTGTTTTCTAATTAGGCCTCAGAAGCAATGTCATAGTCAATTGGGCACTGACAAATACGTTTTCTCTGGCAATGGCAATGGTGCAGAGAACACTTGGCACTTGGCACCCGCGCACTCGGTTCCACGAAAAGTTATTTGAAATCGCCCCAGTTTGCAGCTAAAGACATGTTCTCTACATATTGGAAGACATTTTTATTGGCGTCTAAAGAGTCGTGTTGGTTGATAGAGATTAGATCATGCCAATTTAGTATTTATGGTATGAAGATAACTTAAATTTTCTAGGTATTTTGTAGTTGTTACATAATAAGTCGTGATGATGATGTCATTTGAATCAAAATATTAAGTTGTCATCATCATCATCATCACAACCCATAACTGTCCCACTGCTGGGCACGGGTCTCCTCTCACAATGTGAGGGGTATAGGCCATGGTCCACCACGCTGGCCAAGTGCGGATTGGCGGACGTGCGGATTGGCGGACCAGTATTAAGTTGTACTTGTACCTAGTAAAATTAAATTTGTGATAGATAGGTACTTATACATGAATTATAATCATATAAGTTAGTTATGGTAGACCCCGACAGTTTCTGTCAATCCTCAAGTTGGGAACTGCGTGACTAACTTAATCTGTGCGGCAAAAAATACATAATTATATGACACGCCTACGTGTTTTTCAGTGGCCTGAAAGTGGTGTAGTGCTCTCTAGGTCCCCGCAGTTATGAGGAATGTATTCCTACAGTAGTTATGAGGGACAGTATTATGAGGTACAGTATTATGAGGTTATGAGGTACAGTTATGAGGAATGTATTCCTACAGTAGTTATGAGTAGTTATGAGGAATGTATTCCTACAGTAGACTGTTAAAACTATACCTATTTATGTACTGTTTCATCATCATCATTACTCCGGTCCACAGCCCAAGTCCACACGGTGGGCTCTTTCCTTTCAACCAACAGGTAACATAAAACCTGAATTGCCGAAATCTCAACTCGATCTGTGCTAACTGTTATTCGTTTTGGATGAAACAAGTAAATTGAATCATGCAAACATACATACTTATCCTACCTAATGAATCGATGTCACAGTCAATCAATCAGCGTCAAAAGCACAGCGGGAGTAGGATTTCTGCACAATTATACCACGAGAATAGTGCTTTACATAATCGTGAATTATCAAAATACACTATTCTAGTGTGAATATGTCTAGTTTTGAATCTTAATTAATAAGTTTTGTGAAGTGAACCTTCAGGGTGGCTGTAGCTTTGACTAAACACGTTCCTATTGATAAAACCCCTCTTATTGGGAGTTTAAAACAATAAAACTAAATCTTACTCAGATGTTTTTCGATTTACGGAATTCTAATATTCGTTCTCTGCACTTGTTGGCAGCTACCTACAAAACCTTCGAAATTCTTGCAGTGTAGGCGTTAAATACATTTGTCAGTAGAACTCGCTACTAATTAACAAAACTGAGTTCCGGTTAACATCACTTTAATAAAGCTATCGGGATGATTGATGTATCATGTAACTTAACTAACTATATTAATCAGAAAATTTAAACATGTGACGTGACGGTGCGTTTTGGTCGCTGTCCAGCATAGCAGTTTACCATGTTAGTCTTACCATGCCATAGTTGTATAGAGAATAAGTATATTTTTTAAGTAAATAGGTAAAATAAAACATAATTTATAGTCGTAAGAAAAATAAAATACCCAGTGTATTTATGTATGTACCTACAGATATCGAACCGTTCAGTTTTGTTAGATATAGGTATGTATTGACTATTCATATCTATAAATAGCTTTATAAAACACGAAATCGGAGCCCACATTTTAGTTCTGTTAAATTAATTATAGTTATATAAACCAATAATAACATATTGCTCACGGTCTTACAGAGTCCTGCGAAGAATAATTTGCAATACCTAATAATTTAATATTACAATGCACCTGTATTTTCGGCGTCATTATTTGTGCGATGTAATAATTATATTATTTATTACATATTGGCAGACACGATGAAGAAATTAACTGTTCCTGCTACGACGAATTCCTTAGCGACACACCTTTCGGTATGAAGTCAGCGCTAAGTCTAGAGACTTATAAGCGTAGAGTGGATAAAACCACTTATTAGTTTATCAGGCTTCGTTTATCTACTTTTGTAAGCAAATACGATTACGTGGAATTTTAAATGGCTATTGTTCTATAATTTAGAATTTAGATCATTGGAAGCAATTTATTTTTACGACAAAAAGCTCATATCGTTTATAGTCGTATTTACCTTGACTATAGTGTCATTTACCAAGCTATGGGTAGGTAATATTTGTATATAAAAGATTCATATAAGAGAACACACTATAGCCTTAACAGTACACTGATACAGTCATGGGAAACACGTTTATGAAAAATTTCACCGGTCATGAGTTTATCGTCTTATAAGTTATAAGTCATAAATATTATGAATAATTAGAAATTCTAAGCAATATGGTAATACATGCACGCCACGTACATACTTAGGTACTGCCTCTAATTCCTGTAAACTGATGGAAGTTAGTACCTACGTACCTATTAATTTTATTTTAGAGCCTTTATTATAGACAATACTTGAGTGTATAGTTATCACTAGCAGTTTTTTTTTTGTTTTTAATTTATAACTGAATTAAGTTTAAGTTTAGGTATTTAAATAATAAATAACGCTATACACTCATAGCCCCACACTAGGATTCCCTGTGTCGCGGGTGGCATGGACAACACGACTTACAAATCATTAACACCCATGACCTGAGAACAAACATTTATCTGTCACGTAAACATCCGCCTCGGCCGGGAATCAAACCCGGGAACTCGTTTCTGTGTTGTATTTGAGGTGATGTCTACGAGTATGAGCGACGCCGGCGACCCCAGACCATCAGGCGCTCAGTCTACTCGTTTGCCAGCCATCTGTTTAAAAAGAACAATTTAAAGCATGCTACTCGTATTTTATGGGATAGGCCCAAGTACAACCATGATTATCCAACAGCATTAGTTACCAAATAAACAGCATAAATAATAATAATAACTTCCTCTTTCTAATAATAAGAGTCAAATCAAGCATTCACTACGCCCTCCTGGTAACCATAAAAAACAAATATTGTAATATTTTTTCAAACCACTATACAAAATTTTCTCTTTAAAGATTAACTAACTAATATCTCTGCTGAATACTTGTCTATGCCTCAGCGTCCCCCATGTTGTCTAATGTGTATAATACCGTTGAAACATTTGAGCCGATTGAGAATTCTATTAAAGGCTATGAGCTCAGCTGTCGTGGAATACATTAGCGACGCGTGAACTTTATGCAAAGCTTGAGCACCACGGCAAGTTAGGGTTACTACGACTTGATGAATATTTTATTATTTGCAATATTTTCGGTAATATCTAGTAATGCTGAAGTCTACCCGCTAATAAGCAACCGATGAACCCGGTTATACATCATTCTCTAGCACTGTAAGTAAATCACGCAAAATATTTTTCACACTTGATGTCAGGGGTTTTTTTCTTATAATTGATTGGCAGATTTTACACCTTTAAGAATATCATGAAGAATTTCCAGATCCACTCGATATAGGCGTTATGAAAACCATTATGAAATAATGAAACGTTGTGAAAAAGATTTTCTCATGAAATTTGAATATTTGTTTTAAATACGTTTGGTACAGCTATAATTGTCTGCAAAAGACGGAAATTAAGGTACCTTATCAAAACTTGTGTATGATAACCCTAAGCTAAATGCCTCAAAGAATTTAATTTATAAACGCTATCCAATGTTCAATTAAACGTAACGTCGTGTCCACATTACGGCCCTTTTATTAAACAACAATTTTATGATACCAATAACAAGAGGTATAATGTTTCCACATCATTTTATAATGACTAGTTAGTTGAAGACCTAAAATATTAGTAACAATTTAACGTTGTATGTACTTCTAAATATGCAAGGGTACGTAGCAGACATTTTTCTTTAGAGCGCCCTAATAGTGATGCACGAATAATTTTTTGGCATGCTGCCAAAATTAACTAGCATGTAGCAGTCCCCTTTTAACGGTGACTTAGGGATAAATAAGGGCGCGGAAGATAAACCATAATTACCACTTACATACAATATAACACATTATTTTATTTTATTTATTATCAAGATAAAAAAAAAGATAGGTAGGTAGTAGAACCAAATTTTATGAAACAACTGGTATTACCTGCATACCAAAGGAAAGATGGCCAAAAGAAAAGGAAAGGAATGTCTAAAATGGAAAACACGTCATATACGAAAATTATCGAGAAACATTTGAAAAGTAGGTACAAGCATTGGATATAAGCTAATGAAATTAAACAACCTCAATAGTAAAATTCGAAACCAGAGAAACAATATTTAAAATACTAAAATCAAATAATAATCGAAACCTGAAACCAAACTTGAAAACAAGACAACCTTTTCCAATCCGACAACAAATATTGATTACCAAAGCTTTTTGGCAACGAGATGACTGTAGCATCACTACACACAATATTGTACTACATTTATTTCAGCGCGTACATCCGGAAGCACTAGCCGTTTGAAGGTCAATCATATTTGCGTAATTCGACAAAATAATGCCAGATTTTCGATCGTTTAACGTACCCATTGAAATAAATCACTTTCTATGTCAATTGAATTTGGCAGTGTTCGCAGCCAGCGTTGCGAATCGAACGTCATGAATAGTGCGCGTCATATTCGTGACGTTGAACCGCGGTTACGAAGCTATAGATGATTGTAACTTACATAATATCGATATCGATGAAATAGTAACATTTTGAACTTACTATAATTTATATAAATGTGTGTACATTATGATTAGGTGTAGAATAAATGGTGCGCATATTTGTTTTCTATATTCTTTAGCGTAACTACTTTAGAAAAATATTCGTAGACAGTACCTACGGTAGTAAAAGCTAAAACTCTACCGTACTCTTTCCCTGCCAAGTTTTTTCTTTCATGTTTATGTATTAGTGAATTTATGACTTTTGATAGTAGAGGTGAATGTGGTGACGACAGTGGCAATGAAAACCAAAAGTTTTTTTTACCCAAAAGAAGTAAGTAGGTAAATAAGTAGTAGATGGCTATCAATGGCCAAGTAGCTTACTCTACAGTCTCTACACGCGTGACCTACACCTCGCTTGTGTAGACGTACCAATTATGTAAATGTTTTTACTTTTTATACCTATAAAAAAATTGGTACCTATATTTTCTGTACTTATATTAATGTTTAAAAGTGTCACTGACTGTTTCGATATTTTATGGGTATAACCTACCATTACTTTGATACTTAAATTTTGATGTGATTTTCGGTTACTTCTTTTTACATTTAAACTAAACTTTTTATCTAACCTACCTATAAGTTAACAAGTCCACACATATTATTTAAACGAATGTGTTACTACAGTTTTAGATAAATGTTCTAATTTCGACTACCTTTAAAATCCGTTCTTAATCCGTTTTCTAAGTTACTCCCAACTATAACTCAGAGAGTAACCGTTTGCTTCAGGCTATCGATATATTTTTTTTTAGATAATTGGAAATCACTATTGGCATAATGTTAGCAACGAATCATCGTATCAATTACGAAGCATTACATCATCGAAGGATTGAGTCACGGTCACAACCTGTTGCCTCCGAGCTTAGTCCTTCCGATGCCGTGGGCAGGATCCTTTAGTCATCACTGATATAACGTAAGTCACTACTGACCGCAATATTGTAAACAATCATTTCGTTAGCGCGTTCTGACGTTTACGAAGACAAATAATGTCCAATTCTGAAATGCGCCGGTCTAGTAGATGCAAGTTGTAACATCATCCTCCACAATATTGCGTATGACTGTACAATCTGGACATCTCAGATGCATACGTACTCGTATTGATATGTCTACATTGTATTATTCATTGTGTTGAGTTTGTACAGTTCGTTGAAACAAGCGTAAGTTAGCTACCCTAGTTTAGTTTTACGCATTACTAAAATCAATAAACGCTAAGACACTGATACCTGTGCTGATACCCCCGCAATAGGATTCCCAGTGTCGCGGGTGGCATGGACAACACAAATTACACATTACTGACACCCATAACACGAGAACAAACATTTATCTGTCACATAAACATCTTCCCCGACTGGGAATCGAACACGGGACCCCTTGCTTCGCAGGCGCAGGCAGGGTCGCTACCAACTAGGCCACGGGGTCGAACTTGGCTTCAACCCATTGATGGCCCATTACTGAGCCCGGGCCTCTCCAACACGCTGCTCCTGCATTGGTCCTGCATGGGTCTTGCATTGCTCTTGCATTGGTGGAGGGGTTAGTGGCCAACCCACTTATAGTCGAACTTACTCAAGTTTAATTGGTTTTTATTTTAGTTTAAAGAAGAATTGATCAGTTGTCTGGTGATCCTTAAAGTAATGATGTTGATGAATGTTATTTACTCGATGATGTTTATTATTCGTGTAATTATTGTGCTGTCAGCTCTTAACACTCAAGCACGATTCTATTAACGTTTAAAAGCTGGTGAAATATACGTAAAAAATATTATACCCCAATGTAGGCTGATAATTTATATTTTAACTTTTCAGGCAACTTTTCTATGAAGAAAGAAATATATAAAGCTGTTTGAGAACTTAATGTCTAATCTGTTGTTAAATTTATTTGTTAGGACGTAAAAGAATGGTATACAGAAGAATACGAACATAAACAATTTTGTAAAGATTTTGCAATCAGTAAGTAGCTTACTGAATAAAAACGATATACCTCTAAGTAGGTATTTAAAATTCTATTAATGCGTATTAAGTGTAAAACATGTTGTTTAATAAATGGCCACCAGTGAATGTTTAGTGTCGTCTTTTCATTCAGTTTAAATGCCAAGGTTTTGTAAATTAAAAAGCCTTCTACATAAACATTTGATACGTACAATCGTTATGAAGTTTTTGCCTTTTATTGTTAACATTTAGATTCCCTTTTAAATATGTATTGTTCAGAGTTCCTTACGTAAAGGATGGCAAAGGGGCTCTGTAAGTAATTTTATTAATTTATTACTACTTATTAGTTTTGATGAACGAAAACTTAATAGGTTAAAATCCGTTGTCAGTCTTATCACAGGATTATATACATACATAATGAACCGTAATCGGTAAACTATTGAACTTTTCACAAAATATGTATTACAATCTATAGCTGCTGTAATCATAAATAATAAAAGTAGGACAATAAAGGTAAAAGGGACTGCCATATAAAAACATATTGTTTTAATTTGGCGTACCTACATATTATAGCACGGTTGTTGCATGTTTCCGCAATTGGCTGGTTTTATTTTAATTCCATACAAATTACTTACATTAAAACGCTGCAAACTTTACAATATTACCGAGAACTAGATGGCGATAAAATATCGGATGTTACTAACTCGTACATCCACGGTTGATTAGTATAATCAAAGCTTCGATATTATGAATAGTGATACATCAGACATCTCTGCTATACATTGTTGATTGCGGATGTTTTTTTTATTCCTGGTAGTATCTTGAGATTACCTTTAAATTACCATAATTTAAAATTACTTGCCGTTTCTATTGTGTGCTTAGTAATTGGCTACACATACGAGCGTAGCGTACATACATAGGTACACATTAATTACAACGGACGTCGTCGGTGTTACTTTGTTCAATGATAAATATTAATTAATATCATTTGGTAATTATTTATGGGTCACTTAATCTATCTAAAAATATACAAGTGAATTCCTGGTTTAGTAACCAGGAAAAGAAGATAGTTCATCTTTTTGCTTAATCCTACATGAGGTCTAAGACCTACATAATGACCAAGGGTGATCATGATCATTGATCACTAATGATCAGATGACCCGTCTACTTGTTTGCCTGCTTAGACTATACAAAAAGCAGTGTCAAGATAATTGTTATTTACGTGCATAGGTGATATCTTTGGTGTGACTGAAACCGCTTTTCTACGTTGCGACGAAATCCTACCTATCGCCTATAATGACGGTTTATCCAGCGACCTCCAATTTAAGGTATTTTCTTTATCAGGTGACATATATCATGTCATGAGGTTACAAAGTTTTCTTGAACCTTAGGATGAATTCTAGTTTCACCCCAAAATATATTATACTTAGCTGAGACCTATTATACATACTAGGTATGTTTTCTACAAACAAGGAATTAATAAGTATAGATAGTTCTTAACATAATCCCGTTATACCAGTAATTTATTATATTACAATTACATTACTGTTACTTTTATCCTTCAGCAAAATAGTTTATTTTTCTTTCAATTCTCTGTGTAAAACTAATTTATGAGAACGCTGTGTGCCAACACCAGGCCAATTTGGATCAAAGTTGGCGTTGAAAACTGCATGATACATTATCACGTAAATTGGACTTACAATTTCAATACGTCGGTGGATTCTGATCCAAAATAACCATCCCACTACCGACCTGCTGTTAACTTTGTCACTTCACACCAATGATATATTACACTAGATACGCCACCAAGGCTCCTAACGCGTGCAGTGGAAACGACCCTACGTGTGACCGTTTCAATCGGTCGAGCTGTCGGCTGCAGCTTGTTTCCAAACGATAAAAGAGATAGAACATTGCTTCACTCACAGGTGTAACAAAGATAGCACATACGCTAAGATCATAGATTAGAGGCAACAATGCAGACAGTAGGTACAATAGGTAGACAAGAAATTGTTAGTGTAACGATGAGATTTTTTTATGAATTTAGGCTGAATTCTTTTGTTTCTACGTTAAGTAAACCGTTATTTTTTTAATGTTCCGTAGATTTCCTACCAACAAGGTTAATCAACAAAATTGGATAACTGTTGTGCGGAGACAAAGATGTGAATATTATTTAATGCCTTCAAATTATTGTAGGATTTGTAATAACCACTTTAAAAATGAAGGCAAATATACGTCAAGAAAAGGTTTGACATAGATGACAACTTCATTTAATTCATTAATTTAACTCATGATAACCATGATTTTACATCTAAATCACGTGCTGCATCAAAAACATATTTCACTTATACCATAATATTTTGTTTTAATTTTTTTATATAATATTTTCTTACTTATAATATCTTTATAATAAAACCCCCTGTTTCAAAATGCTGATTCTAATACTTAGACGACGGTTAGATGTTAATATTATGTACTTCCAAGAGTCATAGCAGTTTTAGGCATAAATCATTCTAAGAATAAATGTCTCGTCTGTAACATTTATCTATGACACTTATGGTTAACGTCAATAGACGTCAGTGCAATATTTCGGATCGTTTGTCAGGTTCAATTTTCATATAAGTAACATGTCTACCTCTTTTTACTTATAATGTCATTGCTTCACACACAATCACACAAATCGACGCAGGCCGCCCGGCTTATTCTTGCTTCTTCTATGCGTGAGTATGTAATTGAACTCCTAAACGGCTGTATTTGGCCTATTTGGTTGAAATTTTTTGTGTGTCTTTGGGTGGATCCGAGGATGGTTTAGATTCACAATTGGACCCGGTAGGTGGCGCTGCTGTCGATATGTCACCAAATTTGTTTATTAATTATAGAGCGGCACGAAGTTTGCTGGGACAGCTAGTTAGATAAGTTAATACTTGACTATAATTAATTCCACCTTAGTGGTGATATAGTCTTGGGTAGTAAAGCGCACTAACTTTGGTAGTGGAAGCCTATTCACTCTTGACTTGAATATACCTACCTACCTATATTATGATCGATGACCAAGTAAAGCGCGTCTTCCGTGCCACAGGGATGTATTGTATTTTAATTTTTATAAGCTTTTTAACTCGAATACTTTTAAGATACCGATTTAAAATTAAGAATTATTTTTTCCAAAGCAATGCAAGGTCAGTCCGTCGTTTATTAATACTCGTAACATCGTAACTAATGGCTAGCGAATTAACACCTCTATCTCAAAGTATGAAGGTCTTATGAAGAGGCTAATTTGCTTTGCTCTACCGATATGCCCATTACATCTTGAAGATTAATTGTTTGTTTATACAATTTAAGGACCGCGATCCGCTTGCGTAAATCCTATTTGATTTAAACGCACGGCAATATATCAGCCAAGTTATGGGGAAAGAGAGAATATAATTACAAATTACTTTATTTATGTATTTTGATTCGTGGAATAAATGTCGGTAACAGGTACCTAAGCTTATTTTTATGAAGTAACTATTTCCTTTAGATTGATAACTAAACCACGATAATCTACTGGTTTAAACACTCCCGAAAGGGGGGAATTGAATCATACATAAATATCTAATTTTGAAAAATTATGTGCGTATTGAAAATTGATTATGTCACTTGCTTTGTCAAAACATTATGGAGAAGTGCCGATTTCTCCACTTGTAGTTTTCCATAATGTTTGCGGGTATGTGAAGTCTATATTTCACCAGGGTGGAGAACAATTGCCTGAAACTCGTCACATTGTGTGCGATGATGATGATTATGATGATAATTAATTTGTGTATGGCCAAACCACAGAACATTTATTTTAAAATGTTCAAACCACTCGCAAGAGAGACAGGGACAGGGAGACAGTAGACTGGTGAGAATACAGTGCCACAAAGAACTGTAGATCAAAAGTTTAAGGTGATTAAAAGCTATCAAATGTCACTGGTTAACAGCTTCCGACCATTTTTTGGTAATTTAAATATCAAGGTTCTCATTAAAACGATGTATAAAATATTTTAGACTTCTTATATTTTAATTTAACTATTTTATAAATTGATGCATTTCATGATACAGGTTTTGTTTAACACTCACGTTGATTTATTAGTCATTTGGATGTTATGTTTGGATGTATGTTAAAACACACAGTGATAATTTATTTCGAAATAAAAACATACCTAATATTGAAAAATTTAGACGTGGATTCGAACCTGTGAAGCCCGTGAATCTGAAAACTGAATTGGAAGACAATTCTGTTTCAAATTCAAACGTAAATGAAACACCTAATAGTCAGTTCGTGGCATCGAATATAAATTTAAAAACTCAATTATTAAAACCATTTGTACTGATCACAGTTGCTTGCCATCGTTAGTCAAAAGGTGTCGTGTACTAATTTATATTTTCAAAACCTTAAATAAATAATCTTAATGTCTTCCCATTATCACACAGAGCACGTGTACCGATAATTTCGGTGAGAAGTTCAAGCCGTTCGGTCGCTGCGTCTCTAATATGTCGCACTCTCAGCTACTAACAGATCTTTTTCCCGTAGCATTTCATACCTCACGCAACAATCAATTGTCTATCACGTATGGAAGTAACTGTAAGTAAATGCACGGTAATTTTGTGTCTGTCGTATCAGTGCGAAACGGACGAGTCGATCATTTATTTTTTATGTTGAAAGTTAATCTTCATATCTCATGCGACAATCAGGTTGTCGCATGAGATATGAAGCGCTACGCTAAGAACAGATCTGGATGAAACAGTCAGGAAGTGTACGGTAATTCTGTGACTGTCTGTGACATCGTATCGTAGCGCGAAAACGGAAGAATTTATGTCCATTTTTTAGTTCGAAAGGTGGATTGAGCGAGAATGTTCTTCTATGATTAAAAAAATATGATTAAAATCTAAATAAGTCTAGGTATAAAGGAAATAAAGGTAACCCATATTTTAAGTCGAGTAACTTCATCTAATATTTACACTATAAGTAAAAACGTTTTACTATAATGTAACATTATTGTAGACGATATAAATGATACGTAACTCTACAAATTATCGCCTGTTACTTTTCCTTATGTCTTTGTATTCGCTGTTGGTGAAACAAGGGCCGAGGCGGAAAGCTCCCCTTCGGCTGTAGTCGTCGCGAGACAAAGGACATCAATTTTACCACTGACACGTGAACTATACGAGACGCAGACTTTGTCGAGCCGCTCTGTTGCGGCAGGCACGTGTTTCGCGTTGGCAAACTATGATCGGTTTGTTATGGGTAGCTGTTAAATGAAAGTAGTAGAGAGAGTATGCTACCGATATGATGTCAACTGGTTTACCTTTTTTTATACGACAGACAGAGAGACAGGCGAGTCATCTTATGGTGAATAGTCGACTTCGCCCATGAAATAGACACCAGTAAGACCAAAGCATCATTGGCTAAGAAAGAAGAGAGAAAAAGAAATAAATTCAAAGCAAACCAGACAAAACCATTTATAGCAGTCTTTCCTATTAGAAGGAGAACTAAAACGTACATACTTCGCTACGAGAATCTTATGCAGTCAGGAGTCCATCCTTCCTTATTCTGGTCCTCCTCTCAGATTCGCTTCCGAAACTGAACTTCCCATGCCGTGTTTCAGATCGCCTTAAATACCTAAATAATAATTTCGAACACCAACGTTCCTAATTTAAACGCTTTTTTAATTTCTTGTCTTGTTACATCGAGAACATTCCAGAAATTCTATTTAGAAATTTCTTCGTGCTTGCACCTTTTTCAATATTAATTGTCATTTTAGGTTCTCTATTTAAAACGCGAAAATAGTTATTAAATTGTGAACAGGAAGGTTAAATTAACAAATAGGAAATACAAACTATATTTAGAATTTTTATTAACTTCAAATAATATTTGTCTACATACAGTGTTGTTTTAACCGATAATATTATAAGTATCTACGTTCCGGAAAACCGTATCAATATTACTCTAATGTGGTGCCTACCTAGTGATGTGGTAGATAAATTAACTACGCCGACTGCGATCTCTTTGTCCCGTCAATATGTCAAGCGTGGGGCGTTCTTTGTTGACATAACGCCGCACTTTTACACATTTGATTCTTTCAGGAGACACGGTTATAAATTAGTGTAGTGTGGTTGATCTATTAGATCGTTGATGGCGTCATTTCTACAAGAAAAACTTTCAAAAACCGGTCAGTACGAGTCGGAGTCGCACACGTATGGTTTCGTATCATAGAGCGATATTAACTCTATTTTTTTGTAAAAAGCCCCGTTTCGACAATAACTTTTTTTTATTATTAGTCGTGATAGCAACCGCAGTAACATGCATTTTGTGAACATTTCAGGTGTCTACCTATTTCCATTTAAGAGATAGAGCCCTAAGAGATAAACAGACAGTCAGCGAAGGAGTAGATAATAGAGTTCCGTTTGCCGAAATTTAACATTTCTTATAAAAAGTCAATAATTTTGAAAATAGTGACGTCACGTGAGTAAAATTAACAATTCCTGGTAGATAATGATCTATTATCACTCATCATCTCGAAAACGAAGTGAATTTACAAGTAGATTCATCATTATTGATATAATTAATAATTAAATAATATATTTTAGGTGTTATAAATAACATTAAAACCGATTTTTATCTCTTGTCATGTTTATATCGTTTATTAAACTTTATCATACGCTGTAGGTTATCACTAATGACAAAATCATATGTGTGTAAATGTCAAATGACCTAATTAAAAAATTAAGATCGGCCTAGTGCGGATTGTACTTGTTTACGACGGGTTCCGTACCACCACGAATTTTTTTGTACCAATAATTTATTTATTTAGAGTTTTGTACCTTGCGTTACAAAATGTAAAAGGAATAAAGGAAAACTTAATGATAAAAGCAGTTTGAGAAACATAGATGGCGATATTTTGAATACTGTTGCAATACATTTTTATTCAAAGCTCCAAGAAAAAAAATCGCAACGTTATCGCCCTATCCTATTTGATGTACCAAGATTTTACCATTTCATTATGATACGGGTACTCACGATATGTGTCTTGTGCGTATTTTGGTGTAAAAAAATACATACCGTGAGTACCCGTATCAGAATAAAATGTGTACAAGCCGCGATGAGTTCAGTTTAAAATCATAAGATTTTACCATCTGGCAACTAAGTGTAAGTATAAATTGCGACATAATTTTCATTATAGTCCATCCTGAAGCACGGTGGGCTATGCTAATCAGCGAGGATTAAGCTTGTCGGGGCTTCGTTATCTAATAAGATATCGCAATACCGAGATGACATTTCCGTCGTAGTGGACGCAAGCTTGTTTGCCCTCCTCTAACACTAAATTTTCGGACGTTATAAATCATGTACATTTTAATGCAATATTATAACCATGAAGTAGTTAAGGTTATGCGAAACCTCTTCTATTCACGTAGTTCTAAATATTTTAGCAATATTATTTACTAGTGTATGACATGAAGTTAGCAGTTGCCAAGAAGCGTGTTCCGAGTTGAAGAAGAGAAGAGAAGAGAAGTTGAATTGTAATAATTCTTATTGATGACTAGGGTATTTAACGATACTGCTGTATGCGAAACCTCTACTACATATCCTTAGTTCATAAATTCATAATACATCAGTAAATATAACCTCAAAAAGTGCTGTTAAGTTTACCCTCTTAGTACAGTGTGCTACCCTTATTTAATACCTTTTGACAGATAATTTTGATACACAGCGATAATGCTTCTTATTTTCATACTCCATGATTATAACCTTACGAGAGTTGTGCACGCTATATGTTCATTAGCGTTTCCATAAATTAGTCATTAGCAAATGCAATCGTCACAGCAGTCACAGCTGATGCATATGCGAATCAAATTGCTGTTTATACCCAGATATATGGCTGTACACCTGGGATAACATACCTCCACTTGATAACAGAAATACATAGTATGTGCGAATGCGGTAAAACTATTTTACAGGCGAGAATCTTAGTCCTCAAGGACTTAACACATCTATGACTGAATTAGATACTCTTACTAACAATGACTAACTTGGCTAACAAGTACAGTACAGTAACAAAACTATCATTAACAGCTCCTGCCCAAGTCCCATTACCTACTTAACGTATTGACATCCCAGGACTAGAAAAATACTCAAGTTGGGCAACTTGAGTATTTTTCGGGTTCGGACATAGTTGTCATGGGCGGTAGCGGAAGGATAGTGCAGCAACTCGTTTGCTACCTTATATCCATAAAAATTTAGTAAAATTAAATGACTATGTTTTGGTTTCCTACTTAAAAATAAGTTTTGTTACCATAATATTTTTATGGTAACAAAACTTTGGACTTGTATGTCATGCAGTGTACCACAGTGTACCAATGTACCTTAGATGGGATAATGGGATGGAAAAACAGTAAAATATTCTGCTTCATACTTAATTTTAATTGTGTTGTTAATTCACGGAACGTTTTTGTATCTATTGGTACATTGAGTTGGCGCAAAAAAGGAGATACTTTTTTCTTATCTTTTTTCTGAGGAATAAGATTCTTTGTTACTTTTATCTTATCTTTACCGAGTTCTCATGTAACAGGAATTTGGTTTATTTATATAAATGGAACTAAGGTTTGAACTTATGCGTCCATCGAATAGCACAGTGCTAAACTGAAAGGAATAAGAGTTATTGAGTGTCGTGCACGGAAGCACAAAACCAATGACATTATAAGTGAAGAAATGTTACCTTGATTAGAACATCATTGTACGAAGTTATGAGCTAAGAAAAAGTTATTCGGTGTTTCGTACAGTTAAATGTGCACTACCTGAAGAAAATGGATCATAACCAGGAAGAACTCAAAGATCATAAAATATTATTATTAATAATTTAAATATCCACATGACATGACATGTATGTATGTAACTCTAAAATACATTTTGTTTTCTAATGCCTGACCAGTAACTATAACTTAGTATTCATTATACTTATATTATTATTAATGCTTATGATAGTTTGTTATGATATACTTAATAAAAGATTTATCAGATCTACAATTTGTAATCTTCTTTAATTACCACATATAATTATTGTAAATAAGATGTCATGCCACAATCGTACATAGTACGATTGATTCAATCACAATATTGTAATGCCGGCGACACGTAGTAGATATGCCATAAAAAAGCTCTTACGTAACTAAAAGCTTAAAAGCGAATAGTGAGTAATTATGTAACGTCATAATAAAGATTTTTATTAAGATTATACAAAGGGAGCGGTTGTGCGCAAAAAATGAGAAGACAACACTAATAGCTGACTCAAGGATGGAATAAGACTTATAATCTCAATAAGAAATAGTCTTAGTCATAAATAAACTGGCAGGGAAGTATACTTACGAGTATGTTAAATACTATTTATGAATACGATATCCTTCCGCGTCATCACTATTTTCAACAATATTAATTTTATAATTTGTTTACATAGTTGTTAAAATTATGGTGTAAGGGTAATTAAATATTACGTTATCAAGAATTCTGATAAACAAACTTATAGTAATAAAATTTAAAAAGTTGCCTATCTTTGCTTTCTCTCTTCTCTTTTCTTTTTTGATTAGCAAGACGTCGGTAAAGCGATAAATGTTACTGGTCTCATGGATGTTATACACCTTACCTGGTTTAAAATTATATAAGCGCAATCCGATTAATATTGAAATGCTTGAGTTAAATCAAGAAGACAGATTGCCATGAAGGTATTGGTAATTTTGTGTTAATTAATAATATGATGAATTTAATGATTATTATGAGTTATTCAATTCATGTGACGAGACGTTATAAAAATGTTAATTTTTAAACTCATCTACACAAGGCTACAAATAAAGATAAAGACAGAAGAAAAGAAAGATGAACTTATTGTGTGTATGACGAAGAAGAGAGTAATTTTAAAGTACGCTATAGTGCAAAATGAGTGCAATTTATTATTCAAATATTAATTTCTGGTACGCAGTTTTCCCCAAGTTGATTTCCTTCGACCAGCCAATAATGTACCCAAACGGGTACCTCCTACACCTCCTACATTACTTTGTATGAGAGGTGTATAAATTTTCAAACCCAGATCCTACAAGCAGATGACTGATTTTGAAACTAATACCAATATTCCATGATTGGATACGTTGAAAAAATATATTTTAAATTTTATCGTATTAAAAATGTACACTTTTTGGTATATTAGTTATTGATTTTTAATCAATTTTATTAAAAATACATTATAAAACGTATAATGCATATTATTCATAACGTATAATGCTGTAGTTCTACAAATTATTTATTACCCACATCTATGAAATTCAATATTCAAAAAGCCAGTTTGGATAATGAAATCGTGTGATGTGGAATTATATTCAATATAACTTTAATAACTGTGCTTATGATAAAGCACACATCTTTTTATTCATATTACCATGGAGATTCCTTGTATAAAATGTAGAAAATTCTATTCACATTTCAATGGCTCGGGAGCTTTACATATTCAAATGATACTGAAACGAGCTTCTTGTTTGAGCAAGCTTAAAAGCCAGCAGTTTCTTTCTTTCTTCTTCCCTCTTCTATTTGGCTCAACTAATAGTTTACCGGCTAATAAAAATGATCAAGAACCCCATTAGTTCACAGTTGTATCGCAAGTAATTTGCCCTGAAACTCTACAACTGAGGTGTTTTGATTCGGTAAAAATGTGTTTTGCTTTAAGTCTCTATTTTTATATTTTTTCATAAATAATAGATATTTTTATAACGGCCAACTAAATGCCTAATGCCATTTCCTTATAACTGATAAGTTATTAAATGCAATAAAATTACTACCTTTATGTACCTATTCATACAAAAAGTACGCACAAAAATTAAGATTCAAGTAATTGAACATACAGAAACAGGATATACATTGTATAGCTCGTAGCAGACTGTAAAAGAAGCAACAAAAACCTTTATCTCACGCGCGCTCTAACTCTACATAGTACATAGAGCCGTTTTGATGATTAGAATGAAATATTCGCCATGAACATTTTCTGCCGACATCGCATAAATCTGTCACAAAATGTGATTAATTGTGTAATCAATTATTTTTACTTATGTATTATCAATTATTTCGTCTATGTCGACTTCATATCAGTTAAGTATTATCAAAAACTTTCAGTTAATCGCAAATTGAACTGCCTTATGGCAAGTAATCCGTCAATGAAATCTCCACCAATGGGACGGTATTATGGCGTGATGGAGCAGTAGTATGATTGGTGGACGATGACGTGATATCTATTTCTGTGTCGAGCGAGAATGCGCGCGCCGAGTGCGTTGCGTGTGTGTGAATCGATACGAGCGGCGAGTGCGCATGTGTGCGTGTTGTTGGGCCGCGCTCCGTCTGTTTACGCCGCGTACTGCGGCCGGCGAGCGGTCCGCACTCACGTGTGTATCGTGCGAAATCGAGTTTTCCGGCGGTCGCTTGCATTAGCGTCTTATGGTGTTTTTCTCGCAGTTTATTGGTGCTAATTCGTGCCGGGCGTCGAGAAAACATTGCAGGGTCCGTACATCGAGCGTGCCTATTTTCGGTGCGGCATAAAAATTATCGGTGCTTTCGGCGGATGCGATGAATAAATTTTGCAAATCGAGTCTGTGTGTCGAAAAGAAGGTTCGTGATAGCTATGTTTTGATCGCGCGTTGTGCTGTGGCACTTGTGGCGGTGCCGGGCGGAGCGGATGCGATTCGGTTCGCTCTCGTGGTCCTGGTGGTGACGCGAGGACTGGAGGCCTCGGAGGCCTGCGTGGTCGGTACCAACAAGAGCCTGCTCGAGCGTCTACACGCTGTGCCGGGCACGTGCTAAGGTAGGACCCGCGACCTTGGCCGTAGCTCATACGATACGGCTTAATCATATAACGCTTGAACGCTTTTCGTGTTCCTTATGTAATAATCTTGTAAACAAGCTGCTTAGTCCTATTGACACCTGGCCTGTATGGATAACTACTTACAGGTATTCTACAATTGAATTGGATTTTTGATATACTGATTGTTTTCATCGGAAGAATTTATTTATCTATAACAAGGTTTTTGATAACATCTGTCTATTAGTACATATATCATAGTTTGTGAATATGCGTATTTTTTTTAGTGTACTTCATCACAACCCATAACTGTCCCACTGCTGGGCACGGGTCTCCTCTCACAGTGTGAGGGGTATAGGCCATAGTCCACCACGCTGGCCAAGTGCGGATTGGTGGACTTCACACACCTTTGAGAACATTATGGAGAACTCTCGGGTGTGCAGGTTTCCTCACGATGTTTTCCTTCACCGAAGCAAGTGATAATTAAATTTTAATACGCACATAATTTTTGAAAATTAGTGGTGCGTGCGGGGTTTGAACCCGGAACCTCCGGTTCGGCAGTCCAACGTTCAACCACACCGCTATCACTGCTTATACACCGCTATCACTGCTTATTTATAGTGTACTTATCAAACATATTATATAATTGGTACAAATTAATTGCATTGCAGTTTTGATCGAAAATAAACATGAATGTCATGAATGCCAAAATCTTAAAACTAATAAATACAATTTAATAAGATAGACAACTATTCTAAGGCATAGACGCATGGTAACCATTTAATATAATAAGGTAAAATATAACATAATATTACCCGTTCATACCTATTTTAATTTTAAAATAAAAACATCCAAAATTAAGCTCTCATCCAAAGCAACAAACGACTCAACTTCCTTATTAACAATTGTGATTACTATTTATAATGTCGAATACAATGATGTTATATAGTAAATAATGTCATTGGTTGAATACATTAAACTATACAAACTTAATTACAAATTAAGTCAAAAAATTATACAATGGGTACGAAGCCTACCGTCCTACAATAATTGCTTTATATATAGAGTCATCAAGAAGATTGCCAGTTTTTCCGGATTGAGGATAAATCTCTACGTTGAATACAATTAAAATAAGGAAGTACGCGTGTTAATTAGTGTGTACATACTGTAGAAGATTTTAATCTAATTCGTATTTTTTATCTACTATCATGACTCTACATTTTGTTGGCATATTTTTTTGACTCGATCTTCAGTCTGCATCATTTAATTTTATGTTTATGCTTTTTCTTTTTTGCAATACCTTATAAAGTTTTGGCGAAGAGTTACATAAATCACAATTACAAATTATTAACAGCGAAATTCCATAATAATGCAATGCACGATGTCGCTCGTCATTACGCGGAACAATGGGAACATTAGCATGCATTTATTCTCTGAAGTATAATTTTATAACTTTGTCACAATTTCAATTCAAGCCAAAGAAGTTATGCCAAAACTTTGTCACGTATTGTGCAGTGTTACATAACGTTGAATCAATCACTGCATAATGTAAAATAAAGTCAGGTTCTGTTTGAACATAAATCTCGATATTTTCTGCTCGGATTTTCATGTCATAGATTCTTGAAGAAACATTAGATGCATACATCTAGACATTAGATACATACATACCTTAGATACATACTAAACATTAGATACATACTCCGGGTAAAGGGTTCGGGTAGTGGTGATTTTTTTTATTAAACGTTTCATAATAAGGAGTCCATAATGTCTTTAGTGTATGTATGCTATATGTACCGAAGTAATACTTCCCGTAGCGACACGAGCGCAGGAAACTGGGGTATGTCTGTTCATAAACAATTCTATTTATTATAAGGGGTCAATCCGTCAATCTATTATAACACGAGTTTTTCTGCTTGAAAGAGTATTGTTCCACGTACAAATATGAAATAATTATGGTTGGCGCATGAAAATGAAGAATAGCCATCATTTACGGCAATAATCTGAATTTATATGGGCAAATATTGTTATTTGCAAAGTGTTTATATTGTGGTATTATATTGCTATACTTACACTATGACGACTATGGAAGAAACATTATTATGTCAAAAGTACGAAGTCTTAAAAATGTAGAGATATAATATCATAAAATTCATGTCCATAATTCCTCAATAATTGTTAATATTGCAATGTTATATAATTAAGCATCGCTGCAAATTATAATTTCCGTACTTCGGTGTTATCAGAGTTATTCAAAAACCACATCCTTGTAACCCTCACAGTAACTGAGGATTAATTCCAAGAATAGAACGCACTGGACCAGGTAAACTTCCACTGAAGGATTGGCCTTGAATTTAAAATTTTAAAATCATACATCTATATTTAATTGTGTACCGACTATTATTATTAGTTGGTGAAGAAAAACAACGCGGAACCCTGTAACACAGTTCTCCAAAGGGTTTGAAAAGATGTAGTGAAGTATGATATTTGCATTTTATCCACAAAGTATTCGTATAGCCAATCAAAAAATTAGAGACGAGAGAAAGAGAGAGAGAGAGCAAATTAGAGACCACTTTCAGCATCTTCATAAGACCGCAACCATTCTGTCAAGAGTACAGGAGATCAAAAATAATGCGGATCATCGCTTCCCTTTTGGCTAGCAACGCGTACCTAATGCATTTGGTGTTACTGATGTGGCAAAGGCGCGGTGGTCCACTTAATTTTTTTATTTCAAATAGTTATTACATAAAAAATTTCCATTCTCTTTTTACTTGTGTGTTATTTTATCTTTGTATGTTTCATACCGCCATCGTTGATATCTGTTTTGACCAAAGGTTGACTGGTAGAGAATGCTTTTAGCATTAGGTCCGCCTTTTGTACCACATTGATTTTGGTATAATAAAGTTTAAATAAATAAATAAAAAAAATAAAAAAAATAGTTAATAATAGTGGAGTGATGCGAGGTGAAGATAAAACTGATATCTCTATATCAGGTATAATATGTGGGTCCAATAGTCCTCGGGCATACTGTCCATCTGTTATGAAACTAATCAAATTGCGTACTTGAAACTAGTTCAATATAACCAGGCTTCAAAATTATTATATTTGACGGCATGAGTATTAAGATCACTTGACAGATACGAGTAGGCAGTCACATAAACAGTGGCCTTACTTGGTGAGCGAAATGTCCTGTGCTATATTCCCAGAAAGACCGACGTTTTAGTGATAGACAAATGTTTGTTCTCGGGTTCAGTTGTTTCTAACAGCTAACTAAACCCACCTACATTTTCCTATTCAACTGGTAACTTTAAAATGTTTCCTATTTTTTTGTTTTTACCTCTAAACTTCGTGAATAACATAACAACCATAATAACATATAAAAAGGTACTAAGATCGTCATAGTGATGCATGAACGTAATATGATCAGTGAGTATAATCGGTTCTGCAACGTGTGTGTGTGAATTTATTTATTTCATCTTCCCAAACCTTTTCAAATAATTTCATGTTATTTAGTGTAGTAAGCCGTCGGAAGTATGTCGCTAGATACAAATTGAAGGGACAATAAAAATAATTAAAGTACTGTACCAGCTGTTATGAGTAGTTGGGCGAATGCATGAGAACTACTTACTTAAATAAATGCTGTGTGAAGAACTGTAATTAAGAAAGGACGTGGACCCATTAGCTTGTAAGCAGATTAGTATTTCCCTCTTACCTTACTTATTTGCGTGTGTAGGTAGTTTCTTGTTTATGTTTACACACACATTGTCAATTTTTGGCAATCTTTAATTTTCTTCATATTGTATGTATCAAGCGGTCTTATATCATTAAGAAGGATTTCTTTTGGATCGTCTAAGCACAGATTAGATAATATTACTTCGTACCCTAAGGTAATACGGTAATAATTTTAGTTGCGTTTAAAAATAGAACTTGTTAATAACTTGACAATAGCGCCACCTAGTTCTAAATCATCTCTAAATAATAAATAGTCATTGTTTTATATAATTAAGATCTCAATAAGTCAAATCTTCCAAAGGATGAAAATAGCACTAGCCGATATAGAACCAGACAAATTCTTTAATAAAACTGAATCATAACATGTCACACAATACGATTAACATTACTAATAGTTTTTAAATATTTATCTATGTTGAATTATTTTTCTTTTCTTGTATTTTATTTTATTTTGTATTTTTTTACTGGTACAACGTAACCTCATGTGTATATTAACACAACGATAACATAAAACTTTAAGCTCAATGTCATAATATTTATATATAAAACGTTTGACATTTCTGCTTAGTACAAACAAAATCACATTGCATGTTAAGCATTTAAACTTAAAGCATGTATAGTTATACCTTATTAGGCATACGAAGCAAAATTAATTATCAAGTTGGAGTAGGTCAAGAATAAGCTGACGATTCAGTATTATGTAATAGCGTAAATTATACATTTTATTAAACTCACGTACCTACTACATTGGGGAAGATTGTTGTAATGAATGGAACTCGTGAGAAGTTGTACATCGATTGTCAGCTCATCGACTCATCTTTTCGTTTGTCGGTTATTACCTAACATAAAAAGATAAAAATCCTTTCTAGATGGCTTTCTGAAATTGCAACAAAAACACGAAAAAAACATTTCTGGGTCCATTGCTGAGAGGGCAGGGAGTGTTAATTTGGAGTTATTGATGGTAACAGCTCTTAGAATACACTAAATTTGCTTGTTTATATTTTGTTAAAATTTGTTCATGTGCGACCCCGAGACCATTATCGATTTACAAGAGTACCAGGTTCAACAGAAGACGAGTTTTTTTGCCAATACAATAAAAATATAATACGAATCACACGTAATACATAATACCTACATAATTATCAAGTATTACGAATCGTATTTGAATGGGCCCCGACACCCACGCTCCGCCAATGTTTTTTATAGCCCGCCACGGACACCGCGCTCGAAAATAATAATTGTTATAACAGTGCACCTTGTGTCCTCGATTCCAGCTCTCGAATCAATAGAGGTCACTATAACGCCCTCAGCTGACATAAAATACTACCCAGCAACAATTCCACATAGGTACATAGTTAAGACATACAATAACACCACGCCGACCTAAAACGAAATAACAAAGACGTTTTGTTACGCACATAATACTAAAATACGAGTTACTGGTAAGAGGCACGTATATTAAAAGTTATTGCAAATAAACAATACCGTCGCTATGCTGAATACCACACTTTACTTAACGTTAAGAGTATACACATCCGTGATAAGAAGCGTGGTAGCACACATGAATCGGACAAGGTCTCAACACATATGAATGGATGTTAATTAGTACGTGTTTGTTTATAACGTCTATACAAGTGACTCGCACACTAGCTTACAAGCGTACTTATTCGTAGAGTGGTCTGTAGAGGATTTAAAACCGATTAAAGGAACAGACAGTGTACAAAAAACGAAAGTAATATTTGACAAAGAAATTACTTCATACGTCAACGTTTTAGTTGGTGGACGATATTATGTTGCAAGATGTAAAAGACACCATAGCGGAAGACGATAGAGCATACTTTACCTTCGCACACCGAATTTAGTGGGTGTTAGCTGTTAGTGTGATCGTGAGAATAATATGTACTTACTTACAAACTTTGTTATTTTTTATCGAAACTCCAGCACTTAATCACTTCCTACAGCTCAAAGGGCGGAAGTCATGCGTTTACAGAAATAATATATTAACGCTTGGTGTTTCAATACAATAAAATTCGTTGGCTTAGTATGTGATGCCCTTGACAGAAGGTCAATTCGGTCGAGGATGGGAGGGATTGCGGCACGCTCATCATAACATTAACAAATCAACTGTTTACTTTTTAGCGTGTATTCGGTAATTTTCGAGTGGACACTCGGCTGGCAGCACTCAAGTAGGCGTGGAAGGACGAGAGCTGTCGATAAGGGGCATAAATTAATTTGTTGCTTACTCAATCACACTGACAGTCCTTTATTGTACGAATTTCCGAACGTCTGAACTAAATGAGTAAATTGATTAACGTTTTATATAGTTATCGAATGAGTAGGTAAGACTTTGTAAGATAATGAATTATGATATAACATGTATGATACTTATGAAATTACTTGCAATCAATCAATACATTTTTCTATTGTAAAATTACGTAAGAAAAAAATGTAAGCGATAATTACTGTAATACATATTCATTGTACTGTGTGAGTCATCATATATAATCTACATTATAGGTATGCATGTGTGTGAGTATATTATTTTACTGCAGTGATATTTGAGTACTATAGGAGAACATATTTTTTTATAATTTCATTTCAAAGCTACACTTAAAAGACAATACACCTATATGTATAAATAAATAAATGTGATTTCGAACGGACTTCACTGTATTACATTTATTGGTAAATTCCGGCTGCAAATGAACAAAACAATGGAAAAATTTGAGGACATTGCACAACTGTTTCAACTATACCGGAAGAGTAGTGTTATACAGATGCTAATTACATGGCCGTCATTTAATATTTTTTATACGAAGTGCTTAGTATGAGGGAGAGTGTAAATCAAACCACTGAGTATATAAGTTACAATGAGTAAGATGGCATGGGGACTGAACATTGATAAAAGTAAGTAGTATTAGTAGCTGTATGAGAAGATAGACTGAAGAAAATTGACTGAAGCAGCTTGAATCAGCTGATAGATGGTAGAAGCAGTTTCAATAGAGTAGCGGTTAGACTTTATTGGAGTGATGAAAGATCTGATCTGAATAAGATAAGTTTAGTGAGTGACGTATAAGATGGTGCTGCATGCTCGTTTGATATCTTAAATCCTTAAAAACAGTAAGATCGTTTTTTTATTTCCATTGATTGAAATCGTGAAATACAAGAAGAAAGATACAATAAGGATAAAGAAAAGAAAGATTTTCTTCATAAATGCAATTGTTAATCTGCTATGGATGTAGATACCTACGTATTGTTTACATCGCCAAGTCGTTAACTTTATTTATTGCTCGGCGTGTTTATCACATAATCTCAATTAAGCCTGTAGTTAAGATTATTTTTATCTCGGAAAATTTGCACTTGCAAATGGCCGAACGGAGCGTCTTTGCCTGACCCGTTTGTGAGATATCAAATATTAGCTTTGCGGCAACGGCAAACAGCTTTATCCAAGCCCGTTTACAGCGCTCTATATGGACAGTCTGGTTTTATATCCACTAGGTGTCGCCTTCGGCTTCGTTTCTCACTCGAATGAAAATGGCAAACATTTAAAAAGATTTTTGAAATGACCGACTTTTTTTAATCTTAAAAAGATTAGAATCTGTTTTGTAGCCTCGAATTAGAAGGCCTTCGGCTTAGTTGGTCATTCGATAAAAAATGGCAGAATTTAGAAAAGACTGACAAATCTTGTTGTTATAAAGATCTGTTTTTTTAACTCGAATGACAAACAAAGCTAGAGGCGATATAATATATTCCATGGAATATATCGTTGACACTTGTATTTTGTCTTCTCGCGACTCATTAATATTTATGACAAATTGATGTTTTGTTTACATGCATCTTTAAAGATATAAGATACAATTTATATACTTCAATCTTTCAATGGGAATCTCGTTAAACTTCAAAGTTGTGATAAAATTACATTAAAAAGTAAATTCAGTAACTTTAGTAAAATTACAAAAAACTGTAACTTTTCACGAACATGAGCTTTCGTCGGAAATTTCGATTAATATGGTTACAATTATTCACAGTGATTGGAGATGCGTTTAATTTTGTTCATCAGATCGAAACAAGACAATAGGACTCGGTAACAATTCAAGCAATATAATAGCGATACATTTATGATTGATTCAGAGAGTCCTGTCGGTTGATATTGATTAGTAAGTAGTTCTATAATCTTGTATGACATGTAGATGCGATTGCATAAAGAGACTGGCAGGTTCGACTGACATGTTCTTTATTTAAATATCTACAACTATAAATATAAAATATGTTAATAACTTGTCTACAGCACCTTGTACAGCTATGAGTTCTATTTCTTAAAGCATTGTATTAATATTAAAATATAATGTGAGGAAATGACATCAAATGGCATGGCAGAAACGATTAAAGAATAGTTCTTTATATATCTACCGATATAAATATCAAGCGAGATACGTAGTTGTTAACATATTGGTGGGCGTGGTACAGGTTTGCCATTTAGTTCCTAATTTGGTATTAGGAAACATTTAACTGTGTAGAGCTTTTTGGGCCAGCCAAGACATCGGGGGGTTGTGAACTGTAAAAATAAATAGGCACACGAACAATTTTGAAACTTTAACATAATATCTCGCTCGCTAACAGAACGGTGTTAGCCAGGGATTTAAAAAGATACGTAGGTATACCACTTTTGTGTAGGAGCTTTAACAGAACATCATCTTAAATATAAAATAACTTTTTATACATATACCTAATAAGAATGGTGAACAATGTCATGTTTCTTACTGTCATAATAGGAGTAGGGGGGCAGTTGTACATAGCTATCTCAGTGGCCTACATATTGCATTTCTTAGGACCACGTCGTCGAGCAAGCAAAGATATAATGTCCAAGATGATACTACGTTGTAAGACTCTCACAGCACTCGACCACATGACAAACACCAGATTTGATTATAAAAAGAATCATCAAGTAAAACCAGTAAAAAGTTGTGAGGTAACAAACTTAAAAAAGAAATACAGTCGAATTGACAACCTCCTCCTTTTTTGAAGTCGGTTAAAAACGGTCACATCTGTCGACGTAGTACCTATTAGTCCACTAAAAAGTTACATTTGTTGTTGTAGACATCTAAAAAATAAAATATCTGACAAATGCAAGCTAAGCCCAAAAATGTATGTTACATTTTTTTCATGTATGTTTCAATGGGTTATGTGGCATGTAAATGAAAATATGGTCAATATGACACTACTACGTCATGAAGCATTTGTCATGTAGTACGGAGAATACTACTTACTGCTTTGTGGTTTCAGGGTAAGTGCTTACTCTCAGCGATCGTATTACATTACGGAGTCTCTTTTCATAAATTCAAATGCATAATTTATGAGCGCAACATGTTTAAAGCCGCGTGTAGGACTTTTTATTATAATTTAATATATTTTGCACGTGCAAGGTCGAGCGGTGCATCTCAGATCCGTATCTAAGTTTATAGATAAAGATGTATGCGATGATGATAATAAGATTCGTGCATTACATGCATAAATTGTTATTTATGTGAGTAGATCACAAACTATAAGGTCAATAGAGAAACAAAAGGAAAATTGATGTGAAAAAAAACGCAATGACAATCTCTAATTTAATTTACAATAATTTTAGTTCAAGTATGAGTACAAAGTACGAGATAAAATCCTTTATTGCAAGTTTAGGCCAATTTTAAATTCATATTACTTTTTTGGTATTCCATGTGAACTTTTTTTTCAACCGTGTGTAATACGACATCTCTCATTTTATTTATTTTATATTTTTATGAATTTCTCGAACTTAGTGTATCCTTTTACAAAACTTACTGTCTCTCTAACTTTACCTAACTACATAGACATAATTATATTAACTTCTTCAATAACACAAAAATAAATAAGGCTAAACATAAAGCCCATTAACAACTTTCCGAAGAACACTTAGCTATCACCACTTACGTAACAATGACTGAATGTCACTGATAATAATCAAACACGGTCTAAAAAAGCCAACTCATTCATTCGCTTGGAAAGCCAGATATGGAATAAATGAATAAATTTTCTCGTTCCAGAGTTCTAGGAACTCCAGATATAGCGGAATTGCCAGTGACCCACTGTATGTAATCAGGTTACCGCCAGGAATGCGGGGTTCTTATTGACGCCTCCATTGCGCCGCCATTAGCCTTGCGTGCTATTTAGGAGTTACGGCCGAACAATATTTTTGTTTGCTAGAACATAGTTACTCGTATTATTCTTTTACGGTATTAACTTAATGGATATTTTACAGGAAAATAAAAATCCAATAGCGTTCGGGTCGATGGATTTGCAGCTGTAAAAATATGGCTTGATACTTGAGTTTTCGTTACGGTATCCTAGTGAAACTATGTAGAGCGAATGTATACCTATTTCATTGTACAGTAAATAGTTTAATAATTCCTATATTTTGCTTAATTCCTTTTAAATAGTTCAATTTTAATTTCAACACATGTTACCTCATTACTTCAATTAAGCATAAAGTATAGCTTTTTAATAACAGCTTTTAGTCTGTAAACAAGCACTTAGAACTCAAATCAAGTTATTATTGGATGCATAAATACGCACTTACAGATTCAATTAGGGTTGTCAGCTGAACTAAGCAAAAATATCGAAGAACGAAAAAATGAGACGCCACGTATATGTCGGAACAGGGACGACTACCTAATGCAAAAATCCAACTTAAAATGTCAAATGAATCATATTTGACATTACCGTAACTTTGTAAGTAAATTGTAAGTCTCCTTTAAAACCAAATTCACCACCTATGACTCGGTTAGTAGGTGTGCTGCAAGAATGCTTTATTAACTCAACTAAGAAAATGTGTCGTGGGTGACGTGGACAATACACAAAGACAAGCTCATACCCTCTAATAAGATACAAATACCAATCAAACAACAGCAGCCCATTTTTATTACTATACGGGTACTCACGATATGTATTTTGAGAGGCCGATATTAGTATAGTTGGTAGTGACCCTGCCTGCGAAGCGAGGGGTCCCGGGTTCTATTCCCGGCCCGGACAGATGTTTATGTGACAGATAAACGGTGGTTCTCGGGTCATGGGTTTTAGTGATGTGTTATTTGTGTTGTCCATGCCACCCGCGACACAGGGAATCCTAGTGCGGGGGTACGAATGTATTAACGTTAAAAAATTACTGAAATACCAAACATTTCTGCTTTAAACGGGACATCTGGCAACCCTGTTCAACTTAAACTTCTTTTAGCTGCCTGTTACTGTCTGCATCGAAACCTTGTAACAATAAACCAGTTACACGCTTTTAAGTTGTTAACTTCTTGATACTATCTCTGCAAATCCATTCGGAGAATGAGCATATGAATATATTCGTACTTACTCATAGGTATATTAGTTTTGCATTGGGTGCTTAAAAATATACTTAACGTCACCTTGTATTTGAAGTGCTTGTAGCCCGGTGGCGTATGTTAATCGTAAGTTAAGCAACTGGAACAGTGATAAACATGCAGGTAGTTTGAACTAGATAGTTCATATAAAAACAACAAAGTGCCTACTAAGCTTTCATATACTTTTTATTGTTCATTTTCTTTCTTAAACTTTGTAACTTTTTATCTGAATGATCTTGTTGCCATTGTCGCTCCCGGGTGGATGTTTATTTCAGTGCAGCTAGAGTATTTTTCACAAACGTTATTTTTGTTTCCAGATAATCTAATAGGTATGTTAAATTTAAATAGAAAAATATTTATTGATGAGTTACTATGTATGTAATTGGTGCTTAATATTAATAATATTTGCACAAGTTTTCAATATGTGAATGATGAAAACTACTGACTTGTTATTGTTTACGTGAAACACTACATCATTTACAGCGTGAAAATGAAAACATTAATACATTAATAATATTAACTTTCGTATTATAACAAAATAATGCATAAAGTAACACAATAATTTCACTCTAGGCACCTATACTTGACAACATACTTAACATTACATTTCATAAACATAAAAAACACACCACTTTGTTCTACCTCCTACCTTTTCAAATACGATAAAACCTGAAGCGAAAAATTATAATTGCACAGTCGACCCCGGCATCTAATTTGGCACTCGCTAAAACCGAACGCAAGCAAACAGTTGTGAAGGCCTGGAACTTGTGAATTAGTGCACAGAATACGAAGTGGGTCGGTCGATAGCTCACTATTAATTGCGATAAAACAGCCTCCGAGTATCAGATCATTAATTCCTTAATTATCGCGCTGTCCGGGGATCAAACGTGCCGCGATGCACACATAACGCAACACGGAATTTGCTTAGATTCCACACCAGAATGGTAATGCCAGCATTTTAAAAAGCGTTTGAAAGACGTATTCAATGTAATTAAAATACAGAAATGTGTGTATGTTTACATAATATAAATACGGACTGTTTTGGTTCACACATACACCCGTTCGGATGGCATGGATGTACACAGTAAGACATCATTAACACACACATAAGCAGTGACACATAAAAGCAGTGATAGCCAAGTGGTTAAATGGGTGGGTTCAAAAGCACGCGACTTAAATTTTCAAAACTTACGTGTGTACTAGAATTAAATAATTTAATTATCACTGGTTACAGTGAAGGAAAACATTGCGAGGAAACCTGCACACCTGAGAGTTCTCCATGATGTTCTCAAAAAATGTGTGAAGTCAGCCAATCCGCACTTGGTCAGCGTGGTGGACTATGGCCTGTACCCCTCACATTGTGAGAGGATACCCACACCCAGCTGTGGGACAGTTATGGGTTGCGGTGATGATAACACACACTTAAAGTACAAATATACGTAACATGAATATCTGACCGGCTGGGAATCGAACTCGGGAAAGAGTCCCGACCAATCTTTTTCGGCCTTAATATTCTACGTTTGAACCCAACCCTTCGATTGCGAGCCCGACCCACGCTTGTCCGGTTTTTTACACCCGTTTAATTACGAAGGTGTTAATACCTTAAACAACTGAAACAACACTTAATCGTCACTGTGTGCTATCCACAAGGCTGACATAACCGCGTGGGTGGTTGATTGCTGAAGTGTTAAGGTAAAAAGATTTTTACATCACACTGTAAATTGTTACGCCGCATTAGTGTCACATACAATTTATCGTAAGTACTAAGATTGAAATTTAACGTAATGTCGCTACTTTTTAACATGCTGTATTTACCTAAGTTTGATAAGTGTGACACGTTTTATGTTTGATCGATGAGTCTAAGTTCTGATAAGTAACAAATCTGACATTTGTTATGTTCGATCTCATACAGTTAGATCTTTAAGCTGTTTCTTAGATTTTAATGATAATTCTATAAAAAATCTAAAAACAAATACAAATATGAATCATATTCTTACCACGACTATCTATCGATTGTACCCCTTACGTTGTGACGAATGTGACGATGATGATGATTAAGTAGTTTTCCAAAGCAGTTTCCGCGATTTCGTGTTTAAACAATGAGCGAATATCCTTTCGAAGAAGAATATAGAATAGAAGAATATAGAAGAATTCAAGATACTTAGTAGTTCACTTTAACTTTCCTTTCACTCTCACGCTACACCTACATTGAATACATAATAATTGTAAAGCATAAATCGCAAACATGGATTGTGAACATCACTAGTTTAGGCTGTCTAGATATTTGTTTTGGTTACGTCAAATTGGTACACGCGGATATTTAAAGCCGGCGTGTTTAATCTGTTCTATTCTCATATCTTTGCTACAGATAAAACAAACAATATCGAGCGACGAAATACGATGCCGTGTGTAGTAAAATTAAATATAATAATACTAGGAAAAAGCTGAGCTTTCTGAGGGCTCACGTAGTTTTTCTTAAGGGTAACATATTAATAATTTTCAGGGCTATGTGACATTGTCGCTTTCCCAGCAAAACTCCACCGTTATTTTACAACCTGATTCTCAAATTCATCTAGTATTAAGTAGATTAATTACGATGCATTTGAGTATTGAGTTGAGTTCTGTTGCAGCGATGTAACTCTTTGGTTTTCTATAACATTCAACATATAGTATAGTAGTACAATAACATTATGTCCAATGAATACAACATTTTTAATGTTCATGTTTTAATGGTTGTAAAATTATATATTTTGGCAGATAACACATCTAAAAATAAAGTTAAATTACTATGTTAAAGCACATATCTATAGGCATGATAGTTTTTCAGTAAAGTGAACCAAAAAATGTTCAGATTGTGGGATAGTGATTATATGAGTGAGTGAGGGAGTGACTTATATCGTTTAATTTGGGCTCGCTTTGCTCGCCCTAATTATGTAAATACGTACCTAAGTGTGGCTTATCCCGAAGTATTATTTACTAATCAGCCCCGTTACATTTTATTTATAGGTAATTATAGGTAATCATAGATATTATGTATTATAATTACATAGATATTTCAACATAGGCACTTATATATAACTTTGTTATACTTACAGGTCGTAAGCTTACACATCAAAAGGTGGTAATGCCGCTATCGCCTACGAACGGCAATGCCGACAAATTGTTATTGAGTCGAGCAACCGCGATACGCGATAGTGATACTCCGGGTCAAAGAAGCTTCATTATCGACTGCATTTGCCTGTACAGAGGCAAGAACAAGTTACTTACCTAATTACATTCGAACTTCTCATTTAATTTTAATCGCCATCATGTAATAATTAAAAATCCAACTTGATATTAGAGTTATTGAAATATAAATAGTTGTAGGTCAAAGCTAATAAGTCAGGGCTACTCAAAGCGTGATCAGTTTTAAGGTAGGTACATCTAAGGGATTCGCAATAATAACATCCTGGTTTAAATTCGTGAGGTACTTAGCTGATACGAGTATTTATAAACAAGCCCACACATCGCTTTAATTGCCAGCGTATTATGACTTTATTATCTATGCATACCTAAGTTTCTTCTGGAGTACTTTTGTTCATTAAAACGTGAATATTTGACATTGTTAGTTTAAATCTACTTCTTAAATACATTTTTCTTAGTTTTATGTAATATAAGTGTTAAATATTAAGAATCTTTTAAATGTTGTAATTTAAATGAGCGTAGCATCATAGCTACGCTGAAGGGTTTAGGTAAAAACAGATAGGTTCGCAGTTAACTGATAAGTTTCCAAACAAATGTTTGATGATAATCTATGCATTAGATTTAGTAAGATGCGTGTAAACAAAAGGGTTTAACATCACCTATTGCTGTTATCTCCTGAAAATCAGTCTTAATATTACCTAATCTCCCCCGATCTGCTTAAAAGCCGTACGTGAAGTCCGCAACTCCGCACCCGTCCGATAATTGGATTGAAGCCAAAAAGAATCGCAAAAAACTTTATAGCACAAACACGAATATCTAATGATTAAGAAAATCACCCTGTGTACGCATTGTATGTATATTATGAGTAACTGATAAATATAAGTAATATAGATATAAAGTTATGACAACCTCGATAATAATTCATTTTGGTCCAAATTCATTAGGAACTCCTCTGGGAAATAGCTATTTTGTGTAATTGAATATGCTGATAGGCGTGCTAGCTGTTGTTCCAAGTATATTAGTTCGATCCATTAGGTGGCTAATTACTATTTCTATGAGTATAGTTAAATTATTGGATATATATATCATAATAAAAATTAGTACGCACTTTGTCTGGGTCATTGTACGCGGTAATCTCCGAAACGGTTTATCTGATTTGGGTGCGGTTTTCACTAATATATTGAGCTAAGCTTCACTTAACATTCAGGGTTTTATTTCAATCGGTTGAAAAATAAAAAAGTTATGTCCGTTTAAAGAATCACGTCTCTCAATTTCCGAATACTATGCGTACTGTTACGCATGTTCCCCGAAGCGAAGCGAAGACGGCCATAATTTGGTTATAAAATATATGTATCGTGTGAACATAACTCAAAGGGCCGAGTCGTTACCAGTACTAACAGACGTACTTACATAAAGATAGGTAGGTACATGAATTCGAATTTGGAATTTCTCACCATTCCAAATCTTAAGTATGAAACGGATTTAAACAAGATAAGCATTTAATTGAGTTAGGATTTATGGACGCGACGTACGAACTTGACTCTACGGAGCAGGCTGTTTGTCAATCAGCCGTCAAGTATTAGGGCCAGCGTCAATTAAATATGAACGATAAATCCTCACATACCTTTACTTCTGTGATTTATTTATATGAAGTCTGTAAGACTTAATCCGGTATATGATTAAAATGTTTGAATGTATGAATCCTATTAAGATACTTGTAAACGTTAAGTTAAAAAGAAAGTACAAGGCCTTAATGATTGTCAACGACTTGGATCTAAGCAGTCATTTATTTAGAAATAAATGTCTCGGAAGTGAATTATAAATTAAGTAGTTATTTGTTAAAGTTAATTTACTTATAATTAACTTATTATTATGTTTTCGAATAAGGATGAAGTTTAGTTTCAACTGAATGGCGATATCTACTTAGAACCATTGGGCTCAGGTTTCAGGGCTGAGAATATTTTCATCATATCAGCCTTATTAAAAACATACGAATCAGTACATGCCTTTAAAAAAAATGTAAAAAATAAGCAAGAATATTTTAACGTTTAATGCAAAAAAATTTTAACGTTTATAAAGAAACGATACATTGAATGAGCCTACTTATTCCATGTCGCCATAAACCTTGATATATCTGAATGGAGCACACCTACTCTGTCTCAATGTTGCCATAAATGTAAGTGCACACACTATGCATGTAATTATCCGGTCGCATGTGCAAAGGTTCACGATTTTAACTTGGAACGAAGCAGTGTAGCATAAAAATAAACATATTATTGAAACAACACTGTATAAATGTAAGTTGTTAAATTTTTTACTTGCTTATGTTGTGGTTTATAATTTTTACTTGTGTAGTGGTCTTAAGTTTGACGTAATTTTTATTGCACTTAAAGCCGTCTCAATTTTTAGTATGTATAACGGGAATCACAAGTATAATGTAACCTAATTCATTCACGAGTTATGTTACTCAATTTTATTATTCTTACCATAAAAAAATGAGAAAAAACTTTTTTATTTAAACGATTTTTTGCAACTAATCGTGCTCGTTCTAAAATGAAATGTGCTTTGTAACTATAAGAAATAAATGCGTATTAAAATAGACATATTTTTATTCTAACCAGTGAACCAACAACAAAAGATTTGTTCTTTTACTAATAAATATTGTAGATTGGCCAGGGACACATGTGGCAATAACGAGGCAAAATATTTGTTATTCTATTGAAAGTATTGTATTTGTTAAAAACATCTGGTTTTTAGTGTTACGTACCCGGTGACAAACCGAACCCTATGAATATGCTTTCTCTGTCTGTGTGTCAATCTGTCACAGGGCTATCTCTCGAACGGAATAATAAAAAAAATAAACGAATAATAAAAAAATAAAAAAAAATTGATTCAAATCCCTATATAACATCCAAACAGATCTCGTGGTATTATGTCACCTATTGTATTTGGCCGAATAATTAGAGTTAAAATCGCTAGATGGTACGTACGTACGCACTTGACTAGTTTCAGTGGAACGCACAGACATGAATGTTTTAACATCTTGACGGGAAGATATTAATTAGATAAGAAAAAGCGATTTTTCCCTTCACGACGGGACGGAAAACTGGAGTTATAGCACAGAAATAACGCGGGCCTTGAGCTATTATTTAATTTTAATGTGTATTGGGTGTGCATCTGTGAATATTTACGACATATTATATGCGTTTATATTTAAAACTGTATTAAAATAAAATTTGAATGTTGAATCATTGCATAAGAAGATCTAACGTAGTGGAAAGCAGTGATGAGTATGAAAAAAATCGTTTATGATCGTAAGGGACGAGAAGTTTTCAGATACATTCGGAATATAATCTTTCATTTGTATTATCTTAAACTTACCTACTTATAGGAATTATGAAAATATTTTTTTTCGTTACTTATTTTTTTGATAGTTACTTTAGTAGAAGAAATTTTAATTTTTACTAAAATCATAATTAAATTTTATTTTAAATTAAGTGTTGATGGATCTTGTTGTCGATAAATGTACAAATCCACGAATTAAAAAAGCCGAATGAATGATAAAGTAAAAAATACGAATTCTTGTTTATTTACTTCCCGTAATGTACTCAATATTAATATTTACTTCAAAATATAACTAATAACAGCACCCTAAGATTGGTCTGATCGTCATAAAATTCGGCATAATGCTCCAGACGAGATGTTTGAAATGCTGGCTCCGATCCAATTAGTTAAGGTGTGAAGTAACAAAATGTTAGGAAGTAGGTAAATAAATAATACACAACGGAAATAATATATGAAGCAATTCCATATGCTCATCCGACACGGATTCCAAACAGTTTTAGATTTATAATGATGATACCCCTTACCCATATCGTAGCAATTAATAGGTTTCATGATAGGTAAATAAATAATAAAATTACTAAACAATAATAAGTATTCAAAAGATGTTTTTGATTTAAAAACATGTGTTAATTGGGTTCAGGTTATTAACCAATTATCTACCAACAGATAAGGCAAGGCATTCTCATCTTGTAATTGAAGGGGCCTAGAATTTTGGTACTCCACCACGATGCTTCACGCGTATGATATAAACTCAACTGCAATCCGACCGAAAATTCGACCGTAAGTAACACGAAATAAAAATCATTCACCTAATGCTTTCCTATTACTTAGTTGAATCGGTCAACCATCCAGCTCTAATATTGGTCGTTGGGGGCTTAAGGATTAATAACGTAACTCCAGTCGCGTAGTTTGTTTTTATACTAAGCAAAAAATGCTACACTACAAACAAGCTCTAATAAGACGAATGAGACTAAAATTTGTTTAAATTTGAAAATTCAAGCAGATAATTTAAGAGTCATTTATTAATGGATTATCTGCCGTCACTTCCGGGCGTGGTGTTGTGACCTCATCTGTCAAAATTACTACTGTACAGTACACCCAGTCATTATTTAATTCACTAATAAATCCATTAACAATTGAATGTCAATTACCGAATCAACTTGCCTTATTATAAGCTAGTAGGTAGGAATTGTAAGGATTGACAAACGAGGGATTGACGAATAAATAGAGGAGGTATTAGAATGAATAGATCTATTCAAGTACTTACATTGTAATAGTTTTTTCAAATATCATCCATGTACAGGCCTTGATAAGTTAGTATTCAATTAAACAAGGATTTACGATTTATTGCGGATTGTATACATACCTGTATACAGGGTGTTACAGGCCCGAGCTAGATTATTGATTGCTGACATCCATTATATACTCATCCATTTATCAATAATGCGATCTCTTTGGTCGATTACGTAGGCAAACTGAGGATGGAAAATTTCACACACATTTGAGAAGTTTGTCAAAGGTTTCTCATATCGCATTAAATACAACTTTTATTATTTTGTAATCATTTGCACTCAAAGTGGGTGTTAATTATGATATTTCAAACTCCGCACACACCTCTAATTTTCAAAACTTATCTGCGTATTAGAATTTAATTATCATTTTCTTCGGTGAAGAAAAACATTGTGAGGTAATCAGACCTGAAAGTTCTGATGATGGGTTGCGATGATGATGACAGTAAAAGTGACAGTATCGAACTATTTGCAAATTGTTTAGGGTGGTGTTGAAACATGCGATATGGAAAAACCCCTAGTACATTAGTAATGAAAAATTGCTGTTCTAAAAACCGATTCTCATGTCCTAAGAAAAATAAACAGCGGGCGAGGTGCCAGTAATGGATATAGGTCGGCATAAAAATCTCACGATTGCATTTTACTCGCATTTGATTACATTCCGTTCAATGATCAGCTAGCATTAAGCAACATTTTCTACATAGAAAAATGTTTTATCAGTCTATTCATAGAATTAATCTGTAGTTAAAGTTATGTGAATTATGGTAATTAAAGTTATGTCAGTTTAAAGAATCACGCCAAGCATCTAAAGATTCTAAAGGGACATGTTTCCCGAAGCGTAGCGAGAGCGGGTTCACTAAATAAATTCGTTACTTACCTACTATTATTTTGTTTGTACACGAATGCATTTTATTCTTTGTTTCTACGTCCGTTTCGGAAAGATTATACCTATTCCTTGTAAAAATTGGCGATAGAATCAGTGTAGTGTAGCCTCTTGTGTAGGTAAATTCGTATTGACATAAATTAACCTACTTTTTAAATTATGTACTTTATAGCTCCCTTCTACGTAGTGCTTCATATTTACGTTCATTTAGTCTTCAAGAGGAGAGTGAATAGGCTTTATTTAAGTTAGTGCGCTCAAACTTGACTAGAGCGTAATATTTTCACATTTGTAATATTCTTCGTCGCTGACAAATTTAATTTCTATTGGAATATTAAATATTTCATCCATTCAACATCCATTTTATCATAAACTCATGCATATTAAGTATTATGAGCATTTCATGAATATTAAGGGACTTGTAATAACCGTGGATTTATTTCTTTATACTTTCAGAAAGCCACGCTCTTCTTGGCATGTCACGTAAGCCCATGAAGGTTACAAAAACATTAGCAGATGTGACATACTAATTTGATAGGATAACGTAATTAGAAATGAACACGTAGGTACACATAAATTATGTAAAAATAAGTAAAATAATGCTTTATAAATTATCCATAGCTTAATAAGAGACCATAAAGACCGAACAAAGACTTGACTTTTTAATATTTGAGGTATCATAAAAACGTTAAAAATATGAATATGAGATGTAATATATTATTATCATGTCATATAAGTAGTAATGCAATGAAAGAGTAGGTATTATTGGCCTGACTTCCACTACATGACAAAAAATTATGAAGAAATGAACAAACTAGCTTATTCAGCTGTAATTATATAAAAACACTTGAATGAATATAGATTATATTAATATAATATTTGTAGTATATACAAATATCATATTAAAAGGAAAATTCTCCGCTTCTTTTTTCTTCGACAAAGCATCGGTAATGTCTTTGGTGTTATTGCTTACTGATGGCGAGAGGCGACGGTGATCATTTGCAACCAACAAGGTTGACAAACCTACAGTTTTCTCGACCATATCCGTAAAAAACCTGTATCAAATTTTAATATATATGTGTGGTCTTTAAAAGTTCTGTTGACTGTAGACCGGTGTACTTTATTTCATTTACTATTATTTTTATTACTATATTACATTTCTCAATCAATGTCAATTCGTTCGTTTGCTAATTTAAAAAGATCTATTTTACACGATTTAAACAATCCATTAGTACTGAAGCCGTTTGTACCATTTCAACCAGCCGAGCACATGGGCGCGTTGCCAGGCACGAAAAATAAGCATAATTTTGATAAATATGTATGTGTACAGAGGCTATTATTGTTTTTATTTATTATACTGGGTTTGTTCGAGTTACTACAGTGAGCATTATTTTACCATACCTAGATATTTTTAAATGATACCTATATGTTACACAAACTTTAGTAATCTTTTTTATGTTAAATATCAACATAGCTATTATGAAGAACCTATAGCATTCATATTGGAATAGCAACTGATAATACCGCATGGCACTTTATGTTCATAATAATAATATCGCTTTCGTATATTGACTTGGCCCAGTTTCCCCTAGAACCTCGTACTACTATGTATCTGGAAAATCTCAATCCCTGTATTGGTAGGCTTTTAATTAATAATCTCTTTTTTTTATCTGATAATCAAGTTAGCAACTCTCCCTTAGGACATGAAGAATATTTGTTAAAGGTCTTATCTAATTAAAATTCAGTAAATCCATGAAAGAGAGCTTCACTTTTCTGTTTCATAAATATACATAAGTTCGATATTCGTCAAATCCAAATGCCTATGAGAAGTCACTGACAAGCTTATCAGTATCTAAGTGTAACAAGACATCTGTTTTACAGATGTTATCAACACGATTACCGTTAGGCATGCGTTAGGTATGTCGTTTCAGGAAAAATTACATTTTCCTTAATATATCACGAATACAACTGGCAAATATGATGAATGACTATGCAAACGTATAGGACAAAGCATTAAAATAGTGTGCTCGTGACTAAACTCGAAATCATGTCAGGTTTAATTGCAATTAAAATATTAATACAATAAAGTGTAGTCTAAATGTAAACCTTCGGCAATAAATTTGTTAACAAAACAATGAAACAGTTTTTTACTATAAATCTATCTGCAGGCTAAAACAAAGTCGTGTTAGTAACATTATTTATAACTCAAGAACTGCTGAACCAATTTTTGTGATTTTTGTGTTTTTGGATTCGTCTTCGGCCGGAATAGGATAGGTAAGTACTAAGTATTAAAACATTTGAAAAAGTATAGAAAAGTTTTTGATTGTCCATAGCAGAGCTATTGGGTCAAATTATAGACAGTGTTTAATTTTTGGCTCGTGAGTGTTACAAGTGTTTCAGCTAACAAGGTACCACAACAATTAATAAGCGCGGTACGAAGTTCGCCGGGACAGCTAGTAGATAATAATAATAAGTGAGGCAAAAACTTGGAGCCCTTTTTACAAAAATTACGCGGTTGCAGGAGTATGAAATTTGATATTGAAACAGGTAAAATTCATATGGAGATGTAGAAAGCTAATTTTTATATACCTAATAATGCATTGGAAATCTAATAAATTCATAAATATCTCATTACACACACTAATATAAGTTACTCTGCATACACTCTTACTCTACATGGCGGTGCGCATACACTACCATCGGATTGAAACCACGTCACATGAAATTTGAAATGTGTACTTTCATAGTGTCGATGTAAAGTAACCCTTTGACAGAATGAATTACGGTAAAAATTCAAGTGCAAAGCGGGTCTCTAGTATTCATTAATCTTCGAAGACGCATTTATAACAAAGTACAGCTAAGAAATACATTATGCGTAGCTAATAAGCGTAAAACATTTGTACCAGTCCTCTACTTCAAAATATGAGCATATTACCACATATACAACTATTTTCTTGCAGTGACATATTGAAATGAATGAGCTCTGTGTCTAAAGCCGCGAGAAAGGGGAACGCCCTGGCAACTCATTAGTTTTTATGCTGTAAGCGATAACGTTCGTAAACATGTACTTATAAATACTGATTGTTTAGTTTACTATAAGTGAGATCGTATTACTTCTGCCAAGTGCAGCGAGTTTATATTAGTCAAGAATGCGCCGCGTCAGCTACTGGAAAAATTTGCTTATCGCATCTATCGTATCATAAAAGATAATTCTTATTTGCTTTTCACAGGCATTTTCCTGGAGTTCACCGACTTTTATATTCTGATTGTATTGCCTTAACTAACATTGGTTTACATAATTCATCACAGTATGAATTTAAGTACAGCAAAAAGTTAGATTAAGATCTAATGACAGTAATTAAGAAATAAATGAGCTCGGTATTCAATGAGACCGTTATGGTTACAATGAAGAAATCCGTGTGGTTACTTGTATAAGCCTAAAGGATTTCTAAAGGGTTTCAGTACTACGGATAAGTTCCTAAAAGAAGCTCTTGGCCTCTGCGAATCCTGGAAGACAATAAATACAATGTACCTAATTAAAAACATAATACATAGATTATTTTAGAACTTCGTTTTGAATCGATTTTTTATCTATATTCTGATGATGGTACTCAACTTTTAAATGATCTTATTGTTCACTACGAGAAAGAATATGCCTAAAATGATGAGTAATTAACTCAATAATTTTATTAATTACCTAAGTACTGAATCCACTTATACTGTCTAAAATACGACCGAAGAAGATACTTCTACTTTAATAACCCTATTCAAGGATGTTATAAATATCCACGGACACTTTTTCCACGTGAATTGCATGTTTTTGTTACGTGTAATATTGTTATCGTAGTTTTTGGCTCTTCTTCAGATGTTCCCTCAAAACGTAAATATCGAAACCATTCATACAAATAGGCATTATGTCATTTCCAACAAGTTTTTATATGTCACGAAAGTAAATAACATTATGTCCAATTTCACAGATAATATTATGTATTTTTAAATTGTTGTAAATCTATTTCATCTATGAACTTAAAATGTATCATTTCTCTAGTATATTTTAAGTAGGTATATGTATATTACCATGTTTATACTTAAAATACTTAATATAATTATTATTAAAATCGGTCTAGCGTAGCTCTAGAGCTTAATACTTGTGATATTTGTATGACATTAAGTGCTTTTTTATATAGTAGGTACTACTTAGCGCTATGCTATGATCCCACTTGGTGGTAAGTGGCAATGTAGTTTAGACAGTAAAGCACACTTACTTAGTAAAAGTCACTCGTTACTTGAATACGCCCATATTATAAAATCGAACCAGAACACAGAATTTAACATAGGTATTATAAATCTTGCTGCAGGCGTCTTGTAAACTAATTTACACCTTAAACAGAAATAGTTGTGGAAAATCATTAAATGACGTTCTGTTTTCGGTTGAGCACCACTGTTTGAACGTTAGAAATATGCGTGGCGCGTGTTTGTTTTGAATTTATTATGTTCTATTCTCTATTGGAACCCTTTGTTCTAGTCGTTTGTGTCATTGTGTACGGAAAACATCGCATTTGTTTTTTGTGTCGCGTCTTGAAAGGGATTTTGTTATTATTTTGTTGATCTGTCTTTCGTTAACGTTGCAGGACATTAGAGTTGATATGAGGCTATAAATGTAATGTTGTTTATGCCAAATATGTTTACCATATTGGCTAGAAGTTAGACAGACATTGTTAAACAGAAAAATAATTTTGTATCACTTAGGTACTCGTAGTTAATGATAGGATAGTATGGGTTCGGTAGGAAGAATATTAGAGCTATAAAAATTATGTATATGTCTTGGAATTAGAATACTCATATAGGAACACAAAATTATTCTTACAGAAAAATTAACTTTATTTTAATTCCGGAGGGGAAAATGTTGATCGATTTTTGTGTATAAATAAGCACTCGACTACGATCCCACCTGAAGGTAGTAAAATCTATTCACTATTGATTTAAAGATACCCACATTATAATCGAACAGGAACACCATACCCGATCATACAGGAAGCGGTTATGTAGGATTCGTACCCTCTAAAACCCCCTCGGCAGCCAACTGGCGCATGTGGGGAGTCCCCGGAATCTCTTGTAAACACACCGGAAAGTTAAAAGATACTTGAAGCAAAAAGCCTCAAATGAGAAATACTAGGTATCTACTATATTTAAATTAAGTTTAGGTTTCCAAAAACGATATACGAACCTATATGATTTATATTCGATCAATTTAAACTTTGGATTGATCTTGGCAGTTTGAATGTCAGTACGTATACACACCTATTAATATTCAAAACGATTTCAGTAACCTTGCAGTGCACATTCCAAATAGATCACGAAAACAAATCGAAACGGGAAAATAGCAGTCGATTAGCAGTCCTGTCAGCGAAGTGAAATGCAACTGCCATTTGTATACAGCCAATGAGGGCGGATTGCGAACCGAGGCCACGCCTACGCTAGATGCGCACTGACCCACGGCAAGGTGAGGTAAAGTTACGTACATTATGTACGAGGTACTGACGTGCTGACGTAGACTCTCGGAGACAATTCGCCGCGACTACCAACACCCTACAGTTAAGAGGTTGCGTTAGCAGTCTAGCTCTAGGTCGTTCATATAAACAAATATTTGTGTACGAATCACCCAATATAATATAGGGTCAATTATCAAATCAATTTATTATCAAAATAAGTTATCTTCAGCTACTGTTCCAGTGGGCTCGAGTTTACTCACTCAGTGTAGGGGGGACGGGCCATACTTAGCAAACGCCGAAGACGCAGTGCAGCTTTCGTCATAACGTTTTCCTTCACCTAAGCAAGGGACAATTCATTTCTAATACCAACATAACTTTTGAAAAGTAGAAGTGCGTGCGTCTTATATAAATATAAAATATAATCTATTTCATACTCGATTAAATAATTTCAGTTATCTGTCATAAATTGGCACATTGGTTTTGAACAGGGGATTTTATTTTAATCAAAATAACCCTAATTCTAATGCGTAGTCAATGGTAAAATTAAAAAATAATAATGATTGTTCTAGAGTACACTTGACTCATAAGAAAAGTGCGGGCAAAAATAATCTTTCTCCTTTCCCAGTTCCTCACACTTGCAATAAAATACCGACTACAAATTTTTATTTCTAATTACGTGAAACACCTATCGATACCGTTATATCCTACCCATCAAATGAGATTACTTCTAAATCAATTCAATCACACTTCCTATAAAGCATCTATAAAACTAAGCTATGTTGTTATACCTATAATAAATTGATTAAATTTTGATAAAGCGTTTTTATCAGCCTATTCAACTTAGAGCAATGTCATTTCTAGCCGAAAAGATAAGAAGGGTGAAGGAAAAATCAAATCTAACGACATTCATTATTTTGTTTATTTTTATTGTGTAGAGATTGCTTACTCACATAACTTGTCTCCATTTAGTTTGGTTATTCTAAACAAATCTTGCATTTCAAGTTCCAGCAATAACTATAGTTAAAAATCATTATTGTCTTCTGAAGGCGCTTGTTCACTGAGAGCATTTTCCTGTAAAGTAATAATCCAAGTTCTTCTATTTGGGCAATTTGTTACAATACATCCTCATCGATCCACAACTTCATGAGCATTTGCCTGTGATATAACCTAGAATACACCAAAATCTTACAATTGCTCCAATCTGCACTCTTACATTACAAAGGAATATTCCCAATGAGGAAGCGTCTTAACCAAAATTGTTTTTTACCGAGCGCTTTTCATTCATTCACATACACATTAGTAGATGTCTAAATATGGATGATTACCACTGTTTTGTTTTGTTTACTTTAACAATTAGAGACTTGAATCGGAAAACATGCTTTTTAAAAACGCAAGGTCTTCAAATCTGACCATTTGCCTTACCGTTACACACTAAAAAGTAACTATGACTTGTTGTTTATATCGACTGTATCACCATCAACAGTCATTAATTTACTGTCAAATTTGATTTAATTACAGTTTTTAGAGATGTTTGTTTCGTGGGATAGTCGCTGACTTATTATATTCCATTAATCAATATCAGGCAAGGCCGAATGTTGACCTTCAACTATTTGATTGCTCTTAGATGAACCAGAATTATAAAAGCGTAGGTGTATTCGTTCTTTGCTTATCTAATAGTATTATGATGCAAGTTTTATTTGTACAATCAATAAGAATCTACAAACAAACAGTAGGTACCTATGTATGTTTGAAGTTATACCTACATAATTAAGGAAATATAATAATAAATTCTTAAAAAATGAAGTAGGTAGTTAATCTTTTAACTGTTTGTAATTTGTAATATGATATTTAAAAAAGGTATTGTTTTACTAAATAATGTATACGAGTTGTACTGCGTATGTTTAAAAACCTATTTGACAGGATAGGTAAACGTGATTCGGTAATAGTTTCCATTAAACCGATTTGCGGCCGGGATAATCACGAATTTCCGAATTGTTTATCTTGAGAGCACTTCGTGAATCGTGTTATTCGTTCTTTTAAATAAGTTAATAAATTGTATTGTTAATAAAAGAACCATTAAAATAGGTTATAATATAACTAAACGAATTCAAAGCCAATCAATGAACAATGTAATTATGTAAATGCAACATACTTGATTAAAGTTAAAATTTTTCATTTAAACTTTTATTATCATCATTTTGGTTCAATTTAAACGAAACTTTGTATGTAAGTATTATTATTATGCCCTAATGGGAAAATGACGTAAACGCCTATTTTTCTATTAGCGGAGCTTAGATTAAATGAGTAAACAGTTAAAATGCTGTAGAATCTTCATAAAATGTAATTCTATCTTTGACAGTCTTGCGTGGGCTTACCGAGGATCATTGGGCAAAGTGTGCTGCGACTTTGCGTTAAAATTTTATTGCACTTGGCAGATACGCCATAGCTTCTTGCAATTTACAATGGGACTGACTTTACGATCATTCACAGTACAGTCTATGGATTATTGCTGTGTTTATATATAAGTTTTACTAGCGCTCAGATGCTAGTAGGTACTTAATAATAATTCGTGAAGTCATGGCCCTTTATGCGTTAGGGGACTGGAACTTAATAAAATGATAAAGGTAAGGTCCAAATATGAGAGGTTTTGGGAAACAGGGGAGATATTTAGGCCCAGCCTAGCTCAGATTATAAAACAAAAGGCAGCCAGGATCCTCTTATTTGTACTGTTCTGTGTTTCTGAGAGGTCTTGTTTATGGGTAATAACGATTTTTAGACTGAATTTGGCATTGAGCGATCCTAACTTTTTACAATCTAATAAAATATCCTCAATAAAGCTAGTCAGTGATATAGATGTATAGAGTCTGCCAAGGTCTTACATATAAGTCCTGATACTCCTATTAGATATAAATTTTTAAATACACATAAACTTCTATATTCTTTTAACTTTGATTAGTAATACGGACGGATTTATCAGCTAGTAATTGTATGCATCTTGATCAGGTTTATCATACCTGAATAATTATGAACTTAGATCCTGGTCAAACATTGTACTTATTAGTCGAGCATTTTATAGATTCTACTTGCCAGCTATTTTGACCCGGTTGTATCCTATACCATATATCCGCGTGTAGCTACACATTAGTGTAGTACACCCGCCTTGCGAATTAGATTAAGGCGGTTTCACGGGGCGTACGTAACTACGTACTCATAGCATGCAAGAAACCTAATACCTACTTACTTATAATTATGTAGTGAGCAATAAATTTGTGCGGCTCCATAGTGTGTCGCCGTTTAACAGGCTCGTAAAGCGTAACCTCGAGCATAATATTATAATGAAGATTGTACATAGTCCCCTTGTAAAGAAGTAGATATATATATATAAATAAAATCTATCAGGACTTCCAAACAAATACCTACAGAAAATGTTTTAGATGTATGTAACTTTTCAATTATGTGTATGTTAAGCCACAATCATTACTTCTGGCTTGCTTTGGCATTTCAACATGAAAACTTTACGGAATTAACCATAACGGTTAGGTACCTACCATCGACATACATAATTGTTTGTAAGTCATAAAAAATCTTACCTTTTTGATGTTACTTTAAGTTAGTTCCATCAATCCTTGTGCACAAGCCAACCTCACATACTCGACACCAGCATTTTACAATCATAAACTCTTCTGAAGATTTTCCATTTGCTAACTAAGTAGCTTAAGTTTAACTTAGTCACCTACATATGTTAGGAGATTAACTTGAAATGTCGCCGTCTCTATACGGACGACATTTTATAAGGTCGCTTCTCTTGGATGATGGGCGTGATATGACTCGTATGTTCCCACAAACATGCTCATTCTGTACCAAGAACGTATTATTATGTGTAATCAAATCAACCACCAGACAGATTATGGTATTATTACTTTTTCCAATTTAGGTAATATGTGACTTGTGTGGTAAACAGATTTTTGTTGGACTTATTAACACGCCAGCCTCATGGAAAGCGATAATTAAACATACCATGTGACTAAAAGCATAATGTGATATTTAAATATTCATTATCTCATTCTGTTAAACTGCATAATATGATGTGGCCATTTTTATAACCTAACTAAGTATAATGATATTAAAATATTATTTATAAAAATGAGACGGGTAGTGAATACACTACTTTATGAGGGAGTATTAGCTTCGTTTTCATCATACAATTGCAATTAATGTCTTCGCCACGGCCGTAATACAATAAATAACCGAGATTCTAGCAGGTAATCAATATTTTAGACATAAGGAACCATTCAGTTAATTGGATTGTATACACAAACAAGTACCTACTTAATTATTTAATATGCTAGCTTAAACGATAAAACAAGTATGTGTCATGTGAATCTTTATGACTAAGAAAATGTTTTATTATCTTACTGATATTTTAAACAAGACGTAGCGTGATCGTCGAATTAAAGTGGAAGTCAAGGAAATTTTTAAATAAAATAATTAGGTACTTATTTGTTTTTTTATAGACCCTTTTTATATTGGTTACAACTCATGAGACAATTTAATAGGTTTGACTTGACAGTCCTCATTCAATAATTTCAATAATTTCAGTTCTTCGTTCATTGGTTTTTTGGTGAACCTATCGATTTTCTAAGAGACGTCTCTAATGTTGCTGTGGTGAAAAACGTCAAATGGCCCATTAGATTGCGACTGTACTTGACTATACCAGTGCCCGCTGAGAATGGGGTTTCGATTTCGCTTTTGACCGGGTCTACATACTATATTACCATACTTTTTACTGTATTTTTTATTTATTATTTTCAAAAAGAATCATAGGTTCAGCTATTCAGCCCTTTCAGCAAATGTCCATAGATTAAAAAGACAGCTTTCGAATTAAATATTTCGTGAATTCGTGATTGTTCTCTTTCAGTACATGTTCGTAATTAAGCAAGCAAGCAAGAAATCATTTAAAATTTAAAATGGAGCAATGATACAATATGAACTCCGTGTTTTTGAACTCTTTTCAAATAATAAAACTGGAGCATTAGGTAGGTACTCTTCCAGCAAATATCCACAGCAATAAAAAATTGCGCGATGGTTTTCTTCTAGTACAGGTACGTCTCTAATTTCAAACTCTATAATATTAAATGGAACATCAGTTCCATTCCAGCAAAAGATATTCGTGGGCTGCAAGAACTTTGAGATTTAAAATGGCGCCTGTGAGATTGTATCTACAATGAACTCAACAACGTTGATCGTATTACGTGATATTACTGTGGAGTTTTGAAGGAAGACGGCAAATCGGCATTGGGGCGACAGGCACGCTCGTTGTGTGGGCGCTCGGATCGGGATGATTCGCAATATGGATGTGGGTCACTATGTTAACGCCACACGCTCCGTGACCGCAGTTATGACGCTGATTGGTTGCGTTATCATTGATAATTAAAATGTAACGTAATATAGTCACTGTCCGAAATAAACTGAAAGCGAAGAAAAGATTGAAGACTAATGTACCTACTTATTACAGATTTAAAAGTGTTGAAAATTTGATTAGTACAGATTTAAAAAACAGCAAAAAACGATGAAATCGTACTTTGGTAGTGTTAAATAAAAATTATATTACTATTGATTTCAAGTCGATCCACTTTCAGTCGGGGCAAACATTACAGAAAAGTATTTATTTATCGTTAAGCCTTGAGTTTTTGTTCAAAATTGCTTAAAAAAATCTCTTTTAATTTCACTCTTCCTTTTCAGTTGGAAGGATAATATAACTTGTCGTTAAAACAAAGTAGGTTATTTAACGTTCATTTTATCGTTATTAAATTTAATTTATTAAAGTAGATAAAAACATAAAAAGCGCGGAGCCTCAGTTGCCCATTAAGTTGACTGCTAAGTATACATTTAACCTGATTTCTACGGCGTCTCGGAAGTCTGGTAAATATAGGTCGCCATTGCCATGCAACATCTCAATACCTACTCGTATGTGTCGAAACGGGCGTCCAACGAGGGGTAAACATTGCTAGTTAAATAATCATAAATCATACTTTTATAGCAATACATATTTACTTTACCCAAATACGAAAATATCATGCGACATACAAACTATTCTTTAGGATGTAAAAATATTCATATCTTATGCAATTTTCCAATGTTTTGTGACGCATTGTGTTTTTGTTGTTGTCGGCCATCGCAAATAGGTCAGTTTTAGGTTTAATTATGGACGAACTGACTGAGTAAATTCGTCTAACTGAGGTGTTAGATATCACTTATATTCATGTCTATATAAATGGTTATATTGATACAAAAATACCCGTCAGTTACGCAATTACTGTTTGAAATATAACTTTAAGTACTTATATAACTTTAAATTCAGACAAAAACAGAGATCATTTCAATGTCATTAGTTTTAAATAAATTATAGATTTCATTTTACTCTCATTTCGTCTTAAATTTACAATTGTATTTTGTACGAATGTACATATTTTCTTTTCGTACCTCCTCCTTCTTAATTGAACGAGAATGCATCTGGCATGCCTTTGGTGTTACATCAGTAACATGGCGTCCATGGGCGACCGTGAGCACTTCCCATTAGGTGGATCATCTGCTCGTTTTCCGCTATTAAGAAATTTTTTTTTTATTAAAAATTAAAAATAAAATACACGCTGTCGTCACGTTTCACGTTATTGTCAATCATAATCGAATCTTCGTAAACTACTAAGTCTGTATCTTTGTATCATAATACTGTTAGTTGATAGAGTCCAGCTTAGCATGGTATCTTGGAGATTAGCCTAGTTGTGAATAACCCATGATAAATGTATTTCATTTACCACTTATTATGTTAAAATTGGCAAATTAATAAATTGGTAAAGTAAATATTGCTATAAAAGTATGATTTATGATTATTTAACTAGAAAAAGAATAATAATTGAGCAGTGATAGCCGTGGTTGAACGTTGGACTGTCTAACCGGAGGGTCCGGGTTCAAACGCCGCACGCGCCACTAATTTTCAAAAATTATGTGCGTATTAATATTTAACTATCACTTGCTTCGGTGAAGGAAAACATCGTGAGGAAACCTTGGCCAGCGTGGTGGACTATGGCCTATACCCCTTACACTGTGAGAGGAGACCCGTGCCCAGCAGTGGGGCAGTTATGGGTTGTGACGATGATGATGATGTTAAAATTATCCAACTAACAGGTCGACCATTTCATTCAAATTAATTGTCATTACTCTGGGCTCGGTATTCTCTTATAGTGTGATCGGTGCAGGCCATAGTCCATTACGCAGTCCAAATGTGAGTTGAAAGAAGTTCATAAAATTTAACTGTCTGCACTTCATATGGCCGTATACTGGCCGTGGCATATCCGTAAACTTTAACTAGGTACGAGTATGTCAAAATTCTTCCAATTTATACAAGCTTGTATTAAAATATTTTTTCCGTTAAGTAGATTAGTAATCAGTGATTTAAAACTGTTCGTATGTATTGTTTTATTTGTATGAATAAATTAATATTAATATTGTTATTTTGTTATAATGGAGTACCCAGTTATCAAATCCAGTTTTAGATTGTCTATGTGTCGTTGCAACCTCACTCCTAGGACTGCATGCACGATTAGCCAAATCCCTTGTATAAAAACCGAACGAGTTTTTCTTACCCGACTCATTTTGCTTTTGTTGTAAACAAGTTTACGTTTTGGAGATGAAGGGACGGTCCGACCGGTTTCACGCCCACAGTTCTTTCGGTCAAAGATGGCATTTTGCGAAAGTTCAACATTGTTTACTTTTTTATTTCTATTGCTACAATTGACTTGGTACGACAAATGCGACAATACAATATAAATATTATAGCTATTTTTGTCGCGTCACCTCAGATTTTTATTATTTGCCGCGATGGTATTAATGAAACTAGTTTTGTGGTTATTGTTAGGTTGTATGAATCGGTGTTAGTACTAATATGTTGTTTGCTTTTCCTTGAATTTGCACTTCTAGTTAAAAACTACTCACTGTGTGATCACGTAGGCACATGTAGGTAGTTTTAAATTATAAAAAATGGCAAATTCAGAAGAACAATAAATTATTGCCCAAGACCTTCCTACTTTCAGACGTTAGGTAATAAAAATAACAATGACACCTGAAAATTCCAAATAAAAAATTGTCTGTTAATAAAGTAACGTAATAAATTAAAGGTATTTAAAATTCCACAGACGCTGTAGACTGTAAATGAAAATCCTACATAGAAAAAATATAAAGCATTAAAATAAAAAAAAAATTCAAATAATTCATATTTTTTTAGCTGTTTAGTGTTGACATTTAATATTTTACTCAGTAAGTAAAAGTTTTCTCTAAATTGTATTACGAAAGTCCACTACTGATTACAAAAATGTCACAAAATATTGTGAAGTAAAAATATCGTAGAGCCCAGGAGTAATAAACAGCTTTTTGATGAGCGTGGGCACGTCTTGATATATTGACTTTATACTAGCTATGATTGAGGTCAAACGATTCTCAAATATTACAATGCAGTATACGAGTGTAAGTTTCGACACAGTCATTCCAGTCGAAACTAAAATTTGTTTTATACATCACTCTACTTAAATGAATGAATCCACTTAAGATAAGTTTTTGATTAGTGTTCGCAGAAACTGAAGTAGGTATTTCAGAATCACTGAAAGCAAGTACGGGGCTATATCGGTTTACCTATTAACTACATGATGTACTACGAAATAGTTTTGTGATTTTTCCAGAACAATATTTTCCCTAATTCAAAGCTGGTATTAAAATGGACTAGGGAGGAAACAGGTAATCCGTTCCTCGGATGGAAGGCAAGTCAAATATCTTTATAGTCATTTCGATAGATCACTTGTACCTACTAGGTACCTTTGTGGAAAATTTCCTTAACTTGTATTAATTTCATTTATTTATGTAGGTATGTAAATTATTATTCAATAAATAAATAAAATATAATTTTTATTAATTTTTTTTTCGTGTAGATATCATAAACTATCATAAATAATCCCAATTTATAACACTTATATCCATCTTCGGAGTATGCCCACAATGCACAAATCACGCCAGCTCTTCTGCCTACACAAGTGAGATCAGGCACAGAATACAGTCGATCCTTACAAGCAGACAGATACCGTTATAAGTCTGTATTTTACAGTTTTAAATTAGGGTATGCAAATAATTCTATAAGACTAAAGGAGAATGCCCATACTTGGGTTACATTTTTCTCCTGTGTCAAGTGTACACCAATACCATACGTAGGTATACATTTTCAGCGTCACCGTAACATTAGAATCAGTCATTTGAATCGGGGATTTTATTTAAGATACAATAAGTAAAGAAACACACCGAAACTAATCAATTTACCAATTTATAATATGAAAAAAATTAATGGAATATGAAATCGATTATTTTTTATTTCGATGTGTAGGTACCTAGTAGACATCGATTTCAAAGTTAAGTCTGTTGTACTGGTATTACGTTTACAGGGATTAAATTTTGTGTGCCATCGCATAGCCTATAATTAGGGGGGTTAAAACCCTTCTAATTTTCTATTCATAACCCTAACTTTAAAGTTATATACTTATTCACTATTTATTTATTTCATTTATCCGATGAAAAAATTACGTTACATAATTATGTAATTATTACTTGTTACTTATCATAACTATATGTACCTGGTATGTATTTAAACAGAGTACTTACTTCCTATCAGACTACGGCGAAACCAAGAGGATCATTATGATTTCAGGCTGTTTTATCAGAACTTTTAAACTGCCAGTACTTATCTATTGTAGTTTAATTCTACAAGTGGTGTATCATTAGAAGGGTCTTGATCATCCGTTGGTAATAGTAGTAATAAATGAGCCCGTACCTATACCGTAAATAAAAAAAGTATGAGTTAAATAAAATAAGTATGAGTTGATTAAATGCACACATGCATGAAATAAAACTAAATTGAACAACCTTGTCGCGCGCACGACCGCTTCATGAGTTTTAGCTGTGCGAACAACAAAACTGTACAAATTACCGTAACGACGCGCAATGGTACTGTTGTATGACTAGTGTTGTTGACAACATTGTTGTTATTTAAGAATGAACACATCACATACAAAGTACAAATATAATGCACTTAATAAAAAATAATGCTTTGAACGAAAAGCTATGTTTTACAACATAATTTTATTACTATCTTAGAGTTGTTGGCCTAGCGTGGTTATTGATATACTAATTTCTGTATTTTTTTCATACGTTTTAGAAGGTCCTTTAAGTGCTAGTTACAGACGTTGTGATAATGTTCTTTAACTGGCTGATTTTCCAATTGATTTTGATTTTATCAATCGTAACTATTTACGATTGATAAAAAAAAATGTTTTAAACTATGATTTTTCAAAACCAATATGTCTATTTTTGTTATTCCGTAAATTGCTTAGCAACAATATACTCGTAAATAATTTAGTTTCTGTGACCCTTTTGTGTATATAAATATAACCGTTACCACTCAATAAATAATATTAGCCAGTAAATCTTTAGTTGTCAGTAACGTACATCACTATGACTGTACGGGCATTACATATTATTAAATAATGGAGCTCTGTAATTAGCGTAGTGCTTTGTGAGTCTCCAGGTATTATCATTTTATTGCTTTCCTGTCGTAAAAAGACGAGGTCACCGAACAACGTGCAACTCTTTGCGATCAATAGTGGCATTGCAGATTCACTACAACTCAATGACTTCGATATACTTACAATGTTTGATTATAATGTGCCTAGTAATATAAGGGATTGTGGCTTATTATTTGGGAATTTAATTATTACTTGCTTCGGTGAAGCAATACTTCGGGAGGAAATATGCACACCTGTCAGAGTTCTCCACAATGTTTTCAAGCTGTGTTAAGCCCGCCTATCTGCATTTGGGCAGCGTGGTTGTCTATGGCCTGTACCTCTCATATTGTGTGAGAAGATCCTGTCCAGCAGTGGGACAGCCATAGGTTGCGATAATGATGATGATTTTAGATTTGATGAACTTTAAAAATAATAAACCATCATAAAGCATAAGGTAATTACTGGATATTTTACGTTATCTTATGTAGTTAAAAAAAATTGATGGATAAACTTTTACGACACCAGAAATAAACACAATCAATGGGATACAGAACGAACACAGGAAGGTAGTCTTATCACTTGGCAGCCTTCTCTAGGCAACCTGTTGTGCTAGAATCAAGAGCATTAGAAAAGGGGTATTACCAATAATCAGATTTCAATCCTTTTCCTTTTTCTTATTGGAATCATTCTGGCATAATGGATGGACAAGAAGAAAATAGTCAGTAGTTGTTTCCTAACTTGTGCCTTAATCAGAATTTTGAAGGATTCGCGACGGATAGAGGCTCTTTACCGTACCGTAGGGAAATCCACAAACGCACAGTAACTATAGATCTAATTGTAAAATCTAATAAAATCTATTGTAAAACGAAGTTAGGCTTACAGGAGTAAGAAGGAAAGATTGTAAGATGACAGCAGAGTCAACAAAGCCTAGCCCTTAGATAGGTAGAGTCGAGTGAGAAATTAACTGAAAGTGTTCTATGATACGATGGAGCAGTTGAATTGAACATAATGTAGTTTAAAGCAGATAAAATATGTGCATTCCGGCGAAGTTAAATAGATATTTAAGTCAGTGATAGTCATAAGTAATATTAAAAATTAAAGTATTCATGAAAACAGAAAAACGAATGGGAGACAACATGCCTCCTTGTGGGACCCCCAGTACAAATGGGTCATCAGCTAGAGTAAGACTAATTTAACATGTACAACTTTGACAGTTTAAGGTTCTTACCCAGGTTACGTCAGGCCGTGAAAACCAACGTTAAAACCACTAGACTAGACTATCGCGGCTTTAGATTATTAATCCTGTCATGTTAGTTAACTAGTTAATTAGTATAACCATTTTATACGATGGTTATCTGTGGATTAATATAATTACCAATGTTTCAGACGATAAGTTTGTAGTTGAAAACGTTAAGTGAGATGTTGAAGCAAGATTAAACACAGGAAGTGTTGCAGGTGAACATGTAACAAAAACAGGAGGACGCTAGTACAATTAACTAATTACAACTAAGCTTAATGTAAAGCAGGTGTGCAATTGTAATGTTTACACGCAATTGGGGTTACCGCTTCAAACAAACACGATAACATGAAAAGAAAGCGAAATTATATTTCCAAGAAAACTATGTTTGCTTAAAGACGTATCTGTATTTGAATCTTTTACATTAAATATACTATGTACTTAGATCTAGATAATTATATTGATAAAACGATTTGTAATATTAATAACACTATTTCCATTAATGTTTATTCTGTTTGAAGTGGTGATTATGATAATCGTTCTTAATTATAAAACGTGTATGAAATTATACAGTTGAATGTATTCTTGTCAAATCTGATACATCAATCGTGACTGCACACATCGCCTGCGCATAAATGTTAATTGTGATATAAAATCGGTGAAGGCTGAATAAAATAAAATATTTTATGAACGGTTTAAATGTCGAAGGCGAGGCATAGAGTTCGGTTTATTGTAAAGCAACTACAAGTTTAATAATGTAAAACAAAAGACGTCTTGTAGCCTTTAATTGGTGAGTGCCGAGGCTCCTGAGTTTGGTTTGGCTCAATATACTCGTACATTTTCAGATGGTACACATATGGCGTTATTAAGCGCGCGCTTTGCTAAAACTACAGGTCCGATACATTTGTATTTACATTTAAACGCGCGTTTTGATTAGTTCAAAATCGCGCATTATTAACGCATGCGCTTCAAAACGCCAAATGTGTTAGGTTGTAAAGTGATATTAATTATTTTATTAAGTTGGTAAGCGACATCTTGAGTGATCATGCTACCTGTGTAACAGGAAATTTTGGGACAGACAGAAGTGTATGAGGTAATGTAAACATTTAGCATAAATATATTATTACCTATTACATCTTTTTGGACGGAAAATGAGGGTTGTCGAATCCCATTCAGTGTTCTTTTTCTCTTATCAATGTGGGTGATGATCATAATGATATGAAATTAATTATAATGACAACGCCATGGCATTTTTGTCCTATTTTTACGTCTGAGAATTATGAGATTGATAACTCCTGTAATTTCAAATATTGATTTGTTTCCATTAAAACAGGTGTTGCAGGATGTATTTTTATCTTTATTCCCTTTCTTAACTAAAAATATATCGTCGAAGTTAAGACGAAATAACATTTTTACAGAGTGAAAGTTATGGTTAATAACATTTTTTAAGTGCAAGTAAAATAAAAAAATATTGAAACACTACGTTCTACCCGTTACTTCGTCTGTATGGAGTTCAGAACAGATTCAGAAATAATGAAGTGTGCAGTAAAATAATGGGATATAAAATCTTAAGCTATTTGATACATAAAAGCAGTTATCACATTAGCTACTAATCCCTTTACAAACTGTCCATCCTAAATTATACCTCTTAGGGGCCGTTCAAGTATTACGTAAGCAAATTTTTTGCAATTTTAACCCCCCCGTCCCCGTCGTCACCAAAAATAAGTAAATCTCTTACCCCTCCCTCCCATGCTTACGTAAACATTGTTACTTGCATTCAGTGGTTTCTTTATTGATTCAAGAGAAATTTGAGAATTTTTTGTGGAAAATCCGAAAAAGTGAAAAAATATATATTTATAGGTACTGATGACGTATTCACTATCCAGACTCCCCCACCCCCCATGTCATCAAAAATAAACAAAGCAAAGAACCCCCGCCCCCCTGTTGTGCCTACGTAATACTTGAATGACCCCTTACCTCAAATAAACAGATCCATTGTACGGGATGGAAAAAAATCCTTTACTTTATACGCTATATGGGCCAAATTTCACTCAAATCAATTGATCCGATTTTGCGTAATGAGTAACAAACATACATACACAAACGCAATCGGACACATCGCGATATGCCGGATTGCGGTTACGAATGTTTTCGATAACCTACGAACGATTCTCGTTTACATTTAACATTGATTTATTACACAAGGAAAATATAAAAGCTTAATGAGTATACGTTTATTGTCGATAAGTAATTACTGGTTTATGAGATATTGACCTACTTCAGGTATTGATGAACACCGTGGATTGTGGGAATCGTGTAATACATTATTACCTACATAACAATATTGTGTGCTATTTAATTAACCGACTTCAAAAAAGGAGAAGGTTCTATGTTCGACTGTATTTGTTTATGTAGGTAATTATGTTCACCGATTCAATCGATTTTTGTTTTGTCAAAATATTTACTTACTTAAAAAATACATACTTACTGTACAAATTCCTAGGCATTTTATTTCAGTTTACTATAATTATTTTACTTTAAGTGCTATAGGACTGTGGAATTTCATGCGAGGGGCAATGAAAAACATCTTTAGAGTAGAGTCAAATATTGACTGTCATCCGCAATGATTTGAAGAAGAAACTATACATATTGTGCTCACGGCTTGTTGCAATACAGATAACGCATACCTTACTCTTTAAGGTCAAGCCAACCTCCCCAGCTCTTAGTAGGTACATCTTGTTGATCCATGGACCAATCTATGGTCCCTGTTGGAATTTGTAAGGCTCTGTACTAGGGTATGTATCCTAGCTAGCGCCCACTCTTTTAAAATTGACATTGAACATTATGTGTTTCGGTCGCAGTATTGAAAAGCCAGAAATTGTGCGGGTCACCTGCTCTTTCGCTTCGCTTCAAGAAGTAAGAAAGAGAAGACTTCTTGTATGATGTTTACGTTTTGAAATAGTAACCATACCCGAAGCCATTTGAATGTTGCTTGTTTTATCAAAATGTATTACAAAAATACTTAATCCCTCTGCCCACACCACACCTATGTACGTTTAAACCTGATTTAGAATTCTTATAGGTACTCCTTAAAACTGTAGCAGCACCCGTGCGGTCATTAGACATTATCGCGTACAGAACTACGAGTACCTTACTAAATGTTGTTGTATGAGACGAATTTAAGTATCTATCTATTAAAAGTTAAACACAATTTCAGATACGCCCGTTCTAGCTTAAAGATACACTACATAGGTGTGTTTGAATTACAAATTTTTTCGTCTACAAGCGAGCTGACGCGAAAACTGAGCACAATGCGTTGCCAAACTTCCTTTGTTCCTTTTGCGATACATATGCGTATATTACAGCTGGCGCCGAATTGTGTACCTACATATAATTAAGGAGTTATAGTAGGTACTAAGAGGCAGGAGCTTTGAGTATTGAACCACGTAGAGACATCATTCCGGAGATAATAATAATATTTTATCTTTATTTAATCTTTGCATAATTTTTCCTGAGGAGAGTTATTTTATATTAAGAAGTTATTTGATTGATAATTTAATGAAATGATGGTCACGGAACGAATTGTTGAATAAAATGAAAGATTAGGTACTGAAACAATGATTAAATAGAGGCAATACATTAAACTGAGCTAAAAAATCACTGCGTGTAAGTAGAAAACTGCAAATAGTCACACAGTCAAGATAAATCATTAAAAAAATAACTTTTACACCAAGTCCAAAGTTGCTACAACGACAAAAAGTTACAGCGAATAAAAGCAAGTTAAGTATAAAATCGTGTTATAACCCCAGAGAGAGGTGCGCGTGTGTGCAAACGATCGCATCGTCGCGTTTGTTTAGTCTGTGGCATCCGCTGTAGTGTGAGTTCGGAACACACCCATCACTGACGCCGAAATTACGGCCGCTAGTTTTTGTCCGCTGCCAAGTGTCAAGGACACACGCTTCTGTTGCTACGTTCAGACGTTCGAGTACATTTAACTTTTTAGTTTTTACTCACATTCGCTGCTCTTTTAGTCTCTATCATTTTACAATATGCTAATTTTATTACAGCGCTACAGCTGGAGTCGCAATTTTCTTATGAATATTTTGTATATATGAATGTAGGTAAGGTTACCACTTATTTATTGAGTGGGTAGGTATAGTTGGTTTTTATCCGACTTTAAAAAAGGAAGAGGTTCTCAATTCGATTGATTTGTTCTTGTGAAATAAAAAAATAAGAGATTTTAAGCATTTATTAATAAGTTTTATGATCATACACAAGGAACAGTTTTCTTGTCTGAAAATATTGATAGTAGGTATATACTTGTACACCTATATTAGGTAGCTATTACAAAGTAATTTTTAATTTCGAATAGGAAGATAATTATTTAAGTTAAGTATGTAATCATTTTATTATGATACGGGTACTCACGATATGTATTTTGAAACGTCGATATTTCGCCACCGCAGTTCAGCCGTGACCACGATCCATGCAACTGGGTCGAAATATCGGCGTTTCAAAATACATATCGTGGGTACCCGTATCATAATAAAATGTGTACGATCCGCGATGAGTAACGTTTAAAATCATACGTTAAGTATGTAACATGTAAATAACATTAAATTATTTTAGTGGTGTTAAAACAATTAATAAATTCAAGTTATAAATCACGATAATTTATAAGTTCCTTCTCTAGCCATTTAGTTATTTTGAAATTTTCGTCAATTGAATGAAAATTATATTGCATTTTCTTTAAATAAGTACCTATATTCTGATAATTTATGTAGTAGCCATTAATCTGATATGCCAAGAGTTACAAAAACAGAAATATTAAGTTATTTTTTATGGTAGTGGTATTGACCTTAATAGTTTTAAATTTATAGTTAAGAAATCGTAGTCATGCCCATTTAGTCTTTATCTACAATCATAAATAATGAATTAAAACTAACAAGTTTAATTAACAATTATATTAATTATTTTTATGACCTTGTCTTTATTCATTTTAAAATTATTATAATCGTTGGTACGGTTGGGGATCATGTACCTAAGTAGAAGGTATATGATGACCGATTGATTCAAACATAATAATTGTTTTGTCGATAGGTAATGCACATGGAATACCATTATATTATTATTGTGATAGAATCCGACAGGTGACATTACAATGAAGTTACTAATTATTTTCACATTACTTATTAACTATGCAACAGTAAAGTATATGCTCCATATAAGACTGAAATCTTCAAAATTAGTACCTACCTACTTGTTTTTGAAATATAAACTCTAACTCTAATATATTACTGTCCTACTACCCCCTACCCCTACTACTGGAATCAATCTCAGGGGTCTTTACGCATAGAATCTTCATGACGCAGATAATATATCATCACAATGTTTTCCTTCACGGAAATGATTGATAAATAATTCATTCGGAATGCAAAACATAATTCTTTCATTTGTAAGTGAATATCATAATACTGGATAACAAAACTAATAAATTAGTTAAATATATAGGTATCCTGACCGTTATAATATGTCTAATGGTGTCGCATTAAATTTACATAATCCTTAGCATTATGCGATCACACGTTGTCTACAATTTGAATTCTAGTTTCTACAATTTATGAAAATAACATTTGTGAGCTAACTGTGAGCCTATGTGTCTATGACACAGACGCTGAAATATTTTATCTCCAATTTAATCTAATTCTATTAACGTTGTCGATATTATACATAGTTACGTAGAACAGTAAGAAGCGTGCTGACATTGCTGGCAGTATTGGTGCATGCATTTATAGTGTCAGAAACGATAATTATAACGTCATAAGCAAATAGACTTACTCAGGGATTTAAGAGATCCATCCATGTTTCAGTCCAAGCCGACATCCCCGACTCATGAAGTCATATCATATCAGACCTGTGCTGGTCGATCGCTCTGTTGGAGCTCGCTGGGTTCCGTACCTACTATAAACTCGCGATAAAACTGAGTGGTACAGGGCCAAACGAAGTCCAACAGAACGAGCCGCTATTGCCTTTTTGTCTTGCCCGTTGTTTAACAGTATGAGCCGAAATTGGCATGGACTCATAGATCCAAATAGCTGTATGCTTATGAATATGGATTCTAGAACTATTCTAATAGTAAAATTATGGTAATAAATGTGCTCATGCCCTTAGGGTGTCGTGCGCGCTCTGACAGTATTATTAATGATCAAGTATGATTCGCACCGTGGAATTGACATTGTCTGTAGTTAGTCCTGATACCTATTTACAAGTGGATATACTAGCTTACAGTACTTGAGTATTCCGAGTAATATGATAATATGATAAATAATCTTTCAATCAAGTTTATTCAGGGACTCGGGGTTGTTGATCTTGTCTAGCTAGTAATAATTGTTGTAATTTTAACATATGGTTCACTGTCTGTCTCAGTTCTTGTTTCATTTATCTTTTAGAGCTTTAGTCAACACGGGAATTCACGGGATGTAGTTTCGCCAACTAAGTGGCAGAATAAAATCTTATATTTTTTCTAAGTCTGGATGGATTAATGATCACTTACATTGCTCAAGGAAAACTGGTCCAGTTGAGAATTCTCCATGTCCTAAAAGGTGTATAATTTCTGCCAATCGGTCAATCTGCCAATCCATTTGGGTAGCGTGGTGGATTGCGCAGTAAAAACTCCAACTTTGTGAGAGAACACCCAAAGCCAGCAGGAGGAAGAGTTATGGCTTGCTATGAAGATACCGAAACCGAAACATACATCTACTTCATCACACCTACACTTATGTTTTTCATCGATCTTTAAATTACAAAGCAACTATATCCGTTTATTAGGTTCAGCACTAATAGCTCTATCACTCACCCTATAAATTTGGCCGCTTACATATTATTATTTCCGTCGACTAATGGTACTGCATTGTTTTGTCAGCGCGATGCTAATAGGCGATAGAAAATAAATGTCCTTCGCTCGCCGCACTACAATGATAATATGCCTGTGGAGCGAGGACAATACAAGACTTAGACTTTAGGCACGTCTCATCACAGACCACATTTATAAGGATAAACTCAAAACTGCTTGAGCAGTTCGGTCATGGACTTATGGGTCACGACTGTTGTGATATGATATAGTATAATACAAACAATTTGACCGCAACATAGTAAGACAATTGTTTAAAAGACAATTTGAACGTTACATACGTAAATTAATTAAATAAGCATGTCATTGTGCTATAACGGTTAGTATTGATAGTAGTAATGATTTCTATAAATATTAAAAATGTGTTAATGTCATGAATACCATGATTTTCATGTTAATTGTTTTATTTAAATACGACAAAGGATCTTATTTCATTGTGCTCGTTATAATTATTTAGTTCAAACCATGTGTTTCATGATACCGTTCTATTTTTAAATAAGTTTATCTGCTACATTCCTTGTAATTTTTACAACCACTCAATTGATCTTGAAAATACTAAATTAATCACTTGCGTTGATTAATCTGCTTAGAGATACGCGTCTGAATAGTAAAACCATTACCATTACGATCTCGCGAGCTCTTTTGTTTACCGGCTTGTTGATTAATGACTGTTATTGCATAACAAGGACCGAATGAACTGATTGGATTTGAGTTCAACGATGATTGCAAACAGATCTGATCGCTTCTATAACTTTGAATGATAGTAGGAGTAAATTGCGTCTACTGTTTTTGTCAATAATCGCCAATTGAGTAGATGACACAAGCATGAGCGATGACAAGGAATAAGTCATGTAACCAGGGGTTTCATCAACCACCAGGGAAAAACGGTGTAGCAATTTGTCAAAAGTTGGCTCTTTAAACTGCAGCCGAAACGTTAATTTTTGAAGAAGGCTGGCTAGGTAAGGTTACATCGTATCGTAATAACAGTTAATGTTTTCATTGCTATACAAACAGAATCAGACATGGGACTAATTTATCACGCTGATAGTTAGATAACGAGGCGGCTTTTTTCTTTGTTCTTTTCTGTACGTTCTTTTAACGTTTTTATCTCGTCATAAAACTCGTACGTACCGTACTATTAAAATAATTTTATACCCAACAACATGTAACTGCAGAACTGAAGAACTTATTCAAAGGCAGTCATAAAAGTAATGCAATTAAGTAGACGCAATATACCGCATTGGATCGTCGGGTGCGGCCCAAACTGGGTTACCCATTTCTCGCTAGCAAGCCCGACGGGCGTACCCTTTTAGTAGCGGTTCGATTCGATGTAACTTTGTTGTTTTATAACGTCAATTGCGTATCAACACTGAATGTACAAGAGTGACTGACCTATATTATAAATATACGCAATCTTTTAATACATCTTTTTACCCAACTACGAAAACAGTTGAGTGCAAGTGTTTGTAGGTAAATTTTAGTGTGTGCCAACATTAGCACCAAACTTTGGCAGACATTATTCGTATTTAGTCAAGTTTATTTACAATAAAAACTAAAAATAATAGAAGAATTATATAAAAAATCGTATTATGCCACTGTTCTACCTTCGTACATGGTCTTATGTAATCATGTTTAACACGTTCACTGCGTCACTATTTTTGATGGACTTTCAGCCAGTGCGGATGAGGTCTTTTCGAGGCAAAGTTGAACTTCTTTCCAGTGCGTTTGAGGGCTTTTCGACCTCACAAAATATTGTTTCTAAAAAACGCCTTAAATATAGCTCAAAATTGAAAATATTTGCTTGAAACTTTACCATTATAAACTTAAATAGTTTTTCAAGTTGAATCTAGCTTCGTACGTAGGTGTGACATTTCGGTATTGAATAAATGAAAAAAAGAATTATGCCATCGATTCTGCCTCACAACGCACTGAAAAGAAGTTCGATTTGTGTCTCTACTAGTGATGGGAATAAAATAGAAATGCAGGTGATATAACATTTATTTACTTAAATTAGGATTCTAGAGTACCACACATACCAATTTTAGTTTTAAAGTATGTAAGTCAGTTTATGTGTATGTATATGCGTATGAATGGATGTGTGCGTATTTTTGTGAATGGGTGGGTAATTGTGTGTGTTGTGTGTGTGTGTTTGTGTGGTAATTAGTGGGTAGATAGATTTGTGTGTTTGTATGTACTCTTACTCATTGAGTATAACAGCTATGACCACTGCAGACACGAACAAAAGAGAAGATATACTTCCTCACCTAAAGGAATCTGGTATTGTAAACCGGAAATATAAACTATACAGAAGTTAAAAATACGAGTAGCTATTTATCAAATATTTCAAACCACACTCATGTTGTAGCAATATACATTTGAAAACACCCACACCTAGGGTAGGAAAAAAATAATAATATCTAGAGTATTAAATTGATTTTCCTCTTTTGAAATATATTTATCATTATTTGAGTATTGTGTAGATTATAAAAGCAAAATAGGATTTGCGACGATTAAGGATTTGTTAGTGTAAGCAGCATGCGTATAAATGATGAGTGTTAAAAAATCGTGCTAAAAAATTATCTTGAGTACAATTAGTTTAGTTGTCAACTAGCTAGCTGTAGCTTGGCTATTAGTAGGGGTCATTTTGGTTAAGAGGATGAAACGAGGTCCGCCAAAGTGGTACCAGACTGTACAGTAATCAATTTTATATTTTATATGAGTCATCTTATACGCTTTATTATGATACAAAACTTAAAATTGTAGCTAATGGGTTTTTTTTTATTGAATTTTACAATTTACTATCCTTACTCTTCGCCGTAATACTTTACGTGAAAAGGAACGTAACCAAGTGCAGTAGCGAAATTATTAAGTAAAAAAATCGATGTTAATAAATCCAATAAAAATACTTTTACTTTTAAATGGCTAATTACCAAAAGATTTTAAATGCAGTATATTATGAAAATCGATATTACTTGATGGCTGTTGGTTCTTTCTATTCTAATGTCAATGTCAATCTGTCAAAGTACTCAAATCAAAGTCACAAATAATAAGTCAATGACGAACAATAACAAAAATACTTAAAAAATAAGGCGAGTCGCGCGGACAAGAAGTACGCTTCCGTATCAAAACTTGTCGCATCACTACGCGCCGCCCGCGCCCAGTGCGTTTGAGGGCTTTTCGACCTCATATCTTATTAAATAAGCCATTGGGCTCTACTTCGCAAGAGAAACAATTTTATGTATTTGTCTCTGTCATACTCAAAGAAATGTTAAAATTGTAGCCTCCCGCACGGAGTGAAAGAACGCGATTTTGATTGCCGCACCAGCGGGAAGTCATGCTTGAGACGTTTCGACCTCATAACGCACTGAACGTGTTAACTTAGGTACACTTATATTTATCTCAAAAGGTATCAAATATGCGTTGTTTACTCATTTCCTACGTTTAAACTTGGCAGTCTCCTCTCACAATATGAGGGGTAAAGCGTAAAGGCCATAATCTAAGACGATAGCCAAGTGTGGAATGGTAGAATTAAAACACATTGAAGTCTTCGTTATCCATTTTAGTCCCTTGTTCAAAATATCTTATTAATTCAATAGTTCTTTATGTATTATAATAAATCCATAAATAGCTACAATCTAAAGAATTTCAATTGTGTAAGTACATACATTATGTAACTTTCACCCGCACGGGCGCCATAGAAAGTGGGTAACCTATTTCTGGTACCAACAGTGACACGGCAAAATGTATTTCTTATTAAGTCGTTTTCGAACTATATCCCATGAACCCTTCGTACACAGCAAGGTCGTTAGGGCTGCCACACAGTATTTAAATACAATATTATTTAAACGAAATAGATAATTAATAAGGCTAATTATGTTTATTATTTCTGCTTTCAAAGGTTCCTTCAATAATATTTCTGATTAAAAAAAAAAAGAATCCTAAGCAAGTTTCCGACAGCAGTAACGTCATCGATGAGATGCCGGCCAAGATGAAAGCGGTTAAACTAGTTCTAGAGGTAGATAAAATGATCATTCCCTTTAGTGGCAACCCTATATGCGCATATCCATTACGACTGCGCCATCCTTAGCGCCCCCGTCTCTATTAAAGCTGAGTGAACGAACAAGGAATAAGTACTTATACATAATATAGTTATGGGTCGAGAAAGCCATTTGTAGTTAGGTACGCAGTTACGCAGTTTCATATGTAAAGAACTCTTTTCATGACCCGTCCTATACTGTCATGCAGTAAAATTGAATGCCATAGAAAGCAATATCGCAACTAAGTTTTTCCCAATTAAACGAAAATGACAACATTTTAGGCACAGACGCACTGCACTGAAGGCCGTCGTATTACTAGACAAGGTGATCTAATAACGTACGAACTATCCACCATAAATACAATACAAGCTGAAAAAATTATGTCAAGTACCTACATAATAAAAAAAGCATAATTTAAATCTTGATTAAAAAAGGGTAATTTGACCATTCCTTGTCCCCCTCGACTTACGATCGTATTAAACGTAGTTTACAGGAAAATTTACTCAAAGTTTATAGTTAAATGAAAACGGAAATCCCAAATCCTAAAAACTATGAAGGAAATAGGAAATAAACGCATAGTTATTTCTGGATGCAATAGGCACTTAGCACCTTTTGTTTCTTCACGTTGCTACATCTATAAAATCCAGTAAAGAGTCAATCACCACTAGGAGGGATCGCATTCAAGCGGTAACTTGTTCTTTAGTAAAAAAACGTAAAATTTGTTGCTACTAGTTTACAATTTCCCTTTATATCGTAACGTGCATTACCGCCCTAAGCTCAGACATTGTTGTTATATAAGGAAAATTGATTGAGTTTCGAGAAATTGCTGATCAAGGATTCATGCCTACACTACATAGTATACCTACCATTCATAATATTTTGTCAGAACTAATGTATAACCCACGCGGCACCGACCGGATACATTTATTTTTCATTTCCCTTTTTGGGACACGGACGTCCTACTCCGTCAGTATTTGCATTTTATACGATGTTAGTTATTTTATTTCAACCCACGCTTTAAACACATGTTTATAAGTTTTATCTCGCTGCAACCTGTGTGTTCGCAAACATATTTTTAGCGTTTTACTTATCTGTTTTTGCAATATGAGCGGATAAGAAACGATGAACGTGAATGTTTGTCCTTTAGGACAAGTAAGACCAAACGATTGATAGTTCGAGTTTTTGTGGTCGTGTACATTACTAAATTACAAATGTAAAATGTGTGGAAGCGTCAAATGTTTGGCAACGACTGTAAGACTTGTTTGCACATATGTGTTTCATTTACTCATCTAACAGCCAGTCGGCTACTGATGGATCAGTGAATTACCATTGCGTAAACGTTTGAGAATGTCCTCACTATTTGTGTGACTGCAGGTACTTACAAGTTTTTGCTTTAACGACAAAACATATCTATATGTATAATGTTTAGTTAGACAGTTGTTGTTCAATCCTTAATTGTATAGCATGTACGTACCTGCTATGAGAACTTAATAGATCACCAAATTACTCTTTATTTTACTTGTTGATATTTACAAATTAAATTAGTACGGTAAATAGAAAAGTTAAAACAACAATACATATTTTTAATTATCTATTGGTTAAAAATTCCAGTAGAACTTTACGATTCGACTAACGGCAAAAAACGAGAATTTAATTGAACACTATTTGTCAATAACGCCTAGAGAACTACCTATCCCTTTAAATTTTATGCGTCTCAATTACGTTGAAACTGACTAAATCTTTCTTTAGTTTGAACCTTGAATTGACTCACCAATTAAGAATCAACTCACCATATTTCTGTTGACGCTCATTTTCCTCACACTTGAGTGGAATAAGCAAAACCGTCCCCGCAACTAGGTTAGTCTGCGTGCTTTATTGTGTTTACGTGCAACAGATATGAGATATACAGATAGCAAAGTTATACAGGCTGGGTCAAGGTATAAGGCAGCTTTCGAGTCGCATAGCTATATATGGCACGTGATTATTACGCTCCCGTTTTAATGCGACCACGAATCATGTTTTTGGTCACGGCGTGTCCCAATTATACAGTATACACCCTAAATTTTACACAGCTAACATCGATATCGTGGCAAAGTAATTGCTCAATCTAAGTCGTCCTTCATCGGCGGGCGATCGTACGAACAATGGCCAAGAGGACGCCACACGGAAGAACGTTAAAATACGTCGTAAAAAGAGCGCGTAGTTTTAATTTTATAGCGCACATTCAATTGGGCAGCGTAAAAAGCGTTTTATTGGAGGCGCATCCTGGCCGCGAGGCCGCTCGGATCGCTCTAATTAAAAACAACCCGTGCACTTGCGAAACCGGGGACGCGGACGCTCGAATTGTCCACTTGCGAAATTCTCTGCCCTTTGCGCGACTGTTATTGCTCACGAAATATACAATTTTATCACCAACTAGCAACCTGGCATCTCTGTTTCGGTAAATTACTTTTATAAGCATTTTATTTTATTATCCAATATATGGATAAATAGATACCTACTCAACTGAAATAAATTATTACTTAACACTATTATATATTTTATCCTTTAGAGATCGGTATTACGACGTATCCAACCGCAGAATATAGGTTTTGACTCAAATTTGATTTTTTTTTTACTTTTTATAATTTGGTCCCAATGGTGATAAGTTAGGTTAGGTAGGTAATAAATATGCCAAGGACCTATCTTCTTAAAAATATAGATAAGAGCACTGAGTAGTTTGTTTTTGATTTATTATCAATATTACACAGCTATGCAATAAATTTTCGTAAAGTACCTACTCGTACTGGACAGAGTTGGCCTTGTTAATTTTATCAGTATTAGATGATACATCAAGCAACCTCACGTAAGACAATTCCAGTTCCGCTAATTAATTTATCGTTTCTATCTTTTCAGATCTCAAAACCGCATATCGACGTTACCAACGTTACCTACCCGTGAAGACTTCTCGGTCGAAGACTTAAGTGCCATTCAGAACCAGTTTACCAATCAGTGATATTTAGCCTTAGCTTACGTAGCGATAGTGATCGTGATACTGTAGATTTAGGATTAAGGTGCTGAGTTTTAGTGTAAATAGTAACCAAAAAGAAGCGAAGCTGGCTCCTTACAAGGATATCATGAACTCGTCGAGCATGAGCTCAGCTGTGCCGACAATCAAGTGCGAGGATACTTCTCCATCGCCGGCTTTGGGTACGGACGGTGACGGTGCCTACAATTTGAGTGTCAACGTCAATCTTAGCTCCGCCATGATGAATTACCTGGCTGTCGAAGGCGGTGATACCGCCACTCTTCACACCCCTGAAATCGTGAATGACCTTATCACCATGACCAACCCGTTGGACCAATATAATTACAATGAAAAAACTTGCAGTCTCAGGGTGAGTTCTTTTTCTTATCTAAATAGCCGAGTCGTAATGATGGACGGTTTGATGGTTAGTAGTCAAAGCTTCGATGTGCGTAAGACATTGTAGCTAGGTAGGGACGAACTCTTCTTCCTATACGAATACCGTCTGGATCAAATTTAGTCTTGATCAATCCCAGAGTAAAGTCCATTGCTTTATTCTACTATTCATTAAATTCCACAATGAACAGGGCTGGATAGACGGTGATTAAAGTAAACCAGTAGCCTTTAAAATCGGTCTCCTGTTCGGGATTTGGGTTTGAATCGTATACACCAGGTATCTAAAATATCAAATTGCTGTATTTTCGTAAAGCAATCAAAGGCGTATGTCGGTAACTATCTCGTGTTGCATCTTGCGTCCTATGATAATGATAAAATTTATTAAAAGCGGCTCTCAAACTACTTTGTTGAGCGTGTACATTTTTCCGGCGCTTGTTCAACGTTATCGAAGCTTGCATAGGTTAGGTAGGTACTGCGTTCGCGTTACGTCCGCAGTTTCTTCTTCTGAATCCAGTTCGTTTTATGTATGGCGATGTATGGTGCTTTCTTCCTCTGTAATTGCTGGAGCTTACTAATTAACTCGGAAACGATTCGGCATCGCTTCGCCCAGACCATATTATGCTTGCTCAGAGATTCCGTTACGATGCTGATTCAAGTTAGTGTGTGGTGTTGTATGAAATTCCATACAACGAATACGATTCCATATAACGACTCCAAGGGAGGCGTTGCTGCGTTGTTGTCCTTTCCGAGTTGATAAATGCAATGCCAGACGAAACTAAGCGCATTACGCGTTGCGGCCGTTGCGGACACGCAACGTGAACGCCACGTGCACGCAACGCTGACGCTGCCGCTGGGAAGTCGGAACAACGCGCACGCTCAAAAAACGCTTATGAAAGGTGCCTTAATGCGTAATATACATACGTATCAGTATTTTTTGATATAACTGTTACAAAATATACAAATTCAGAACACGTACCTCTATCTGTCCCGAATTAAAAATCAACTAGTAACGTAGTACGTAGAAGGTATATCAAGTTCACGTTTGAAGTAAACGATAATGTAAATAACAACCTTGAACACAATGGAATATTTATACGAACTTTGGTAGCCAGTATGCGTTCGCTGTAAAATAAGATAATAAGGTAAATAGATCTAATGTTATTACAATTTCCTAGATTGTATACCTACCTACTTACATATAGGGTTTCAAAAAAGCAATATATAATATTGTAATTTGATTTTTGCTTACAGGTACACGTGAGTACATAATATATTTTATATTGTGTACTCACGTTCAGATATTTTATGTCATGAGATTTGCAATACATACTGACTACCGTCTCGGCATTTTTCTTTGATAATATTTTTCTTGAATGTGACCTCACGTGCGGTTTACAAATGTGACATTAAACATAGAAACTTGTTGTTGTTGTAGTAATCTGTTGATCAGGATTATTAGGTCGGTTTTTCTTACCTAATTTCTTGATTGGTAGTTACTTATTTTTACCTGTCATGTTTAACTTCAAGGAGCATAGTAAACCATTTTATGTCTTAAGAGGACTGTTTCTGTCATTTTAAACATTATGCCACTTTCAGGGATTTTCATCATTATGTATCTGTAATTCAAATGGTAGGTAGGTAAGCAGGGGTTTATATTTTATAGGTACCTAATAGGTATATTTTGTAGTTTAGGTATCAACTATAAATAGTTATTCCAAATAAAATCTTAATCTACTCACTGGTTTCGGCGTAACAAACCGACGAACGGACATTTTCAATATTATTATAGATTAGGTATATAAATAAAATAAAAACAAAGCTTGTCTCTGCATTCGAATTTTGAAAACATTTTTACAACAGTGGCGTAGCTGGCACTAATTTTAAACGGGGCCTGTATCAAAGTTTATCGTGGGGCCCTCGCCTGAATATTTTATGAATTTTCGTTTACACACCTCGAGGGCCCTGTATTTTGAGGACCCTATCTGTGATCCATCTGTGATACGCTAGTAGGTCAGTAGCCACTTTATACAAAATCAGTCGCGATATAGGTTTATTACTATACAATATACGTAGATAATTATGTACGTAGGCAATAAATACTTACAATAAAACGACTCGAGAGATCTCAAACATTCCCAAACGATTGGCACAATCAAGAGTGCCAGCACACACACATTTAAATTTACGAGCACGTCATAGACGAGCAGCGAAGCTTCCTTTCCTATTCCTAGCCTTGGGCTTTCACAGATTACTAATCAATCAAAATGCAAGGAGGATCCTCCTAGCAAGTAGGTCTGTTGCATTCGAAGCGCTTTTTCGAATGCAAAACAAGCGTATTTAGTTGACTGGATGCCAACAGTCATTTAGGAGCCACGTAAGATGGTCACGTGGCTATCAATCCCCTTATAAACATTGGACACCGCTTGGCGCCATACATTATGAGGTCATGCACCTTAAGCAGACTATCTCGGTATTTATTTACTCCATAATGCAAGCAGACTTCTCGGCGCCTAGTTACATACAGTCCTCTATCGTATTATCAGATCGTTTATCGTATAGGTAGATAATATTTGCACTGTAGATTATATTGTATCGCCCTCGCGTCAAACGAATGAGGTTCATTGGGGTACTTCATGGCGCGCTCTGGGGAATTTAGAGCGTGAAATGACAATTGGACAAAGGAATAATTATCTGATGTGACAGTTTAATGGTGCTAGTAATAATGTAACCGACGTTCAAAAGTAATTAGTATACTAAATCTGGTACAGCCCGGTTGTATCAATTCATTTTTGTTGATCAAGTAATAAATAGTTCTCGGTTATAAAATAAGAATCTGCATTTTTGTTGTTTTCTCAAGAATAAATTTAAAGAGCTAGAATAATAATTAGATAATTAGCTTTAGGACTAACGTAGCCGTGTATAAATCAATTGTGTAATAACTTTAATTATATTTATAATTTATCGCTATTACCTAGCGTTCAAAGAATTTAGAAAACCTGAAAGAATTAAATTTTCTTTTATAGTATAAAGGGTAGTAAGACGTGTAAATTGCACTATTCGTCAGTAGTACATTATGTTACAAATACCTGTTTATCTACACTGTACACTTGTGTTTAACTTGAAAATAAGTAAATAACTAAAACACACATTTGCATCGTACTTTTACTAAGATTTGCGGGGGCATAGCAACATCACATATAGCCAAAACCTGACCCTACAAAAACTGTAATTTTTTTTTATAGCCTGAAGGGCTGACGTAATAGCAGACGAGCCACCTGATGGTAAGTGGTCATCGTCGCCTATGGATACGGGCAACACCAAGGCAGTCGCCAGTGCAACGCCGACCCTGAAGGAGAACTCTTTTTACACCTTTTTTGAAGAACCCCATGTCATAGCGCTCCGGGAATACCTCAAAAGGAAGTGACAAAAACTTTCAGCTTTTTGGTAAACTGCAAATCCGACTGACGTCACTAAAACCATCGGTTGCCTAGTTGGGTAAATTGCCGTCAGCACGTAACTTATTCCCTTATCGTTTCAGAGCGGAAGCGGTAACGACTCTAACTCTTCCATGTCGAACTCCTCGGCCACGTCGCCGGCCTCCACCACGCCATCCAGCATACAAAAGGTAATACACATTCACATGCAAACCGTACATCTGCGTATAAATTTCCATACATTTGTAACACTGTTTATAATTATCATCAGATGAACCCGCGGTCTCCTACATACGTAATGATATGCATCGATTTCTGTGTATTTATGGCTAGCAGTGTCTTATTGTTAACTAACTTCAGTAATTTCTTTAAAGGTATAATTAAATTATAGGTATAATTAATAATTTATACATATTTAAAGTCCTTGGTTGTGAATAACATCATCAAGAATGTCGCTTATTGAACACTATATGATTTATCGCGATCTAAGTATAGGTTACAGTTGATAAAAAATATGCAATATCTGTAATAAATATATAAACAGTAGGAACCTAAAATTATTTCGCAAAGTGCTTCTTAAATACTAGGGCATTCTTGAAATATATTATTTAACAACAGAAACTCACCATAGGGAAGCCTTCGTAAGCGTGGGAGGAATATTCTAGTTCTAGTATACCTACCAATATTTTGCAATCCAATAATCCACAGAACACATAACATCATTTGAATTGTCAATTTTAAGCACGCTCTACATAATAAGTTACTAATCCTATCCTGATCTGATAATGTTTGACACGAACTGAATTTATTAACTAACATCCGCCTCTTCTGCGTTTCATGTCAATTGATTTAACTAGACACAAGTTTGTTAAAACTCCGCCCCTCATGTCAACTCTACGATTTGGTAGACACCTGGTATACCTACAATAATGCCTCCTACTTGCATTTTTCAACAGAGAATGAAAATACATACTTACCTATTCATTTATCTTATCCTACACGAATTACAAAATGTAAGCTAATATCACTTTATTATATTATTATGTTTATCGACTCTTTAACTAAATGTTGCATCTTTGAGTGATAGAAGTAGTAATTTGGCACAGTCAGATAAGCCTGCAATATTTACCTATGAAACTTATTCCGTTTTGAATTTCTATCATGAAATAGGCAATAACCAAACATCGAGCAAATTTTATTTGATTAGTAAGTAATATGATTAGAAGTAGGTATAACACTTACATAGTAATATAAGAATATCTACTAACACACATAATTATATATTTCACATGAACTACGAGTCTTCCAAAGTCAAATTTAAATAATCTGGAGCGTTTTTCTGGTGACACGTAAATGTCCGCATTAGGTAATGGAATTTCCGTGTAACCTTTTTCGTATCCGAATTTGCTGAGAAGTGCCATGTATACTTTAAGTACTTAAGAATGTAACAACAAAAGCGAAACGAACACAAAGAATCTAGAGAAATCGTTTTAGTTTATTTAATTCTTTAAACTGATTCCCCACATTATTCTCTCTAAGATTTATCGCCAATTAACTATGTAAATTACTTTAAAGAATTATTGTTTTGACCTCCTATTGGATTCAATTCTATTGCTTGTGAATGGCCTTTTTGTCTCCAAGTTTGAACAATGGGCGGACGTTTTAGATGTGAGAAAAACAATCTTCTTAGTTATTGTAATTCCAATGGTGTTAAATTACTATTGCATGTGTCCACATGTTCGACTGGATATAGTTGTTTGTATGAATACCTATTATAGAATCGCAACCTTGAAAATCATCTCATCAAGGTAAAGAAGGTGAATCATTGTGAGAAAAAAAATCAAGGCTTCATATATATTCCTCACATTTATCTACATGTAGAATACCTACATGTACATAAAATGTGATCTATAATGTTATAAGTCAAAATAGTGTTTCATGTTGTTGACATCTTAAAATAAACGAATTCATAAAGACAAAATATGTTACAAAATCATAATAATCATAATAATTTATTAGCAATACGAGCTCTGGTCATGTACCAAATCAGTAATCACACAGAATTAAAAGATCAGGTACCCTTACTATTTATTTACAAAGACTGGCTTTATTACTAACAGCGGTTCTATCAGGCATACTTCGGGTAGAAAATTAATGTTATTTTTATATTATTTTCAGACATGCTCGGAGCTAATAAAGGCTGGACTGAAACTGACGATAGAGTCAAAGCGGAAGATGTCGGGGAGCGACACGGACGCGTGTGTCAAACGAATGAAGAGAGAAGAGAGTGATGAAGACTATGACAGCAGTCATACACACACCACAAAGGGTGAAGGGGTCAGTGTTCTCATTTTTCGTTTCTTCTATAAACTAAGTGGCTAATCTCTTTACATTTCCGTAAATGTGCACATTACTTTGTTTTCAAGCCATCAGTGCGAGGTGCCTCGCTGCAATGTACCTAATGGGACTAGTAAATATATAGTAAAGGTCTTAATATAACGCTACACACTCATAGCCCCACACTAGGATTCTCTGTGTCGTGGGTATGGCACCCCCCATTTGAGTTTGGAAAATAGGTATGGACTAGAAGTTCCAGTCAGTTTAAAAGTCGATGCAACCGATGATCAAACAGTTCCATTAGTGAATAACAGTCGTACAAGCATTCTGTATACTTACAACAATGTACTGATCATGTTTAAAATAATATTATGCAACTACTGCAAGTAGGACAAATGGCATATATTTGAAATAAGCTGCTATCTTAGTATTTATAGTTTCCTAGAACCAATTTTGTGTTACCATTTCCTAGTGTGCGATCGTAAGTCCATTATTAGGACTATTGTCAAAGCTATAAGTACGACACCGATGAGGACCGTACTAGGAACAGATTGACCGGGAAGATTGCGAATCGTATCTAAACTAGCTTTTATGGCGACCGTGCAGCATTATAATTCAACGGCTTTATTGAAGTTTTATAGCTTACAAAGAAGGCTAGCATTGCAAATGTGGCAGTGGTCGTGACTTAACTTCCTGATTGAAAGTTAGAGACATGTCGATGAGAAATTATGATCGCTAACTGCTGCCTGTAGAGTATTCGTGTCCCTTCGCGCCTGCGAGCACGGGAAATACCAATAATGTTAGTAGCCACTATGGCACACTTTATTCATATCAAATAATATTAATAGGGTACCTATTTAATATTTTTTGTGCGATTTGTACAAAGTGTAGTGGAATATTTTCAATAAACCTAATTATTATGCTTGTAGTTTTTACGTTTGATCTTCAACTGTTACACTAGGTTACAAATTTTAAAAAATTTCATGTCCTTCCAGTGAATTGCATATAGTTTTATTTAGTTACAAGTACTAAACGAAAACATATATTTGTTTTATTTTTATTACGTCAAAGAATCAAGTTATCAACACATTTTATTTTAAGACTGCCCACAAGTTGGTTCTGAATTCATTCTAAAATTTTGCTGCATTGTAGTGTTCAGTTAAATAAATATTTGTTTTTAAAATGTCAAAAAGGTTGTATATAGTACATCCTGACCGTTTTTGTTACGTTTGTGGTGAACTTATTATATCTCACAAAGGATATCCCATATCAGAATCTCTGAAAAAAGCATAATTTTATTATTTCACAATTTCGGTCTCTCACCGGGACAAAACAAGGGCTTCTCATGTTGTTTGTGAAAGATGTGGAAAAATGCTAAACTCCTGGGCTGCAGATGCAAAAAAATTTTTGAATTTTAATATGCCAATGATATGGAGGGAACCATCCAACCACGAAAATGACTGATACTTCTGTCTCACTAAATAATTTGGTTTTAATCAGAAGAACTAACATAAAAATTATGCAGATGTTCCTGCTGTTACTAAACATATTTACAGTTCAGACAAGCAGGAAATTAAAAAAAATTTGAATGTTCAGATACTGAAAAATCTGCTTGGATTTCCTACGACTCCTTATAAAAGAGTTTTAGGCAACAACAAAAAAATAACATTAGGAACAGTTAATTGCTGATTTATTACATAATTTTCAACGAATGGGTGTCAGCATGTGTCTGAAATTTCATTTCCTTCATTTGCACCTCGATTTCATCCCTGAAAACCGCGGAGAAGTCAGCGACGAACATGGAGAGCATTACATCAGGATTTGAAATTTTTTGAACAAAATTATCAAGGATACTGGGACCAAGCCATGTTAGGTGCTTATTGCTGGTCTGTTATAAGAGACACAGACATAAATAAATACAATAAAAAAGCTAAGGCCATTTATTTTTAATTTTTTTAAGTGTTTTTGTAGGCATTCTTTTGCAAATCAAAAATAATAAATATTTTGGAAACCTGACGTGTTGGAATTTTTTCATATTTTTTTTTAAACTTGGTGCATCTCAAATGATAAGAAAAAACACTTTTCATATCAAGGACAAAAACCATGTAAACTAGTGTTATTAAAGCAATTATTTATTGCCAACTTCTAGGAAGTAATGTTATTAAAAGTACCTATTACCTAAGTTCAAGTAGGCAGGTAGAGGGGCGTCAAGATCCCCGGACTACTGCCGATATTTGATATTGGATAGGTTAGCCTAATAATTATTAGTAAACTATATGTTATACATAATAATAAAGCCTTAAAGTAGTATCGTCAAATGCTGTGCTGAATGTGATGTTCACTGGTCTAAGTTAAATTAACATAAATATTGATTACAAACTGTATGTTTCAGTTAACACCAGAAGACGAGGAGAGGAGGCGGCGTAGACGGGAACGGAATAAAATAGCGGCGACGAAGTGCAGGATGAAGAAACGGGAGCGCACCGTCAACCTGGTGACCGAGAGCGAGGTGCTGGAGACACAGAACATTGACCTCAAGGCACAATTGCAGGTTTGTTAACAGAACAGCAATGGGCTTAAGTACCCACGCATAGATGTATTATAATGTAAGTCAGTCGTATCGAAAAACGATAGATCAAAAAACGGACGGGAGAAAATGTTATAAGTATCACTGTCTGTACGTGGAAGATATTGAGGAAATCCTTGGTAACCTTTATTAACGCAATAGAACCCAAAACAATGATGGTTATAAATGTTTTTGCGCGTTTGTGCGCGCTAATCTCAAAAATGGTTTAACCGATTTGAGTCTGGTTTGTCACTATTGTTTTTTATTGCGGTAAGCTTCACTTAAAATATGGTGTTTGATTTATTTCAATTGGTTCATAAATAAAAGTTTGTCAGATTTAATAATCACGCATATAATTTTCGAGTGTGGGTAGGTACCTATTAATGGACGGGTTTCCCAAAGCGAAGCCAGGGTTCGTTTAGGTACTAGTTAGTTAGTTAAGTAATCTAAAACAGAATTACGAAAAAGAGAGATTAATGCTTGTTCCTACCGGAGACTACATCTTGGGTTAGGTACCTAAGTAGGTACCTACATAAAAATTTAGTTGCGGCTTGGCTTAGTCACCTGAAGCTCCACTGTAGAATTAGACGAAGATGTTTTTTATTCAAGTTCAAAATCAAATCAACCTCCATCAATGTTTATAAAATTCCTCATTTTTTTCAGGACTTAGAGGTTCAGAGGCGACAGTTACACGACATGCTGTCACTACACGCGGCTACATGCGTCAAAAACAACAATTCCAATACTCGGGTATCGCCTGCCACTCCATACAACATTACCAGGATTTACGAGTCGTCGCCAACATTCCAACTGCCGTTCGACGCGCACTCGCCCTACATCCGTCCGGAGTCGGCCGACGTTCTCGCGTCGAGCTACAACTGCGCCACTCCTCTAAACGGAGACTCCTCCGTAGACACCATACCCTCACTCGACAATGCGTACATGACGCAATCAATCATTGACGTCGAATATAGTAGACCTGACAGCGTTCTCAGTCTCCCGCCCGGGGGCGACTCGAGCTACATCACTACAGACGGCTACCTCCCTAAAGCCACCAACATTCTCAGCTCGATAGACGCCGACGCTGAATATTACGACAGTGAAGTCAACTACAACCTGTCTACCACTCAACAGTGCCATACGTACCCCGGCACCATCCCAGACGCTCAAACTAAACTCAGTAATAACCTCAACGACACCTGTCTCGTCTAGCGGTGTTTTGTCTCATTTACGTCGGGTCCAAAATTTATTTTTGACATGTATACGTATATTTTTAGGCACTACAAAATTAATTCGAAATAGCGTCACCTTTGCAAATTTTGGTGTAATAGTTCACTGTATGGTTGTTTGTACAGTCACGGACAAATGTTCCACAAAATTTTAAACCCTACATAAATCTTCAGAAAAAATTTTAGTCCCTTTCTCTACATGCTGACATTTTTTATTAGAAAGCATTGGCCGATAAGTTTTAATGTCCGATTACGATGAGTCGTATTATCGTGGTGACTTAATTTTTATGTTTGTTACCGCTAAAATGTGTTATCTATCCCATAATAACAAAAATCTCTTGAGACCAATCTATGAAAAGGACTTCCTATGACGTCCCATGACGTCCTTTTCATAGGTATGGCAAAATTATTTTGCCGAGAAAAGAAAGGGATTTATTTCGAAACGAATGGTATGTCTACTGTGTAGAACGACGACATAGTGTTAGTATGACGCCCAACACATTTACATGGGTGACCTAAGTTGTATTGGAGCATAATTTCACATAAAATAGCGTTAGAAAACGGCGTTGTCACATGTATTTATTTTTTTAATTCAAGTGTTGTGAGATAATAATTTTGAGTCACCGTATAATCTTGTAACATTCAGTAAACTGTGAGACAGTCTATTAGATAGGTAGGTATATGTTTCAATTTACTTAGTTGTTTAAATCTAACATTTAAAATTACCACATTCGTTTTATTTTATAAGTTCTATAATTTTGCTTTGATCTATACAAAATATTTATCGTTTTAGATCTGATTAATTTATGGTGCAATAAGGTGACCACGTGTTGTTTGAATGTGATTATTTGCAACACCAACATTCGTTATATTAGAGTAGAGGTTGTTGCAACACCAAGTACGATAGTATGAGAGCATCACAAGATTTCCTTTCAGTACAACAAAATATGAAATACCTCCTGTTGAAATTCCGAAAGTATATTTTTATGTTACAGACGTATTCACAGATTATAATGGAGATTTATTTCCATATTTTATATGTGTTATTTGTATAAGATAATTTAGAATTAGGGTGCTTTAACTCAGATTTAGCGGTGATATCGTGTATTATTTTGTTTTTATGAATATCTTACTTTATACTACATAGGATTTCATCATAGTTGTGGTACAACAATTAGGTGCCTAGAATAGAAAGCATTATATTACCGTGTTTAAATAATATATACCTAGTATATCGAGTAATTGGCACAAAGTGTCATCAGAATGTTTAAATAAAAGTGCCTCTGTACCGAAAAAGAAAGAAATACATTTTGTATATTAAATATTTCTAAATGTGAAATACTTGAGCTACAAGGAAGCTATAGGTAATAATGTTAAAATATACATAATTATTAAAAATAAACTTTCTTGGTAAAGTGTGAATAGGCTTTTACCAAGGAATCGAGCTTATCATCCTGGGCTTCATCGCCACCTTTGGCAGTGTTGTCAAGCATTACCTTATTTTATCGAAAAAATCAGTTTCCTTGTAGGTCCTATAAAAGTAAGTAAAACAGACTTCAAAGACAGTGCCTTTTACCTACCAGTGAACCTAGTCTCTTGACTGCCTCTGTAGTATAACGGCATATGTGTGCAGTCAGTCGCGCAAGCATTTATTTTTTATATTGTTATTGTGATAAATGGTAGAGTACTTGCAAAATATTATTATACAGAGCACTATTCTTAACGTTTTCCAAAAATAACTTGTCTTCTTGTTAAATTTACATAGTACCTAAGTCGTTTCTAATGTACAGTGTTTTAAAGGCAGTTTTTAATTTTTATTATATTTAACGTTTATATGCATTGTTATTGGTTCGAATGGAATGTACCATCGCAGTAATCTTATGAAGAAGATTATCTTTGGATGGTATGGAATGTGTCATTTGGAAGTAACGGCTGAGCTCAGCAGAATCTGAGCTTTTTATATTGTTGTTTTCTTCATTTTTCAGCAGAAGGATTAACGGAATGTCACAACGCTAGCCCTATAATAAATAGGTAGGTAGGAGGGTAGAGCGAGATTCGTGGTTGTTTCGTGCGCGGCGGATTCCGCATGCGCGATACGCCGTGAGTCAGGACTCAGCCTTTAAAATGTTTTTTTATTTGTAAGCTTAAAAAAATTACACCTTCTGATTCTAAGTCTCGTTTAAGGAAACATTCGATGAAAGAAAAACAAAATGTGTGTAATTCACACATGCTAGAAGTCAATTCTTAAAAAAAAACGAATACCTACTGTCTGTTACTTCCTATCTCATTTTCTCCCACGTTAAAATGTGTCTGACATTGACGTTTCATTCATTTGCGCGTCATTTCCGTTTCATCGAATTCCAAATCACAACGATACTATAGAAGTATTCACTTCAAAAAAAGAGTAAACGGAAGTCCTAAAATCGCGATTTTCCTAGAATCGCACTTAGGTACCTAATATCAAAGGTGTGAGTCTTGCGTTTTCCTACCTACCTATCGGGTAAAGAGTGAGTTATTTGTAGTAAGCACATCACTACGCAAACGATATGAGTAGTTGTAACATACCTACTCATGTATTATTGTTACAAGTTAAGACAATGTTATATTATTATACTTTATATTTCTTTTGTCTTTCGACGACTTTTTAATGAACTGTTGTTTATGTCTATTAATTAATATAATATGCTTACTATTAACGCTTTTACGTTTTAATTAAATTGTATATTTCTCTATGGTCTCGCATGCAAGATTAGATTTAACTTTTTGTGCAGCGTAAAATGCTGATCGAAATTAGGAGATAAAAATTGCGAGCAAAAAAATTCTGATTACCTACTATAAACTTTCTTTCTTGTCACAAAGTGAGAATAGGTAAGAAGCGAGAGAAGTGATCTACTTTTAAAAAGTATTGAGTGATTTTTGTAAATTTTAATAACAACCGTTAAGTATTTTCAAACTGCCTACATGAATATTTTATGTGTTTACTCAAAAGGGATTAAACAATTTCATAACATAATAATTACAATTAAAACTATTATTGTCAGTTACGTATCGGCTTTTAAATTAGTTTATACTACATAGTATCTACTATTATTGTGTGAAGTAAATTTTAATTATAAAATTGTTGCTGAACATTATGTGACATTAGATTTAATAAGTGTTAAACATCACTTGTACCTGCTTCTTGAATATAAATATTTTGACGATCGAAGCAAAATTACTGTGCTTATCTACTGAAAAATAAATCATTATATTGCATAAACATTTTCTTTATTTTTCGCCATTAACCACATGCAACTATGTAAGTAACGACCCCGTAACGTAGTTGGTATTGTAACATACTGCGCATGTAGGTACACCTGTTGTACGCGTACGTACGTACGTGTACGTACTGCGAAGCGAGGGGTCGCGGGTTAGGGACGCCATGGCAGACATTTATGAGTATTAGTGATGTCTTATTTGAGTTGTCTATGCCACCTGGAGCTATGCCACAAGGAATACTTGCTGAACTATTGATGTAATAAACTTTCGATGTGGTAATAGATCGATATAGGTACTCGTAGATAATGAGCTATCGACGTAACGTGTTCGATGTCATGAACTTCGATGTTATGTAATTCGATGTGGCGTATGAGATCCGTAACCTAAGATTATCGATACTTTCTCGGCCAAGAAAGAAGGAATGCTTATACCCATGCCCGCTTTAGGCCACCCTCTTGGGCAAAGAGAGAATTTGAAAGGGTTTCGTTTTTGGATCCTAGTTATATTCTTGATACTCACGAGAAATTTAAACATTGGATAAGAAACTACTTTAAATTTAGCATATAATGGCAATAAAAGTTTTGCTTATGTTATAATATACGTTTTTCTCTTAAGGTGCTCATTTTGGGCCCCCTTCCCCTATATATAAATGAAACGTCATTTACAATCACGATATTATTTAATATCACAATAAAGAGTTACATTACAGTAATGTTCTACTTTCCATATTCAGGGTAAACAGCAAAGACACATGACACAACATTATTATATTACAATTCTATGTCAAAATTAAAAGTTAAATTTGTGAAAAAGTCTACTGCATTTCAAGATTGCCATTTCACTTCTAGAAAATTTTCGGCACGTGTGAACCTCTTTCCTTTCTAGCGTAAAATGGACTAGCGTACTTACTACCTGAAAATCAAAATAAATATTAATATATCGGGATGGAAAGAGATTAAAAATATATTGGTATTATATAATGAAGGTTTCATGATGTCCCTATTTAATGTGATGTTGCAGAAGCTGTATTGCAGTAACATAAAAGGAAATATTTTATTTAAAGTAGATAGCTACTTTAAATGCTAAATCTTTTTTTTACCGTTTATGACTTTTTACAAACATTTAAATAGAAGAAAACGAATTATCACAGTGTTTTCGTCTTAACACGTTCGCTGCGCAGCACGTATACGTTGTTTTTTTTCCAAAGAAAAAATAAAAGCTTGTAATTACGAATGTGTGTTAATACACGTTAAAGAATCATATACGTTTTTTTTTAAATATGAGACAGTATATAAAAAAACCTTCTAGCTGGCCTTCAAGATTAATCGCAATATATTAATGTTACCTACATGACTAATCAATTCTTTTTTTAGACGAACTATTTGCAATTAAATTAAATGTGTCATGCAATGTGTACATCCATTGTGTGTAATTAAGTAGTACCTACTTATTCTGTATGCCATACACGCACCGCTAGCAATACACTAGCGGATAATTTGATACACCATAACATACGGGGTTACTTGTTAGCATTAATGTGTTTAAGCGTGTTAGTTAGGATTTAACATAACCCAATAATAATGTTAAACTAATTCCCAACCATTACGTGCATGGAATGGCATGAAGCGCTCATAGCCCGGCGGCTTGCGACGATCTCAAGTGATCGACAAAGTTAAGCAACAGCGGGCGCGGTCGGTAGTTGGATGGGTGACCGCTAGTGGCAAAAATTTCTTGAGCGCTTCCGTGCTTCGGAGGGCACGTAAAGCCGTCGGTCCCGGTTGTTATCATTTGGTAGCAGTCGTTAAGCCATGTCGGATACCTTCGGGCGGCTTAAAATTTCCGACACTTGGGTTGGCCACTAACCCCTCCACCAATCCGCAATGGAGCAGCGTGGTGGAGTATGCTCTAGGTACGAGGAGAGACCCGTGCTCAGTAGCGGGCCATTAATGGGTTGTAGCCAGCCACGTGCATGGAAAATAATATTATATTACCGGAATATTACCTACCCGCCTTGTACATACTACGACCAAAAGGTGCTGGACCAAAGTTCCAGAGAATTTAATTTGCAACGAAAAATGTTCTTTGAAATTTTATGTGAGGCCAATAGTTTGCTAGATAAACAATAATTAAACCGGTCAAGTTCGAGTCGGACTCGTACACGAAGGGTTCCGTAACACCGATATTAACTTCATTATTTCATCCCTTACAAGAAAATGATAAATGAATGTCAAACAAATTCTAACAGTATCGCGTTAAATAATTCCTATTTTTGTTTAATTTTTTTTTACAGGTAAAACCATTTTTTTGTGTTTATTTAGTAGAGATATTTTTTTTAAATTTATCCCTGTATAGCGCGAAGTTCGATGTATTTCTTTTGTTTCCTGTATGAGAGCCCTCCTTGGGAATAAATTTATTTTTATTATTATTATTTGTGGTGACGGAGCGCTTTATGGCTGCTTGGAATCTTATAGATACGAGGTGATGTTTGATTCTACAACAACACTACGATGACATTTTGGACATTGTACTAAAAACCCAACAGTTAGGTTAGGTTAGTAGGTCAATCCAACACTTTTCAGTTTTGACAAAAAATAATCTAGTGTGCAATTCCTAGCTAATTTATCCTTTTTAGAAAAAGCTGAATCTTAAACTTAATAACTACTCCGTTTTAATGTTTTCGTAAAAATATTTATTTATTCTTATTTTTTTTTGTATTCCACAACAAGAATACTATAACTATTATAGATACCGAAATTATTTGATTCTAGTTGCATGACTACCCATAATAGGGGCAAATTGGAATGATCTTCGCGTTACAAGATCAAACTATGTAGGAAATATAAGATTTAAATAAAAAAAAAAACAAGATAATATGCGAAAGGACACCCAAAGCCTTGCTTGCAGATGATGAATTAGAAAGTTGAGGAATGAAAGGGTTAATTTTGATGAGAAGCGATACAGAATGATGTTAGGCAGGTAAAGTCCGTTTCAGCATATCACGATAATGAAAACAACAATATTTATAGCCTTGTCTTTGGTTGACATTACTACAAAGTGATGAAGCAATATAGGTACCTAAATGGTTTGTAATGCGATTAAAAAGGTAGTTTTGTAATTACTCACTAGATTTTGTTAATTTTTAATGTAATATTCTTTTAATCAAATACACTTCAAATACCTAACGATATTCAACAATTTATGACTACGTATATCAGGATATTACCGTATCGATAATCAAAACAAACCATGGGTAACAACACACTCCTATACAAAAAAATCGATATATGTATAACCAAAAATACACCATTTTTTGATAGATAAAAAAAATGACGTCGGTCATTTGACGCGTGTTAATTCAAACCCATCTCAGTTTTCTGCTAATATTTCAGTTTCGATAAACAATTGTTACTTTACATGCGATTCACAACATAAAAAGCAAATGTGATGTTATATGAACAGCTTTTGTGTTTTATTAAACACAAAAAAAGCTATAGCGAGTCGCAGATATTACGGAAAAATATCAGGCAAGTGCAATGTTATTGTTTTCAGAATAGGCTGCCGGAACGGACTTTAGATGATAATGTTAGGTACAAAATGAACAAATTGCATACGTGTCTAGCCCGAGTTAGATAGCTCGCTCTCCGATACACTTCAAACGCTGGTGACAAAAGAAAAATTTTTACTTGACAGTTTGACACTGAAAAAAATAGGTACATAAATTTCCACCTACAAACCTGTATTTCTTTCTTATTCATTTGGATATAGGGTTTAATATCCAATAATTATTTGACTTTAATATACTTTTAAAATGATAAAACAAATTTTAATGTTCCAAAAAATCTTTGAGCAATTTTCATATTTTGTAATCTTATTTTCTTATCTTGGCTATACTTTACTATCAGGTATAAAATTATATTTTATTGGCATTAAAAAAGCTAAGCTTATATTTTTATTTCTTTAGAAAAATGTACTTGTAATATCTCTTGTATATTAAATAAAATGAATAATGAAGTAACACATAGCACAAGAGTTAGATTACAAATTAAGTCTTATTGTGAGCAGTATAGGTTGATTCCTCACCATTTCGCACGTTTCGACCAATCCTTAGGAGTCCAGTGTAAACATTTGGGGTCAATACGTAACAATTTTTTCTCCATCGCCTTCTCGTGTTGTTGAATGGTTTCCTATGAAAAATAGTTATAAAACAAAACAAAAAACTACCATATTTTTCAGACAGAAAATGATCCCACAGATCACGCAAAACATATTTATTGTGTATTACATACCATTACCATATAGATTACCATAGAGATACATATATATACTTACCATACCATACCATACATATACTTTGACATTATCTTAATATCTTATACTCTATGGCTTGTCTGCTCGTATGTTGGCTGTTAAATTTTAAAAAATATACCCAGATCAAACCGCGACAAGCAAGTGCTTTAAATACTACATCTTACCTGGTTAACTGAAATAATGTACTGTCCTTTGTAGTAGTTAATAAGGTTCAAATTCTGCAGAGTACTTATAACATCTTCCTTTTTAATGCTAGTTAATTCGCATATTTCGCTGGAAAAAAATCCAGTTCTTAATTAATTCCTTCTTATGACATTTAAAATCTATATCGAAGATTCGGTCCCCTGTCATTCATATGACTAGTTGACTCGGCAGATGTTTTCCTGTAACTTATTGTACTATAAATTGTTTATAATTATCTCAGGTTCTCCGCGGCGTATTAAGGCGAAATATGCACCCGTTTTAAGTAAAATCTATATCGAAGATTCGGTCCCCTGTCATTCATATGACTAGTTGACTCGGCAGATGTTTTCCTGTAACTTATTGTACTATAAATTGTTTATAATTATCTCAGGTTCTCCGCGGCGTATTAAGGCGAAATATGCACCCGTTTTAAGTTAGACCTCCAGCAATACAAATGCGAAAACGACATCAAAGTTCAGTAATTTCAGTAGCTTTTGCGTGATGCGCGTACAATCCACAGACAGACAAAAAATCTTAAAACAATATTTTTGGCTTCTATTGGCTCTATCCCAACATCCATTTTTTCTCAAATATCTTCAGACATAAACCGGTAACATTTTTATCTACACAAATAAATAAAATTGGAGTGTCTGTTTGTAATATTAAAATAACCACTTTTTACTAAATGCATATATATGGATGTATACATAATACCAAAATAACATTTTTTGCAATTTTTGTCTGTCTGTCTGTTTGTTTGAGCTAATCTCTGGAACGGCTGGACCGATTTTGACTGACAGATTGCTGATGTCATAAGGAGTAACTCAGGCTACTTTTATCTTTCATTAACATTTTTTTTTTGTTAAATTCCACGCGGACGAAGTCGCGGGCACAGCTCGTCATAAATGTAAGTATATACATTAAAGTGTACTTACTTTATTGTTATAATCGGTTTCTCATTATCGCCTACCGGTTTGGCGTGCATCAGAATATCCAGTATAGTTTGTGCCCAATAGCTTCGGTACGACAGTAGCCCCAGATCGGACAATGGCTTTTCTGGGGAACCCGTTTTGCCTTCAAATTTTGATAATTCATAACCTAAAACAAAAAAATATTTGAGAAACACTATTATTGGGGGTAAAGACGGAGAAGCAGTGATAGCCAAGTGATTTGAACGTCGGACATTCGGATGGGGAATAGGTTCGAATCTTGCACGCACCTAATTTTCAACAATTATGTGCGTATTAGAATCTAGATATCACTTGCTTCCGTGAAGGAATCATCGAGATGAAACCTGCACACCCGAGAGTTCATTATAATCTTCTCAAAGGTGTGTTTAGTCCACACATGGCCAGTTGGACTACGACCTGTACCCCTCTCACTATGAGAGGAGACCCGTGCCCAGCAGTGGGACATGATGGGGTTGCGATGACACCATGTTCTAATATACTTACTAAATTCTATAAGTAATTTTCCATATCCCTTTCGTTGGTACGGCGGTAGAGTCAGTATGCAGGCGACATTGTAATCTTCCGTACTTTCCTTCTCTTTGGAAAAATATCCTACTATATGAAATCCTGAAACAATTCAATTAAATTGACAAACCAGAAAAACAAGGGGCACACCACGCTGCTCCAGTGCGGAATAGTGGAGGGGTTAGTGGCCAACTTTTTTATGCCGCTCGAAAAAAAATCAATTTAAAAGTAATCGCGTAAACATTTCGACAGACGACGAAAGTACACATAACATACCTCTAGAATCAAATTCAGTCATAACATAAAACAGAAAAGGGTCCGTATCGTAGTACAAAGTCTTGTGGTCTAAGAACAGTTTGGCGAGCAGACACAGGTTTTGCGCGTAGCATTTGTTCTTGCGGCCGTCGATTTCGAAGAAAGATATGCTCCCCTTGCGGTATATCTCGTTTCCCGGGGGGTGTTTAAGTTTGCACTTTATCTGAAAGAAGGTTTGGATGTGAATTGTCATCAGTCATCACCATGGCAACACTGTCAATCCGTATTTAGCGTGCAAGGGCTTGGTTCCGTAGCGTACTGATATCACGATTATGGAACAGAGCGCCTCAAAAATTCTAACGCAAAAGTCATATATTCCAAAAATATTTTTGATTTTGGCCCCACGCTTTTACATAAATATAATAATAATAATAATGAATAAATTATAAACATGATTTACCACTATACTAGATCTATACTAGATCTTACGGGTAAATGTAGAGTACCGGTCTTTTTATTATTTTGTTATAATTATCAATTTCCTTAAATAAAGTTGATACTTTGAAAGTAACAAAAAAATTTCATACTTACTAGGTGTCTTTCCAGGCACTTTTTACTTTTTCTGTATTTTAAACAAAACTCGCAAATATATATACAGTGAAGATTGACCAATTCCTGAAATTGAAATAAAAATTCAATTATATAATTATTTTCTTCAAAATTACTGTTGTCATGGTAATATTGTTTTAATTTATTAATAAACGATCGGGCAACACCAGGGGAGTCCCCAGTGCAACGCCGGTCCTGAAGGAGAACTCTTTAAGTACACCTTTTTTTAAAAATAACCCCATGTCATGTCATGTTTAGCAGACACGACGATGGGTCTGATAGTGTCACCATCAATCACCTGCGGATAGGGCGCGAAGTACCAGGGCCGGATCCTGTGCTTGCCCAGCTCTATCATCTCGATGTTCTTCATCCTGGTGACGAGGTCGTCGTGGCCGTGCGCCACCAGGCTGCCCGACTGCCGCGGCCGCGCGGTCGGCGTCGCCGCGCCGCTCGCCACCGTCTCGGTATTGTCCAGCGAGTCTTGTAGGGGGAGGGATTCGGGCTGTTGGGGCGGGGACAAACCGTTATTATATTTTTGAAATGAAATGAAATTTATTCGAAGTTGGTTTTTTACAAACACTTTTCGAAAGTCAATCTACGCCACCGCTTCAACAAATCCCTACCGTGAGTAGTCTTTGAAGAAGCGGCAAGAAACTTCCAAGAAGCTTTTTTTGCTACTCACATTACAGATAGCACTTACTACTACTTACTAGCTAGAATACCAAACTCATGTCCAAGCATTTTTATCTTTAAAATAATCATCAAGTTTATAATAACCTTTCGTTATAAGAATGCCTTCGACATGAATTTTAAATTTACAGTATGGCATTTCCGTCAATTCGAACAGAATTTTATTATTAATTTTAATGCATCTACCCATGAACGACACATAACTGGTCTCTGCTCACGGCACGACCAAGTACCATTAGTTTTTTTAGTTGCCATATTAAAGGAACTGCTTGAGAACAATCCCACCTGATGGTAAATGGTGATGAAGTCCTTGACACGAACAGTGGAATCATTCGTAGCGTGTCAGTATTCTTGCACACGTAGCAATAGTTACCTCACTTTCCAGCGAATTCCCTTTGCGCTTCCTATTCATCCTCTTCTGGAGAGCGGCGACTAATACCGCTCCGCCGTTGACGAGGGACGAGGAATCGTTGACGAGCGTGGGGCTCGCCGGCCGAGACACCAACTGACGGGGCTCCACGCTTATAGCCATAGGACTCGGGGCTTGAACTGCTGAAAGACATATATACCCCGGACACGATCAACTTCGTCGTAACGTAATGAACTCCTATGAAAATATCGACGCAAAAAGCGGAAACGTAACCCACATGATAGAAAAGATTCAATTTTTGAGATTTCAGAACATAATGTATGAAAATAGGGTTAATTTTAATGATCCTTTCTTTTAATGCATCATCAAAAGCTTCTCTTAATGCATCACGTTAAATTTGTTTGTATTTTTTATATTTTAATTACTAAATGAGTATTAAGAAAATCTTCTGACATTTAAACATCATAGCTTTTAATACAATTGAAAGTAGGTATATATGTATAAATATTTCAAATTTATGTATAAGGTTTTACCAAACCCTTTAATACACAATACCATAGTTTATACCAAAACCTTATGCACAAGAAGTGGGTTATTGTTATTTATTACTCATTCTTACTACATCAATACCAAATCTACCAATCCTGTCCGAAGAACCAATTTTAAATCCACCCATCTAGCTTGAATACAGCAATGATAAATCCATCACCATGATTTTTACAGTTCGTAAAAATTTGCAATATTATTTGCCACCACAATGCATTAAAATCATCAAAATGATTTTGTTACATCCAACAGTTTTTAAGCAACTATCTTCGCTTTGCTTTGAGAAAACTATGCCATATTCCCCACATTTGAGAACGTGCAGACAGTATTTAAAATTATGTTCTTATTTATGAACCGATTGAAAAAAATCCAACAATCAATATTATAAAGTTGTTTCAATAAATCATTCAATCTAAATTAGTTCAGCCATCTGAGATTAGGGGGAAAAAACGCACAGACAAAAATAATTGTTATAAGTTATATTACATTAAAAATTTGCCTATAATAGTTTTTCTGAAATATCTTCCATGTACAAACACCAAACACAGATTTAATATATGTATAAATAGTGAACAACATACCAGGTGCAATTTTTGGTGCAGAACCATTGAGTGCATTTGTACCAGGGAGCTTGTCAGGTAATTTGATGTTAGCCTGGTTCACACTATTCTCTCTATTGTTAGAGCTAACCGACTTCTGCAGTTCAGTGCAGACGTTATCATCTGCAGAAAAGGGTTTATTTTTAAATTCAATTATAAAAGTTTTAATTACTTCAAAAATAATGATGGCCCAGGTTAAGGTTACAATGATAGCCTTTGCATGGATCGTAATTATGGAAAGACCTTGAGAACTGTCTTCTGGAGACAGACTGCAGAACTTGATCTGTCAAAATGAATCAATGAATTTTATACAAAAAACCTGTTGTTAAAATTAGTATCAGGAAATCATAATTCGTTTGTCAAATTTAAATTGCGTAAGCGTAGGTATATTACAAAGGCAACCGAAACTATTGTAATTAAACAAGTAATTCCATATACAACAATAGCAAAGTAAGAAAAATATAGTTTACTAGTCTGCAAAAACCACCAATTACAACATGTTAAAAAAGCTTTCCCTATTTTCATTTAGGTATATATCTTGAAAGAAAAAGAAATAATTTCACTTTCTTATGCTAGACTAGAGTTATTAGTAAAAAATGGGCACGGGTAACATTCTTAAAGGCCACTGCGACCAAAGTTGATCTATTGATATATTATGAATTTGTAGGTATTATAGTAATACTTAATATTGTTATTGCCATCCAAAACCAATTGACTACTATTAACGGTTCTTACTTGATTGTTAAGTCATAGTAATCCTTAATATTAAGGTACAATAAAGTTAAAGTAAACATGCATAAATATAATGGTAATGTAGTAACTGAAGAGAATATTTACTAGTAAAAAGTGATTGACCGTGTTAAAATTATTTGTGTGCAGTCAAAAGGTTATAATAATAATAATAATAATAATATATTTATTCGCATAAAATTGGTACACACATGTTGTTTATCTTAAAATTAGTTCTCAATTTTAACCACAGTGTGGTATGCAAATATAGAAAAATAAAAAAAGAAATACAAGTCAACATCAGTCTTAAGTATTTATCCATGCAATCCAATTCAATTCAATTCATATTAATTTAATTTAATATAATTGTCAGATGTATTAAAATAATTAAAATAAACTAGACATAAACATAGTCCATAAAAAAGAAATATCATAAAATCAATTATCCAATTCAATTCAATATATTAATAATTTGAATAATGTCAATTTTTTTTTATTTTTGGCCCCTTAGAAATTCTTGTACAGAGTAATATGATTTCTCCAGCAGCAAAGACTTTAATTTGTTTTTTAGATGTTTTTCTGGAAGTGCTGTGATGCCCTGTGGTAGGGCATTAAAAACTTTAACACACATACCATAACAATTTTTGTGTAATAAGGCAGTATTTATGTTTTTGTCGTATACCAGTCTACCTCCGTTTCTAGTGTTGCGTGGATACACTTCACTTGCTTTTTTAAATAGCTTAGGATTGTTCTTGACATATAGCACCAATTCAAAGATGTACAAGCAGGGTAGTGTCAGGATTCTTAAAGTCTGGAATATAGGTTTACATGAGTCCGTCCATGCACTCCCATAGATTGCACGCACACATTTCTTCTGGGCAAGAAATACTCTGTTTATCTCACTAGAGTTACCCCATATTAAAATGCCGTACCTAATGACCGATTCAACGTAGGCGTGATAAGCAGTGAGTGCTGTGTTAGGTGAGGATGTTTTACGTAATCTATTGAGAACGTATATGAAGCTGTTTATTTTATTGCACACTTTATCTATATGGGCCTTCCAATTACATCTATTATCAATTTGTAGACCTAAAAATTTTATTTGTTCCACCTCACTAATTTCTTGATTTTTGTAGTGCAAGGTTAATTTTTGGATATTTTTTTTGTTATTATTCCTAAATTGTAGAAAGTTAGTCTTACCTATATTTATATTTAGATTATTATCATAAAGCCATTGTATTACTAATTCAATTGTATGAGTTATGTCCGTTTGAATATTATTTGTCATTATTATTGATATATCGTCAGCGAAAAGTATACATTTGTCTGAAATAATTTCTGGAAGGTCATTAATATATAGCAGAAATAGCAATGGGCCGAGCACACTGCCTTGTGGCACACCGTATTTATTCGTCCTAAATTGTGATTTGCATGATAGTATTTCTGAGTTTTTATTGACAGACTGTATCTCAACACATTGTCTACGTTCACTCAAATAACTTTGTATCCAGTGAAGTGCAGGACCTCTTATCCCGTAGTTTTCCATTTTTTGTAGCAATAGTTCATGGGAGACAAAGTCGAATGCTTTGCTCATGTCAAAAAACACTACAACTGGTGTAAGGTGACTATCTACCATATCAATTACCGTGCTTACAAGATCGTAACATGCGTTTGTAGTTGACTTATGTCTTTGGAAGGTTTAAAAGTGACTGCCATTGGAAAAAAAAATTGAGCACTTCCTGTGTTTTGGAGAATATTTGGCTTGGATTAGCCATAAACCTCTTCACCCGTCTATAACAGAATAGCAAAGAAGGGTAGTTTTAACCTCCTAAATATAAGAATAAACAAATGCAGTGGGCAGCACTCAGTATACACAAGGTAGTAAGTAAAACACTGCTATAAAATATAACATTGCTTATACACATATTATAATATGTATAACCAATTCTACTTTATAGTATACAAGAATACAGTTTTGATTAAAACAAATATATATTCTCTAAAAATTCACTATAAAAGAAATTGCGCTGATACTGGCAAATAAAGTATTTATATTGTAAATATGATAGTATAACATTAAATAACATATCTATGAAAAGTACCTACTGTCAAAGAAAATATTGTGTAATCAGTTTTCTTTTACAAATCCAATCTATTACTAGCTTTTCCCGGCGGCTTCGCTCGCCGATTACCAAAAATCCTTTTTTAGTGCCCACTTGCGTCACTTGAGGGACCGATATATAAGTTTCAAATCCATTGAAGAAATAAAAAGTTTCAGTTTATCCCCTTATTTATCCAAAACTCCACTCTTAGTGCTCCCCTACACTCCAGAACATGCCGAATTTCAGTTTCATGCATTCAGTAGTTTCAGCTGTGCATTGTCACGCTAAGTCACACAAGTTTTATATACATATTATAATAAATTGAGAATTCCATAAAAAATGCCTCAAATTCATATTTTTGATTGTAAATCTCTAAATACGGTTTTGTATCATATCTTTAATAGTATATTAATAAATGAAATGATTTTAAGGTTCAGCAGAAATACTCCTCCAATACTGCTGAATTTTTTTGTTTTATAGGTATTTAGCTAGTTAAATATTCTATTTCTATTTTATGCCATACTATCATATTTCATATCATATCATATCTCCTAAGCATAAGGTTGTATACCTAAATAATGTAATTTCGCATAAGAGATTTTTTATTTTCTGACTGTTTTTGCTCAGCAATTCAACAAAGAAACAATAATTATGGTAAATGTCAGAATATAATAATTTTACTTCAAAGATCACAAACTTCTAACTTTCTTTAATTAATTCATTTTGCAAACTTTCATAAGCACAAACAAAAATACATGTAACAATAAATCTCATGTACATAAAAATATTTGTTAAGACCTTTTGCATAGGAGTTATCAATTTACTTTATATTAAGCTATACTAGTAGCAAAAACACATACTAATAAAATGAGGCATTATGCCACCTCCTGATCCAATGTGAGTTTTCTTCGGAGTTGTTGTACCACCCGTGGGGGCTCCGTCCCTCCGAGGGAACTGAACTTTGCGAGTGTCCAGCCATGACTCCCCAACCCATTCATCCAACCGTTTGTTAACTGAAAGACAATAAATATGCCAAGCATTACATAGACAATTTTTGAATCAATGTACATAGGTAATATTCTTGATATTCCCTAAACTTGATAACTAATTATAAAATCGTAACCCAATTCAATTAACTTTTAAGTGTTACGCTAGATATATTAAACAAAGTGATTGAAATATTAATATTATATGTTATTATGTTATTTTTTGAAGACTTTAATGCCCGCTTTTTAAATGACAATCACTTGAAATCCAATCAATAATCTTTGATACACTTACAGTCCACATAATGTACGTAATATCCTCTCTTTCCTCGTACTTCTTTAATGCTTATAATTTCTGCCAGCGGCCAGTCATCGCCTCCTTGCATTCGAACTGGAAGACGACATCCCTCAACCAATGATGCCTACACAAAACATACAGTGTAGTGTTTACAATTCACTGGTAAACACAAGCACAAAAATTATGTAATGACCAAAATAAATACCGCAGAGTCACAAAATGTAGTAATTTCATCCTCATTCTCGTTCATTTTTATGTTTTATGATAAAAACAAATACATACAACAAATGCATTTGACTGAAATTATAATTTTGATTTCCTTGACAGCAGATTGATTGACTTTGACACCGCCATGTTTGACTTTTCTAAAGTTTTACATTTGTCTATGTCTATTAACAACATCGAAAACAGATAAAATATTAACTACATTGTTATTATTTTGTTATACAGAAGAATATTATAAATTTAATAAAAAAATTGCAATAAAGGATATAGTCGGAAACGTGCAATACGTGAATTTTAATAAATACATAACAATTATTATGATTAAAATTTATTTATGATTAACGCTCATAGCCCGGCGGCTTGCGTCGATCTCAAGTGATCGACAAAGTTAAGCAACAGCGGGCGCGGTCGGTAGTTGGATGGGTGACCGCTAGTGGCAAAAATTTCTTGAGCGCTTCCGTGCTTCGGAGGGCACGTAAAGCCGTCGGTCCCGGTTGTTATCATTTGGTAGCAGTCGTTAAGCCATGTCGGATACCTTCGGGCGGCTTAAAATTTCCGACACTTGGGTTGGCCACTAACCCCTCCACCAATCCGCACTGGAGCAGCGTGGTGGAGTATGCTCTAGGCCTCCTCAGGTACGAGGAGAGACCCGTGCTCAGTAGTGGGCCATTAATGGGTTGTAACCACATAACAATACTAATTACACTGTCTGTCCGTAACTGTTTGTTACTAGCAGTGTTGCCAATAACATCGTAATAATGATAGATCTACCCAAAGAGAATATAACCACGATCTACTCGTCTACCGTTATCATAATTCAGTTTCAATTTCTCGTCTTGGCTTACAGCATTCATGGTATTTTGAACTTTTAGACAATACAATTCCAAGAAATTACGAGATAACAATCAATCAATCAATCATCAACAACGAAAAAATCAGAAAATAACGAGTTTTAAAGAAGAAAATGTATTGATCCAGTTTTTTCAGCTAGCTACACAGGTCACTAGTCTTCAAAGAGTATTTAAACACTACGATTTACTAGTCTGTTGTTAACTGTTAAGTCTATGGTTAATGGTATTATGGATATGGAGGTCATAACATAACCTATAAATATTTGCTTTTTCAATAAAATTGGAAATTCTGTAGTTTTAAATTAAAATAATTTTCAATATTTGAATCTTAATTCAGTTTAGATATTTTCAGTAAATAAAAACGAAAAGACAGAGGTTGGAAATATGGCGGCCCCTGAAATGACTGAAGCTGATCAAATCAAAACTGTACGGCTCTTAAATCCAATACTTATCAGAATACCTAATAATTCTATATGATCATACATTTACTCATGTTACAACATACTCATTATCTTTTCAGTTTAAAGATTTTCTTGTGCAATATAACAAACTGTCCGAGTTATGTTTCAACGATTGTGTTCATGACTTTACTTCCCGGACTCTTAGGACTGCAGAGGTAAGAATTTCTGTGGACTGAAGTTTAATTTTGATGATTAGCGTTGTAATTGTAAATATTATTAGCCGATTCTTCCGCTTTCTTAGCCGGCAACGCATCGGTGTCGTGTGTGTGGTCGGTGCGTCGTACCTTTGGATTGAAGCTTCCTTACCTATTTTAATTTTTATAAATGACCTATAAATCGATACTAGATAGTATACCAGCTTATAATAAAAGACCACCGCCGACTATGGAAGTCTAATACCTTCTTGAAGGAAGCACGGAACACGAAAGACATTTTCAGCTGATCCATATAATTGTCCATGTAATTGTATCACATTTAATTAAATTCAATTTTGAAAATAAATAATACTTCTGCTTACAGGACAAATGCACTATAAATTGCATGGAGAAGTATCTCCGAGCAAACCAGCGAGTTTCACAAAGATTCCACGAGTTCCAAATGATTGCAAATGAGAACATGTTAGCTCTTGCCCAGAAGACTGGCAATCCTAGCTAAATTTTGGGTAACATACAAGTAGCATTTATTTTTTAAATTAGGATATTTTTAGTTTATGTTGACTAATTAAAAGTCTTGTTGGAATTTGGTTTTCATTATAAATATCCGATTAACCTAATAACACTAATAATAGCTGTTCAAACAGTTAGGACATTTCTTGTTTCGTTCATGTCAATAGATGTTACAATACAATGTACTTTATTGTGCACACTACATAATGTTAGTGCATTACCCAACTAGTTAAGTTTAGTTGTAGAAGCTGCCCATCACAAAAAACAAGCTTACAAACTCAAACCCGTGCACACTAGGATTTCCTGTATTGCTGGTGTCACCAACAACAACAAACACCCACAACCTGACAACAAACAACTGTCACATAAATGTCTGCCCTGGCCGGGAATCGAACCCCGAACCCTTTATTTCATAATCAGGGTCACTACCAACTAGGCTACAGTCTGTAGCCTGTAGTTGTAGTTGTAGTTGTAGAAAGTCCAGCAATATTTCATCCCATCTAGTTCGCTTGGTAGTGGAGCTGAAGACCAGCTACCACTGTCTTTCTCGAGTCTGCCTCCAAACGACTTCGTGTTCTGGCGGGGGGCTTGAATTTGAAAGCCAGTATTTTCTATCTTTGAATAGCACTGCGTCGGTGATGCCTTGTGATTATTTATCTATTTGCTGACTATGAAAAAAAAATCCAATTACGTATGTAATACTTAAGTATTTTTGTATTTCGTGTAATAAGTGGGACCTTATGCCATTGCAGCCCGGTTAGAGTGCCAGTGCCAGTAGTTCAGCATGATTGTAATGATATAATTATATCATCTACTGTGGTTATAAGTTCGCATTAATATAGCAATTAGTAAATATTTATGCACACATATAACACAAAACAATTATTTTTTTGAGTGTAATCCACACTACGTAACAGGTTTCCCTAAGCGAAGTGAGGGCGGGTTTAATAATAGACAATAATACTTATTATTTTGTGTGACTGAAGAATGTTTAAAGGGCGCAAGTCCTCCCATTTATAGAGGTCTAGAGCATACTCCACCACGATGCTCCAATAAGGATTGGTGGGGGGACTAATCCCCAGAATTCTAACATAGCTTAACAATTACTGCTATCTGATAAAAACAACCAGGTCTGACTGATTTACTTGCCCTCCCGAAGTACGGAAGCGCTCAAGAAGTCTTAACTACTATCGCGATATCGGTCACCCATTAATTGCGCCCGTGGTTGTTTAACTCGATTGGCCGCTAGGATTGACCAAGCCTCTGTCGCCCCGTGTTATAAGCTCATCTATCGTTTCAGTTTAGGTATTTTATAGAAAAATTAGTAGTAAATTTGTGTATAAATTTTATTTAAGGGAAATATTTAGGTTTCTTTTTTGCATTTACATCGTTTCTTCTTCTTTTTCTTTTCTTCAGAAGAACAGGTACTCTCCATTGAGCAGACTGTGCAACTTGCACTTTCTATGGAGCATGGCTGGCAGCATGTTTCCATGGAACATGGCATGATGCATGGCTTGCGGCACGGTTCAATGGAGCATGGCATGATGCATGGCTTGCGGCATGGTTCAATGGAGCATGGCATGATGCATGGCTTGCGGCATGGTTCAATGGAGCATGGAATGGGACATGGCATGCAGCATGGTTTTATGCAATTCTGGGGGCGTTTCTTTGATTTCTTCTTACTCTTTTTATGCTTCTTCTCAGTCGCTTTCTTCTTCTTACAAGGCCAATTGTTTTCCACTGAGCATATCATGCAAACAACACTTTTTTTGGGGCAAGGTTTATAACACCGCTGTTCAGGTGGCGAGAAGTCTAACACGAAGGACGATTGGGAGCTGGTGTAGTCGAAATGATAGTCATTGAACTTGGCTTCCACACTGTATTTGGCATTAGTTGTGACAGTATCTTCAGGGTCTGTATTTAGCACGTATTTTAAGGGATACGGGCCAGACGGAGCGTTGCTGACATTCGAGGGTTTGGTACAGATAGTGTATTGACCCCCGTGTCTGATTATTCTGATTAGTGGCTGCCCACAGGGTGGCGCTGGTTTGCAACAGGATGTAGCAGATGGGCATACGGCGACACATTTATTAGGCATGCAGCATGGCTTGGAGCAAGGGGGTCGTGTGCAGCTTGAAGAGCAAGGTGCACATTCACCAGCTTTCATGCAGTTGTGTTGCTCAATTTTTCTGAGAACTTGGCAGGAGATGTGACCAGGTCGCCATCCACAGCGTAACTACATGAAAAGGAAACAGAAAATTAAAATGAACATATCGCTGCATATAAAACTGTCAATGCTAGGTATCTAGAAGTGTATTTGAACGATAATACCTCGTTTTAGGGTTTTATCTATATTTTCAACATCGTTTATCAAAACATACCTACACTGAGAAAACTGAGGCACTATAAATTATTGTGCATGCACACATCTTTGACCAATCGTGCAAGCACGTAAAATTATGCTGCCAACTGAGCACAAAAAGTTATGGTGCCATGACGTCATTTGCACTATAAAAGATAGTTCAAGGCACGAAAACTTTTAGTGCACCGCTTTAAAATACTTAATGCGAAGGCACTATAAATTTTAATGCACTGCGATTACTTATAGTTCCGTAACATTATACTATTGTGCCTGTGCACCATAATATATCGTGCCTCGAATGATATTATTTAATTCTTTGGAACCATGTTTTTACATGCGAGTGCACTAAATGTTTTAGTGCGTCATCATTATTTTACGTGCCCGAGCACTATTTAATATCGTGATGTCATAATATTTTTCCAGGATTAGCATCAAAATCTATACCAGGTCGCAGGGCGAATTGTAAATTTTTTTCTCTAGTGGTCAGTACTCATCAATATGAACAACTTTCAGCATGAGACGGACGAGCTCATTTAATGAACAGAAAAAATCGACTTCTCCAAACAAAAGTGCGAAATAATTTCAAAATGTTGTATGGATAAGTTTTTTTTTCAATCCTGAAGTTCGTCTCATTCTGCCAGTTATTCATATTTATTAGTAATTAGTACTGACCATCAGAGAAAAAATGTACACTTCGCTCTGCCACATGGTATAATTCTAAGGTTGTGATTCCAAAAGCTTATATAGAGTATATGTATATACTACAGCTTTAAGCTATGTTATATACCATCTACTGGATAGCAGAGTTAAACAAAACTATGCAGTGGCACAGTACATATACATAATTATATAAGCTTTGGGAAACGCATCCTTAGAATTATATTATGATACAGATGTGACGCTAATCCTGAAAAAAACAATGACATCACAATATTAAAAAAATGCAGAAATGCGATACCTGTAGCAGTACATAGTATGCACTGGTATGTATTGGCAAGTAAATAAAAAAAATGCAAAATTCTTATAAAAGTTTATTTTAGACATACCTATCTACAAATACAATACAATACAAATCCTCTTTATTGTACACCATAAAGTTAAACACATAGACATACTAAAACATCATTAAATTACATTATTATTTTCCATGAATATAAGAAAATAATTAATACTCGTAGTGACAAGACAACTAATATTCTATCTTATATTATCTGGAGGGAGCATAGGTACGAGTACCTATACAGATACACATGCTTATATTTTTTTTCATAAGTAGTTAATCGTCATTTGTTATTATTATTACCTACTAATAAAAAATAGGTAGGTACCCAAATTAATAAAGTAAATATCCTTGCACCTATCCGTATTCATGGTAGCACGTATAGAGACGGGCTCTCACCGTCTCCAACAAAAGATTTTCTGCTGTTGGCCAGGGAACGCCTACTATACTACCCCGAAGCTGCTCAGTCGAAGATTTTACCAGCTCAAATTCACCTGAAAAAAATTGATGATATGAATAAACATTGTATTAGGAATATTATGTAAAAAAACAGTTCAAAAACCCAACTACTCACAGACACGGTTAAAAAAGTATGGAACAAGAAAACAGCCCGCGGTCGTACACAAAGAATAATGGGCAGTGTTATTGGATCCATGATCCCCCAGCTTACCTGCTTTGAGATGACTTAGATCAATCCAGGCTGAACTGCAGGAGGTGATGGTTTTCAGGCAGCTTTACATTTTCGTCAGCCGGCGTTTGCTGCGTAATTAAATACGCACACAGCTGGTTCCGAAGTTTGGTTTCCAGAGGCCAGGTCTGGCTTGCCCCTCTGGCAGGCTTTCAGTGAAGCCCACCTGAGGTGTCGCCCCACAGAGAATCACGACCTAAAATAAATTCAATTAATAATTTAGTTACGGTTATTAAACGTAGAAGCGATAGAGGTGTGTCGTAGCAAGTGGAGTTCTATTATCTTATTATTATTACTCCTTGTGGGACTCAGGCGTGACATGATGATTAATTTAGTTGGCTTAAACCATGCATTCCAACACAAAACTCCGGCACAAAGCTTCAATCTCAAAGCCTTTTCTTCAAAATAATTGTACTCTAACTAAGGCCTGTCCATTACTGTTTAATTTGGTCGAAGCTCTCAGTAGGTAGTCTCGGGTGAAGTCACGGTACCTACCTACTTGTCTTCACGCATACATTCTTAGCGTAAAAAGACACCAAGCAAGTGTAACTTTTTACACACACAACAAGTAAAGCTCACGTCGCTTCGTGACATGAAAGTTATAAACTTACCTACCAAGGTACATTTTACAAAGATAACAATAGGTCAGTGAATATTAAGACAGTTAGGTACTTACTCGCAAAGTGTTCCACGACTTCTTCACCAAAGCTCCATTTGATAAGCAGGTCTCCCATTGGATTCATTATTAATTTTATTTTCGGTAACACAACACACAAAGTTTCTTTTTCAATTCAATCGTACTCAGCGCACATCCACCTCACGCAAGGAATTACGCCAGAATAAAAAATAAACATGTAAAATCATGGCAGAATGAATCGCTCACCCTCCCCGACCCCAGCCCGCGCCCCGCCCGCGCCATGCCCGCTAGTCGCTGGCTCGCTGCACGTAATTTTTATGTGCAAACGCAGAATATTTTTGCGTGGAGCACTGAAATATTACGTGCATTGCACAAAATGGTATGGTGCAATTCCTTGAACCATAACTTTCTATGCAAAGAACCATATTTTATGGTGCCGTCACTGACTTATCGTGCATTGATCACTGTAAATTATGATGTTTAGTCCGATAAAATATTAGGCATTTGCACTATATGTTTTGGTGCGGCTTATGCACAATAAGTTTAATGCCCAGCAGAATAAATTTACATTCATGGCACTATATAAAATGTTAAGCACTGCTTTATTAGTGGCAAGTACCTACTATATTTTATAATGTTTGCATAATCTTTTATTACGTCGTCTTCAATCGATTTTTCTCAGTGTAATAGAGACCAGGCGTACCAAGTTTATAATGCCATACTTTGGCATTAGCCGTCACTATTTATTATTAATCGCCGGCGCCGACATTTGTAGCGCCGAATATCAAGGATAGGTGATATCCATTAAGGGCTGCAAGATGACCCCAGTACCTACTCAATGCTGTCGAAGGGACACATGTAGTGTAGCATGTTAATGCTCTTGAAATTCAAGAGAAACCTTTTATCAACTTTTAAAATGATTAGCTACTTACATACATCTTGTACCTACCTCGTACCCCTTTCCTTTAGTACAGCACGGTACAGGTTAAATGTGTTGTTGTGTTGTTATCACTTACCTATCATTCTCTATCGCTACTTACTAACCTGGTGTTCAGGGGCATATTTGGCTGTATAAAACCATCCCATGTTTTTCGGTACTGGTGGAGGCTTCACATCTTCTTTGTCCAAGCATTTGTGCTTTGGCAGATCACAGCGCCCTAAACAGCTTGCAGAGGCCTTGTTTGCTTAAATAAAATATTGTGAGAACGTTAGTTATTTCAAATTTTTGGCAAGCTTTTTAACTATCATCATAATTAGAAATAAGTATACTTTGGACATCCATCTTACGAGTAGGTACTAAATCCTAAAAGTAAAATAAATAAAAAACTATAATTGTGTCGTGGGACACCAGGTAGGAACGAAGTTCCTTCGGCTACTGTCGTGCCTGCGCACGTCTCATTTAACGGTTTTATTCCACGCACTTTTTTCCACGCGTCTCATTCCACGCTTACGGTTTTACTATCACATATTTTTCAGTTCGGTCGCGCAGCAAAATCCGGCTACTGTCGCGCCTGCGCACGTCTCATTTAATGGTTTTATTCCACGCACTTTTTTCCACGCTTACGGTTTTACTATCACATATTTTTCAGTTCGGTCGCGCAGCAAAATCCCTATCCCCTCCAAGCCTGCCGTAAGGAACTTCGTTCCAAAAATACTTTTAAACTATATTTTGTACCTTTACCAACTTTAACTTTTATTTAAACGTTTATTAATTTGCAGGTGGGCAGGCATGGCATTTATTCATTTTATTTTTATTTACTTAAGTATGTATGAATTATTATTTATTAATATTTAATTAGATAAGTAAAGGAAGTTTCCTATGCTTTACCTGTGCATAATTTGCACTTACAGTGGCAACATGAAGAAATTTACAATAAAAAAATGAACATATATCTAAGTAGGTAGGTACACATAATAAAGAGGTTTCTATACCTATATTTTTAACGGTTCAGATTTAATATTCTTTTGAGCTATCTGGGTAGGTAATCAAGAAGTTTCGTTTTAAGGAAGTGCAGAAATGACAGCGTGAGAAGTAGGACCTACTTAATTTCCCTACTGCTATATCTTTTATATGGAATTTAATTTACTTACATCGACCACCGGGCTTACAATTACAGCAACATGCCATTATTGCAACTTAGGCAATCTGAAACAACAGTTCGATTTAGTGGCTGGTGAAAATAACTTCAGCGCTTTGAATCATGAGAGTCATAGGCACTAAATTAAAGGCCATCATACCTATATATATTTATAATAGTTTAAGTATTTGAAGATCTATATTGAAATAGGCAAAGGTAGAAATTTGGTACCTGAAAGAACGGATGGATGTTATGGTAATAAAAGCATTTTCTCGTCATGTTAGACATCAGAGTACAGTGGATTGTTTTGCTGGCCCATTTTTTTATGCTGAGAAATTCTTGCGTTTTGGGTGATCTCGTGACAGATGGAGTGACAAATGGATTGGCAGTAGACAAAATCGCTGACGAGACGATTAGATTATTTTAGGCCTGTATTCGTATCTTAAAATATTTACTAGGCAGATTTCTTTAAAAAACTTTTAATTAACTAAGGTATAACTAGGTAAGGATCTTTCCCTCCTGATGCCTGCTCATTCCTCTTCGTTATACTCTAAATCCTTTATAACTACCGCTGTACGTCTCTATTCCCTACAAAATACGCTGTGCTCAATCAATAAATAGTTTTAAAAAACAGGTAAAAGAATTTTATCTTAATATTTCATAATGTTCTTACGTGACTTCGTTGTTCCTATTATTCCTCCATCACTTATCATTGCAATTTATGTACAAATTATGTAATTATCTTGTGTACTTTTTCGTTCACCGCTAAAGTCTTACGTTCTTTCCTCTACCCAAAGGTTGCCTGGAAGAGATCGCTACTTTAGAGATAAGGTCGCCTTTTGTAAAACATTGTTTGTCTTTATCATTGTATTAATATGCTTATATCTGGTGTACAAATAAAGAATATAATATGTATTTGTATCTAAGTTAGGACTTACCTGTGGGACTTACCTACCTATAGGTATATTTTGACTGGAAAGGTATTTTCTTCAGAAAGTGACCGGTCTCTTAGAAAATTAAAAAAACTTAGGAACGGTTTACCTAATTGTTGCAAATATCGGGATATTAACATGTTGATAGACTAACAGGGTTAAATGGATAGCAATAAAGATAAGTAGGTAAATCACGATTCATATCATCAGCGATAACATCATCAGATAACAGCTTTTGTTTGCATTTAGCTGCAGAAAGCTCAGTTTTACGTTTGTTTAGGTACCTACTTCACTTAGGGGAAGGGGGCCCAAACGGGCACCTTAATTTTAAGTAATGTTAAGACGCTGGGCGCTTATGGGTGACCGCTAGTGGCAAAAATTTCTTGAGCGCTTCCGTGATTCGGAGGGCACGTAAAGCCGTCGGTCCCGGTTGTTATCACTTGGTAGCAGTCGTTAAGCCATGTCGGATACCTTCGGGCGGCTTAAAATTTCCGACACTTGGGTTGGCCACTAACCCCTCCACCAATCCGCACTGGAGCAGCGTGGTGGAGTATGCTCTAGGCCTCCTCAGGTATGAGGAGAGACCCGTGCTCAGTAGTGGGCCATTAATGGGTTGTAGCCAATGTTAAGACGAAATGTGGATGATTGAGTAGTGTTGTTAGTATTTAAGTAGGTATGTACTACGATCGTATGCCTACCTGCTAGTTTGGTCAAACGGCCAATTTCCAGGTATCAGGTGATCAAGGTATGTGAAAACATTACTGTACAAATATAAAAGGGAAATAAGAAACAAAACACAGTTTATTACTTTTGCTTAGATTTTTTATTTTTGGTTGGCGTCTGTTTCGTTTTCTTTGCGCCACAACCACAACATAGTTTCATAACGGTTACATTGAACGATAAGATTAATAAGAAGATAACACTGAAGACTAATATAATATCCAGATTCCAATATAGGTAAAATGGTACATCCGCTGCCGCAGTCCTGTACTTAATGTTGGGGTACTTAGCAACGTACTCCGTCCAGAATACAGCTGTATCCATCGCAGATAACGGGCGGTCATGCCAAGCTTTGGATATTTTCTTGACATTATCTTTGAACCTGAAACAATGCAATGAAAAATGACACTTAGATAGTACCGCCCTGTCGTAGTCCTCACACTTACTAACAAACTAACCTACTAGGTACTACTACTAATAAACTAAATCTAACACCGTCCTATCCTAGTCTAGTAGACTAGGATAGTTAGTCCGGTTAGGGGACTACCCCATTTGAGTCTTGTTCTGTGTCGGTCACAGTTGTCATGGGCGGCAGCTGAAGGGCGGTGCTGCATGCTCATTTGCTATCTTAATTCCATAAAAAGTCTATTATTGTTATATAGTTGTCGTTTAGCTTAGCGTAAGGCATGGTAGGCCTCTAGTATCAGACCTTTTGATATTCAAATCGGCCACTAACCTAACTAGACCTTCCAATTTAACACAATTTATTCCAGACAGGAACATTTTTAGATTATACCTAGGTACATGCGCAAATTTGTCGGAAAACGATCTTCAGCCCGGCCAAGATAAGTTGCTCGTATTGTAGGTACATCACAACACTGCTGAAACAGTCACGTGGATAAAAGGTTTGGAGCCATACATCGACCGAATACTTTTGCCTAATATTCTGCTAGGAAGGTCGCTGAATATTCGGTGTTCGGCGGTGACGAATATGCAAGTCTAGTTTTAATAGTATTTGAGATTTCACCTAACGAAGCTGACGAAGATGACCCGTCCCTCCTGTCACACTATGTCACACTTTGTTGACTCTCCTCCCCATTTTAACTTGTAAATCTTGTAATGTATTTTATGGATGATTAAGCATCATCGTAAGTATTAATACTTATGTCTTTTGTTTACAATGTAAGTATGTACAATAAATATGTAAATACATGTTGTAGGTGTAATTTTTTGTATCTATCTCAATTTTATCTTATCTTATAAAACACCTGGGTATTCGTCGTCAACGTGACGACAACTTTGGAATAGTGATGGAATGTTGACTTACTTTGGATCCAAAACAGTTTTGAACGCAGCTGTTAACTTTTCTTTGGTCAGATCATTGAGTGCGATATTAACCCCAAGTCCAGATTCCTCGATTGATGCTGCATTTGCTGGTTGGTCTCCATTAATAGGCGTAGCTACCATTGGCACTCCATAATGCAGGGCTTCTGTAGTTCCGCCCATACCAGCATGTGTAAAGAAGGCGACGGTTTTTGGGTGACCTGTACAATTTCAATAGAACTGTTTGAGACCAGTCCGCTGGTATGTGTATGAAAATTCCTAATTTCTATAATTATTTATGTTCCTTCAAAATTATTGCAAGACGAGTTAGAAGAGCATTAGTGGGGTACAATTATTTACAAGATACAATACTATCGATAATCTTATATATCAAAATGAATCGCTGCTTTTGTTGGTAAGCGCAAATCTCGAGAACAGCTGAACCGATTTCGCTAATTCTTTTTTTAAAGTATTCCTTAAAGTACGAGGATGGTTCTTACTGAGAGAAAAATTTAAAAAAATGCCTGAAAAAGTCTAAAAACAACACTTTTCTATATTCCCATACAAAAGATTTGTAATAATACTTAAAAGTCAATTTGAACTTTAATACCATACCATAAAGTTTAAGTGTTAGTGGAGGGGTTCCGGGAAGGTGTCCCGAGTAGCAGAATAAGTATTAAAAAAAATAAAAAATTAAAGAATCAACTGCCAGGCGGTATAAAGTTCGCGGGGTCAGCTAGTTGTAAATAAATATGGCGACGATTTTTAATAAAGGCTTGAGCATACTCAGAGCGACGATGGACGTGACCTCGATGCAACAAGATAATAAGAACAAGTAAGGCTTAAAAACAAAAGCAACACCGCTTCCACAACGGAAACATTTAAAGTTTTACTTCAAAATTCTCGACCTCGAACTCGAGGTTTCTCGAAAGGTCCGACGGGATGGCCAGTGCGACGTCTGCGAGAATGTCACAGTGTTCACAGTATGACTTCCAAGCAGTGACGCTTGTTCATCAGCGTCCCATCTTCTATTTCACTTGCTATGTGCCCAGAGCCAAACTCTCTACACAGTGCTACAACACATAACGAGTCGTGTCTCGCTCAAATCGTCCCGCTGCGCTTCTGGTGGCCACGTGACGCAGTCGCCAACGACGCGCTGAGTGCAGCAGCACTGTGTGACCTCTTCCACATTATTATCTTGTAGTCATTACAATATTACAATGAATTATGCACGGCCTCTACGTACGTCCCGTCCGCTGTGTGACCGCGATCGAACTTCAATATTTACCTACTGACAATTTATCGGTCATGTTATTGAAAATTACAAAAGACGACAAGATCTATAAGACCTACAAATTTAAATATCTAACGATTTAGTATTTTTGCTTCCTTCTAAGTTTAAAAGGACTAAAGATCCCTTATTCAATCTGGGTCTGACGTAGACTTTTTCCAGTATCATGAATATTTTACATAATAGGTATATTGTTCTTGTCCCCGTTTTCTAGTCCCTCTATTTCTGTATAGGTATTTTACTTACCCAAAATATCTATTTGAGGTAACCAGTCAGATATATAAACTTTATTCTTATCTACTGTCAAAGCTTTTGGGTCCCATTTCCAAATAAACCTTTGTGGGAGTTGTGCCATCGTGTCAAGAATTGCTTGGGTCTTCTCTGGGGAGAGTGAGCCACTTTTGACTGTTGTGCCAAAGCTAATGTATACCACTCCATTTTCTGCCTCAGCCACGAATTTTTTCAATTCCTGCAATTTAGGCAATTAAGGCAAATAACTTATTATAGTTAATTATTATCTGATGAAGGTCATAAATTACCAATGGCCAATTAATTTACTTATTAGTTTTTTTATATTAAATAAATTAATGCTTGACTACAATCCCACCTGATGGTAAGTGGCGATGAAGTCCAAGGTGTTAACCGCACTAACTTATGAAAGCCTATTTAATCACGAAGACTCCCACATCATGCACAGGTGGAAACACCTACGCGATGATGATGTTGAGAAACTTTAAGTACCTACTTTACAAAGGAAATGTAGGTACACAACATTGTGGTTTTGTTGCTTGGTCTGCCTCTAAGTTTAATTTTATTACTGTAGGTATGCATAATAATATCTCAGAGAGCTTAGTTACGAGATAATAATGATGACCTCATACCAGGTAACTACGAACTATTCAATAGAGAGAAATATTACTTAACAACTTCGGAAAAGCTAGGGGTCAGATCCTGTTCAGACATGATCAGAGTTATGTGTAATAGTTTGGGCTGATAAATAGTGTTGAAAAATAGCCTTTTCACTTTTTACACTATGATCCATGACTAAACCATATTAATACGTAAAATATAACCCATGATCAAAATTATTAATAACTTTAGCGCTCATAAATTTAAAAATACTTACACCAGTCAAAGGTTTCGCTTGAGCTACGTGATATCCTCCCACTTCGATTACGTTCGCCGGAAATAGCCGAGACCCAGTGAGGACAAAATTGTGATACAATAACAACACTTTTATCTCTCGAGCTAAATCTTCCAGCGGTGGTATGTCGTTAAAATACCGCGCTACAGTATTTTGATTATTTCTTTGTGCCTTTAGGAAATACATTGCCTTGAAATAAATGTCGAAAAATACCCTTTCCACTCTTTGATAAAACGTTGGTTTACTGCCACCTTCCAAGAAATGGAACGGTACGAAGGACGGATTGTCTGGAATTCCAAATCTGCTATAATGCCAAGGCATTAAGATATGCGACGTGACACCTATTACGGGAGTGTTTAATTTATACGTAATAGCTAAAGCACAATCACTAACGAACTGTTCCACTATTGCCACATCGAACTTTGGCCTTTTTTTCACAAGATCTTGCACTTCTTTATTCCGTAACATCACCTCACAATTATCTATTCCAGAATTTATTAAATATGAAGCCGTGAAAAACACAGTGAGATACGATCTCTCGATGGGTATATTGTCTTCTATTATCTTACTGGATCCTGATAAGTCAATATCGTGGTAGTTTTCTGGCGCGCGTTGCTCGGGGAAATGCGAAATGACCGTGACATTGTGACCACGTTTTGCTAACTCTTGCAGGTATGTCCGTAACACTATGAAGTGACTTTTCCCTTGGTAAGGAAATATTCCTAAAATATTTAGAGCGGACGTGTATGACACCGCAATTAAGAATAAAGTGACTCGCGTTATGACTCGCGTCATGTTCCCTATTAAGCGTGACCGCAAGTGGCCGCCGCCTAGCCGGTCCGCTTACAAAATAATCAGATTAAGTACCTATTCAACACTGACAACACGTCCCGGTTGTCAGTGTGTGTAAACTTCGTTAAAACTGCTCTACGAGTCACGAGTCACACAGGTCACACTACGAACACAGCTACGAGTATGTAACTATGAACATGCAATAAAAACTATGTAACATCACAGTGACTTGCCAGTTTGACTGTTTGACCATGAATGTTTGCCTATCTAGATGATAGGTAATTAATTAGCGGCTTGAATATAAATAACTAAACTTAAGAAAATAATTTAAGAGTAATGATGAATATTTATTATTTTGCATGTAGTTGTGTGTGTGGTTCCTGCTTAAGTTACACATGAGGCATTTGTTGCACTTCAGGTGTTCTTCATTTTCATATTAACAATGTCAGGGAACGTTTTGTGAGTTATTGTAGTAAATTATAATTTAAGTATTGTTTTGCTTGTGTGAGTTTTTAATAACAACAAGCTTTTATATCATATAAACTGTGTAGTGACGTTAAATGTTTTTTAACTTTTAATTAATTTTTAACTTTTAAGTTATCGTTGGTTAGGCATTCATATTTGATTTGATACCCATATTGTACGAAAGCATAATACATACATTGCAAGTTAAATAAAAGCTTTTTAAAAAGGGGCTGATATAGAAGATTGATGACAAATGTTTCAATATACACTTTGAAATTTTGAATTCAACATTAAAAAGTTATTTTAAAATTATTTTTAATAACAGAGCTTTTTTCGAAAAGTGGCGCAACTATCCGGCTTTTACCCCACTCCTTCTTATTATTTTATTGCTATACGCCATAGGTAATATGTTGTTGTTTCATTCTTAGTTGTAGGTAGTACCTATGTTTTTGTCTCGTTGTATGAAAAAACGTATCACGCCCAGAAACATCGGTTGTAAAAAGTATTGATTTAAGTAACTGTGATGTAATCGACGCTGAACTCGTTTGAGGTCAATGTCATCAACAGACTGGCGGTTACGAATTGTACCTAAGAGTGTCACACTAAGTACTTCCTGGAAAAGCGACATCTTTTGAAGGAATGAGAGACAAAAACCAGTGAGCTACTTTCATTACTCCTTTTTATTCTTTATAGAATTTTTAGGTTTCGTTCTACTCTTACAACACAATGAAATTGAAAATTTCACGCATAAACCAAAAGTTAGCATAATCAGGAAGAATACCGGAAATGTATCCAAACAAAGGTACTGATAGAGCGGAACTTGTACTGAGTGACTTTTGTAGGTGAAGTTGTTTCGAGCTGCGAATTCAGTCCAGAAGATTGCGTTGTCCATAGCTGAGACGGGTCGGTCGCGCCACGCTTTAGACAGAAGTTTCACGCGTTTTCTAAATCTAAAATAAGTATTAACATATTATGATATGACCAATATAGTACCTACCTCATATACTTATACCTAATAACTTATGCCTAGTTAAAATAATTATTTTAATTTATTTATGACTTGTTTATAAAGTTGCACTAAGTAGGTATAATGTGAATCTTGAAGATTTTACATTTAATGTTGCTTTTGTGTGCATAGTTATTAACCTAAGTAATGTATGTAAACCATCCCATAATATTGTCATACTATCATGAATATGATGGATTCGCAAGAAGACAACGCAAAATAAATGCAGTGATTATGTAACCCAGTTTACCCAGTGGCTGATCCACTCAATAAAATTCTGGATTCCTGAGTAAATGTTATCATCAAGTGAATTCTATTTTATACATCACGACTCGTGTCGTGTCTCAGTCTTATGTATGTATGTATATACTAACATAACGTTATTACAACATGACTCGATTCTTTTGCTTATCTGTGACTAGGTATTAATTTATTATCTTATCTGTGTGACTTTGCCAAACTATAATATCGAGGCCATCCAAAAAATAGAGTCACACGAACGAATTTAATGATTCTTATTGTCTCCCCTGTTCTTGTCAGACGTTGTCGTAAATGTACCTAAATGACTGTGTGTCTCCTTGGTGTGACATCATAATATAGGTACCTTTAATTTACAATGTTGACAGTTTATCTATATTTTGTGGTTTTAAGTACATTGCAGTTTAAGTTTTAGTACCTATTGATATATTTTAACTCTATGACTCTTCCCTCCTATTCTGTCACAGGTCACAGGCTACCAAACTTTCTTAAACCCTCTCATTTAACATGTGACGTAATTAGTGGATGACTACTAAAATACCTTCATTATTATTTTAGCGGTCATCCACTTGATAGTTGATACTTAATGTTGAACTTACTCTGGGTTCAACACTATGTTAAATTTTTTAATGATATTTTCCTTTGTTAGTTCATTAAAATGTATTTGAACACCGAGTCCTGATTCTTCAGCGGCTGCCGCGTTAGAAGGTTGGTCTCCGATTATTGGCATTCCTAGTATTGGTACCCCGTGGTGAATTGATTCGGTCATTCCCAAAAGTCCACAGTGAGAGAAAAATGCTATAACTTTCGGATGTGCTATAACAAAAAATTGGTCGATTAAAGTATTTATTTACTTTAGTTGATGGGTAGGTAAATCCTGCTGAGAGAAATCTTAAGAAATATTCCAAAGATAGCGCGTTTTTTTAAACCGGTAATAGACTTATAAAATCATCATAGCAACGCAAAACTGTCCCACTGCTGGGCACGGGTCTCCTCACACAATGTGAGGGGCACAGGCCATCGTTCACCACGCTCGCAAAGTGCGTATTGACGGACATGTGAGAGAGGTGCGTGCGGGGTTTGAATCCGGAACCTCCGGTTCAGGAATCCACCGTTCAACTCTGCTATCACTGTAAGTTATGAAAATAACTGTAGTTATAGAAACGTTCAATCTTAAATGTTTATTTTCGTATTGCCCATACGAAACTTCTAAAATGAACCTGGTTTGTATATTTTGTTATAAAATTATACTTAAGAAATGTATTAAGCATACTTACCTAAAATATCATTTTGAGGCAACCATTTCGATACATATATATTCTTTGGATTTCCCGGTAGCGTCGCTTTTTCCCATTTCCAAATAACTCGCTGAGGAAATTCTGATAAAGCCGCTATGATTTTTTCCAGTGTACTTGTTGATAGAGTGGATGATTTTAAAATACTGCCAAAACTGACGTAAATTACACCATGCTTAGATTCCTCGATAAATGTTTTCACCTCCTTGTAATAAAACAAAAAATGTGTAAAGTATTTGATCTTTTATACAATTTAATTTTCAACTCATATTTCAGTTTTACATTTATCCAATAACTGTTTTAATTTATAAATCTTAAATTCTCCTATTGCTTTACATAAATCTGCTCTGAGAATGAAAGGTTTAGGCTTAAGTGTAGCTGTTGTCAAGTGTTTAGTTATAATATTAGATATGTTATAAGTTTTGTAAGTAGATAACTTACATCAGGTAATGGTTTAGGCTCCTTCACATGATAACCACCAACTTCTTTTATATTCGCTGGCAAAAGGGAAGATCCAGACAAAACGAAGTTTTGATATAAAAGTAAAAATCTTATATTACTTCCCAACTCTTCCAAGGAAGGAACTTCGCCCAAATATTCTTCGACGATGGATTGTTCCACTTTTTGAGTTATATATTTGTTCAAAACATAAAACCAATTATAACACAAAGTTCGTTGAAGACGTTGGAACAGATTAGGTTTGGATCCACCTTCAATTAAATCGAAAAGTACATACGACGGATTGTAAGGCACTCCCAATCGGTTGTAATGCCACGGTAGTAACATGTGCGAAGTGAGCCCGACAACTGGTGCCCCTAATTTATACGCTAAGCCTAAAGCACAATCACTATCGAATTGTTCTAAAACAATAACGTCGAATTTTTGTTGCGTGATCCATAATTTCTGTACATTTTCATCTGACAGCAAGATTCGACATAGATACGGGGCTACCATAACATGACCTACACTCATTGTAATAAAGCTTGTGATCCTGGATGTATGTAATGGAATGTTAACAACGGGTGGTTGTGCATATTCTGATAAATCTATGACATGATAATTGTCTTGCGATTGCTCTTCTGCGAAGAAAGATATCACTGTAACATTGTGACCCCTAGCTGCTAGCTCTTGCAAATAAGGTTCAAACACGTAAAAATGGCTCTTGATTGCGGCTGGGAACACGCCTAAAATATCTAACGAACAAACCACATTTGCACATAAAACCATGCTCAAAACAAGTAACATTTTCGCACGTTATATTTTAATACTTATCGTTTATACACTACACACAGGGCACATTTTATACCTAGGCCATGTTGATAATGAATGATGTTGTAAAAATCGGTAACTATTGTCTTATCAGTTTAATTGAGATAAATGTGGCTTAATATTTAGATGGCGTTTGTATAATGTATTTACTTTAATTACATAATTTTATTGTGTAACAATGATATTAAATGCTATGGTTAGGTTTATTCACAATTACAAGAACACACCAAGTATAACATGAACCATGAAAAAATATTAACAAAACTGGTTTTATGTTCTTTTTGACCTCGAATAATCTTAACTTCTCGACAAGTTATTCCATCCGATTTCAAAGCTCAGTTTTATTAAGTATTTTGTCATGTAATTTTTTTTAAATAGGAAATGCAGTCAAGAATTTTTCATTATTTCATTCATACCAATTTTAATATGAGTGTGATCGTGCAATATTGTTTTCAAATTAAAAATAAACGATTTAGAAGATTGGCGGGAGATTATGGGAGATCTCCCTTTGCCAGATGAGTAAGTAAAGGAGATTTAATAAATTAACGAAGCGTTTATTTCAGTACAATCAAATTACTTAACCTACATTCACCATCCTTAAAATTAAGACAATAATTTGTAAGTACATAACATATCATATTTGGTAATGATACCGGTCTTGTCTTCTTGCTATAAGAAAACTTATTCGTATCTTTTTATAAATAAATACATACGTATTATCTACAGTTAAACAATCTTAATAGTCAACCAATACGAACATAGCATTTTTAACTGTTAATGAGGATCCAAGCATTTCAATAACTTTCATAATAAAGGTAACTTATAGTTCAAAATATTGTTTCAAATGTAAGTACAAGTACTTACTTAGAAATTTAACATTTTGGAAGTTTTTAATCATTAAGCATTCACAACAAAAAACGTATCAAAGTCTCTTGAAAAAAAAAACACTGCGATAAATACAATCACTCGAATTTAACTCTTTTTGATCTTCGCTCTTCGGCAACCGAAGATTTCACTGCTGCTTCGTTTTGGCAGCAACAACAGCAGACCACACTAAGTATCTTATATACTACATAGCTTAATATATAAAGTACTAGAACAATAAAAGCTAGTACATCCAGTTGTAATTGCTGGTATAAAGGAACGTTCACAGACGCAGCCTGCAAATTTGGCGTGCCTCTATACCTGGCCACATACTCGGTCCAGTATATAGCTGTTTCCATGGGCGACATTGGACGATCGTGCCACCTACGGGAGACAAGCTTTGCACGTCCTTGCCACCTGAAAAAAGAGCAGATGAAAATATTATTCTTAAATATTACCGATAATTTGAATAACAATAATTTGCCCTTGAATTTGTGCTTTGATCGGAGATTAAGGAAATTTTTTCGGCAATGTCATCCAAGACGAATCCGTTTAGGTTGTATTTTAATCATTATTAATTATTTAGGTGAGTCTCGAAATCGTCTAATACGACAGTATTGGCAATAGCCCTCTTGTCGCTAATATAATTTGTTTATAGCTGTTTTTAAACTCTCTTTATCTTTAAGGTTAGGTCTTACTTACTCGGGATCCAATACTTCATTGATTGCATCCATGAGAAACGCCTGCTCTATATTTTGGTAGGGTACAAGCGTAGCTACACCTGCATCAGCTAACACTGCCGCGTTGCCGAACTGGTCACCGAATAATGGTATGGCGATCACAGGAACACCGCAGTCAAGAGCTTCTATCGTACTCAGTATGCCGGCGTGTGAAATAAATGCTTTGACGTTATCATGTCCTGTAAATTGATTGGAGAAGATATTAGCTAATTTTTACCTAAAATAACTCATTTAAATCCTAATACGGGGGGTATTAGGATTTTTCCGACTATAAATAGAATTTTCACTTCAATAATATACAGGACCAGCGTGGTGGACTATGGCCTATACCCCTCACACTGTGAGAGGAGACCCGTGCCCAGCAGTGGGACAGTTATGGGTTGTGATGATGAATATACAGGACGATGCAAAAATCGATTACAATAAATTAAGACGATACCTAATATGGACTAAAATAGTTTGGAAAGATTGCTGTTACATTTCCATACTCACTTAAGATATCGTACTGCGGGAGCCATCGCATAGTCATAACATTCCTTGGCAGGTTTTCTATGTTTCCTCCGTCCCATTTCCACAGGATTCTAAGCGGCAGTTTGCTAAATGTTGCTATCAGTGCGCTTAATTTGTCCCCTGGCAGTGTAGAATCTTTTACGTTTGATCCCAAATTTATGTATATTACTCCATGCTCAGCTTCATTAATGAATCTTTCGATTTCCTGAAAGCCATAAAATTATTTTTTTATTTTTTTTATTACCTACATTATATGGTTAGCCAATAAAAAATCTTTACAATATCTCTGTTCTCATTCGTATTAACGAACTAACCAAGTAACATTTTTAATAACACCTTTCCTAACTAGACTAACCATCCTAGTCGTGATTTCAGTCTTGTTACGGGTCGGTCACATTTGTCATGGGCAACATCAGATGGGTGGTGCTGCATGCTCTTTCGCTATCTTAAGTCCATAAAAAATTTGATAAGTAGTCAGTTTTACCCCCTGTATAAACAATACTAGTAGACTTTATATAGCTACACCTCCAGAATTGTATTTCCAATAGTTATTGCCACTAAAGAGATTAATGAATGCTTATAAGATCACATTACCAGTGTTATTTAGGCTACTTAATTTAAGGATTATATTGCCTCAGTGATTATTTACATTTGGGCTAACTACTCATATAAGTAATAGAATTCATTTTTAATTGGATAGCTCTATGTAATAAATAAGCGTTACTCACTCTGCTACTACAAGCGAAGAAAACCTAGCGTATGTTATACAATGAGTTGCTATAAAACATAGGCTGCTCTAATTTTCAAAAATAAATTATGTTTTAAGAAATTAGTTACAAACTTGAGATAAATCTACTTTACAACAATCCACTAGCAAACACATAGTATGATGAGGAATACTTTCATGCAAATATCACCTTCCTAGCTCCCAGGTATGCAATGAAACGAAGAAAATATTCACCAACATACACACCATACCACATAATTTTTTTTAACTAATTATCACTTGCTTTGGCGAAAGTAAACATCATGAGGAAATCACACCTAAGAGTTCTCCATAAAGATCTCAAAAGTCATTCAAAGGAAAATATATTTTTTGGTTTTATTGAGAATGTATCAATTTTCCTGCCTCATTTCACGATAAAGCAGCTTTAAGTGTCGATAAGAAAATAATAATATACATTTTATCGAAGTGGATCACGGCCTTTATCGTTAGTAAAAAAGAATCAGGTATCAATATCAATATTGCACGAAATATAATTGTAGAATTTTGCTAGTTGTTTTTATTATTAAGTACTTCATGATAATTATCATACGATTTAATTATAAACGGATGTTCAAAATCCAACAAAAATTGATTATAATAATAAGTATATTTTTTACATTGACGTACCTATTAATGTTTTTGGTTATATAAATCCCTCATCAGACCGGATGGGTTAAAATGTCTAGTTTGTGTACCAAATAGAAAGGAATCGGACGAATACGGACGATGACCTTTCAGCAACGAGATACCTACTGACGAAAGTGAAAGACGTATGCATAACTATTCTTTTGTGAGCACGACACACAGAGAAACCCGTCAAATTTCACCGTTATTTTTATCTACTAACTGTTAGAAAAACTAAAATCTTTGAGCATTGTACCTTTTTTTGAGAAATATTATAGGCAAATAAGAAAGATTGTAAATGGTGTCATTTAGGGTCAATGAGATGTAGGTAAAAGAAGACTAAGTATTGTTATAGAATGGAATATTTATTATTTATATAGAATGGCGGAGATGGAAGATGAATCACGACTAAAGCCATATTCGTGGTGTTTGTAAAATCCTACATAAAAGAGGTTGCAAAACTGAAAGAGCCGAGTAAAGAGAAAAATCTCTTAGATTTTACTATACAAAGAACATTGGAAATGTAGGAGCACGTAATTTGAAATGAGATAATATAAACCGGACTGCTCAAGTAAAAAGTAACGGCATTACCACGAAAAAATGGTGGATGCACCAGTAAAAGCTGTTTATGAGACGATTTGAAGGAGAGAATTTTTCGCAAAAACCGATTTTATAATTAAATAATATTAATAACAAATACGCTACACACTCATAGCCTTACATTAGGATACACAGTGGTGTAGGTGCCATGGGAAACACGCAAGATAAGAACACGAACACCCAGACCGAGAACAGAAATTTAAAGTCATTCACTGGGAGTTGAACCCAGGACCCTTCGAACGGCGATCCGGCATGGTAACTATTGCGCCGTATGTCATTGTTCAATCAGTATTTGGTTAGCGGTATTTGATATTTTTTCCGGAAATCTCCTATAAAGATAAACTGCGTTAAAATTTTAGTTATTCGTGCTATTTGTTTGATTAAGTGTAACCATAACAGTTGAATAAATATTTTATAATCTTTGATTTGATTACTTATTATTTAAGGTTACCAAATTTCCTGGCTATTAAGTGTACCCAATTGTTTATTCTATGCGTTTTTCAGAATTTAAAGTAGGTATCTGGTGTATTGTGTTCATAATATATTCATGAATCCATTGTTTGACTTCTATTGTCATTTTAAATTCCACGGTTTCGCGGTGGATTTTGATCGTATACTTTAAATGTATGATGTAACTCGAAGTAGTATTCTTTATTGTGCTGGTTATACCGGTAAATTACCCCGACAATTGATGGCCCTTCAGAGATATGCAGACAAGAAATTAAATATACATACCTATTAAAAAATAAAAAACTAAACCCACTATATCTTTATAATTATGAGCCTATGTATTATTCTGATGTGCAAGCTATATTATTGTAAAGTTTCAGCAAAATCCATTTGGTAGATTTTGACAGAGTAACAAACATTATACATCCATACAAACTTTCGCATTTATAATGTTAATAGGATGTGGGCAGGAAGATGATGATGAAGATGTTTGTATACATATAGATTTGTTACTGAGAAATTATTACAACTTTTAGTTAAACAGTAAGACCATACTTTCTAATAACGGCTCTTACCGTGGGTATAACTTTCGGTGGCCGTACATGTATGCCACCGACGTCTATTACATTATCAGGCCTGGCAACACCTCCGAATACTGATTGGTGTGTGTTTACGAACACTAGACTTGCGTTTGATGCGATGCTTTCCAACGAAGGAAGATTATCACCTAAATATTTATAAAGATATACGTGATCAGTCACTTGTGAGCCGATGTAGTATACCCAGTTCGTGACATGATAAATGATGAAACTCTTCAATCTTTCAAGGTACCACGGTGCTTTTCCGTAAGGTAATAGCGACTGTGGAATGTACGCTGAATTGAAATTGATTCCCAGTCTGTTGTAATGCCACGGATGTGTTGGTTGAGGATTGAAAGCGATGTACGGCGCGCTCAAATTTGCCGCCAATGCAAGCGCGCAGTCACTATTGTACGATTCCACTAGAATAACGTCAAATTGAGGCCGCGTTCTTATCATGTGGAGCACTTGATGATTGTCCATCAATGTCTTGCAATCGTCGTTACCAGATTTAGTCGATACTAACGTCTCGAATGGCACTCGCGATACATCACTCACTATCACTGACTCGAATGATAGCCCTTTGTACACTTGTTTGTCACTTAACAACACGTCTTTGTAATTTGTAGGCGCGTCGGTCATTTGGAAATGGCTGATGAGCGTCACATCGTGGTTTCGATTCGCGAGCTCCCGTAATAAGCCGCGGTACGTGAAGTAATTGTTCCGGTCTAGAGACGGGAATATACCTAATATTTTGTAACTACTTGAAACAATAATTTGCGCGACGAGGTAAACAACGAACGTAAAGTATTTTGCCATTATTGAACGCGTTCGTGTTGTTAGGCCGGTACGCGGTTACTAGGGCGTAGATAGATGATTTTGATGTAAGCTTACGTTTTGTACTAATAATAGGTAGATATTATGAGGTAATCGTTCGGCTGACGCGGTAGCCGTGTCGTAAGACCTAGAAATATTCGTGACTCGGCTGTGTCATTGAACGTGACCTCGATTCGCATGGAAAGCGTGCGCCAATGCCGGCTGGTCGGCGCGTACTGAACTGTATGTATTTTGATATAAGAGAAAGTTTAGTTAATTAGCCGATGATACTTAGCGTACATAAGGAAAGCATAGGTATTGTAATATGAAATTTGTTTAGGGAACGTACCCATGAACCAAATACAGGAAGCAGACGTTCCTGGTTCCTTATGTTTTTTCTTCAACTCCATAAAATGTACTTAAAAACTGTAAAATTGTGTGTTGAGGTTATATGATAAAAAATATCGTGTGCAATCCAATAGAAGTGAAACTCAAGAAACTAGAATATCAGTATATAAATGTCATATAGTGATGATTTGTAACAACGCCATCTAGGCACGCTTATCTGAGCTAATAGAATACATTGTAAAACAGCGCTGTACTGTGCTATCTAGTTACGAAATAATACGGTAGATGGCGTACACCACTAATAAAAACACACATACACAGCATACGGCATTTTGTGACGATTTTTACTAAATCGCACTACCCATAGACAGAGAGATCTTGCCTCTAGAGTTTAAAGGATATTGACTACGCGACGAATACCAAAGCACTCCCCCCGCTTACCTGTGACCAAGCGTGGTATTGTTGTAGACTCCCTCCCCTCTAGACGGGTTACGTGGTATGGGTATGTTCCCTTACTTACCTACATAATTATCTACAATGAGTCAACTGAACGCTATGAGAATCGAATATTTGGACAAGTACAATATTTGGATACCTCTATATCAGTAGGTTACGAATAATCATAAACGTTTATGTAATAGGTAGGTACCAAAGGTAAGTACATTATAAGTATGTCAGTAACTCTTTGTCCTCCTCATTTTATTTATTTTCATTTTCAATCCACATTTTATTTTCTAACATTCTAATTCTGAAAATCGTACATTTTTGAAGTGGTGATCTTATTTTGATTTTTAACCAGAGTTAAAACCCATATTTTTTTATTTTTTTATGCAATTAGCTGACAGAGCTGACAAGCAAATTTACCAGACATAAACACAGTTTTTTGTGTCAATTTTGTATGGGACCTTGAATTTTGTACACTAGTCTAAGTGAGCATAGCAGCAAATAGACTTGGTTGACCGCGCCGGATTTTTTTTAATAAGTATACCTACCTATTATAGACTCGTTTTATTTATTTTGAATTTATAACAACGGATAGAAAAAAGCATAAAAATATTTATGCTTAAAGAAAATCCATTAAAATTTATTATTATTTTAAAAATGCACGTAGTGGTATAAGTTTATTTCGTTTTAAATAAATGATATAATGTGAAACGGTGTTTTTTTAGTTTAGTTTTGATATAAAATTTACATCATTGAAACTTTTCAAGAAGGTATTGAATGTGGTTAACTAAAAACTTAACTCATCGCGGATTGTAGGTACACATTTTTCTATGATACGGGTTCTCACGTAATGGGGAACTATTTTTACACCGTATTTGAAGAACCCCTTGCCATAGCACTCGGGGAATACTTCAGAAGAAATCTTTTTATATTTATGAATTGTACGTAGTAGAAAACCAAAGTAAATCAAGTATGGCCCTTCGAGCTAGTTTTCACTGTACCAATTTTTTTTTTTGCAAAAGCCTTATAGACTAAATGGTGTATTTTATGTCCTTTTAAATGATTAATTAAGCTCGTGGTAATCGTCTTTTACATGAACGTAAACATTTGCTCGCGGGATTAAATAAAATAATAGCCTATTTTATTTTGTTTACGATTTCGTTTTGACATAGATTTAGCCTTTTGTCCTGCATTGTTCGATAAAAGCCTTTTATAACGAAATTTCCATTTTCTAACAAAGAACCAATTACAGCGAATAAATTTGGCATCGTTTTACTAAATAAATATGTTTTCTTTTGATGTGCACAAAGAAAATGTGTGGAGAGACGCTGAAAAAGATCTCAGAGAAGACCGCAGCCGAATGGTCTATTATATTCGCATTTGTAAGAGGCATTACGTAGCTGGATCCCTCTACAATATAAAAATGTAATTACAAGTGGGAACTTGGAGGCACTTAAATATAGATTTACCCTTTGAAGAGCGATTTGATGGAGGCGAAAGGTGTGAGATCCATCATATCTCGATTGTACCCTCTCTCAATTATTCCCCTCCTCACAACTGATAACTTCATTCATTTTTCAAGTTGTCTGACGCGTATTTAGACATCTTTTTGATGGTCTTTGTTGGGTGAACACTTTACAAATTTTGATTCGAGAGGACACTTTAAATGTGAAGAAAAAATTACCTATGTTGACAAACTTTGCTCTTAGTGTATATACAGGCACCTGCATTTTTAATGCATTTATACTTGTATACTTACTAAGATTCTGTTAACTTTATTTTCCTACAATTAAACTAATTAAGTTTATTACCAAATCCATAAGTTCTATTTTTAGCTAAGCGTAGTCGGTTGTAATGAAACATTACCCTTTTAAACTAGAGTCATGCCAGTCCTTGCCCCTGACCGTTTTCCCATACGTCACAGCCATTTTACATCATCTCATCTCCCTAGAGTTGATGCGTTACTTGATACACGGATTCTATGGACTACACTATGAAAAAGTAAACACCCGTCAAGTGCGTCGGTAACACTTCTTAGAGGCGACCATCGCAGTCCTCAAGGGTAGCAAACCTCTGTGACCGAATTAGAACGAGACTCTTAGGTACTAACAAATACTAACTGTCCAAGTCCTCATACTTACTAACAACCTAACCAACTAGGTAATGTTACACCGTCTGCTAACAGAACTAGCCACCCTAGTCCCCTTTGAGTCTTGTCTTGTATTAGGTCGGTCACAGATTTCATGGGAGGCACCGGAAGGGTGGTGCTGAACTACCATAAAAAGGGACGGAGAAATAAATTAATATTTATGTATGTTGCGACTTGTGGGTTATCTAAGGATAAGTCTTTATAAAATAGATTGTGAAATGTTAATTAATACAAGTTTAAAAAATATGCGTTGATAAAACTAAATTAAATGTAACTTTGACAAATTGTTTGAAAGCCCATTGTGTTGACAAGCTTAATATAACCTAATTAGAAGTGAATTATGAGGATATAATTAATTATTTAAATGTAGTGTCAAATATCAAATCAAATATTCACGACACAAATAGCTCTGGTGTTTCGCTTCAGTAACTATTAGGAGAACATCAAGTAATTAGGTCGTATACAAGTGCCATTCGCGGTCGCGCACTAAGTGCAGGGCGCGCGTAGCACTCAAGAGGCGCGTATATTGATGACAGGATTGAGACACTAATATTACCTATGTCAAAATGGTAGGTATACTTCAGAAACACGAACAGCAACACTACAATGCTATGTTAGTTAAGTTGGTTTCAATCCATTAATGGCCCATTACTGAGCACAGCTCTCATCTCACCTCGAACCGTGGTTTTTAATAACTACCTATAGCAAACAACACTACTTTTTTTTATTAGAATAAAAGTTGCTTTATTTCATCGAGATATAAGTACTAACCTACTACTTATATCTCGATGCTTTATTTACTTTATATTGAACTAAAAATTATTATTTTGGTATACCTAAGTACTTCCCTTGTGTATCATAATAATATTAAACAAAATTAAATGTTTTTTCTTTGAGTCTTTTTTATTTTAAATCCTTTTACAGGCAATTTTTATTCATCATTAAATTGTCACCCTTTTGAATTTATTTTAATATCACGTTTGATTTTCCTAACAAACGTATTAATTTTTTTTATGAAATTGACATAATTAATACTTATCACATTTTAATATTTTTTTACACTCAATTTATTGTATTAATTTCAGAGATTGTTTGAAAAAATAAGTCCCCTTTTGGTAATAAGATTACCGGTTGTACTTAGGACATCCCAACTTGTCCATCTCAGTTTGGATGACCAAGCCTAGCTCAATGTGTACCTACCTAGTCCAATTCACTTACATTTCAGATAGTGCACAGTATAGCTTAGAGATGGCGCTCATTCGAATAAGTTTAGTCAAAGATTATTAACTATTGTTTCTTTTTAGCGTAATAAATGATTTGATTTCTTCTCGGTTTCAATTAAAGAAAAATAAATTATTATTGTTTGATACCTTGACAACAAAATAATTTCTTTATCTTTTTGGTGTTTGGTTTATGAATTTATTCAAAAGATGGCACCTTTTTTTCGAAATGCATGAAACTGAAAGATGAACAATCTTACCTATTTCAATAAATGTTGTAGTAAATATTTAATATACCTACGTTAATTTGTACATTATGTACTTACATACTGAATGTGTGTTTTAAAACAACTTACATACGACAGTGATATAATACGAAATAATGTAATATTTAGTGGGCAAGAGTGTACCTATGTTCCAAATATAGGTAAGTACATACATAGGTACATTCTACTCAAAAGAGATAGCTAAAGGTGAACAGGATCAAAGGAGATTCTCCATTCAGAGAAAAAATGGAGATGGCGTTCATTTGAAATTGTCACACTTCAAACCAAAGAAAAGTAAAACCACCGGTTTACCTTACGGTTTAAACAGGGGTTCAAACAATATTTATGTTAATATGATACCTAGTATATACCTACTTTGTCGTAACAGATGACAACTTTTTTCTTAATATTCATCACAATCATCAAAATAAGGTGTTGGAGCTACTGCTCCGTTATCCCAATACATTACTATGTATGATAGCGATCTCAACGTAATGCAATTATAATGATATATTTTTTGGATTTGTATAATTATTAGGTATAGTAAAATTCGATCAAAACAATAAAAAATAATAAATTTGGTATATTATACAAAACAATAATTATGACAAATACTTATAACAATATTATACATAGGTAGTTAGATTAAAAGATAAAATAAGATAGAGAAAAAGGTAGCCTAAGTATGAACATTCTCCTTTTTGAAAATCAATGATTAAATACTTCGTAAGTAGAAGTGAGAAGTTTTATACACTGAGGATCCAGGAAACGAAAGACGTCACTCTCGCGTATGCTGCGGGGTGCCCAGCGGCACAGCCGTCTGCTGCACCGAATGAGGTTACACCAATCTGTAAAATACCGATTGGGATGCAGTTTTAATAGCAGTAATATAGGTATAATGTGGCTGTCTAGTAAGCTTAAAGTACCATTCAGTATTAGTTTCGTTTCAATCGGTCCACAGACAAATGAGTTAATTAAGTAAATAAAAAAACTTGTGTTAACATTATGTTATTTTGGAAATAAAATAAGTTTCCCGAATCGAAGCGAGGGAATTTTATCAGTGTACAATAAAGTTTAAAGCAGAGATTAAATATTTAGTGTACTAGTTAAATCTCTTGAATAAAAGGGTATTGAACAGAAATGTTTCAAATTTAGCACTTAGTTTTACACTAGTTGTTAGATCAAAAGCATAGTTCACATTTAGTTTGCAGCTGATTTGCGGTTTAAATACCTTCTGAGCGCTCGTGGTGGAATAGATAAAAGGAATCATTAATCCCGTGTTGATTAAGTTGATTTGACACTCCACGCTCCATTACCTCTGTATTTGTATTACATTTTTTATGATTGAAGCATGTGAAGTTTATGGCGTATTAATTGCTGGTTTTTACTATTGTATGAGACCAGTCTTTTTAATCATCGCAAGCCTTAACTGCCCCGCTGCTGAAATCGGGTTTCCTCTCACAGTGGGGTACAGGCCATAGTCAGCCAGCGTGGTGGACGCTGGCCATGTGCAGATTGGTAGACTTCACAGACCTTTGAGAACATTACGGAGAACTCTCAGGTGCCCAGGTTTGTGATATGTGATGGAGAAGGTGTGACATATTAATAATAGGTATTCATGTATCTTCTATTTTTTTTATTAATTTATGGCAGCAAACGAGCATGCAGCACCTCCTTCCGCTGCCGCCCATGACCACTGTGACCGACTTAGAACAAGACTCATATGGGGACTGGGATAGTTAGTCCGGTTAGGTGACGGTGTTAGAATTATGATTATTATTCTATGTTTCTAACGTAATATTTTTAGCTTATTGAAGATCTTATTAAAAATATATTGTTTAAACCTCTATGAACAGAGTGGACTTACCAAGATTCTTCTGCCACCGCTGTTGACCACAAGAGGACCACCAGAATCACCCTGGCACGTCCCGCGACCACCTGCTCCGCTTGTGCAGATGTTGGAGTTGTGAACGAATGGGCCGAAGACAGCAGCACACTGAGCATTCGTTATCACTGGAAGGCTTACTGAACTGAGACGCTGGTTTACACCAATGTTGGCACCTATGAGAAGATCACACAATTTTTGGTTTCAGTAGGTAAAAATTAGTAGACGCGACACGCAGACCTGTTTGGCCATATTTGGGTCTGGAATACTAAAGAAACCTAAGTCGGCAGATGAGGGTATCGTAAGAGGCCACAAAAGTCCACTCCCCTTCTTGTGGTAAGACTTCGCACACTGATTTTATTATCAATATTATTATTATTTATTATTCGTACAGGTTACAGGTATTATTTATTATCTTTCCGTGAAGTCTAACTGGCTAGCTACTTCTACTTGCTACCTTCTACTGGCTACCTTCTATTTTGAGCCAGCTACTAAACGAATTGTGGCGTTCCGGCTGGGGTCTTCTAAGCCAGTACTTTTTCCTGTCTTTTTTTATTGGCCGACAATGCATGAGCGATGCCTTTGGTGTTACTGGAATCCACAAGAGATGGTGATCACTTACCTACGATCAAATGGCTCGTATGCTTGTTTGTTGTTTGTTTGCATAAAAAAAACGGCCCGCTTAATATATAAGTCATCCTTGCCATTATTTTTCCGACCTATTACTTTAATTTATTATAATTATAAGTATATCTTTTCCCCGCGGCTTGCCAAATTTCAGCTTCTTGCGTTTAGTAGTTTCGGCTGTGCGTTGTCTGTCAGTCACTCAGTAACGCAAGAGTTTTATTGTAAATATATTTATACTCGTATATAAGTTGGTACGTAAAACTTTACCGTCTGCGGTGCGGCCAAATCCAGAGGCATATCCAACCCAGCCGGCAAAGTTCATCGACAGTTCGTTCTGGTTAGGAAGAGCGATTGGCTGAATCACATCTGAAAGTTTTAAAAGTTTTTGTATAGTCAAGAAAAACGAATAGATATTTTGATTTTAGAAATGAGCTCTTGTTAGCGTTAGTCGTAGTCAAAGAGGTTGTTATAAAATATGAATTATATGCGAGTCATCATTGCAACACCCGTCCCACTGCTGGGCTCGGATCTCCTCTTAGTGTGAGGGGTTCAGGCCTTAGTTGACGACGCTGTTCACATGCAGATTGGTAGATTTCATACTTCTTTGAGAACGTTATAGAAAACTCTCAGGTGTGCAGGTTACTCACGTTGTAGCAGTGTGAGATTATAGCATTATTCTTAAAAAGGTTAATTTTCACAAATTGATATAAGAGATATCACGTTACCTTGCGTGTGGTAACTATTTGGCAATATATTTCAATTACATCATTGCTAGACTTACTTGTAAACGGAACCTGGTTGATACGAAGTACCGCAATGTCATTAGCAGCAGTTTGAGGATTCCAGTTAGGGTGGATGGCTATGTTGTTTGTGGCCTGACGATTGCCCCCACTGAATATGGTGTTGGAGCCAAGGACCACAGTGAAAGACTGTGCGGTGATAGTCCCATCGCTATGGCAGTGGGCGGCGGTGACCACACGATTGGCTGAGATTAGAACACCGCCACAAACGGAGGTCAGCACCCACATAATTTGGATGACTAAACCGGCCTGAAAGGTGAAAATTATTTTAAACTATTAAGAAAGGAAGAAAGAGATGTTAATTTCTACTAAGAAATTGTTAACGACATGGTAATTTGACAAGTTGACCTGTAAACTAAGAAAAGCTTAAAAATTAGGTTTAATATGTTAATAGCCTGCTAACGTGTACGTGTTTGTGTATGTATGTGTTATTTTATTAGCTACTAAGTAACTTCACTGTTATCAAAGATAGCGAAACGATGGTAAATGCAAAAAATGACTTTCATAAGCATTGACTTATTATTACTATGGACGTCGGGTCCGCGCTGAAGAATGTCCGAGCCTAATGAACAACAAAACGCAAGGAGAGAAACAATTCCGCGTTCACGACTGCAATCAAAATTAAACCGTGATGTAATGATTTTAGTGCCTAAATTACCTTGTTAACATTTCTATTCTTGCAATGGCTGGCGTTCACGACTGCAATCGAAATTAAACCGTGACGTAATGATTTTAGTGTTTAAATTACCTTGTTAACTGCATGACATGACATGACATAACTGACTGGGACATTTTTATCGCGATTTTAGTATGAGATTAGATGTCCATAGTAATAATAAGTCAATGTTCATAAGTAAATTAAAAATACCTACATGAAATAAATGATTTGAGTTTGATAAGAGTTTAGGGTTTGTTAAGCTAAGCTCTATACAATATCTTCATCTTCGACCTTTGCTAGCTAATCGCGAGTCCAAAGGATAGGCTTGCAGTTATTAGTAGTTAAGGAGACTATTTTAATTTTTTACTCGTCTCTTACCTGAAAGGGAAACTGCGAGATATCGGTGATTTGCCCTCCAACGATTCTGCCCGTACCTCCAAGCTTAGCCTGTTCTTCTAATTTCCTTATTCTCGCGGCTTCTGGGATACCGATTCTTCTGTGATAGTCGGAAACCGACAGATCTTCGAGCGAAGAAATCTGTGCATTTGTGGCTAAAACTAAGCCTGCGACTACTAAAAACAACTTCATATTGACGTAAATTTCTTACTAACATAAAATATAGTTTTTTTTGTTATTTATATAGGGCTGTTGCAATCTATGAAAGTCATCAATAATAGATTGCGAGGATTACGATTATACGATACTAAAATCCCAATCGCGTTAAATAATCCGATTGGGAAATTTTGATGAATGATTTTATGAATGATATTAATGAATTTTCATTAATTAACATTCATAATGACCTTAATGAATGGTTCCGCCCTTAACATTGTTTGTATATCTATTTATTTATGTATTACGAGCCTGAACTACCAGTAAACTGCCAGAAACACCTTCTTACACTATCACTTATGTTTACAACTAGGTGTTTACCGCGCCTAGAACAAAAATAAATCTTAGTACTTAGGTACGGTACTTTCAGCCATACCTTAAAACTGATATTCAATTTTCAAATTCTTTTGATCGGATTTTAAAAAAGACAATTTTCAATAAACACTTTTTGTTTAACACACTTGAAGTATCTGTTACATAAACCATTTTTAACTTGTTTTTACGCTTACATGGTCATAACATTTATCAAATGTCACAAATATCTGCCATGCCCGGGAATAAAACCCAAGCCCCCACTACGCAGACAGAGTTTGCTAGGAAGACGTTAAAACAGTTTCTTGTCAGTCAATATTAGAATTTATCAAGTCGAAGATCGATCAATCTTTGTATTAATATAAATGAATCATCCGTCTTTACACTCTTTGTTAGTTAATTAAGCATTATCCAAGCCTAGTTATCACTGCATAAAGAACGTGGAATAATTGCATAATAATGCGTAAATGTAAGTCCGGACTGCGATTCACGGACGAATATTTCACAGAAGCTGAAATCAAAGGGAGTTCATTAGAGGCCGTCCGTAGCTGCATTTGAATGCAGATAAAATTGAAGTTTGCGAGCTTTGCTGGAACAAGGGATTATCTTTCATTTTATAATTTTATTTTACTACACACATGTGGGTCGATGTGAATAATAAAATAGATACGTGGGTTGCTCGAATATATTGCTGTTTTATACCTATATGTTACTGATAATAATAATCATAATCACAATTATCATATTATGCGTATACATAGGACAAGTCATCATAAAGTGTACATCAAAATTAGAACACTATGAAATGAGAAACTTTATTCAGATGATATTATTATGGTAAAATTCTAAGTCATCGATGTTTATTATACGTATTTCTGAAAAACCGTAATATATCCCATAACAATGATTTCAGAATGTTTGCTTGTGTGTTTGTTCCCGCTTACTGATTACTGAATCTCGGAAACGGCTTACTGATTAATATACATAGGTACATAGTTTTGTAACTTTACATTTTAACTGTAACGGGTTCTCACGATCTTTTATTATTTATATCGCCACCGCAGTCTCAACGTCCATGCAATTGGGTCGAAATATCGGTAGGTATAAATAATAAAGATCGTGGGAACCCGTAACAGTTAAAATGTTTAGTGACCGCGATAATAAAAGTTTAAAAACTTTACATTAATTTCAAAAAAGGTATTATGTCCATTTAAAGAATCCCGTCTTTTAATTTAATTTCATTTCTCTAATTACTATCGCTAAGTAAGGTCGAAAAGATAATGTTACATAGTTATTACAGTAAGAGACAGGAATACTATCTATAGAACAAAAAGGGACTATCCGCGTTGTTGTACCATAGCGCTACTAAGTCATTCATGACGCCCTCGGGTCCGTCTGAGAAACGCCTCCGACCCAGATCTGTGTGCACATTTACACTTCGTGGCAAAGAAACTCATCTAAAGAAACAGCTTTAATCGAAAAAGTACAAAGAACATCTCCACAGTTAAACAAAAGTTACTCGCTCATATCTCTTAATCAATTTGAAAATCATTTTTAACCCCCGACACAAAAAGGTGTGTGTAAGTTTGACGTGTCTCTGTGTCTGTGTATCTGTGCATGTTAAATTTGTTTACACAGAACTATAAGAATATTGGGTATTTATCATCTATCGAAAACAATAGTTTTAAGCAGACACAGCCACAAGTCTTGAACGTTACAATGCGTAAGTAAACTTGTTTAATAATGAAGTTAATTAACATTAATTAAATAATTACCAAAGGATTTTTTATAAATTAATATATTATGTGTCGATAGAAAAACCCATACATACACGACACTCATACACTGACACGGTTACAGGTATTTATATGAGTGTTTTAGTGTGTAGAGTAATCAGTAAATGTAAAAAATACGAAGAAGCCATTTAGTATAGTGTCAGCTTATCACTTAAATAAACTGTAGGTAAGTAATACAATCTAGAACCTTAGAAATCTTAACGAAATTGCTGGTCTTTTCCCCGCCCGAGGCTGACGGTTCAGAAAATTCGAGCGGTTAAGATCATTTACTTTAGTAGGGATCTCTGTGCCAAATCAATGGGAATTAGATCTTAAGCACGGCAGTATTTCTTCTAATTCTTTAACGTATAATCCTATCAACGGTCAATCAGTAATTTATTAAATATAAAGAGTTATATTTTGCTCCTATACTTTATTATCGGTACACATCTGCCCTGGCACATCTGCCCCGGCCGGGAATTGAACCCGGGACCCTTCGCTTCGCAGGCAGGGTCACTACTAACTGGGTACTATTAAATATAAAGGGCTACCTCCAGACTATTCAAATATTTCCTGCATAGTATATTGGAAAGCTTAGTCCATGGTGTCCCAGATTCTATTCTTGGCTGGGCTGATATTTATGTGAGGAATAATGAGTGATAGCGGAGTGGACTGAACGCTGGACTCCCAAAGACAGTGCCTGGCTTAGAAACCTCTACGCACCACTAATTTGAAAAAAAAATATCAAATTAGAAATGAATTATCACTTGCTTCAATATAATAAAACATCTTAAGGAAACCTGTATACGAGAGATTTCTTCATAATGTTCTCATAAGTGTGTGAATTCTACCAACCTGCACTTGTCAGCGTGGTGAGATCGATCTATGTGACCGAAACACACTACTACTAGTCATGAAATAGACGATTACAATTTTAAGTTTGCGGAGATTGTAATTGGTTTGGAGTTATTTGATTCAACTTTTTTTTATCTGTTTTTACTTTTCTTCTTTGCTTTGATTGGTATTTTGTTCAGTTCCCGCAATGGCGACATTGAATCTCATTACCATGCATTTCCGTTTTCCCTAGTTTAGGACATTGAAGATTTGCATCTAATGGTTGGAGTCTTAAAAATAAAGAAAAAGGTTTGAATGATAATCAGGTACAATATTGTCTTTGTCGAACAAATCCCTTTTCTCTACCTATTTCCATGACCCATTTTCTTGTCAACTTTTATTATTCATCCTGTCTTCAACGCTGGCCACGGGTCTCTCCTCATAGCTGAGGAGGAAGCGTACTCTACCTCGCTGCTTCAGTGCGGATTGGTGGAGGGGTTAGTGACAAACCAAAGTGTCGGAAGTGTTTATGTTGCCCGAAGGTCATCGACATGGCTTAACGATGGATATCTAACGATAATAACCGGACCGACGGCTTTACGTGCTTGTTGAAGCACGGAGGCGCATAAGGATTTTTTGCAATAGTGGTCATTAGGTTTCATTAATTTTTCCAAGTATTCGCTCCCTGGTTATAATTTTAAAACAGTTACCTATCGTTTTGCAAACGGCAAAACGCAAATTCAGAATGCTGTATCATATTTAAATCCACTGCAAAGCTTATACTTAATACTGATATAAACCTACTTGAGATTCTGTGTGCCGCAAATCCTCTTTCGCACAGTATTAGCGGATGCAAGGAAGTGCAAAATTCGTAAAAAGTAGGATCTCCTCTGTTTTTACAAAAGAAATGTAAAAGGAGATAATACAAAACGCCGGCGGGCGGACGTCGCGTAATCCGGATGTGGGGACCAAGCCCGGGAACATGGAAATCTGTGGAGACTTCTGTACATTACAAACAATTTTACTTTATTCTATGTGTTGTGCTTCTATTTCCGCATGAGAATCCCGCTGCTCAGTCTTTTAATTATACGAGGGATGATCAAAAAGTTTCCTGAAATCAATATTTTTAATCTGTATTTCAGAATAGCCAAATATTTTTGATGACATATTTATCCATAATAGTTGTGGCAAATATTGGAGTGCTAATTATTATTTATTTTTAAGTATTAAAAATAGTTTCCAAGCATTCACTTTGAAACTATTTCTCTGTATCTCTGAAATTATAAGGTTTAATTAATCCTTTTAAAATCATTTAACTAAAGCTCATTTAAGTTTTTATACTAGTTATTTAAATACTTTGTGTTATTGTCCATGAGCTTATATTTTAATACGGTTTTAAAAAATATTACAAACAATCACACATTTATTTGATAAACAAAATTTCTCGGATCTCCTAAAAGAAATAACAATTATTATCATAATAAAAATAAAACAAAAAATGTTGAAAGTTTGAATTTAATGTGAAAAGTACTTAGGTAGTTGAGCACAAAAGCAATTTACACTTGCCGCTCCATTCTTTCTTTGTTTCCTTAGGAGGTCAAGTTTAAAAGAGGTTGCACTAAATTTTCCTCACTGACGACAAATCTACAATAAAATTCTGGGGCACTATATTGTTAGTATTGTTATAGAAAGAGAACTTCCTATCAGATAAAGTGTTCTGTAAAATATTTTTATATTTTTAAAGTTTTAAAATGTATACGAGCCGAGTGCGGCTGCTGACCTTACATTTCTAAATTAATATGACATTTGTTGTGTTTTATTGATGTGTTTTTGCGGGTAAAACTGAAACTGGTAGGTACCAGTGTTTTGGTAAGTAACATTGTTTCATAAATAATAAAATTAGAATGTCGGTAGACTTAGATGTTTTTAAATGTTAATTTGTCTGTCACGGGAAGTGTGTCCGTGAAATGGAAATACTCAATATCAGTTAGAATGGACATTCAGGCTTAATGAATAATACTTTTGGTTCGGTAAACGTAAAGTGTGAATAAAAAAATAAGTGAAAAGCACCAAACAAATTCGGAACAGATATACCTACTTAGGTATGGCTTTGTTTGCCTTTGGAAAGACTAAAATAACTAAAAGATTTTGAGTTTTACCCTTTATCATCTGTGCTTAATAGCTGTCGGATTAATTATAATTTTTATCACAAATTGTCTCATTTCGATAAGTAAAACAATGTCGTTATCGGTGATGTACATAATATTTAAATTATTTCCGAACAAGACGTTTATTATGTACTACCGATTGTTCCTATTTTGAAGCAGTATCAAGCTGATTTCATGATGAAAATACATGTTTTTTTTATCGATTAAAAAGGAGTTTATCAATCCATTTTTATCAATTCAAAAAATGTTACAGCTTCCAAATCAATATACAACATGTAGGTGTACACCGATCTCAAAAAAATGTATGTCCCTAATAATTATAACTTAGATTAAAAGTAAATTAATTTTGAAGTTACTTTTTTGAAGTTGATTGTATTTTTCTTTATTTACATTTTCTTAAGGTTAATGAAGACTTCTCAGTGGAAAATAGTTTTATAAAGGCAACTCCAACAACTTTGGATAAAAGATAAGTAACGAAAGTACCAAAATATAAATCGACCAAGTTTCGTTTGGGTATGTTCCCATGTGTACGGTCATTCCAAAGCTTCCATTCCAATCTAATCTGAATTGAAGCCTGGCGTAACCCTGTTCTTTATGGTTTGTGCGTTTGTAGTAATTGGTTTATTTGCCGATGACTTATTGAAATATGCATGTAGATTTTTGACGTAGACTTGATAACGATATTTTACTCGCTGTTACGCACCAAGTGAAATGGAGCTTTAAGTACAAGCACAAGGCGTAAGTTACGGGTGTAATTTCGTATTGCCGTAGCATATCGAAAAAATATGATAGGAAGGTTCAAAATAGATTACCATAGATATCTTGGCTTCAACCCATTGATGGCCCACTACTGAGCACGGGTCTCTCTTCATACCTGAGGAGGCCTAGAGCATACTCCACCACGCTGCTCCAGTGCGGATTGGTGGAGGGGTTAGTGGCCAACCCAACTGTCAGAAATTTTTAAGCCACCCGAAGGTATCCGACATGGCTTAACGATTGCTACCATTTGGTTACCATTTGGTAACAACCGGGACCGACGGCTTTACGTGCCCTCCGAAGCACGGAAGCTCTCAAGAAATTTTGCCACTAGCAGTCACCCATCCAACTACCGACCGCGCCCGCTGTTGCTTAACTTTGTCGATCACTTAAGAGGGGGTATAAAGCTAGGAAAAAATCAAATTCAACGGTACTGATAAATGGAACAGACATGTCAAAATCCTAGAGCTATAAAGACAATTAATGTATTTTATTTAAATAATTCGTAAATTATACATTTGATTTAGAAATCGATCTACAAATCCCTACGTGATACTAATTAGCGTAACATATTAAAATATTGACTCAAAAACATGCACCATATTGAAAAAAAATTGATTTTAGTTGAAAATTAGACCTAACTTTGTGATTTTTTTCTATCGAGAAAATTTAATTTTTTTATGTTTTTGATTCTTACATTCACTCAATAATATAATGAAGTTTATCTATGTCCTTATTCAGCTTCTTGAAACTTGATCTACTACTGTAAAAATTGAATCTACGATTGCCAATTTTGCTTTATACCCCCTCTTAAGATCGACAATGTTATGCCGGGCTATGAGCGCTTCCGAGTCGCCGGGCTATGAGCGCTTCCTTAGATATCTACTTATCATAAAATGACCTGTAGCCGTAAAAAGACTTATTTTGTTTCGAGTGTATGTATTAAGGCACAGTTGTCCCGAAATGAAGCGAGAGCGATTAAAAGTTAAAAATATATAATAACAAACAATATTCTTAAAAATGAAAATGAAGGTAGGAAATTTCGTTTAAATTTGAGATGTAGGGCAGTTTTTGTTACAACTCGAGCTAGGGGAAAGCTGCTAGTTGGTCGGTGTGGGGCTAAGGCACCTGGTGTTTACTACTTTAATTACGTTACCCATTAATCCAAGTCACAGAACAGGGGTTGTCGACAGAGACGGATTGGTTCGTTTCAATATTTCAACTTTATGGGCCACTACGAGTATGCAACGTCACAAACATTGTTTAGTAACTGCACGATGTGTTTTCGTGGATCGTTTTATTCATGACGGCTTTACTATGTAAAAGTTTAATTAATATATTTATTCAACTGAATCGTATTATAATAAATATCTGAACGATTACGTAGAAAATATTATAAAAAAACCGTCCGTTGCCTTAACAATAATTTTTAGATTTATTGTCTGTCTGTAGTATCGTGCGTTGGTTCCCATTAATCTCAGAAAGGCTTAACTAGCTGTTGTGAGTTTGGGGTAACATCATTGTTTTTTTTCAATCAAAATAAAATATATGTCTACTAAAAGAGCTCCGTTGAAACGTTTTTACCAATAGGGGTAATTGGGTACTTAGGTAGAGGTGTCCCCAAGCGAAAGCGGGGCAGTAACTAGGAACATAACTGTGACAAGACTAAGTAATAGGTATAATTTTACTGGTTTTCTTATTACTATCATAATTTGCGACATATTTGTTTATTTTATTCTTGAACAAGTATGGAATTTTGAGATAAGAGTAAATAAATAAAGTCATAAAGAAAAGAAAGAAATAATTGTGAATTAGTACATAAAATGACTATTACTTCAGTTTTGATATAGACGACATAAAAGTAAACCCGTTAGGTATAGTGTATGCAGTGTATGTAACTCATCTTACACTCATCCCCTGCACGTCTACCGAGGTTCTTGCTAGTGCTGTGAAACCAACAGCCGTGTAATGACCCTTCCACGTATTTTCTACGCTTTTCAACGCTTTTATGTATAAATTATATCCCTTTGCATTCACGTCGAGCATAAAAGTACCTTTGCATTTATTTTCCAACGTTTACTTTTTAGATAATCATAAGAATATACCTACTTGTGGAAATGAAATGGGGGAAACCTTATATGGGTGTAATTTAGGCAAGCCGGAGTTGGAAAGTTAAATACGTCGTTAAGTGTGTTTTAAAAACGTAATTGTTGAAGTCTGTTTTAATTTGGGATGCAGAAGATTTTTTGGCAGCAAATAGAACAAAAGTTTCGTTGCTTAATTTATTGGAGTGGGGAATGTAGGCTCCAACTTACCAGGGAATATAAAAACGGCCAGGGATTAAAGGTTCCGTTCGGGGCCAAAACTAACATAATCCGACAGTTTCCCGGTGTAGGTAAGTACGAGTAGCCGACTACACACACTATTCTTGCGAATACAGAATAAAAATAAATTTTCATTGATTTTATTTTTCATGATTCATTTTATTATGTATAATCGTGAACGTTTCGTCCGTTTTCGAGGAAGAAATTCACATTTTATTGTCACAAAGCGTGTCGAAATGAAGGTTATACAATGCGGTTTAAAATAAAGCCGTAATTTTATCCTCGTAAGTAGATAATAGGGGCCGCAATCTCACCCGGGAGTAATGCCAGCAAATCACGACGTTTTTGTGTACGGCCAACGTGGAACAAAAGGATAACACGAGGCGTGATTACTCAGGCAGCACGTTTGCATGTCATGACTGTAGTGAATTACTGGCCACCAACACCGTAGCTTTTTCAGGTGAGTCCGACAAAAATGTTTTTGCTCACTTTACGTAGAATGCGCCGCCCGGGCCAGCGCCGTTAACCGTGTTGTAAACATGCGCTGACATGTTTGGAATAGGGACTCTGTGGATTCCTATACTCTGTGTTTGCTTACAAAATGTTTTGTTTTTTTAGGGACACGCTCCGACGATCCACTGGCACGGTTTCCTCGTTTTAATGCTGTGACGGATTTCTGGACACAATTCTTAAATCGAGTGGAAACACACTTCTAAGCTGCGTTACTAACGAGGAAAATAGGTTTTTTTTATTTTTGTGTAAGGAGATAATTAAAAAAATGTAGTATCTTTTAAGCATTATTTATATCAATAACCCTTTAGATACGCAAAAACGACTGTGTTTATTAGTTTAACATGTGTACTTAAGTATCCGTTTATTTATCAGTATATTTGTGTCTGTCTACACTTTACACTACAGTATCGTAGCTTCTGACCGTTTATCCGTATGTATCGATTTATATCCAGCTTTTTTGTTTGTATGGAGACTTATTGATTCAGTGTTTAGACCATGATTGAAGAAAATCTGTTTAGCTGTTTTAATATGATGAGCTCTTTTCCCTCTGTTAAAAGATGCTACTGGTCAATTGCTACTGGTCTAATTGATTCAAAACTCAGTATTTTGCGTTCAAAATAGTATAAGGTGCAATAACGTATTCTGAAGATATAAGTAAAGCAATATTTGGTAATAACGATGTTAAAAATAAAGATGTGTAAGTTGCAATAAGAGATACGTGTTCGATTACCTTTATTAGAAATGCTACAGCAATAACATTTAGTTCCAGTATAAAAGTTATGTTAGGATTTACATTTTTGCATTGCCCTTGGTCCCAATTATTGTCTATCACGACTTAAAGTTAACCATTCTCTTGTTTGTAAGGTCGATGTGGCCAAATCAATTTACGGGGTCATAATTTGTTTGTATTTGTATATACTGTACTTACTACCATTTGGTAAGTTTTTAACGAGTGCACGAGCCAGATGGTAAGTAGACACCGTCCCCCATAGACGTTAGTAACACTAAACGCGTCACCGATGTATTACTTGCTATAAAGGAAGAAGGAAGTAAGAAAGCATCTACTAGCTTTCAAGCTTCCAATCGGAACACAAGTTCTTTGCCGGCTGACTCAAGCAATAGGGTAAGAGCTAACCAGGCGAGCTTCACGGAAGCTAAATTACCATTTATTAATAATAATAATATTATAATCCTTACGTGATCAACAATTTTGACAGGACTCAACAATATTCATACTAGAACTTTAAGCAATTTTAATAATAATTTCAAATAACTATAATAATAAGCACAAAGGACATGATGCAATTGTATAGTACCTACATTGATACAGGTAAATTACACGAACAAGCTCAAAGGCATACCTAAGCCCTATGAAGGCTCTAACAATAACGAACAAATGATTTATTTGTTTCAAAATGTATTTATTTAAATGAACGCCAACTCAGTGAACACTTTTAAATTATTAGTAATAAATCCAATTAACGCAGAAGATACATAAACGTAGAAGATAGATACATGCTATTATAATTATAGGTCAAAGACAACAAAATCAAAGGAGTAAACATAAAAAATCGTAATAAAAATAAAGAAATCACATTAAAATTTCAATGTACCTACATTGAAATTTTAATGTGATTTTAATGTGATGATTTTTAATGTGATGTTCAGATTACCTAATCTGAACATGTTAATTCACAATTTTTAATCAAAATGAATCACATGGTCAAATCATACTCGCAACACACATCCTTGAATCAAAACTGTCATTGATGTTTATTTTAGAAATTGTCCTAAGAGATTTCGTTTGTTTTGTATCGGCCTGTTTGTGCTTACATATGGCACATGTTGTACCAGGGCGCGCAGTAAATTCTATACTTCGCCAACAAATCCGAGTGGAGTTGTTGCGCCAGTGTATTTAGGTCAGGTTTGGAAAGTGCCACTTTCAAATACGGTTTGTTCTAGTTCCTCCCTACTTCAGTAAAAATGTTTACTTTGTAAGATCGAAGCAAACTAAAGGGATTTAGTTTATGATGACAAAAAATATAGGAGAAATGGAATTGCGAAATAAACAATGCTTCATTCTGGAGTCTAATGGAGACGACTTTGGACAAATGTTTAAAATAAAAAAGTAGTTTAACTATTAGTATTAACACCTTTATATACCCCTCACATTGTCAGGGGAGACCCGTGCCCAGCAGTGGGACAGATATGGGTCGTGATGATGATGATGATGATGATGATGATTAACACTCTTTAATCAGAGTTGGACTAAAAAGCAAAACATAAAAAACGATCTTTTAAACGACGATTTACCTGTTGGAACCTAAGCTACGAGTATGTTATCATTTCTTAAATATACTGTTATAATCTGTGCTCACCTTCGAGATCCATCTTAGACCTGGTCTGTGGTTCCACAGTCTTGCAATTAAACCAAAAGTTAAGGTGTATTCTGGTAAACATTGCTATTTCGGTTCCAGTTAACGTAAAATATAGTTGATTATTAGTTTATTACATATTGTCTTATTGGGGCAATCACCTTAAAAATAAATATTTTAAACAGTGTATAGATGGTGATATTTCCATAGTACCTTTTGTAAATTCTTCTTGTTAAAAACAAGCAAAGTTGCACTAGGTTACGTTATTTAGGTGAGTTCTATAGAGTTTACTCGTATTTCCAGCATTTCAGCAGAAATATTTACTTTGAGCGAAGCCAAGGTAACCCAATTAGGGTTAGGAACTTTTCTTGCTAGTTTCCCACCTTCGGAACATACATGCGATTACACAGAGCTAAGGCACAATCTTAGAGACCCATACTACTGAAAGATTTTATGAATGATGGATACATTTGACAAAATCATTACTTGCCGCAAAAAATAACAATTAGGTACCTTGTATAAAATACAATTTACTGGTCCAATATGTACATACATTATTTTATAGATATAATAATAAATGTTCTGCACGACAGACACAAATGTATGTATATGTTATATAAATAGATAAAGACAAGAATTTCCCACCTGTTTTACCCTTTCCCCCACGCCTCAATATTCTTCCTGTTCTTATTCCCATAGACCTCAAATCAAATTAACTCAAACGTAAATGAAAATCCTATCCTTAAATTGTACTGCGTAGGTACTAAATTCGATGCGAATCTGGACGTTTTTATTTTATTGATAATTATTAATTGAATTACTCTTTTTAAACCTTTGGAGAAATTATGGAAGAATGGTTTATGCGATTTTTGACGAATGAAACTATCCACATACAATATAACACATATATAATTATTTCGACAGCCGAATACACTACTCACTATCAACTAGTACAAAATCTGTATTTTTTGCAACTAATCTAAAACGTCTTCGAAGTATAGCACAATAAAATTGTGACAATACTGGACTTGTGATCAAACGATCTTGGGTTCGAGTCCAATCGAGGCACTTTGAATAATTAATGTACGAGTGTGTTTTTGTCTTGTGTATTGCATGGCACCACAACACAGTCAAAATAAACGTCAAATCGGAATCTATTTTACTGTCTTTAGTACTTATAAAGCTTTGAATATTATACTATGTATATAGATTAAGGCGCTAAATAAAGCTTTAACGCAAGAAGTTATTGTTGTGCTTGTATTATTAGTTATGTTTATAGTTATACTAAGATAGCGAGCGCAGTAAATTCTTTACTTTGCCAACAAATCCGAGTAGTGCTACAGCGTTAGTGTATTTGGGTCAGGTTCGGAAAGTGCCTCTTCTAAATACGGCTTTTTCTAAAACTTCAGCGAAAATGTTTCAATTTTTATTCGAGTTATGTTTGAAAAATCCTTTGCATATGTTGAACGGTTTTCTGGTATCTGCTTGTAGTTTAAAGCAGCGACTTGTGTGCACCTTAAAAGTTATTGAGTTCCTTGGAGTCTATTCAATGGGCTTCTAACTCTCAATAATCTTCCTTTGTATGTTCCTCATAGCCGATACGGTCTAAAGTCCCCATAATTTCACTCCTCATAAGACTCGGCAGCACAAATGACGTATGTAAATTCATAATTAAGTACTTTGAATTACCTTCAGCAACTTGTGTCTGCAAAATTCAAAATTTGGTCGGCAGAATTATGTATTGTTTTTATTAAAATAATGGCTAGGTATAGTAGATATAAATAATTTAAATTATTTGGAACTACTATAGAAACATTTAAGTCATCTTTTTTAATCATATTATGCCATTATTGCAATTTCCCGCTTCAGAAAATTTTAATTTAACTAAAGCTTTCGTGACAGCATCACCCTTTCTAGGGTCGAAATTAAGGGGTTGAATCAAAGAATTCTACACTTACGGGAGTAGTCTGCGTATCTCAAGTATCTACATGAAGTACTTACCCTTTGACGCATCTTTTTTTGAAAGATACGTCCTCTCGCCCCGGGTTGTTAAAGACGCGTAATATTTAACTCCAAAAAACTTTGATGTTTTAACTTATTTAAATTAATGTTCCTAGTTTCTCCCATTATTATACGAAGTAAGAATACATTCTGTAGTTAATGTAACGAAACTATACTTAGTTAAGAAATGAAACAACTATGACCTAGTAGCAACTATAAGTAAGGTCACCAATTGACAGTGACATTTCTTGAGTCTTTTCGAACTTCGGAAGTCACCTCAGTAAGTTCAGTACATTTATCGCTAAATAGAGACTAAGCTACGTGGTGAAGCATAAGATCTTGATAGGTCAAAAATTCTTCCACCAAATCACCTCGGAGTGAATTTAGCCCTACCTAGACATGCTGAAGTGACTAAAGCGTTGTTTCATTCGTGAAATAAGTATATTTATCCAATAACACGGTTATTAAATGAGCTGAAAATCGCTGGGGGATTTCATGTGGTAAACAAATCCGGATTACCGCGACGCTGATCAAAACCTTTAATCCGTTGGGAGGAATTTAAAAACATTTTGTGTATCACCCCTAATTGATTTTGTTTCGGGGTTGTATTGAATAACAAAATTAATAAATCAGATTAGTTTTGTTAGGCTTATGCGTTTGCTGAATGTAAATGTAAGTGTGTGTGTGTGTGTGTGTGTTAACATTTTAAGTGTAACAATGTGTAAAAAGTGTAAAAAAGAGTACTTAAATATTTTCAAAAAAAGAAACATAGGGCGACTCCCAAATTGGTGAGCTAATGACCACCCGTAGGTTTCAAAAGACTTAGTACGAGTCAGATTGGTGCAATTTAGTGGAGGCCTACGTCCATCAAAGGACATGTAAAGGCCGATGGATGGCCATAGAAAAATACATCATATCCAACCTTCTTTAATTATTTTTAAGAGTTCTTTGTTGTACTACGGTACTACGGTGTACTAATTTATATGTTGCCCGAGGACTGACGTGGGCAGTAGGGATGACTCGGACTTAAAAATTAGCTTGACAATAAAGTAATTAGTAGGTTGCAGCTGCGTTTATTTGAAACGCGCCCCAGCGGTGTGCTCTTTGCACTCATATTGCAATCGTCAATTGGCCTCATGGTAGGGGAGCCCGTGGTGCTAAATGGGGATTTACTCGAGCGTCATAGAGACCTATTGGGTTGCAAAGCTTAGATGATAAGAAGAAAAAAATGTTATATGATATATACCTTTTCATCGGTGGGGGAAGCGGCTATAGATTTTTAAATATGTAAAAAAAAACTGATGCATGGACATCCTCGAGCGCGTCAGATATTGATAGCATCAATGCCCTACGTATTTTTAATAATGTACGTATGTTAATCTGATCATTTGCATGGTGGGGGTGGTTGTATGTAAGGGTTGAAAATGAAAAAAAAAAAAAATTAATCGAGCGCGTCAGATTTTCTAAGGGAGTGTTAAGTGCACCAAAAATAAGCTCTCATTCACTAATCTGACGATTTCGATGGGACGCAAACTCGTGGCCATTTCCATAATGTGCAAAAAAAATTCGCCATTTTGACATACTCAAGCGCGTCAGATTAAGATATATATGGTTCATCTTTATGTTCTAAACGTACTGTCTCATAATCTGACGATTATCTAGAGGGATTCGCCTAATCTGACAAAAAAACGGTTCACCCTAAAGGCCATCCCTGCAACTTCCCGCTAATTCCATTCCTGGGCTCTTAAAATTGTACTTATGACATTTATTTTGAGCTCGCGGAGTTCAAAGAAATAATATTTCTATGCATTTGAGCTCTCCCAGCTCAAAAGTCTGATAGAAGTTTCATAGAACACTATTTTTGGAATTTTCAAACCGCAATAACTTTTGAATGGATCAACCAATTTTCACGTGGTTGGCGGCATTTGACGCAGTTTTATCATCCTCATAAGTAATTACAAGTTTTAATTGATCGAATCAAAAAAATTCGGAGTAATCCCAAAAAAATACTTTTTCGGGTTTCTTTCGTTTACGATATCTCTCGAACGAATCAACCGATTTTGACCAACTTGGTGGCGATCGACGTGGTTTTTCAAGCTTAAGGGCGGATTAGTTTTTGAAGTTGATCGATAAAGCCGTTTAAAAGTTATTCCAAAAAAACCACTTTCAAAAAAATTTTTGCTGGAATATGGTGATGGCGTCATGACAGCAGAAACTAGAGTGGGGACGAAGTGAGAGAGTAATAGATAGAGAAAGAGTGAGAGAGGAATAGAAACGCGGAGAAGGAAATATAGGCATCACGCAGCTGCACGCATTTAACTTTATCGACGATTTTTTTGTTGTTTCGGCTTACGGAAATCGTCAGATTATATATTTTTCGTTATTCTTGAATTATTTCCTTCAAAATAAAAAAAAAATTAACTACGCTCGAGAATGTCAAGATGACGTTTTTTTTTTACAACTTTGCTGCCCTCCCCTTTCTTTACGTCACTCTCAAATTGTCAGATTAGTGGAATATACACTTTTTAGGAGGTAATTAACTCACCCTACCTTAATCTGACGCGCTCGAGAATGTCTGATGATCAATTTTTTTTTACTAATCTGATCCTGTATCCTGCACGGGCGGCCTTATATATGGGGCTCATATTTGGTGGTGGTACTTAACCGGGTACAAGGTATCCCCCTGTATATTAATCTGCCGCGCTTCAGTAAATCCAGAAATCCCCTCTTGGGCTCCCCTACCATCAGGATTTTGCCTCCTTGGTTGAGTAATATGATACGTTATGAAGAGGAAAGGATGACTCGGGTTTAGAAATGAAAATCACGCGCACTAAAAATATAATTATTAATAAATTAGCATGCCAATAAAGTTATTACTAGGTTGGAGCTGCGTTTATTTGAAGCTCGCCCCAGCGGAGTGCTCGTTGCACTCATCTCGCAATCGCTGTTGCATTTTATTACTTTTCCATTTCCGCTGGGTTTCAATTTCCTTTCTCATAATTAATAGCCTTTCTACCGACTGCTGACGTTTTCTATTCCCACGCCGCGGAAACTTTAACGTTCAATTTGCGTGCCATCTACGACCTTGTTACCGCACTGTCTGTTCGTAATGGGTTATTGCTTTTGTAAGCGCTTTAAAGGTTTGTGTTTTTTTGTTTTAGAATACAACATTGGCAGATATTGTTTTTTGTTTGTACGCGTACAGTTTTAATTTATCGATAAGTTTTAAGATAGAATATTTTATCTTTTTTATATAAATATTTTCTCAGTTTCCCTTGTGGGTTTACGATGACTTATATATTAATTTATTAAATATAAGATTAAGTTTAGTTTATTTTAAGTTTTTAGGTTACGGCTAACTAATAAGTTTCAACTGTTAGTAACACAATTTATGGATGTGTATGTACATTATGTCTGAAGCAAAAATAAATAATAGAAATAATTAATTTTGGTAGGCGGTATATTTTTATAAATTAGTTAGCTAAACCAAGTTACTGAAATATTTATTAATTTTTAATCAATATCATGCTACAACTTCATATAGATATCATACACATATCATATGGTAGAATATTTATGTATCTTGCTTCGAGAAATTATATTTTTGCATTCAGTCAGAAGTATATCTCAACTTTTAACGGAAAAATAATAGTAACTACCTAAATAATATTTATAACTAAAGAAATTAGTTGAAAAGGGTTCGTACCTTCTTTTATAATTGTATCTTTTCTTTTCTGATGATTTATTAAAGACGACATTTCCATTTTTTGAAGTAAAACAAAAGTATGACAGTAAAATTTTACGGTTTATTTGAAGATTTATTGGTCGTAAACATACTGTCGTCACTTTATGCCTCGTCTCGCGACGAAAAACATGGAAAAGTTTATATATTTTTTACGACGCGTCGTACATCCGACATTATTTGAAATATTCCTGTGAAAATGTTATTTTCGAAATAAAATTAAGCAAAACGTGAAACCGTGTCATACCTACCAATAGATTGGCAAACGAGTCAAAAATATAAAAATTATAATTTTTTAGCTCTATTTTTAACCCCCGACACAAAAAGAGGGTTGTTATAACTTTGACGACGATGTCTGTCTGTCTGTCTGTGTGTCTGTCTGTGGCATCGTAGCTCTCAAACGGATGGACCGGTTTCAATGCGGTGTTTTCATTTGAAAGCCTGCAAGTTTCCTTGCGGTGGTTCTTAGTTATGATTGGTTAACATCGGTCTAGCAGTGTAAGAGTATCAGCTTTTTTATCGTATGATTACACGATTAAGTGCTTCACGCGTGCCAGTATAATGTTTGAAAGCTGACGTGATCGACTTGGTTCCTAGTTAATTATATAATATATTATTTATATAATATATTATAATATATTATATAATTGTAATATAATAATATATTATAATACAATGTAATATAATAATATATTATAATATATTATATGTGTAATATATATGTGTAATATATTATGTGTAATATAATAATATATTATAATATATTATAATATATTATATAATATATTATATAATAATATTATATAATATTATATAATAATTATATAATATATATAATATATTATTTATATAATATATTATAATATATTATATATATAATATATTTATATAATATATTATAATATATTATAATATATTATAATATATTATATAATTTATGAAGATCTGTTCAAGCGTTTGATGATCATCAGCCCATAACAGATTTTCTTAGTCCAGGGTTTTTAATGTAAGTATCTTACATAATAGTAATTAATGATATCTATTAACCTTTCTGATTCCACTTAATATTGCTATGCTTTATTTTGCCTAAAACCTACTCATAAAGTCCTAGTCTTTTTCTCCTCTAAGATTTAAAATTTAAAGGCACCTTAGCGAAACGGTGGTAAATGCAAAAAATGACGTTCACAAGTGTATGCAAAATACCTACGTGAAATAAATGATTTGGTTTGAGTTTGAGTTTTGAGTTTGAGCGGGAATAGTCAGAATAGCTTTCTCTCATTCATCTGATGAAAATAAGTTCCCTATTTTTGAAAAATTTTAATTTTCGTATTTAGTAGTTAATAACCAAATAAGCTATTAGTTCAGTTTATTTAATATAAATAAATAAATGTATAATTATATAAATATAATACAATTTATAGGATTTGAAAAAAAAACCTATGATGTAATCTATGATGTAATATGACTTCTAGACCAGTAATTTTAAAGTCCCATTTAAATAATAATAAAATAGTCTTTCGTATGCAAGCGGCCTTATCATGAATTTAACACAGTAGAAGGCACCGTGATATAGGAAAATAGGTACGTTAAGTATTCAATAAGACGAGATCTAACAGGCTCCTTGACTTTTATGAGTTTGGCAGCCAATATGTAAGCAATATCATTTATTTAAAGAGTCGAGTGACTGAGCTCATGCGCTTTAATAGAATTGCTGCTACATTCAGAGAGCAGAGAATATTTTACCATCTCAATTTAATGTTGAAATGAATAGTGACCATTGGAGGTATATTTTAACTGCAACGGGTATTTTATTTCGATACTAGAAACTACTTTTTCTGCTCTTAACGACTTTGTCATGATTCGATTTTTAATTTGTTCATTTGAATGAAAAAAAAAACACGAAGTTATCACTACGATACATATATTATACTGTTGTTGTGATTATGTGCCTACTTAATTTATTTATGTTTGCTATCTATCTATGTAATAAGCCTGTCAGTCAACCTTCCATCTCGACTGTTTCCTATAATTAACATTATCCTTAGGGTTCTAAGGTTTATTTTCGAAAAATAAAATACTTTTTTCAAAATGTTTCCGAAATATATTACACTTTTTTACTTTCGAGAAATATACATTACGGGTGGCAACATCTTTAGGCACTCCCATCGTTGCGTAATATTACGGAAACGCATTACAACGTAAGTTTAACATCAGACGTATCTATTAGAGTATTATTAATCTAAATATGACCTTTGCATACTTATAATATAATTCGTACTCTATTAATATTAAGTAGAAATGTCAGAAATACTAGTTCAAAGCTTATATTGGCGTAACGTCTTCAAGCTACGTAAAGTGTATCTAGTATCATCGTCTCATGAAGCTATAAAGCGGAGTGGCAAAGCTCACGTAATGGAATCTCACGCGGCGAACACGACATGTTCTTACGGCTCACACGTTATTTCCTCTAAGAGTGTATTATAGCACTGAATACCTGTTCTGAACATACAAAGGAAATCGATTTTCAAATAAACCACCACTACAGTTCGAGTGTGTGTATTAACGTTAACTTAAAAATAGATTTTTTGATGAATTGGTATTGTTTTCTTGAATTATTTGAATGGATAGTGGTAAAGCGGGGTTGGTTAGTGGCAAAAAATTCTTTAGCGCTTTCGTGTTTCGGAGGAGATGCTAAGCATTCGATTACGGTTGTTGTCGTTACAGGTCTGGTGGTTAAGAAAAGTTTCCGGTACTCGGCTTGGCTAATAACTTTTTCACCAAACACACTAGAGCATTTTGGTGCACAGCCTCAATTATTACAAATTACCCATTTCCTGTAGTGGGTCGTTAACGGATGGAAGCCAATTTAAGTTTTTGACTACATAGGGCCAGGGTGGACCCTGACTTAATAGCTCGAGTTATTAAGTCACACAGAGCTCGTAGTGAAACGAAGCCCTAGATTTGATACTAAGTATGGACAGTAAACAGAAATACAAACAGAAAATACATAGATATTATAGACAAATATTAGGTACATACTCGTAATCCCTTTCACTTGTACACGAAAGGGGGCATATTTTTCACGATTCTTTGTTATAAGTGCTACAGGACAACATTGTTCTTTTTCTCCGTCAGTTTGATCACACGCAACACGCGTGAAGTTGGTGCTTTTTATATTTAACATCTTAATAACGACGACGTCGTTGTTTTTGGTTGTGATATTTTAATTATTGTACGGCCACGCCACCCGCGGCGCGCGGCATCCTGCTACGGCCGTGTATGTGAAGGTTTATTTAAACATAAAGTAGTGGATGTAAGTAAATTTACATTAAAGTAGGTATAATCTTTTCACTAGATTTTGATATACGAGTAGGTAAATCAAAGTAATATTCGCTTATGAAATAACTTAGTTACGAATAACAATATCTATGTTTATCTTGAAGTTGGAAACAACTAAAGTTGCCACCGATTTCTTATTACGATAATAATTGCAAAGAAAATACTTCGAATGTTCCTTAACTTTTCGAATACAGTAATAGCGTATTATCTCGTAATGGGATGGAGCCCGACATTTTTAACGGCACGAACATATTATCAATAATGGTAACAACTTGGCTGGAAATGGGAATTTACAAGTTCTTAATGAGGCCAAGAATATTCGTGCGCGGCGAGTGGTAGAACTTAAAGAGACGTGTAAACTTTCATTCGACGTCATTAAAAGTTCCGGGTGGAAGATTTGTGCCAATACTAATTAGCTAGACACTTGTGAAACATTTTTAAGTGTTGAGTGGTAAACGGTTGCCAGGTAAATGATGCAATTTGCCTGAAATTACTTACATGTTTGATCTTCTTTCGAGTAGGCGTAGACAGTTAGGTTTCGGTGGGCGTACAAGGTTGTGTATCTAGCTTGATACTACTCTCGAAAATGTTGTTTCTGTGTGGTTATGAAGGTGCAAACTCAATAATATCTCAGGGTACGGTTATAATTAAATTATACGATGAAGATGAGATAATTGAGATCTGGAATGTTATGTAAATCACATTTTGTTTATATGAAACACTTGTAACAGCAAGTTTTGGTGCGTTAATTTTTTTTTGTGGCTGCTCAAGTTGCCTTCACGTCGCTATCTTCTCTTCCCGTTTGCTACCTATTACACGAAATAAGACCTCTGTAATGTGTTACCTGATCATCTTATAAATTAATGGAATACAGTCACTAATAATTGTATTAACAAATAATGTATTAATTCTATAGACAAAATAGTTGTGACAAGATTAGCTGTCTATTTATCTAATCCAGGTTAAATTGCCTTACAAATTAGGATAAAGATGGTTGTAAATCTGATTCCAATTGTCCCCGAGCAACGCAAACAGCCTCATCAATCTCAATTATCATTGTCGGCAATGAAGTAAATAAACTCCAAACAGCTATTTGTATTACCAACAGTCGCTTGTGACTATATTATACTGGATAGATGTTTAAAATGTGCTAACGATAAATTCGCTTTGTTCTACAAGAACATTGGACAATATTGGAGCAAGTGTTAGTTTATTTAAGCACGCGTTCCTCAGAATTAACTTGCTTCTTTTTTATATGTAACTAGTAAACCCGACCTGGCTTCGATTCCATAATCCAATTTTATTTGGGGTCGGCGCAATGTTTCTCGCTTCTATTCTTCCTAATTAGCCGTCACTTCTACAGTGACTCCGTTAGCGTTCATATCATCTCTCACACAATTCATCCATCTTTTCCTTGGCCGTCTTCGTCTCCGAACCAAAAATCACAATCATCTTCGAAGATAGCCCCAACATTGCATTTTAAAATCAAGGAATTATAAGAAGATAAAGCAAAGAAGTCGGAAGAAAATAAAAATGCTCAGTAACGGATAAGTACAAGGAAAATGGGAATAAATTATGGAAACGGTCTCGATAATTACACTTGATATTAAAGAGAGTAAAATTAAACCTTTTATATCTATGGCAACCAAGTCGTCCAGGCCTTATAATCTGCCATAAAATACCAGAGATTGCGGTTTTATTACTATTACTTCAGGTTAAAAATATTTTCTCGTCTCAGCATCTTAAAGTTGTCTAAGCAGAATAATTATTATACGATAGTCGATAAAAAATGAAAGGCGATAACAAAATAAGTGTAAATCTGTAAATTTTAATGTCGATTGAAGATAGATTTGTTACATAACTTGTTCTATTTAAAAATGCCGAGTATGTTAGCATGTACTTATTTATGTTAATAGCCGGTGAACGAGTGGACGCGCCACCTGCTGGTAGGTGGTCATCGACGCCATCATCGACATCAGCTACTCACACGGGCATCCCCGATGCATTATCGGCTAAGAAAGAACGGAAAACAGATGAACAACTTATCAATAGTTTGCCTTGAGACTAATTGCTTGGAAGTAAGCTTCTTTTTAACTATAGGTAAAAAGTGAAAAGTACTTTCAAAAACTATTGCAAATTTTTTGAGATGGCATTTCGTTTATGCGTTATACTTACTTCAAACCATTACTTATTCCAGTTGGAATAAGTAATGGTTTGAAGTATAACGCATAGGGGGGTTCGGTAGTTACCAAACCCTCTACCTCCCTTGATGGACTCATTTAATTTTGGCCGCTTATCTTCTCTTCAATAACGCGTGTACAATTAGTAAAACTCCGATTTTAATCATGAAAATACAGTTATAAAGTGCGTTGGTAGAGTGGATTCTTATTTCATATATTGTTGTTTCATTCATTATCATAAAAACTTATGGAAGGAAGAATTAGTATTAGCGGGGATACACAATGTGGTCACGAGCGTGTCATAACTCGAGAACGTGCCTCAGATGCAGTGGTAGCAAGAGACATAAAAACTTTAATTGTTACTCCGTACGGTGTTTGCGAAAACTATAATAAATCAATATTTTTTACCTTTTGCAAAGGATTTTTGTGTCAGCGGCGTGAAATATGCGGGAAATATATCTGCTGTTTCATGGAATAAAACGTCCCATTTACAGAAATAAGTTTTGGCTACGCAACTCTTTTGCGTTGTAACATTTTCTATAATGTTTACCAGTTTGCTTGATTTAATTTAGTGGTTTTACAAAATTAATAAGTTTATTAGTAAGAGAGTTACGTTGTTTTCCCAAAATTATGTTGTATTTTATTACAATAGGGTCATATTACAATATAATTGTCGTCTCTACAGTATTAAGTTTCACTACTATAAAGAGCATAATTGAAACTTTTTAGGAAGTGGGATCGGTATTAAAATCTCACAATTTTTATTGTTTTTCAAACCTAGAATACTATATAATTATTACATATAGTATTATGCGCTTAAAACTAACAAGGCCCCCCCACTTTTGTTTGTTTTACTGCTAAGGTTAATCTATAATCGGATGTCAAATATGATAGGTACTATTTTTTGAAGTGAGGGGCCAAATTAGATGTTCTGAGAACGATGGGACTGCGGCATCTGGCCTTGTGCCTCTTTCAACAGGAGCGGACTCAAAATATACGAATAAACAAAATAAATATTTATTTTCTTCTTCTAATAATTCTTTCAACAAAATACATTAAACATTTGAACTAAAATGAATTTCCACGATTTATTGGCATACCTACGATTACTTACAAAATTAATTTACTATAATATTTTTTTTTATTTGGAAATGTAGCCAGGAGATTTAAACAATTGGTTCTATATAAGAATACTGGATAGCCAAATAAGACGTTATTTGAAGAAGAATCAGTGATAGTATAATAATAAAATTGATTGGATAAAACATAATTACATCATGAATATTTTCGAACTTTTAATGTAGGTTGGCTTTGTTATCGATACAGAAGCCACAACATATTTTTTTGGAATTGTTCGTGCACAATACGCCGGTTAGGTACCTGCGTATTTTACCTAAAATATGTTTCAACACGGGTAGGTATTTTGCCGCTCAGGTTAAAAGGTGAAGTAACATATATTTTTTATGGTACAATCAAAAACAGTTAAAAATATGAAACACTAAAAACGAATAGTTAAGAAATAAGTCCTCACAACGGGTAATTCCGTGCCTGTATGTGGCCACACGACAAGGATTAACGACTAAAGCAATTAAAGCAGTAAAGAGCAGGTGCAGTGAGACGCAGCGCCCTCCGGTGCAAACAAAATAGTGTGGGAAAGTGGGAAAGCAACCGCGTTTGCTCATAAAGTTACTGTTACATACATGTACACGGTTTGGCAAGCCTTAAAGCCTAAGTTTTTGAACAGAAAATGTTCAAAAACTTAGTCGAACAAAAAACAAAAAATTAGTCAAACAGAAAATAAAAGACAGAAAACGTTTTACCCAAACTCTCGCAATTAATAAAATTAATGCAATCACAGATACCGTGTATAGCCGGTCAACTTGTTTAATAGTAGTGTTAAAATAAAATAGTAAACAATGACATTTTATAAGTAATTGACAATAAAGGCAAACTTTAATTATGTTACAGGTCACTAATAAATAATTATTTTTAGTCCTCATCAGCACGACTTTTTATAATACATTTATTTGTAACAAAAAAAAATATGTTTACTTGGTGGATTTCAACATTTTGTTGGTTCATATGGAAATGGAAATATGAATGTTATAAGACTTAAATGAGTAATAAATAATAAACGCATTGTGCTACTTCTAATAGGACGCAAAAAAATAAGTAAAAATAAAAATAATTTGCAAGCATCATATCAATATTACTTGTAGAATGTCGTTGTACACAGAACATCCTAACCGTGTGTATCAGTAAGAAAGTAAATGGACAAGGGAACTAGGCGGCTAATTCCGCGGGATTTCCGATTACTGTGTGAGTATAGTGTAAAATGATACTGTATATACAGGAAATAATCTCTTTAAATAAACAGCCATTGCACTTTACGAACGAAAGAGAACGTGCGCGGCATTTGCACAGTTTGTGCACATTGCACGGACTTAATGGAATTTAGAGACAGAAAATTCCCGGGTTGGAGATTTTCTTAATTGAAAAGTTTAGTTTTGCTTTCTTTAAGATTTTTTTTTCTCTTTTATTGTTTACAACTCTAGGTTGTTGATGGAAATATATTTTAATAATACAAGGATCGGGCAAATATTTTCTCGCTTTGTGACTTTGGTTAATGTGTTGCAAATTAATTAGAAAGGAAATATTAGATAAGATTATGCTATATCGCTCAGCGTTGTAATAAATAATTAAGTGCGCTAAGGATCCTATCAAGTATGTAGGTACATATATAACCAACTACTGTTTTTTGCATGTTTTTTAAAAACACTAACACACTCATAAATGTATAACATAAATATATAACACAGTTAAAATATGACTCAAATACCGCATGGTCACACGAAAGCAATCGTTTTACGCCGTAATACTTATCCATATTTCATCTCACAGCTGGTTTATAACGTACGCAAGAACAATTGGAGTAATGTACCAGCATTTCAGAATGTTCTACGAATTAAACCTGTTCGTTGCAAAGGTGACACGTCTTTGTGACGCGCAAAGCAATCAGTGTGCCACACGCCAACGTTTAATCCGCGACTCCACAAATACTGCAGTGTGCAGGTGCAGAAACCAGCGCGTCGCACGAAAAGTTACGCTCAATAGATTCAATTAGTTTACTTACTACACCTGGGTTAAATTAGTCTTATATTGAATTTAAGGCGAATGGAACTTGCAGTAGGTAAATAGGTACAATGGATACGTGGTTATTTTTTATCGCTCGTGCTCCGAAAGTAGGTCGTATTTGTAGGTAATTAAAAGCTTTTATTTAACTTTAAATATATATAACTTTGATTAAAGACGTGTATATAATCAAAGGTATGTAACTATGTTTAATCGGGTGGAATCTTGCAATTCAATTTTGTGGTAGTTATCGTCAAATGATTGAGCTTAAATTTTGTATACACGTTTACTTTGGATGACAATGCATGATTGGCTATGTGACGTCATTCTAATCTATATATCTTGTATGTTCCGCCATGTTGGACATGGCGGAACATACAAGATAGCGGTCTAGTTATTTTTAATGCACTCCTACAATATGGGTATCAAATATAATAGCTTGCCGAGTATAAATCGAAAAATAAAGTGACGTCACTCTACAAACTTCTAAACATTTTTATGAAATATGGGTATTAAATGAAAGCACTTGCTGCGAATAGGAATGCCTGTCCAGCGATAACTATGTATGTAATGTGTATGTATGTAACATACATCCATTACAAGGTTAAAAAAAGCTTTTAACATATTTTAACATCACTAAAAAAGGAAATGGACTTACGGGAATTAAAAATGTTAATATGTTATTATAGACTTTCGAAAAGTTTACAATCTTTTTCAATTTCTGTAAATAGTATATTCACACCCTTTTATGTTGCAGTTTCTGTAATTTACCCATCAGCTAAGCTTTATTGACAGAAAGCTGCCTGTGTATTTTGATATTTATTTTAATAAAACGATTTTTGATACCATGCAGTGAAGAAAGTTAAAATTTGTTTAACGCTTGAAGGTATAGGGTACGCTATTCAACTCATGAATTAGGTAAAAATATACCCACGCTAAATTTTCTTTGCAATGGTGCTGTCACACTGCTGTAATAAAATATTTGAAAACATTATTGAATACAAACAGTATAACATTTACTATAATAAAAATATTGCTATAATTTGTTACAAGTTTAAACTCTCCCACGCTTATGAAAACATTGTACTAACATGTTGTATATTTTATAACAATCGTTCACGCACTTCTCGAGTCACGCGCGTGTTGTTTCAAAGTAACCTTAAATAATGTTAGACAATACGAAAATATTAAACAACAATATATTAAATTCATAACATTTTAAAACAGCAGTTTAGCAGGAATATAAGGATTTGTTTGCCGCGAATAACACGAACATACACGTTATTATGATCAAAGATGGCCAAAATGTAATCATGGTTACAGTTTACGATTGCACCTGGAGGCACTGAAATGCCCCTCAAGTGTAATTGTTAATCTCTAATCATGATTAAATTTTGACATAATTTACATTTAAAAATATCTCTTCTGGTCCAACTGCGTCTTGGCCTTCACTTGTCTTTTAGGATCACTATGAATTGGTGTATCCCACTGAAACGCCGTCTGACATCAAACACTCGCTAATTCTACCTTGCAACTTTGAACTTGCGGAGAAGCTGTGTGGCACCTACAAATGAGACGCCCAAACTCAGTTGAACAAAGCGATACATCTGTATCCGACTACAGGAGTACTGTAGATTAATTTGAGGTTGGATAAAATATATGCAAGCACTAAACATTAATTAGTGGGGAGTGTAAGTTGTTCTATCCTTGAGACCAAGCCAATTTCCTTTACTCGTATGAATTGTATCCTTTATTTGTATGCAAAATAAGTACTAATTCAGCACAATTATTCTTCATTCTTCTTTAGTATTCTTCGTCCATGGGCGGTGGTGACCACTTACCATCAGGGGGCTGATCTGCCGGGTTGTCGGGAATTTTCATAAAAATATTATATTGAGACACGCTTGCTCTAGGTTGGTAAAGTTATTTACTTGCCTACTATAGCTAGTTTGGAAAATCAGTTGAAAGTTAACCGCTCCTTCGCCTTGAGTATCTGAATGTTCATCCATCAGCCTTTGCAAGTCTACTGTTGGACATATCCCACCCCTAACTTGGAGCACTCTGACCAGACCTTAGCCTTCTGAATCTGACGGTTGCTCGCTGTCTTCTTCAGGTCAACAATCCAACTGGTTGGGGGGGCGTCCTAACCTTCTTTTTCCGAGACCGAGACCGAGACCGAGGTCTCTACTCGAGGACTTTTTTTCCCAGCGGTTATCGGCCCTTCGAGCTACGTGTCAAGCCCATCGTCACTTCACCCGGCGACAGAATGCTGCAATCAAAGTATTAATAGTTATTGTCGTGTATCATTATGACATATTTTCGAAAGTAAAACTTTTGAGACGGAAAATTGACGGAAAATATGTACCTTATTTTCTAAGTAGCCTTTGTTCGTAGGTACTACGGCGTGAAAAGGTAATAAATATATTTTCACGGCTATTAGGTTCCGAACGCAAATGCAATATAATAAATATCTATGAACAAAATTGGGAGCTTTGCGCAAAGAAAAATATTTTCTAAAGATAGATACATTATCCGGAAAAAGTCCGGTTGCGTGCTAATTTCCCTGTTACCGGGAATTACGCCCGGGGCCAGATATGTGAGGGACCGTGGTCCCGCCATCTGTACCGCATTCTTTACTGACACAATAAAAATATATCGTCTAATAAGGAAGGTGCATAAAGGAATTTTCTCGCAATATCCGCGGTAAAATGGTGATGTAGATGATTGTACGTGTTTCATATTGCCCATTTAATTTTATTTATTTCTTACATTGTCACATTAAGTACCTAATTGGTCCAAAAACGAGATATAAAATGTTGTATTTTTTTTATTAAAGTATTAATTAAAATTATCAGTAAGTTGTAGGACTTCAAATTTTTTGAAGAAAATTTTGTGAAAATTTTGTGAAAGAAAATTTTGTATCGTAAAACGAAATCAGAACCATTAATGTAAACATCCTCGAGTTTTCTTCAGCGAGTAATGAAGTAAGGCAGTTGCCGCGGGCCGCTTTACGGCCAAGCGTTTATGGGCACTAAACTTCACTTCACTTCACTTGATGAGTACTGAGTAAGTACTTCCGATTTCAAATCGGTTATTTACTGGAATAAGTACAACAATACTAACAAAAGGCATTTGTATAAATAGCCCGATACTTGCCTACATTATTCTTCGATAAAATGATTATGAAGGCATTAACGATTGAGTTGCCGAGAGCTACTTTAAAAAACTATATTAGTTACAAAGTATCTATAAGTTAGGTACTGTAAGTATCCACAATATAGTTTTGTTTCAACCGATTGATGGCCCACTATTGAACACGGATCTCTCCTCATATCTGAGAAGGCTTAGAGCATACTTCTTCACGCTGCCCCAGTGGGTACCTAATGACAGACGGGATAGTGGCCAATCCAAGTGTCGAAAATTTTTAAGCCTCTTTAAGGCCTCCGACGTTTCGACTGCTATCTAATAATAATAACCTCGAACGACGGCTATACGTGACCTCCTAAGCATGGAAGTGTTCAAGAAATTTTCCACTAGAGGTCACGCCACTATCTGGAGTAATATCCCTATGGGAACATAGAAATCTGTCTGATGTCTGATCTAATGTAAGATTAATATATTGTAATAAACACCATTGGTTGTTCAGCGCTAATTTAAATAATTAATTACATTTAAAATTCAAATAAAACACACGATTCAGAAGCCAGTATGTGGACATCTTTCGTCCAAAAACATCAGTAACAGCCAAATAATGTTTTATTTTGAACAGACTGTAATGACACAAAAATATGAACAATAAAGTCACTCCAAGATTTGTAAAATGCATCAATGAAGACGATATCCAAAGATCTGAGATTAGCGGGAAGAAACGGAAATTTATAAAAATCGTTGTTACGGGATCTATTACTTTTATTACAAGTATCATTGTTATTGCTTAGCGAATCATACTGCAATATTACGTAGTAGGTATAAACCAAGAATCTAATAATAAGACACTTACCAAGAGCTACAAAGTTCTGTGCTCAGTAGCAAAGCCGCTTTACTCGTTCTCGAGATTTTTTTCCTTTAAGTGAATTGTAAGTCTGATAATGATAACAATATTGCAAAAATTGAAATTGACACTCGTGAATTTCAAATAATCATTTGACAAAATACTTAGCATGGGAGTTAAATACCGTAAAGTGAAGTAAAGTACCCAGGAGTTGTGGTCGAAGGCGGTCGTGTTTCATAAATCGCCGCGGAAACGTCACAGGAAACATTCATTAGTGTTATCTATATGTTTTGATGAGTGTTATATGTATGATAGTCTCTAAGGTGTTTATGTGATGGGATGGGACTTGTTAGCTGATTTGAAATAAACAAATAAAATCATTATCAAATATCAATCGGATCAGATCAGATAAATAAAATAAATCGAAAGGGTCACGTCCAATACAAGCCAATCTCCCTCGCTCGTGGTACAATGTTGTATTCCTTAAAGGTAATTAAGTAAGTTGTTACAAATAACAGTGATTCAGTCTCATAGTCTTACACAATAATTAGGACTTTAGCTTTATAGAGCGACAACGATGTACCTGCAGATAAAAGTTTTTTCTAAGGGCGTGAGCTTTTGTGACGTGTTATTTGTCTCGTCCAGCCCACCCTTACATAAGCAATAACCTTTAAAATCTGAAATGATGGATTATACCTAAGCTTTGTCAGCATATGCCATGAAAAAATTTCCCTTCTTTCCATTCAAAATTTCATTCCACTTGTATGCAGAATCTAAACTGCTTTATGCACATGTCCGTATGCATGGCTAGGCAAAAGACGCATTTGTGCTCACAATTCTATCGATTCGTGCAGCCCGTTGCTGCGGTCTTCTTTAATATTCCTCTCCTTGCGCGCATTCCCGCGGGACGTCCTCGGCTACGGGACTCCGCGACGGAGTGGACATATGATACTGTTATAGTTATAACAGTTTCATGTCCATAGCATTTTGTGGTAGAAGTGCGCATTGTTCACGCAAAGCTTCGTTTATTTAAAACTTCTTTCATTTTAACTTGTAATGTTGATGGTAAGCGGTTCATAAATGTTTATTAAAAATACAGCTTGATAAAATAAGCTCGGAAATAACAATTCACTTATCGGAAATGAAAAACAAAATGTATCAAGGCACAATTGAATACTTGAAAGTTGTTCCACGTTTTTCCGACAGCAAGAGCAAGCAATTTGGCGGAGAAAAAACTTTTACCGAGATTACCAATTCCAAAACTCCACTAGTTTAAGTGACTTTTGGTAAGTTGCCATGACAGCTGGTTCGAATCCACTGTAGTTATTATTGTAATTTTTGCCCATAGAAATGTTTCAGTTGTAAGTAGTAGATTTTATTCTGTGGATTGCCGGGTATTGTTTTACTTCTTAAGGTAAGATCGAAAGGTAGATCATAAAGAGAAACCAATTATTTTCTTCCCTTCGATAGTTACAATATAATAATAAAATAAATGTTAACTCACTTATATTTGCCTAGCCGAGAACCGAACCCGGAATCCCTCACTTTGCAGGCACCACCACTACCAACTAGGCTACGGTCGTCAGGACAAGAGTTATTTCAGCAAAAATCTTTCTTAATGCCCATTAAAAATACCATAATTCTAACATCAATTTTAATTCTACCAGAATTTGTTATCCCGTGATTCCCAATTCATTCATTACTCTGTATCGCAAGTACAAAATTCAATTCCTGAGACGCAAAACAAAATCAAGTGAGGAGAGTTGCCAATTGCAGTGTTTGTCGTATTGGTGGCGAAGCCACGTTGCCGTGACCTGCACTCAAATATCTAACTAAAGGATGCACAATGCATACAAACTGAACATATCCAGTGAGCCGAGATTTTTCCTTCCCCTGTATTATGCTCTCTGATTCATCTATTAACGATTATTATGAACATGCCTGTAGTAGCATAATTTATTAATTTCAATGCACTCTGTATAATTATGCAACAATACTCGATTGCGGTAATGTGACATTCGCACCTTATTATAATTTACCAATGAATGAAATCATGAAGTATCAAATCATGAGTATGAAATCAGACTTGGTGTGTTCCGTTCATACTCCACTATTATTATCTGCGACCTTAACATACCAGAACACACATCTCGACATTCATACGTACTCGTACATGCCTATTGTTATGGTTTTCATTGGTTTTAAAACTGTCTTTCACAACTTTTAATCGCAACACTGTGAACTCATAATTTTCTTTCTTTCTTTTTGGTGCTTTCGAAATATTGAGGTGGGTTACTAAGCGATGTTGACCACGTACGTCCATCGTTTCGAGTCACGTCATTACGTATTTATCAAAAATTATAAAAGGCCAAAAACACTTGGTATATCTTTAGCATATCTTACGTACAAAAGTTATTATTTTGTATTTTTCTACTCCTATACTAAAATTTATCAAAATATTTCCTTGTAAATGTACCCTTACCAAAACTGTCCATAGCCCATATACTTTATAGAGTTTTATAATAATGAACATAGATATAGTAACAATAAATTATGTTTCCAGTTGGAAGTTATATTCAAACCACTGAATATAACTTCCACAGGGGTGATGTCTCATCAACATCATCATCATAATCATCATCATCATCATCATCGCAACGCACAACTGTCTCACTGTTGACAAACAAGGGATGAGTTGAACATTTGTGCAGGTTAAGACGAATCCAGAATAATCTTTAAAATGGACAAGTAGGAAGGAATAATTTAAAAAGTATTTGTCGTATTGGCAGCGAATGTACCGCCGTGATCTGCACTCGAACGCGAGCACAGAATGCAAAATGCATATAAAATGAACTATACATCCACTGAGCCGTGATTTTTCTTTTCTCTTGGCAAATCCTGACTCTCGACGGTTGCGTGACAAAGACTGATTCACTCTATAACGATTCGTATGAATGTATTTTCAGTGCTGAGTTGGGTGATTTGCATTTGCTCTGTATTTTGTCCTTTTGTTCTATTGTATCGGTTATATTAGGTAGTCTAGTGCTTTGAAATGCAGCCTCTTAGTGGCATTGTTTTTATGACGATAACATCACATTTGTGATTTACGAAGTCTAATTATCGTTAATAATTATCGTTAGGTTTTAGTTCATTATCAGCATCATCCCAACCCATAACTGCCCTGTCACATAACTTTGTGAACATTGGAGAACTTTTAGGTGTATAAGTTTCCTCACGATGTTTTCCTTTACCGAAGCAAGTGAGAATTAAATTGTAATATGAACATATTTTTTTCAAAATTAGAGGTGCAGGATTCAAATCCAAGCCTCCGGCTCGGGGATATTACAATAAATATATTATATGTATATTATTATGAAGGTTACGCCCTGTATCTATTGAAAATTATCAGATTACCACATACAATCTATATCTAAGTATATTAAAATGAATCCCTATTTCCCTTGTAGTCACGGCATCACGCAAGAACTGCTGGACTGATTTTCCTTATTCTTTTTTGATTGTGTTTGTTATAGTCAGAAAAGAAAAAATTAAGAAAATTGGGCGAAAAATTAGAAATTTTAAGAATATTTGACCATCATATTAAATTATGTAATAATTTTCTAATGCAAACTTAGCGCTTTTGACAATTTAAACTTTTTTAATGTAACCCTATGGCGTTTGATATAACATTGACAGATTGCGTGCTGCAAATATTTGAATTCAATATTCATAGTTAAGACAGGTCAACGTCTGTCGAGTCAGCTAGTCTGTAATAAAGATACTTTAGTGGTTATTGGATAACCAATATCTTGTTTATGTTAGCGGTGAAATATTAGTTTATTGAGCGCTCTACTTTCCGCTTTTTGCCTTCTAGAGTCCAATTGAGTTTCGCATTTTATTCCAAGCCAGCATTTATTTTCAATTTCCTCTTGTTATAAAATTGTTAATAGAAGATTTATTAGAGCTCTGAGAATCTCTCTCGTGCAGAAATCCTTAATACTTTATTAGCAAAGATATTAATAGTGGATCTTTATACGAAAGAGTGTATTCTAAGTAAATTAAATTGCTTGAGCTTCTCGCACATTGACATAAATTTTAATAATAAATTATATATATAATAATATATATAATAATAGAATCTCATTTTTATTGCTTTTAAAACTTTTCTTTGCTTTCTTTATTATATCTTTCAATTAAAATGTATTCATTTTGTATCTTCCATTTAGTTTTTTGCTCTTTTACCTACTGTAGTGAAAAATAAAATATAATCATAATTATGCATTGACTTATAATTATGCTATAGAAGCAATTTAAATTTAGAAGCAATTGTTGCAATCCGACTGAACATGAACTCAGATTCAGGCCATTATACAACAACTAAATAAAGTTGCTTCATTGTGTTGAAGTTTCTTGAATTTATCATAACAAGGACCTTTGTAGGTCTGTTCTGAAGGCTGTAGTAACGTCACAAGTCACCAATATAGGACCATAGTGTTTAATTTATTAGATACCCTTATTAATCAAAGTTAGATTGCCCTTTGTTGGTAGTCGAGCGTAGATTTCGACCATACGACCGCCTGCCACGGTAGCTAGTACCATTTATGCAGTGTTATGATTGTTTTAACAACAACTGTGTTCCGATTAGAAAGGCGTGGATCCGGTTACACTTTTATAGAGGCGAACATCTTAGTCCTCAAGGGTACCAACACATCTGTGACCTAATTAGAACGAGAGTCTTTATTATTTTTAGACTATTACTCTAATACATGTGTGTAATAAATAGATGTACCACCTAGTAAGTAAGTGCTAAACTTACATAATAATTATGTCAACGATCACCCATGTATGCCATGCAGGGCAGCAACTTGATCATATCGTAGTTTACGCTCCAAATGCTCTCTCGAGCAAAGCGAAGGCCGGCAGTTATGGAGGACAATATACCTACATTCCTGACTAACTCGGCTCTGATTACGTTAGCGGTAAAGTTCACTAGTAATTCGTTAATAAGTTAGATCGTAGCTGTGGCTCGTATATTATCAAGGCCGAGCAATAGGTTCAAGGTTTGATAGAGAAAAATACATGGGAGTTCAAGATGAATTCGGGTTTTTACTGGGTTAGTAACTATTTACCATCCTGGACTTCCTATGTATCGCCCTTTACTATGAGGTAGGATTATTTTCAACCATTTTCATTGAACTGAAGAAGAACATAAATGAAATATCCTGTGTTTGGTAATGTGGTGTAATCGGGAAAAATGAAAGATTACATAACAAACTAGATATAAATAACATAGGTACCTAAATTAAATAGTTAACATATATTATTCCCTTAGACAAGTTATTTTTAAAGGAAAATGTTTTAAGTTATAGGTAAAACGGTATAGGTTAAACAATGCAAAAAAAACCTAGCAAAGTACTTATGTACTTTAACAGGCGACAATTTCTTTTCACTTTTGCAACTTACACCCTAGTATGACTTGTAATATGAATATCATGCCTTTTGAAGTGAATAATTCTTTAGTATCGATGTGATTTGGAATTCGATGAAACGGAAATGACGCGCAAATGAAACGAAACGAAAATGAAAAAGACACAGACACATTTTAACGTGGGAGAAAATGAGATACTTACATTAGCAAGAGTTAGGACTAAAGTTCGCTGCAGCGCTAAAACAATAGTTACACCATCTAACCAAACTATTAAAACATGCCGCGCTAGATCGCTTATACTTATAAGGGTATAGTTTACTCGCGACCAAAACGTTATAAGCGCCATTAATTTCGTGTGGCGGTTACGCGTTTCGTTCAACGTAGTGTAACAACAAGTCGCTTTCATAGCTCATTTCGATTCACTTCTAGCACGTGTAAATTGCACACATTTTGATATTGCCATATTTATGTGTTATGAATTATTGCTTCAAATAGACGAAAAGACAGAATACCTAGCGTATAATCGAATATCGACAATAACAGGTAAGTTGTCAGGTAAATTACTTAGAATCTGTCTTATGAAACTCACTTTACTCCGAAAGGACAACGATGAATATACCAATCACGTGTTGCAATGATTGTCGACTGACATGAGTTGATACGGAACAAATGATACTGTTTTGATATTTGTAGAATCGTAACATTCAAATGTAACGAATCATGAAGAAATAGCGTTTTGTGAATGTTGCGAAAATAATTTTATTATGTTGCACTATTCAAAACAATAGTTTACGTTACAATTACGCGAGGTTGTTGCATAAAAATAAAGATAGGAATTTTCGATAGTCGAAAGTAATTACCTGTTTGGATGTACTCAATTTTGAATGGCGAAATATATTACGGCTAATTATATTATTTTTTGCAAATCACAAGTAAAAGATGTAAGATAAAGAAATACAAGTCTGTTACATTTATGTTCATGTATTGAAGACGTTTACAAGAAATAATCTTTTTCGTTTTCGTTTTCGTTTGGGTTTTGTTTCGTCTTCTGTCATACTAGTCAAAGAGGATATAAACACTACGTTTTATACATAATAGGTACTATCACACTTCTATTAAGCATTACAGTACCTGTACTAAAATAAATAGGCACATTTAAACAAACGTAAGCGATACCGACACTGCACACTACAGTAAATAGTAAAAACAGTTTTAATCAATTTTATTCGCATATTTTATACATTGCTCCATTGGGTCAAACGAACCATAAAAATCTCTAATTGACTTCAATTGACCACGTGCAAGCCAAACACTACACTCGGTTAAAATTTTATCCGAATAATATTTGCTCTTTATTACCTTTCGATTGCTCAACTCGTCAGTTGTTTCGACATGGGCAATAGGTCTTTACTGATAATGGGTTTCTTGTTGTTGTTTGTTGTAGCCTGTGTTTGTGTGTGAGTGACCTAATAAGCTGTCGAGTAAATGGAAAGGTGTGGCTGGATTGGACCGGTTTCGTTATGTTATCCTTGCGTTGAGCGTAAGGCAAGCTGGTAGGTATAGGTCTGATAGAATGCGGACACTGCCCACGCCCCAGGGTCCTTGTTCAGCAGGAAGTAAACTAGAGCAACTTTTTAAAGCCTTATAAGTTGAAAAGTTTAATTGATTAAAAAGTGTTACTACATTTTTAAGACGCGTGTCATGATGTTTGGCTTGTCAATAATTCCAATGATTTCTGATAATAGAGAGAAATAGAGAATAATTCTGATGATGATCTTTGTAAGTCTATAAAATCGTCAAATCGCAAGGTACAATGATATAAAGGAAAATTTTTAATTTTAGTTTTTGTAGAGATGGATAAATACACCCTGAACAAATACAACGTGTTTCATTTTTATACAATATAACATTGGATCATTATTTATTATTTTAAGTAGGGATGCATTAAATAAGCATAAAATAAAAAATGGTATAAAATTAAATTTCAAATTTTGTCGTTAAAAATGATTAAATAGGATACAAATAAAACAAATATTAAGTTACGATAAGGCTAAATTTATTTACAAGTTTGTGTCCGTCAACGCATCTCTGTTCACGATCCCTTCGTTTTAACAAAAAAACAAACAACACAATATAATGTCCATAAGCACAATATCACAGCAAAACAACAAAGAAATGCTTTCGGAGCTACCGAGCACAAGCGCGCCTTCCCGATGACTCGACAATTCGATATTTGATATTTCAAATTTAACGAATCATGGAGGCCTCTCTTATGAGCAAATTAGATTTAAACTTTGTGGAACGAGTAGGTGTAGCCGTCTGGCGCTCTGTTCAAACTGAATTTACCAGGAGGGAAGAAACGGGATGGAGGTGGCGTAGTCGGCTCGTAGTAATCCTGGCGAGCGGGCTGTGAGTATTGCTGGGGCGCCGAATATTGCTGGGGAGCAGAATACTGCTGAGGAGCAGAGTTCAGTCCACTATATTGAGCTTGTTGAACACCAGGGTAAATGTTGTTCGATTGGTACTTCGGTTGAGACTGGTATTGAGGCTGAGGCTGGTACTGAGGCTGCGCTTGAGGTGTGTATTGTTGTTGAGGAGCATTGTAGTTCTCCTTCTCATATAACTCGGGATAGTATTGTCCGTCATCTATGTTGGGTTTGCCGCCATAGTTGCGAGGGGCTGCGGGAGCACTGTACTGTTGAGGAGCACTGTATTGGGGCGCTTTGTAATCCGGAGAGTTGTATCGTGGGTCAGGAGTGTAGCCCGGAGTAGGTGCGGCCGCTTGAGGTGCGGTGGGAATGTGGTCACCCGTGGCTTGGAATCCGTTCTTGCCAGCGACGTAGTTCACAGTCTTCCTTTGGCCACTGTCGTCGATGTAGGAGTAGCTACCGCGTCTGTTGCCTTCAGCATCCGTCTCTTCCTTGAAGTTGATTCCATCTTCCTGTTGATAAGCGGCACCAAAAGCGCCATTTCCGCTGAGATACCGGGCTTCCTGCACAATGGCTGCCGTTTTCGGGTCACCCGCGTATTTCGGGACACGTCGTCCACCACCTTCTTGCTGACACGCGACCACCGCGATCACCGTCGTACATACCAAGAGCCTGTACATTTTGTCTAAATGTGCACTGCTCGCGTGAAAGTAACAAAGTGTATCGTGGCGGGTGGGTGAACTTGTTTTATATGAAGAGTGGAGACCTTGACGTCTATTGGAAGGGCCTGTGGGTGCGACCGCGAAAACTTATATGCGACTACCTTAACTCTGATAGCGTATGGACGGTGCGTATATGTAGGAAGTGACATTAAAGAAATGCTGCCAGGTGTCGTCCCTTGAAATCGGTCTTCGAACCAGTTTAAATGTCAATCGGCAATGTAAACTGTCTGAATAAAACCGTCCGAATAAGAACGGTCCGAAAATAGGCACTGATGCATCTGATGATGTGTATTTTGCACACACAATTACCCAATCTTTAAAGATCCTTGCGCTTTTGCAACCTCGTCTAACTTGCAATACCGTAAACCGTGGTTTTATGAGAAAAATTAACTCATAAACTTTTGTTTAGAAACAATGTAACAAACGTGGTACGCAAATGCGATTTTCTCAGCGGATTACTTAATTTGTCCAAGAGTAGGTAGACATTAAATTACACAGTGTCTTTGAGCTACATTTTAATGACTTGCATTAATCTTAAGTGCAGGATTAATTAGTAAGTATACGTGAGACTGAGACTGTATTATTTTAAGTAATTTGATGTGACAAAAGGTATTATGCAAGGTGCTACAAATTTGTTCAGAGGCATTGCGCATTATATTATCATCGCATATTTAAGTAGTATAATTTTAATGCACAGAAACTTAATTAATAATAAAAAAAATGAATGCAAAATAGATTTCTACGTTTTAATATGTAGTTTAAAACGCTTTTTTTGTTAGGAGGTGGTGTTAGAACATTAGCTAGTTAGTTTGTTAGTAAGTATGAGGACTGGGGCAGAGACTGTTAGTGACTGCTATCGATTTTAAAATTTCATTAAATTTATCGCCTCAAGCGTCTTACATGTAAATATTTTCAGAAAATGTTTTTCAGTGAAAATGTTTTTCAGCAAAGTAAACATTGTTTGATTACATTGCACTCAATATGTCAATATCCGTTTCGTTTTCTCGAAAGCTTGCATGCTATTCAATGTGAAGCGTATTTTTTTGTATTCAATGCAAGGTTTATTCTGTAACTACGAAAACGTGGTCTGAATATTCACCCCTAGGGAATTCTGCAATAATAAAACATGTATTAAAGCAAAACATAATTCAAATTGCCATTTGTAAATTTATAGTTATTGTTGAACTCATATTATTTTATTCAACTACTAGTAATTCACTCTCATTTCACTTCAGTATACTAACGAATTCCTTACGTTTACAAAATATACCACCAACATCTAAATCAATTGGTAATTGCTTTTTCAATTGTCAATTCCAATTAATTAAATACATTACCTACGCATTTTACCTTTGCCCTGATAGAAAAAAGGCAAACAAGGTGGGCATTGTGGTGGGTTTATTTAATTTGTAATTATTTACTTTTTATTTTTATTAATTATAAGTTAATGCTTGACCACAATCCCACTTGATGGTAAGTGGAGATGAGGTCTTGGGTGGTAGAGCGCACTAACTTAGTACCAGCCTATTCACTCTTGATTTGAAGACACCCACATTATAATCGGATGGGAACACCGACGACGGCAATTTGTTCCAGTCCCTCGCGGTACGCATAACAAACGATGAACCAAAGCGTGACGTTGGTACCGGAGGGATATTAACTACGAAAGGATGGATACCCGCCCTGCGTCGAGATGTTCGATAGTGGAAAGGGGAGGGAGATCTTTAAGGATAGTTCTTGTAATGATTATGTAGTTGCTATGTGGAATATATAAAATTCAGGTTCGCAAGTTGCGACAAGTTGCCGTAACTAGGGTATGTGTGCGTCGCCGACACCAGACCCGGCACTCGGTATACACGTGGATGTTAACCTTGCGACGACTTGCATAAAATGTTGTATGCGATTTATGTACCAGTATACTTCATTATGAATCTATTCCCTGTTTCAAGTATTGAAGTATTTAAGTACTAGACAGATGGAGATCAAAATAGTATTATGAGGTATATAATAATATTAGCGATAATTCAAAATACCGATAATATACTGAATCAATGGTAGTCTATAAATTCTGATAAAGTACCTTGATATTACAACTGTAACTAGATGCGTCATAAATGAGTTGGCTTTAATCCCTTAGTAGCCCGAAGTAGGGTCACGGATCTATCCTTCTATCTTCAGGACAAAATTATATTTTTTCAACACATACCTAATATTATTACCTTACATAAAACTAAACGTAACATAATGAGACCCAAATTTTTTTCACTTTTAATTTCGTTCTAAATAGATGTAGGTAGTACAGCCTAGGATCTAACTACCTATGTAGAATAATTAATTATAATTGTTTTGCATAGGTAGTAGAGCTTAGAGTTCGCCCGGGGTAGAACTACCGCCCGCCACGGTACTTAGTACCATTTCTACCGTGTAATAATTGTTTTAACAGCAATTGTGTTCTGGATAGAAAGGTGTGGAGCCGGCTACACTTTTTAGAGGCGACCATCTCAGTCCTCAAGGGTAGCAACACATCTGTGACCGAATTAGAACGAGACTCTTACTAACATTTACTAACTGGACTATTATTAACAATAACTAACAGGACTAACATTCACAAACAGTCCCTGTCCCAGTCCTCATACTTACAAACTAACCAACTAATGTTGTAACACCGTCACCTAACCGGACTAACTATCCCAGTCTCCATATGAGTCTTGTTCTAAGTCGGTCACAGTTGTCATGGGCGGCAGCGGAAGGTGGTGCTGCATGCTCGTTTGCTGCCTTAAATCAATAAAAAAAAATGTAAACACCAAATGATGACACATAATTATGCAGGAGTAGGTATCTATAGCATAACGGCATTCAGTTAAGCTAAGCCATTCATCCTAAAGCAGAACTCTTATTCCACCCGCTTCAAGTACCTACCTAATATTTAAGCACAATAATTGGCCTAATGTGCCCTCTAAAGCACCAAACGTCTCTTATATAAATGCTCTGGCAGTTGCTCAACAAATTACATTACCTACTTAAAATCATTTTAATAATTAAGCTGCAAGCGTTTCTTGCATAATTGAACATTGATTTGTAATCATACATTATAGTGATTCATAATTATTAAGATGGACCTAAGAGATGAGAATATTAATTAAACTTATACATATAATAGAGATCGCAGATATGCAGACATCATAGCCCGACGGCTTGCGTCGATCCATATAATATACATAATAATGTGATCGTCCAAGTTAAGCAACAGCGAATGCGGTCGGTAGTTGGATGGGTGACCGCTAGTGACAAAAAACTCTTGTGCGTTTCCGTGCTTTGGAGGGCACATAAAGACATCGGTGCCGGCTGTTGTTGTTGACCGGAACAGCGTGCTGAAGTATGCTCTGGGCTTCCTTATTAACGAGGAGACTAGTGCTCAGTAGTGGTATATTAATGGATTGAAGATATTTATAATTGCAGCAAGGTACAAATTAGTAATACCTATATACATAACAATAGTTATATAATGTAAGTGCCACAGTATAGTACAATTTCATATAAACTTCAAGCAGAGTTCGCATAACTGAATACCAATGTCCGCTAATATACCGAGACACGCTGTAAGTAAGTGTACTTACCTGTTTTAGACTTGCACGATAAAGGTTACTTATTGCCCGCAACCAAGGCCACACATACTTTGGTATGCAACCGAAATATTATATACTTCCGTCGATCTGGTTATTATTAATACTAGACCAGCGCTTCGAATATTTTACCTGAGGTGTTGGTTGCGGTTGCAATATGGCTATGTGTAAAAGTTTAAACGTGAAACTAAACAGATTATCAAGAAATGATAATTTACTGAACTAGTTGTTACGTTATGGGTTACGTAATTTTTGACTCGAAATATAACTTAGAGCTTAGGTATATTTTGAAATCATTACGTCTGTATTTCTGATTTAATCAAAACATAAAGTAACAACTAAATACGAATTAGATTTGCTTGGGTAGGATTTGCCTATGAATATTGTGTCCGTTTCTTTGGAAATTTCAAGATATAGACAGACGTATGTAAGTGTAGGTTATAGGTATAATTATTTTATGTTACATACGAGCGAGGTTATATGTAGTTTTTATGTATATTTTTTTTTTTTGTAAGTTTTGAAGAAAACATAAGAGGATGTTTTACTGATGTAGTTTTGTAACTCGCTACGAGTATTATACTAACATAAAATAAATAACAGGTATTGAGATGGTCTACTTTTACGAACAAAGAAATCATCATAGTCGCAATAAATCTAGATTGGAATAACTGATTTTACCCTGAGCCTAGCGTTCCAAAAGTAATTGATTGCAAATTGCAATCAAGAAATAGAGCTTTAAGTCAAACTTCAAGTATATCTTTATGTTAAAATAAATTATTTTTTGTAATATGATTTAATTCGAGTCATTGAACAATATTAGATAATACATATTTATTGCATAAAACCAATTTGTTCTTACTAAACTTGTGTCCATTTTGGGACAGGCAATTGACCTTGTTTTAGATTTAGATGTCTAAAGAAGATAAAATTCATCATATTTATTACGCTTTATGTCTGTCCACTCAAGATATTAAAACTGTCTGATATTAAGTTAGTATTACGTGATATTACGCTTAATATTTGTATCAACCTGTCCTTTAGTATATAGTTATTTAGGTTGGTATATAAGTATCTACTTTTACTTATTATAAGCGTGCGTTTCCTTTGTAAGAGGGAAGTGCTACGCGTATCTAAAAGTATTATACCATCTCACTTTGTGCTCGCGAATTGTTGCTAAGTAGATTAATACTTAGTCTAGCTAACTTAATAACAATGAATTTCCGCAAAGTAACGCCTGATTCCATTAAGTATATGAGACTAAGGAAAGAAAATAGAAGGTAGTACTCTATTAATATTCAGTTGGATCAGGATAGTCTGGTTGCTAGTAACAATGTCTGAGGGTATCAGTCTTATTTCCTTTTCTAGATATTTTAGAAACATGTAGGTATAGGTATATAGTTATAGTTATCTAGCTGTGGTTGTTTGTAATATACTTACATAGGTACATAATTTCTATAGATAATAATCACACAACCTGGTTTATCTCTGTCTAACATCTTAAGATCATGAAGAGGCGACCATCTTAGTCATTAAGGGTAGCAACACATTTATGACTAGAACAAGGCTCTTGCTTAGAACTAACTATCACTAACAGTTTGAGTTTGAGTTTGAGTTGCGGGTCGGTCACAGTTGTCATAAGTGGCAGCGGAAAGCGGCAGGCGTGCTGCCTGCTAGTTTGCTATTTTAAATCTATAGAAATAAATTGTTTAGAATTTAATATTCAATGTATGAACCTTTCTATCGCTTTAAAACTATACTTTGAAAATATTTTTAAATAAAGTAAAAGTACGGCCCCTGTTAGTGTTAAGAGTACCTTTTTACCTAGAAGCAAGTGAGTGGTTTGAAATTGACCTTGCATACCGGAGTTCTGAATTTGAATCCCAGCCTCTGATTCATTAAGTTTTGTGTTTATTGAGTTACCACCCATTGGGTTACAACCGATTATAAAAAGATTATGCATATAGTGTTCTTGTATTACTTTACCCACTGACTCTTCCAGAGATTATAGATAAATAGAATACATATAGAAAACGACCGTAAACAATAAACAAAATAAGATGGTATTCGACTACCAAATTCCAAGCGACATCATGTTGGCTATCACTATTACGTAGCGACCTCGTATGGGATTTGGGCGGCTTTCTTTGTTTCCCGACCATATTGTTTCTGCCTACGTATTACATGTACCCATGTCGCTCACTCATCGTCATCGTCGTCATGACTAACTCGTACGAAAACGTTGGAGTAGTGGACAAAAACTATGCAGAGACAGACATTCTCGACTTGGTAACAAAAGCATCAGTTTGACAAATAAGAAAGGTAAAGCATAGTCACTAGGTTATGTTGGAAAGTTTAATGTCATGGTGTAGGAAGGAATCGGTGCAACTAAGCCCTTTTATGACTGATTGCTGGAAAATAATTCTTTGTAGAGTTAGAAATGGTTTGAAGGAATGATATTCCATGTGTGTAGGAGTCAGGTTTATGATGACTGCATGGTGGCAGAGCTTTGCGTAAGGCTCATATTATTAAGTCACTAATAATTATTATTAATGGTATTACTGTCTTCCCGGGAAGCTTGCTTGTCTAACTACACATTCTTGTTCAGTCATCTGCCAAACGACTTGTGTTCCGGTTGGGGGCTGGAGAGTACTTTCGTTCTTTTTTCTCTCTTCTCTCTTGGTTGACAGCGTATCGATAATTTTTTTAGTATTACTGATGTCCATACGCAACGATGTCCATTTATTATTAGAAGTGCTCGGATATTAAAAAAAATGAATGTTCTCATAAAAAAGATGTTAACTACAATAAATTTAAAGTAATATACTGAGTTGACTTTCAGTTTGTTTTTCTATTTTAAACTAATTTAGCATAGAAAAAGATTTGTTATTGGTTTATTGCATTCAAATTAATCCGTTCCGTAACTTTATACTTTAGAAGTATTGAAGGGAGATTTTCAAAGTTTTGAATAAGCTTCCAGTTGGTACTTAGCGAACTGCTTATGAAGTATTTACATACATCAAACAGTAATGTATATTTTTGTGTCTTATATTTTCACTTCATATTGTTGGGAAAACTCAGTTAGTAACTCCAATATATATTTATGAACTTGTTATTCAATGAAATAAAAAGTATTTTCTGATTTTACAAGTCCATTTGAATATCTGTAAGTTCGCATTTTTTTCTTATAGGTTATTTTTCTTAAGAATTTTATATATTTCTAGGTTTACCTAGTTGTTGTTGTTTACAACAGAATTATATTAAACTTTAGCGATGATCGGAGACCCTACACATGCTACAGAAATGTGTTGCATGGAAATCGGATTGATGAAGAACACTGCGTAAAAGGCGATACTCTAATAGTGAATAAGGAGACAGATAGAAGTAGTAGATATTCGCCGGTTCTAACTCATTGTAGGGCGAAAATAGGGCGAAAAACTCGTTTCGACCGGTTTCACCGGCTACTAGTCGCGAATGAACTTTATATTAAGTGATATGAACTTTATATTAAGTGATTCGCGGGGTAATTAACCGCGGATTAACTTAATCCGCGCGCCGATTAAGTAATTCGCGGTTTAATTGGGCGCGAATTACCTTTATCCGCGGTTCAATTAATCAATTCGCGGTTCAATAAACCAATTCGCGGCCGCGAATTAACTTGATTCGCGCTTCAATTAAACGATTCGCGGTTTAATTACGTGTCAATCAATAAAACCGCGGATTAATTTATTAAAGCGCGCATAAAGTTTATTCGCGACTAGTAGCCGGTGAATGCCAAACAATCGAGTTTCGCGGTATATGCCGGTTCTGGCTCTGCAGTAGTAGGGATATGCCGGTTCTGGCTCACGAAAACTCGATTCTTCGGGATACACCGGCTACTAGCCGCGAATCAACTTTATTCACGCTTCAATTAAGTAATCCGCGGTTTTATTATGCGCGAATTTTCTTTATTCACGGTTCGATTAATCAATTCGCGGGTCGCTTAACGGTGAATTAATTTTATTTCTGGCTTTATTATCTCATTCGCGATTTTATTGACTTATTCACGTAATTCTTCACTTTACTTAGAAAGCACTCAACGGTATCTCTACATTCTTTTTTTATCGCTTGCCTTAATGGTCGATGCATCCGTTCCTTTATCCACAATACAGATAAGGATATCTGCTAATGTTTCCGCCCACATTCCGCTCCTTCCATATAAATTTAGCTAGCATGGCTCAAAGGACATCATTGTGACAGTGAAAGTGAGCCGAGTCTACTATATAATGGATGTGAGTATTTTCTTAATTTCTTAATTATCTGTTGAAAACTTTTAATTTCCTGTGTGCACACGTTCTAGACATGTATGTACATATTCATGCCCGCGATATCTGTAGGTGTTTCGGTATTTTTTTTTTCATAATATTGTTGTTCTCATTTTTATGATTTGCTAATTATCTAGTGAAATCTTTTCATTTCCTATGTGATATCTGTAGGTATTTCCATATTTTTTGCATTAATTGTCCATGTATAATGAACCAGCTCTCGATAACCTAATAATAAAGTGTCGTAGTATAAAATTAACCTGTATTATGTTCTCTTTCAGCAAGACACATTCAAAAGCTACTATTTTCCGGACACGCCCGAGGAACCTGACGATTCATTAGTTGTTAATATGAAGAAAAACAATAATATCAAAAGAATAAATGACATAGACATGTTCTTTGAGAAGCCCAAAAAGAAGAAAAAACTCGGAGTACAATCTTCATATGTATCAGCAGCACGTGACGACGGAGTCTCTTATATTTCCTCCAAGGAAGATGACGCTCTCACCGCTACTCATCTCATAAAAATCGATGTCTATGATATGAATAAAATACGCAACATCGAACCTATTAATTATTGGAAATACTCCGATGCTCGAGTAAAATATTATGTGCAATCAGAAGATGATAAGCGTTATCAAAGTACGCGGGACATCATTTACAACATTACAAAGACACTCGCCGGGAAGCACAATTGTTCAAAATATTTTATCGAGGACAAACTCCAAGGAATGTAACGCTCTCACCGTGACTCATCTTATAAAAATGTATATAAGTAAAAGCAAAAGAAGAAATAACATTAACTAGAAGTATCGCGCCCCCACCCACAGCATTGGGCATATAAATAACTAGAAGCTAACAACCAGCGAGGAACCTGACGATTCATTAGTTGTTAATATGAAGAAAAACAATAATATCAAAGGAATAAATGACATAGACATGTTCTTTGAGAAGCCCAAAAAGAAGAAAAAACTCGGAGTACAATCTTCATATGTATCAGCAGCACGTGACGACGGAGTCTCTTATATTTCCTCCAAGGAAGATGATGCTCTCACCGCTACTCATCTCATAAAAATCGATGTCTATGATATGAATAAAATACTCCGATGCTCGAGTAAAATATTATGTGCAATCAGAAGATGATAAACGTTATCAAAGTACGCGAGACATCATTTACAACATTACAAAGACACTCGCCGGGAAGCACAATTGTTCAAAATATTTTATCGAGGACAAACTCCAAGGAATGTAACGCTCTCACCGTGACTCATCTAATAAAAATTTATACAAGTAAAAGCAAAAGAAGAGATAACATTAACTAGAAGTATCGCGCCCCCACCCACGGCATTGGGTATATAAATGTTTCTACAGGCATTGATACAGTACCATTCATTCAAAAACTTCAACTAGTAGCTGAAATATGTCATTTTTAAAACAAGTTATAGAAATGTGGGGAAAATCAACTATATTGAAAAAATACTCTAAATATATCAGATTCTGGTATATCACCGGTGAGTTACCCGAGAACATGATAGAAGATTGTGACATCAAGCCATACTTTACACCGTGTCCAACGCATCGTTTTTCAGTAACGTCCAACGATGGTGAAGACGTAATGGACGGAGTCGAAATTATGATGGCTTTTTGTACAATATGTACTCAGGAAGGAATTGCTCGCGACTCGCAATCTATGTCTAATAACGTGTACTCACCGTGCATTGGAAGTGTCCTACAACCGCAATATATACACCCTCTATCATACGATTGGGCAAAAGAAGAAGAAGAAGAATCCCAACAAATACTTGCATTAGAAAATTTGCGACCTATCTCATATTCCCCTACAATTCTGTAAATGATTTTGTATCTAAATTAAAAATAAACTATTTTTAAACAATTTTCTTGTATTATTTCATATACCTACTATGTCATTCTACAAAAATGATAATGATTGTTTTAGAGAAAATAGAAGTTATTAGAGAGATAAACCAATTTATACAATATGTAAACTAAATGAGAGGTATTTATCATTGTAAAATCCACAGTAAATTTGTTCATGTTATTTATTAAAAAATTCTATTAAAAAATTCATCAATTGTTATATCATTACAAATTGTGTTGTCATCAAACAATTTCAGAAAATCATACATTGATTTACCATGATACTTATAATATATGTACATGATGCAATACTCTCCACATACGGTTGTGAAATCGTTTTGGATACGATTAGTGTTGTAATTCCACATCCTTGCATTCGTTTTCAAAAAAGATCTATGATATGTTTGAGGTGCTCGACCAAATGAATCAAAGTATTCCCCAAATCCATTCCCATCTATATGTATGGCTACCCAATGCGATCCAGGTTTGGTATCAACATCTAAGTTACTTATGATATACATAGGAGTATGAACATGTATCGGTAAACGATTAGCTGCGTATACGTTAGATTCAATGCTCATATCAATTTTACTTAAGTACTGTTTTATTTCCACGGTATCCATGGTATAAGTAGATAACACAGCTTTTCAGCTCTGCAGTCCCAACAACAATGTCAATTTTATTAATGATATTTATTTTAAATAGGAAGATTAAAGAGGGTGTAGCAAATAAAACATTGAAATATCATATATTGAATATTTTTATTTATTGAAGCAATACAAAAATAATAAACCTAACTACTATAATCTACTGATATATTACGATGCTTATCTATTTCTATTACATTATCAAATTCTGCATAAACAATACAATTAATAGTTTGAGTTAGAGCCGACTCAAATCGAACTTCTAATCTTACGCTACCATGTTTGATAAGATTCCAATGACTCATAGAGTTAGCTGATAAATCAGGAGTTAAATCAAATGCAAGCAAACAATAACCATTAGCATATTCATCTCTGGATATCCCATTGCCTTCATTATGAAAATGTACACCTGTTCCTGAGAACAATGTATGATATGCGCTAGTAAAGACATTACTACCAAACGATGGTTGCAATGCTTTTGAGGGGATCTGATTTCCATCAACATATAAACAAAATGTATTGATACCATAATTTGCAAAATTGAATGGATTCTTATTGAGAGTTCCGTTAAATGCAGCATTATTCACAAATCCCACTATACACCTTTTCGGTACTTGTCCAAGGAATATATTATCAAGGGTTTTACCTTGAACACCTGATGGTATTGTTAAAACTTTTACTTCAGCTCGCGTAATGGGATATTTAGCAGTGGTAGACGCTAATACTTTTTGATGTGCAAGTAATACGCTTGGATTAATCCGAGCTCTACGAACAATCAACGTTGCATCTGTAATACATACTTTAAACTTTAAATCTACTGACCCTGCCATTAGGTTGAAATTTTCTCTTGATCGAACTAATTTAACACACATGTCAACGCCGTTAATTAAAAATTTATCTTGATTAAATAAATCGCCATGTAGATGCCCAATCATTTCAATCTCTTTACTCTCTCTTGACATGAACTCTCGCTTAATAAACCCTTCATTTTTTACGTCAGTCTCATTCATTTTTCCTGCTGTATCTCCATACCAAAGACCACAAGTAAGATGGGATTTTTTGGCTGCTGGGCCATAGTTCAACAAGTTTTCAATATAGGCACGATATGCATATGTGTTATTTGGCGGTGACACAAGTTTTTGATTTAAGTATACATCAAGTTGACTGAATATTGAATGCAACCAATTATTAACTGGAGCTACGACTGTAGCAGCTGCTAACTTGGAGTTGTCTTGATTAAGTATCTTCGCTTTTATATGAATCAAGGTATGAGACAAATCTACATAGTCATCTCCTGCACCAGGAACTTGAAATTCTAGGGGTCCATCATCAGCCAGCGATGAAATAGGTTTGTAATGTATCCATACTCCACTCTCAATGCTCGTCTGTGTGGACGGTAGCGCAAACAAATCTAACTCTGATTTAATACACTCACAAGAATGACTATGTAGAAAAGACATAATTAATTAGAAAATATATCATTAATATTTCTGAATTTCTTTTTTGCCTTTGTTGTAGTGTTCACTTTCGTGGCCAATGCTGGAATGGAAGGAGATAAACGTTTTCGTTTGATTTTATACCCCGAACCAGACATATTGATTCTTTCAATTTTACTATCTACTTTTCGTTTTAAATTAGTAGTAGCTTCTTTTAAACGTGTTTTAATTGAATCGTCTATGGGTTGTGCATTAAACATGTCAGACAAAACTCCTACTCCGGTGCTTAATGCTTCTTTACCAATAGCTCTTGCACCACTAGATAACAATGGTAAAACAGATCTAAACAACCCTCCTAGAAAACTCCCGATTCCATGGCCTCTTTGATACGGTGTTCCTTTGTAAATTACTCCAATACCAGATCCCGCTTGATGAGAATAATAATCTTCATATGGGCATTTCATATTATAATTATGTTTCAAATACATTATACATATATTTTCTTGAAGTGTAGTTTTAAGCACACTGTTCCGAACTGGAATGGTATTTTTTGACCTGTGCTTGTTCTTATATCTATTTCAATAGTATCGAATTCCCTTCGCATAACAGATATATAGTGAGGTGGAGAGAAAACATGCATTTTATTAGCACCATATATGTATTTTGAAGGATCTAATGGTATGATTCTCAGAAGAGGGGTCATCACATCCCCTACGATTTGGGGTTCTACAATGTCAGAGTAAACAAATAACTGTGAAGGTAAACCTAAATGCAAATTAGCAGGACATTTACCAATATTCTTATCTCTGAGGTTTATATTGGGTTCAAATCCCAACTGTAAAGATAACTTAGGTGATAGTGTTACTGATTTAATCGCCTCATCTAGTATTGTAACTGTCACAAACTTTGAAATTTCATCGTAACGAAATCTTACTTTTTCCTTGATGTTGTTTAATGCCTTTAGAATATGATTGATGTTATCGTAGTTTGTTGCAGGAATATGTGTCTTATAGTATGTAAGGTATGGTTTTGTTTCACCAGGCATTTGCATCCATTTTGTAATATATATAACGTTCTCATGTTCTTGAACGGTAAACATAGTGCAAGGATATTGAAATTCAACTACTCCAACGGACCATTCTCCTTCCAAAATGATGGGTTTAGGTAATTTAGTTGAAAAATATGTAGTTTTGTTATCTGGAAAATATTCCATGGAACTATTACTAAGTAAAGTTAAATAAAAACTTTGGTTGTTCATATTTCTTTCAATTGGGAAAATGTAATCCAACTATTAAATTTGTGAGGATAACCTTTCCACTTCACTAACACTTCCTTTCTGTTACCGGAATAGCGAGAGCGTATTATTTTATCTATTTTATAATGTAGAGTGGGGTCATAATATACTTTCTGTAATTCTTTTTCATAAAACGTACCTTCTATATTTTCACCTTTCAGATCTTTTATGGTGTATACAGGCCAAGGGTTTCTATCTATTATGGAAGATATAATAAATATTTCATCACTCCAGTTAGATTCGTATCCTTTCTGAAAAATGTGTTTGCTTTTAGTTATTCTAACGTAATCACCTACATGCAACTTTGGTAATACACTGCCTGACGAGAAATTATTATTTTTAGTATCATACAAGTTTCTCCATACTGTCATAATATTATTTGAATTTACATCACAAGGAGACATCTTAATGCTAGAGTGAAAACTATGGTTATAAGAATAAACTAAATCTTGTAAAACATCGATATATTTATATGTATTTTTATACGTAAAGTAACGCCACATTTTCGTCTTAAGAGTTCTCTGAAATCTTTCAACAATACTAGCTTTAATATCTGGATTATTTGTTGTATAATAATTTATATTTTTCAATTTTATGTATCTTTGTACATCTTTTGATATAAATTCTGTTCCTTTGTCAGATTGTATGTGTGTTGGTGTTATGTTAGCCTCAGTAAATATACTCTCTAAACATTCCTTAATAGTTATTGAATTTTTTCTTTTCATGGGTCTGACATATGCATATTTGCTGAATGCATCAATGACGCATAAAATATAATTATATCCATCATTGTACCTGGAATAAGTCCTCATATCACTCAAGTCAGCTTGCCAAAGTTCATTTAGATTTGATAAGATATATTTATTCCTAGGAAACTTTCTCTGTACAGGTTTGTGCACAGTGTAGGTTTCTTGTGATTGCAGCCATTTCTTTACATCTTCTCTTTTCATTTTTCCTTTCATAGCTTTCGTTAGTTTGTCGACACTACTATAACCTGCGGGATTTGATGGATCATAATAGAGATTATGTATTTCTAATAAGGTTCCCATTTTTCCCACTCCAGCTTGTTCTTTAACTTTCTTTTGTTCTGTTTGTCACTCGTTGGTGTAGAGAATGATTCTTCTTCAGGCGTTGAAAAGTTTAACTGTGACTGCATGCCACTTATAAACTCACACCGTTTGGGATTACCAATATAAGTAAGAGGAACTCGAATATCTTTTAAAGCTTTAGCAAAGGTTTCCCATCCTATAGGATCACTTTTTTTTAACGGTCTCAATGAGTCGTTCACTAAATCTATAATATTACTTCCATCAATCTTTTTGTTATCTATAATCACAGTTCCGTCATTATCCCACTTAATTTTATTTTCATTGGAAGATAGCAAATTCATTAACAAGACGGCCTTTTTTGCATATGTTTTTGGAATGAGATCGAGAATTTCAGTAGTCGTATAACTATTTTTCTCTGGAATATTTTGTTTATGAAGTAGTTCTTTGTCTGGTGTGTCAATTGAGACTACACGTTTACTATCCAAGTTTTTATTTTTGTAGCTCAATATTAAATCATCAAATGTATTCGTATCCTCAGAAATAATTGGTATATGATAAGGTTGGCGATCTTCCTTGGTAAAGTTAAGATATCTTCGGAGTGTTTGTAAATATAAAATACACTTTTCACGGTCATCGATATTTCTTTTTAAAATATTATTCATATCAGCATCCAATCGGGACAAGTTAGTATCACCTGCGCTTGGTTGTTTTAGTTTTTCTATCACACTTGGCTCAACAAGCAACATTCTTTTAGCATTCTCCATTTTAAATGAGGGAACTTACTAATCCACTGAGAACTGAACCTAATATAATAGGGAGAAAAGCACCACCTTTTTGGATTATGAGATTTTTCCGAAACAAATTCGTAGCACCTTTGCGAACCAATTTCCGAAGTATATTTTTGTACTTGCTTAACTTATTCTTTTCCTTATCCTTGAGATCAATTTTGCCCTGGAGTACGTTATGAATACACTCGCAAATACAATTAATTTCTTTTTCATTACACGATTTTAAAAGAGCTCTTTGATATTTGGGTTTAAGTGTATGCAAAGCTGCTAGTAAACTTTTATGCGTCTTTAGTCGTCGATGCATCATTTGTGAATGATAGTAATTTGTTGATTTTTACCATACTTAAAGCCTTTTGTAGGAATGTAAACGATGCAATGCCCATCTGATGGAAATATTTTAGATTTTAAACGACACATATCATTTGTGTCCTGTTTCAAATCTATTAATAAATATCCATGTGGTTCATTTGTTGCATCTTTGTAGGAATCTTCCATAAATTTCGAATTATCTGGCGATACTTGTCGTGCTAAGTATTTAATTTGTGTTTTATCGCGAGGATTTTTGAAATAAACTATGTAACCGGAATTTAAAGATATGTCTCTTTGGCCTTTGCCTTGGTGAAATAAATTTTGTGTTATATAGAATACACTTAAATTTCTGTGATGACTTCCTTTCGTAAATATATCAACAACGCGACCATCTGACTCTCTCATTAAATCATCAATAATTATCAGATGTGGTTCACATCCATCAAAACTGCTAAGGTTTGGTATTCCTTGATAGAAATTAACAGTTTTTAAATTATACAAAGGTTGCATTTCATCATAGCACCAAGTTATTTGTTTGAAATGGGTGTCACATATATCCTCCATATATTTAATAAAGTTTGTGACAAAAATTGATTTTCCACATCCAGTAGGACCTGCAACTATAGCAGTAAAAGGATGAATAAAATGAAACATTTTAAGCTCACGTGTGTTTGGTTAAAGGTGTTGGAATAAACTAAAACATTTTGTGCAAGAATAAAACTATATTTCAAATACAAAATAGAAATACAATATACAATCATTCACATATTAATAATAATAATAATAAAAAGAATAAAAATAAAACAATGTTACTAATAGCTAGACATCTTAAGTACAATATTAGAAGTAGTTATACAATAATCAAAAATAACTTAACATTAAATATTTACGTGACTTTTTTTTTATAAATCAGACATTTACAACTAAACTAATCTATGGGTATTTTATAGTGACCCCAAGCAAGCGTATTAACATTATTCGATACAATATATCGCTTGGTATCATTGTGTGAGAGACACTTCTTATTAATTTGTTGTGTAAAAATATTATGTTTTATAGACCTAAATCTTAACATAGTACGGTATTGAACATTTTCATTAAATAAACAAGATTTATAATCTTCCATTTTAAAACTTTTCGTAACACTTTTATTAACACCTTTTGCTTTTGCCAAAAACGTATTGTCAATATCCAATGCATACATTTTAGATCTCAACCCTACAAACTCTCTTAATATTTTGCCAGCATTTTCATCTTTAAACATACCTAATTTTTTTTTATTTATATTTTGATATTCGTATATGTTATTTAAGGGATAATCAGATGTATCAAACCATTCAGGCAAATCAGGCTTGATATCTTCATAAAAGTTGTTGGTAATAATTTCATAAACTAAACTATCCGTATCAGTGTATAGTAATTTAATTTTGTTTGGAAACTTGGGTAGCATGTAGTTATAATGGAAATCGTACATAAGTGTTTTAGAAATGTCTAATATACAAAAACCTAAGTAGATGGGTTTGTTATGAAGGGCCTTTGTTCTTTTAAGTTGAATCGCAACTAGATTTTCCGAAAATATAGACAAACTATGAAACTCTGGTTTTGCAATTAAATCCTGAGCACCAAGACTTTTACCTACATTTTCCCAGTGAGTTAATAATTTTACATTAACTCGTTTCTCGACATTCTCCATTGTTTTTCCAAATACAGAATTGTTCATTAATTTATAAAAATCTTTTTCAAAATCTGTTTTAGCTTGCGTACGTAAATTTGTATTTAAATCTATATATTTTTTTAACCATAAACTTTGATTGAACTTCAATATTCTATGAATTTTTTTCAACTTCATACCTAGATTAATACATTGTTGTAAATTTTTATAGTGAATGATATATTTAGTTTTATTGTATAAATTTGGGACAAGTTTAACGTCTTTGGAATCCCCAACAGATATTTTTTCAGGACATAAGGGTAAGTCAGAATGTAAGTCATGAATATCTATGGGGTACTCTAAATCTACTTCTAGAATAAAACCATATTCTGTATTGTTCGATGCACTATAATCTGTTTTTATATCAACCCACTCAAACTCCCCTGATGGTAAATATTGAGACATTGCCCACCCGTATAGATTATTAGCATCGAAGTACATAAGATATGAAGTAGATACATTTTTATCAAAATCTTCCATAAATGGATTGTTAGCCTTTGCATGCCGTTTGCTGCATTGAGATATCCCACCCCTTATACCCCTTGTAATAAATGATATTTTTTCAATATCTGTAAGCAATTCAAGTTCTATTTTTGTAATTTTTAGCATTGCATCCCAACTTAATCCTGGAGCAGTATAATAATGAGTCGGATCTAAACCATAGGTTTGTAAGCATAACATTCTAAAGTTTTCAAATATGTCAGTTAGAAGTAATACATCAGTTTTAAGATACAAGTTGGAATAATCGAACATATTTTTGCAGTTAAAGTTTTGCCAAACATTTTTAGCGTGGTTGTAATCATTATCTGATATATGAGAATCTGACAGCGAACTGTAAAACTGATTTTTGTCTGGAAGTGATGTTAGGTTTAAGCACTCAAAAGATGTCATAAATTCGTAAGGATAAATACCCTTCTTTCTCACAAGATTGAAGTCTTCATTAATAGGAAAGTTACGTTTTAAAGAAATAAATTCTTTATCAATCAAATTATTAGCTAATTGACTAAGGCCACATGGTAAAAATTTTATAGAATCTATAAACCTCAATTGAACAATTTTATTATTTATTTGTAATGTTTTCGAAAATGAAATATATTTTTCTTTCGTCTGCGGTATAACTTCGATATCACCATCAACAAAATTAAGAGCATGAACAATAAAATGAGAATCATAATGGCTAAGATTATGTAAAATTACAGGAATATAATTCGGTATACGAAACTTCGAGTTACATATATTATGTACAACGCCTCTAAAATGTCCGGTTTGTGGATTGTAATTAAATTCACGTTCACCGTTTAAATGAGTTTCACATATGAAACAAGTATCCGATGTTGAAACCTTAATATAATCATCGTTTGATAATGCTTTAGGAGCTACCTCAGTACTGTTTTTGGTACATATAAATTTTAAGTCTTTATGCAAACGAATCATAAATTCTTGTGTACTGTTTGGGCCACAATATGTTTCATACTTTGACAAGTTATCATCATAGGAGCATTTTATGTAGTAACCGAAACTATACACTTCATGTTTTTGGACATTACTTGTGTAAGATTTTAATGGATCGTTAGAACATGATTCGATTGGTGTTAGAAAAGCTTCAAAATCTGCATATACAACAAATGGTGTTTTAAGTTTTTTGTTAAACTTGTCAAATTTTAACTTATCATTAGAAACTGACTGTCCAAACCAATTTTTTGATGTTTTTTGAGAATTAGGTAGTTCTGTTTTAATATGAAAGCAATCATGCTGTTGATGTTCTGTCAACTTTACTTGACTAGGAAAATGTAATAAACATCCATCACAAATATAAATAGCATGTTCATGACTTGAAATTTGATTACTGACTAAACGCGACATATTTTTTATATAACAATAATGATTATTTCTTCCGTTTGAAAGCAATAATAAATTAACATGGATACCCTTACGACATTTTGTAAAATATAAAGGGCCTACAACAGAATGAGTTTTATTGATTTTATCAAATTCTAACCCGAAAACGTTGATACTAATATTATTTAACTTTTCCACTTTTGAGATATCGGATAATTTAACTGGAAAAGAGACACCGTCAAACTTCAGTTTATTACAATGCATGCTATAAGATGAAACGCGATCAGGATTTTTATTTACTGGATACAAAGCAGAAAGCAAAGCCCATTTTAAACATAAAACATCTACGTTTTTAACATTAATAATTGCTCTTTTTACCATAATGTCTCTGGGTAAATCAATATATGACGAACCTCGAAGGGGATTAAATTTGTTAACATTCATGTCTAATGACTTAATAAAATTCAGAGTCCAACCGCTATCTTTTTTTTCAAATGTATTAATTTTATTAATAAAAGTGTCACGTAAAGACGAAAAAAATATATTTAAATCATCGCCTTGAAATATAATGTAATTGCTTGTTTGAAAATCGAAGGAATTGGAAATATTTTTTGTTTGTTGAATAAAATCAGCATGCAATACAAAATTTACTTTGAATACGGTATGTTTTAGAATAGATTCTTCAATTAATGATTGAATGTCATTATGAATTGAATTTAAAAATATCTCTGGTGTTTCAAAAGATCCATCACTTTTACTATTTATTTTATACGATATTATTCTCTGTCCGAACGCTGATTCAACAACATGAACGTTTTGCAAATTATCGTGTAATTTTGATGCTTTAGTTTTATGCCGATTACTTTTTAAATGATTTGTAAAATACTTCTTACATACTAAAATTTCACATACATCACAATGTACCTTATCAGATTGTGCAGCAGAAGGATGAGACGAAGTAGAAGCTTCATGTTTTACTCTTTTAGTTTTGTGGGTATTATTTTCGATGTTGTTGGTTCTTTTTCGGGATCCTCCACCTAACTGACTGTAACAATACAATTTAAGAGCTATAAAAATATATAAAACCACATCATATTTATTTTACGTTATACTTCTTTTCTAAAGACCAAAAAAATTATATGTAAAGTTTGTTTATACTTACATGATATTTGTTTCAATCTCACAACAAATTTTCACTAGTTCTTCATCTTTGTCATCATTAAACATAATGCTTGACTCTATATCACCACATAACTTATAAAGTTCAGACTCAATTTGATCGTTGGAATCCATTACGGCTAACTTGGAACACATTCGTTAGGTATATATCTTATGAAATAGTTTCTGGTTGTTAGCTTCTAGTTATTTATATGCCCAATGCTGTGGGTGGGGGCGCGATACTTCTAGTTAATGTTATTTCTTCTTTTGCTTTTACTTATATACATTTTTATAAGATGAGTCACGGTGAGAGCGTTACATTCCTTGGAGTTTGTCCTCGATAAAATATTTTGAACAATTGTGCTTCCCGGCGAGTGTCTTTGTAATGTTGTAAATGATGTCCCGCGTACTTTGATAACGCTTATCATCTTCTGATTGCACATAATATTTTACTCGAGCATCGGAGTATTTCCAATAATTAATAGGTTCGATGTTGCGTATTTTATTCATATCATAGACATCGATTTTTATGAGATGAGTAGCGGTGAGAGCGTCATCTTCCTTGGAGGAAATATAAGAGACTCCGTCGTCACGTGCTGCTGATACATATGAAGATTGTACTCCGAGTTTTTTCTTCTTTTTGGGCTTCTCAAAGAACATGTCTATGTCATTTATTCTTTTGATATTATTGTTTTTCTTCATATTAACAACTAATGAATCGTCAGGTTCCTCGGGCGTGTCCGGAAAATAGTAGCTTTTGAATGTGTCTTGCTGAAAGAGAACATAATACAGGTTAATTTTATACTACGACACTTTATTATTAGGTTATCGAGAGCTGGTTCATTATACATGGACAATTAATGCAAAAAATATGGAAATACCTACAGATATCACATAGGAAATGAAAAGATTTCACTAGATAATTAGCAAATCATAAAAATGAGAACAACAATATTATGAAAAAAAAAATACCGAAACACCTACAGATATCGCGGACATGAATATGTACATACATGTCTAGAACGTGTGCACACAGGAAATTAAAAGTTTTCAACAGATAATTAAGAAATTAAGAAAATACTCACATCCATTATATAGTAGACTCGGCTCACTTTCACTGTCACAATGATGTCCTTTGAGCCATGCTAGCTAAATTTATATGGAAGGAGCGGAATGTGGGCGGAAACATTAGCAGATATCCTTATCTGTATTGTGGATAAAGGAACGGATGCATCGACCATTAAGGCAAGCGATAAAAAAAGAATGTAGAGATACCGTTGAGTGCTTTCTAAGTAAAGTGAAGAATTACGTGAATAAGTCAATAAAATCGCGAATGAGATAATAAAGCCAGAAATAAAATTAATTCACCGTTAAGCGACCCGCGAATTGATTAATCGAACCGTGAATAAAGAAAATTCGCGCATAATAAAACCGCGGATTACTTAATTGAAGCGTGAATAAAGTTGATTCGCGGCTAGTAGCCGGTGTATCCCGAAGAATCGAGTTTTCGTGAGCCAGAACCGGCATATCCCTACTACTGCAGAGCCAGAACCGGCATATACCGCGAAACTCGATTGTTTGGCATTCACCGGCTACTAGTCGCGAATAAACTTTATGCGCGCTTTAATAAATTAATCCGCGGTTTTATTGATTGACACGTAATTAAACCGCGAATCGTTTAATTGAAGCGCGAATCAAGTTAATTCGCGGCCGCGAATTGGTTTATTGAACCGCGAATTGATTAATTGAACCGCGGATAAAGGTAATTCGCGCCCAATTAAACCGCGAATTACTTAATCGGCGCGCGGATTAAGTTAATCCGCGGTTAATTACCCCGCGAATCACTTAATATAAAGTTCATATCACTTAATATAAAGTTCATTCGCGACTAGTAGCCGGTGAAACCGGTCGAAACGAGTTTTTCGCCCTATTTTCGCCCTACAATGAGTTAGAACCGGCGAATATCTACTACTGATAGAATATCGAATAGAAGATTAATTTGGCTCAGAAACATACGGAGGTGATGTAAACAGTAGTCCATTCAATCAATGAAAGTTTCGCGACAAGGGCCCAGAGTAGGTCTACATATAAGTTTAACTTCGAAAGAGTCAAGGGATATTTTACAGATTTATTTTGCATTGAGCAGTAGAAGCACCGGCACATGGCGTGTTCTTAGAAGATAAAATAAAATAGAAATACTAAGAATAAAAGAGAAATACAGACATATTTAAAAAAGCTGAGTATAGAACAACCTTGAGATGTAGGTATATTGTATTATAAATGAACGTCTTATCTTGACTAAGACTGGAACTACGTATAATACGCAACCATCTAGACGGGATTATTAAGAAAAGCACTAAACATTTGCATATATTTTACAATTTTCATGGTTTTGTTGTCTCCTCAATATATGTCTTTGGGGTTAAATGATAATATACTTCGAAATGTAATTTTACTTTTTTATATGGAGCATCGGGCGGACGAGTTACCTGATGATGATAAAATGGTGTCATCGTTGCCCACGGCCATCATAATAACCCACTAAAGGTGGACACTAAACATTTTAACTGTAATGGGTACTCACGATTTTTATTATTTTTACCAATATTTCGATCAAGAATCAGGGGCATGGATGATGGTCACGGCGAAACTGCTAAAATAAATAATAAAAATCGTGAGTACCTACTCGTTACAGTTAAAACCGGATTCGATCCGGATTTACACGTAGCACTAATGAGTGGAATATATAGAGCTCCTGTAAAATTTAAAGATGTTTAGTGTTTAGGACCCTACCATTAAGTACTTACTCGTAACTTATAAGTAGTCATAAATGTATAGCACGGTCATCATTATTCATTGCATTAGAATAATAAAATAAATAAGTTATGAAACGTTCCGTAATTTTTCTTTTATTTTTATGAGCATAATTTCCTTTTCAATCTCATAATTCATTTACCAAAGCCTTATAAATGCAAACGTTTACTTAACAAAGGAAGACTTATAAAAGAGAAAGAAATATTTAGCAAACCACAAAAACATAATAGATTTCCACCATGAATGAGTATTAAATGCGTAAGTAATTAAATAGCATTAATCACAAGGTTATTCTCAGTTAGAAAGAAGTAAATTATAAGAAATGACGATGACGTTCTCGGGTCAGACTAGAAACATGGGGTTTTATTACGTGTCTTCATAGCCATCGACGAAAATAACAATTACCATCATATTTTTATGTTATAAAAACAAGCCTAATATGGGTACAGCTAGTAGTAGATACTATTAGAGCAACAACGCTAACTTCTCTACTTCTACATCGTGATCGGTTAAAACGGAACGGTAGAGATATAAGGCCACTAGGGCCATCAGAAACTGTTAATTTCGAAAAAAGTATCAATTACACTTCTTGCCATGGCTTCTTAATTTCAAGATAATTTAATTATTGTTACAACGATGTATTGTACATTTTAAATTTCTGTTATTTTTAAATAAAATATAATTTCTCAATAGAATTTTAATAAAAAAACTGTGTTACGTTACCTTTTGCGAATAACTTTTGTGTCGGAAAAAGTATCCATAATAAGCTACACATTTAAATCAATTTTAAACAAAATATAATTGTTAGTTTGCAAACGCTTTCATTCTTTCCATAATTAAATGCAAATAATCTCCAATGAAACACGTAATGAGTCATCGTGGATGGCCCGGTGTCCAAGAGCGTTAAAAGAAATCATAATTAATCGTTCTATTCCACGCCCGCTCGTCTTAATAGAGAGCTTTCCGCTTTCGATGTTTTCTCAGCGACGTAATAAATTAATCTCCATTGCCTGCCTTCATGGAGCCTCTAAGAAAGAAAACAAGCGAAACAATGAAATGACGCAACTTGCTGTAATATCAAGTTCTTGCGGACACACGCTCGTTTGTCGTGGAGTCTTGCTGACGCTCCATAAATTATGAAGTTTGTTTGTATGTCTCTTCTAATACTGACAATATATATGTATCTCATGCCTAATATTTCCTCGAAAGGATTCGATATTCTCTTGTGGGCGTGGGTTGTTACGTTACGTTGTTACGTGGGAAATGTTGGTTACATTAAAAGCAATCCATTCAATCATCCGTACATCTTTTATTGTCCATCAAACAATTTTATTATAGTCACAACGATTCTTATGATATTATACTTCCGTGGAAACCACTTGGAACGCGATGCTTTCCATATCTTCACCGGTTCACCAGCCGACCTTTCTAGACAACAATAGAATAATATCTGAATATTTGGTCATCTGTTAGTCTGTCACTTGATCCATAAAATCTTCAATGTATGACAGCTATGTTATAGTTTTATTTTACCCAATACTACGGAAAATAAGATATTCACTTTATGCTAATAAAATAATTTATTCAAAAATTCCTCATAATATTAATGTCAACATCAGTACTCAATCTTTCTGTAACTGCCGCTAATGTTTGATAATGTCACTTTGTAAAATTAAATATTACCAACAGCGTGCAAGCCTACGAGTACCTACGCGTTAAACAATTTGTTCTAGTTAAAAGTGTTACGTGCCGTAAAGAACAAGAACAATTTGAACTTTCTAGCGTGTGCACGTGGATGTATGTAATGTCGGAACAACACACGCAATTTTTAATTAATAAAATTCCAATTTAGCTCTGTAGACGAGATTACAATTTTCAATGTTCCAATATTTTGAATTTTTAGATATTCGTGCGTTTTGTTTTTGGCAAAATATGGTTTTACTGTGTGGTCGGTGGTGAAATTTCACTGTTGTCAAACATTAAAGGATCGGTAGTGGGAACTACGGAAGTTGAAAGAGTTTTGTGATTTTAATGTAGATCAGGGTGCTGTGGCAAGTAGCTGCATAACCTGAACCTCTGCTTAGTGTTAGAGCTTCGCTAAAGATTGTATTATCAGTAGTATTATAAAGAAGACATTGACATTAGGAGGTATTATTATCTTTCCATGAAGACTTATTGGCTAACTACCATCTTCTTGCTTTGGTCCAACCATGGTTCGCCTGGGGGCTCAAATATCAGTAGGTACTTTTTTCTCTCCATTCCACTTCATTTTAATGATGACTTAGCATCGGTGATGTTCGTCTAATGGCTAGTTTGTAGGCTGTTCACAAATGTGGAAATTAAATGTTATATGTATGTATTTCAAAATAATTTATAAACAAAAGTACGACGAAATTCTTTCTTTTTACTTTCTACAAAATAATTATAATGTTATAAAACAGTATGTTTCAAAAATACTACTTAAAATTGTAAATAACCATTAAGTTTAAAATATAGGTATATTATGTTGGGGACGATATTTTCTTTGTCTGTTATATGCCTTATAGCGGTTTTATTCCGCTGTGTTCTAAGTAACGTTTATAAAAGAGACTTGAGTATTTTTCTGAAGTACAACCATTTAAACTTAGTGGCGACTACGCACGCTAGGAACTATGTGAATAATTTATAACGGAAAATGAATGTAACCTGTCAAATGTAGTGCAATGCAGAATAACTTGAGAGGCGAGTGTAGACATTTTTTATTTTGGATAAAAGAGCTGTTTAAATACAATTTATTTAAGCGTGAGATATTGCTGGAAGCGATGACCGTAACGTAATTTATATACTGCAGCGCTACTGTTGAGCTATATATGAAATATTTAAATACCCGTTATTTAAATATTTTACTTAATGAACAGGTTGTCCAAAATTGTTGAGAAGTATCGTAACTTCCATAAACTGTTCATAAATTAATGAACAAGGTATTAAATAGCGCGGTATCTGTAGCGGTTTTGGGTTAAATTTTTTGGATTAAACTACGACATTGTTGTTGTACTTATTACTCACAATTATTGAGAGAGGTGGAGGTGGTAGATGAAAAATATCTGACGTTCTTAAGAGATACATCATATTAATAAACACCTACATTAAATAAATGATTTGGAGTTGAGTTTTTGAAATTGTGAGCCAAGAGTTCACCCGGGGTAGAATTACCGCCTGCCACGGTACTTGGTACCATTTCTACCGTGTAATAATTGTTTTAACAGCAATTGTTGTCCGGTTTCGGTTTGTGGAGTAGGCTACACTTTCTAGAGGCGACCAGTTCAGTCCTCTAAGGTAGCAACACATCTGTAACCGAATTAGAACAAGACTCTTAGTAACAATTACTAATTAAAAAACAACAACTAACAGGACATACTATCACTAACAGTCCCTGTCCCAGTCCTCATACTTATTAACAAACTAACCAACTAATGTTCTAACTGGACCTAACGGCTAACCGGACTAACTATCCTAGTCCCCATTTGAGTCTCGTTCTGGGTCGGTGACAGTTGTCATGGGCTATCCGTATTCCTATTCCGTATACCGTATTCCGTAACGTATGAAACGAGCATGCAGATGCTCGTTTGCTACCTTAATTCCATAAATAAAATCAAAATGGGTGCAATTCACACATGCTAGAAGTGAAACTTCATAACAACGAATACTGTCAGTCCAAATATTGATGTATTGCTTTGCTTACGTCAGCCGTCATTTTGCCGATGCTTTATTCCCGTCATTTCTGTTTCAACGAATTCCAAATCACAACGATACTAAAGAAGTATTCACTTCAAAAGTAAGTGGACTGATATTAGCAATTTGTTATTTTAGCATTATGTCAATGTAATAAATATAGTAGGTTAATTATAACCGGCGTTACTACTGCTAGTAGGACTCTGGAAAAAAATGATTTTTCTTACTTGACTGTCTTAAGAAAAATAATGTACTTATTAAGAAACATGTTGGTTAACTTAGGTAAGCGTTACTCGTATATAGAAGGGCAAACATTGATGTAAATACAAACTAGTTATGCATCCGTTTTTACAGTTCCGTGTGTAGCAGCCTTAAGAAGCGCTTCCGTGAAAGAGATGGCACCTAATATTGATTTACGACCCTCGATACAGAAATGGAATAAATTGGAATATTAATTCTGCATGACAATGGTTGCAAACAAATTAGAGTGTGCCAGATGTCTTCTTCAGGTCCCGCCATTTCCCTTTTTATTTTAAATGGAGTAATTTCCCTCGTTTTGATTTTAGTTTTCGTGTCTATTGTCTGATTTCGGAATTATTTATTTACCTATATGATTTTTTGTTAGCTCAATTGCTGTAGGAGGTTCCGTACTAGAATTAATGTTGTTAAAAAAAGTTATTGCATTTTTAGATAATTTAAATACAGTTTTATAATACTTAAGTAAAGTTAATTTAGATTTATTATTGACGTTGATGTTTTTAATTTTCAGTTAAAGTGTATCAGTTAGTACATTGTTATCTGATGTTACGCTTTTGTTACGTTCACGCAATTTAAAATTCACTTAACAGCTACTAAACCTTTAAACTTTACCTCTTCTTCAACATCTTGATACGAGTACCACTTTGTTTGATAAATATATAAGTACCTCCTCGTAGGTCTCTTTGAGGTGTAAAGAGCTTCTTGTATTCCTGAGTCCAAGCCAACCGCCCCCAATCGTAGTGCACCCCGCTTAGCATCAAGTTAAGGCTTGGGCGTCAGTCCTACCTTCTTATCCTGTTTGAATTTCAGTTCTGTTGTATCGACAGAACTAAAATATAATTATGAGCTTTATATCTTGTTTCGCAAGGTTGAATTTCGAACGTATAGTTGAAAGATGTACTCGCCGCACACCCATGAACGGAACGGAACGGTCGAAGTCGGAGTTGAGTAGACGTCGAGTTGGTGTAATGTGCGTAGTCCTTAAATCTGACGGGTCATGTGACCGGTGGTTCTAGGATTATCTACTTAGGTACTCTTCATTAAAAACCAACCGTACAAATAACTTTAAGTCAAAAAATATATATTTTACTACCTAATCGAATACTTAACTTAAGTTTTGAATTGAATATTACATTATATTTATAAATAAATTTATTATTAATACTATCATAATTATGTTTTTGGAATAGATTTGTTGTCATGATTAATATAAACAATTTGTTTATCTGAAATTATTCGAAGCGGGACCCTAGAAAGATTGAATAGCTGAAGTAGCTATTCAACTTTGTAATCCACTTCAGTTTAATTAAAAAAAAATGCATTGGAATTCATAATGTGTTTTTAATATCAAGAGCAATAAAATACAGATGAATATTTTAATGAGACACATTCTCTTCCATCGCACAAGAATTTCTACTTAAAATTATACTCATTAATCCTACGTAAAATTTTCAGCAATAAACAAACCGTTATTTTAATTACACGGGTTCATAATGAACGCGCTGGGCTAATACGGAATAAAATTATATTATCTCATACCTGATGTGTTCTAAATAAAAATGTACAGAAGCGTATCGTGTATTGTGTGGGGATAAATTGTCATTAAGTACTTATAACATTATACGTATAACATAATAACTGCTCAATATGGTAAGGCAAAGAAAATTTATGTTATTTCATTGTTGGGCGGACTAAAATACTGACCCTATTCCCGCCGCCCTGGCAGACTGGAGAGAGAGAGAGAGAGAGAGATCTAGTATTTTTCTTTCTCTTCGGTGTTACCTGTGCTGTTACTGATGTGTACCGATGCCATCATTCGTCGAATTAATATGTACTATATTATGAATTTTGCATTATATCAGTAAATCAGTAAAATCCGTACCGCCTGGCAAACGTGTCAAGCTGGAGGGTGTATGAAATTTGTTAAACTAATATTTTATTACTATGAGGCAGTTTTGTGCGATATGAACAATAAAATTAATTACAATATCACATAGTGTTGTGTTAAAATGTGAATACACACGCGACGCTTGCGTGTCGGAACCACTCTGCGCTTGTCGTTGGTATCTCATCCCTATGTTACATTTAAAGTGTACGTAAACATACATTAAAATTAAGATTACTTTATTTTGCAATATGTTATAACATTTCTATAAAATAGGTAGGTACATTTTGCCTTCCATGATACAAGAAATCCTAGTGTGGGGGTAGGTAAAAACGTAAAGATAAACGTAAACGTATTACCTACCGCCGGTAGCAAATTTCTCATGTGTTTTCATGCATGTAATAACGTGAAGTCATCGATCTCGAATTTTATCGTTAGATAACAGTCGTTAGCCAAAGTTCTGACATTGAATGACATGAATACATCAGTATTTCCAGCTTTTGAGTTAACAAATAAGCGAACCGCACTAAAGCTACACGGTGCCGATGCAACTACCTGGCTTCGTCAATCACAATGGAAGAATACGCTGTTGTAGGCTACGATTGGATTGAATTCTCAACAAAATAGATATTTGTACAGTGAAAAGGAAACAGCTACAAAATAGCCACTAAATTACCTTTTTCGAGGTAAATTATATACTTATTTTACCTAGTTAATAGCTAGCGAACAATGTCATTATCTAGTACTGGTGTCAGAAGTAATGTGTTTACACACGCGATTATCGCGTGACTGAGCCGAGTGTACTTCAATTTACATTTAATGATTTAATTACTGCTATAAAAATAAGTTTTTGGTGAACTGAAAGGCTAAGATTGTGTGTGGGCTTTGTATAGATAATAAAAGTAAACGTGTTGGATTAAAAACTACTCGTTTTAAATGTAGTACCAATCAAGTCTGAATCGAAACCGGAACTGTCCATTTTACTACCTTATATTCTCCAAACAAGACTGAAATCTACCTCGAAGAAATATATTATAGTATAAATATATTATTTGTATTAATTTACTTTTAGAGTGTGTTAGATCTTACTGTACCTTATTTTTAAATACGAATAGTCTTAAAGCTTGTAAAGGAACATTTTCTAAAGAATTCTATTTCCCTGAGAATTTAGAGAAATTTTCTGTATAATTTAGGTTATTGTGCCGTCCCGTAGATGAGAGTAGGAATACGTTCACTTGGCAACATCCTGTTCTTTGCTGGAACACATGTAAACACGTTACATTTTTTAGTTAGCCCAAAGTCGCTTAGTGTTTTTTAAGTCGTTTATAAACGATGTCTCATATTAATTCAAAAGTGCTACAGAATACTAAAATTTTAAATAAATTAATAAGTTAACACTTTCATACCCCATACACGAAATCCTTGTGTCGCAGGTGGCATGGATGGATGGATGGATAATATGGATGCCGTACCGGGGTGACATAGTCACTGCGTGATAAAACCCCTTTAAAAACAATAAAGATTATAAAAAAAAATTTATTACTAACACCCATGATCTGAACACGGGTCTCCTCATTTCGTAGCTAGGCCACTACCAACTAGGCTACGGAGCCGTCGCCGAATGAAAATTAATTTCAAATTATTTTAAACATAACTCATCTCGGATTATACACATTTTATTATAATACGGGTACTCACGATATGTATTTTGGTACGTGCACGTGGATACATGCAACTGGGTCGAACTATTCAAGTCGAAGTTCTCAAAGGTGTGTGTGTGTGAAAGGTGAAAGGAGACAGTTATGGTATGTGATGATGATGATGATGAATGAAGTTGTCGAGTTATAAAAAAATACATACTTTTATTCATACTTTCCCACTACGAATAAATTAGCAATACAATAATGCATTAGATACACGAAAGTGTTACTGCTCCGGCGTTACATGGATAAAATTTATTTGTCACAATATTATGACTGCCTAGTAGATACCATGGGGACTACCCCATGGATGATAGAACCCTTGAACCATAGTAGGCAAGGTCGACTATAAGGTTCTAATTCTTATTAATACAATATTCAGTTAATACCAGGTTATTTTACTTAAATCGTTGTATAACTCGCAAAACGCCTACATAAAGTTAGCCAAGATTAAGTGTAGCAGCATAAATCTTTGCGGTAACAAATCTGACGTTCTTATGAATCGTTCGTAGGTCAGACCACAGTGTGCCAGTTGGAATGGTGCCTATTACAGTATAATCCTGACTTATTCACGATATTCTATTAACATTAAAAGTAAGTGCCTATTTTTCTTTTTCTTTATATTTTAAGCTCCTATACCTTTGTTTGTATTGTTAGTTTATGAAGAGCTTTTTTGTGGATAGCTGACTTACGGACGGTCACCGGGTGGTGAATGGGCACTCTTACCAAAGGCATCATCGATGCGTTACACGCCAAGAGAGAAGACAAGAAAGAAATAATCAGAAATTGGGAATTTAATTTCTAACAACACTATGGCTTCTAACCTTTTCTGGCTCAAACCGGAGTCTCTTCTCGTAAATTAGAAAGCTTGGAAAATACTTCACTATCCCATGCGACGTGGATGGAAGGATGGATACGCTCTTTAAGTGTCCGAAGCACGAATGCACTCATGAAATTTCACCATTAGCGTTCACGCATCCAATTCTTAACTTAAACTTACGATTTACGTTAAAAAACTTTAAATTTTAATTTGTAACAACATACAGACAACATAGTAAAATTTTCAAAAAATTAATAACCACAGAATATCACGTTACATTTTATGTAACGTTCCATTTTATGTAACGTGATATTCTGTGGTTATTAATTTTTTGAAAATTTTACTATGTTCTAAAGAATAAATTTAACCGCGCATTTTAACTCAGTTAGTTACTCATTATAATTGTACTTAATTGGGACGATGTCTCATATTAAAGGTAAAGGCCATGTAAGTAGAAAGACAAAATATAATGGTATATTATTTTGTTTTAGTTTTATTAGCCAGTTATTTATAGCGCTTTACACGCGAGCTAATGATACGGTTTTTATTGGCTTACTTTGTTATTTTGAACATTTTCAATTTAATTTTTACACAATACCAATTAATGATACGATCCTGAAAATCTTTCAGTAGATATTTACAATAATACATTATAGCACTAGGTAAGTAACCTAAAAACTGATGTTTATTATCACAATACACATTATATTGTCAACGACTCCCAGCAATACTACCAACACAAAGCTACAAGTATAAACCTAGAGGAGAACAAATCTACTAGAAACATAAATCTTTGCGGTTGCAAATGAATTGTTTGCTAACTCAGGCAACCGCGTGCCAGTTGGAATGGTGCCTATTATGTGAGCGGCTAAACTCAGGCCAAGTTAATCTACTAAGCTTAAACTGGCACATTCTTCGACTTGATCGTGTTCATGCAATGTAAGACACTTTAACTGAAATATTGTCAGGGGTGTATGTGAATATAAACTTTATTGAATGTAGACATAGCATACTTTTTTTCAATAATATCTTTAATAAAGTATGAAAATAGTATTGATACAAGGTTACCACATCAGGTAATTAAGGGATGTTTAATGCGTATTTTATCTTATGCTCACATTTACATCTTATGCCGACTAATTCTGCGGGCTCTGCTGAATGTCTATACATTCAGCACAGCCCGCAGAATTAGTCGGCGGAAAAGCGAAGGATTTGTCGCCTAATTCAAAACTCGATGACCGTTTTGGAATAAAGATTAAATCATGACCATGCAAAACAACAACAGGATACCTTTGATTAAGTGTACAGTATACTGTGACGATTAAGACATTATTGACGAGTTCTGAAGGCAACCAAACTTCTCCACTGCACACTGAGCTGTTCTTATGAAATGGATCACAGATCATCGTGTGGGCGGGCGACCGTAATTGGAATGAGACTGAGATCGTAATATTGCAGTGAAGAGTTAATTTAATTCGAAATGAACCACCTTGTGGCAAGTGGTCACCGTCGCCCTTGCCAGGCATCACCGTTGTGTTGCTGACCTACAAAGAAAATATATTAAAATTATTTTATATAAAATTATTATTATATAAGAAACAAAGAAAAACATGCACTCAATCCCCAAACCAGAACACGGCACGCCGTTTAGCGGCCGACTCAAGCAAGAGGGTGAAAGGAAGCCGGGTTCAAAACTTTACCACCAGCCTAAAGTATCTTTGGAATTAAAGTGGATGGTACAGAATCCAGGGACCTTTGAAGAGGAATCAGACGCCGCAGCCTCGACCGTTGTTCATGAGAAGCACCACGAGCAGGGGACATCATCTTGAGACTTAAATATGGTAACTTTTAGCTGTGTAAGGGGCTCAATGTCGAAGTTACCGAATTGTGAAATTAGTTCCACAAAGACGTAAAGTGTTTGAATTTATAAAGAGTTTACGTCTTTGTGGAACTAATTATTATGGCGTTTTTTCAAACCCCAGGTAGTATAACACTTATGTCATTTAATATTGCTATCGATAAAAATAAATATTTTTTCTCGAACACACAGTTGTTTTGCATCGAACCCGATGTTTTTTGATTTGGGCATAAACAAACACGAAAAAGCATATTTTATGGTACGTTACTACGTCAATACAACAGAACTGTAGGTACAATAATGTCGTATGAAGCTCTAGAAATAATATAAAAAACTAGTTCCGCGTTGTCGACGCCGTGCATCCGACATCCGCATTTTACTTGCAAATTGCTTATCCATCGATATCGGGATGCCGACAGACTTTATCATGAACATAATAGCATGAAATTGTTGTTCACGTAGGTAGTTGCTGTGTATTAATATCGTTATAGGTTATAAAATGTTTTAATCTCGGTTTTATGTGACTTGTACTCCAAATTGTGAGCGCTTTTCACCTTCCCTTGTTATTATTGCTAAGTATAACGCTTAGATTTCAAGGTATAAAAAATTAAAGTCTAACGTAGATTACATATTTTTTTATAAACCTGTCTGCGTGTTATTCGCCTGGCCAGGCTTTTTACTGAACACATTAGGTACTTGATATTCAAATAACGTCACTAAAAACTAAATCATTCGTCCACTGCTTGACATAGACTTACACACTACACTCAGACCTAAAAAAAAGGAAAACCAAATAATAATATAATTTGAAATAAGCCAGAAGAAGAGCTTTATGTCTTCTGCTCAGCATTAAAAATGGTTTCATAATGGGTTCCGAGTCTTTTTAAATTCCCTATTCCATTAGAAAAGGTTTAAGTTCAAATTCCGCCCTGTCAAGACAGAGCGGTTAGGCGTTGGGTCCCCTCGCGTCGTCCTCCATACAATCGAAAATTTCTTATTCAGTTATTTCTTGAGAAGTGTTTGGGATTTCCTTTTCGAAAAGTTTTAAGCCGGCAGTAAATTATTCCTTCGACAGGTGAGGCCGTAAAGGCAAGATTTACGCCTAAGGGCAAACCGGTGAAACTCCCCTTGATAAGACGTATATTACCTAGCAAGTAACGCTTTCTATAAGCACCCATTGGGGACGGACCTCTTGACGTAGGACTCGCCAACTAAACCGAATAAACTTCGACCGATAAATCGAAAACTTCACGTTTCGTTTTCGAAATTCGCGGGCGCAAATTATATAGCGGCCACGAAACAAAGGCTTCACTATTTCACAGAGCTGTATGCTAATGGATTACTTTCGTAAATTCGTCATCTGTCATAAATTCATGCGAATATACCAAATGGCGACAGAATAACATACGGCAGGCACTATCCGATTGTGTGACGTCAAAATATTGCTCGACGAATGCCGTATGGTTTTATTATTTTCCACAATGAAATTCGTTTAAAACTTGGAGGGGATTCAAATCGTTCAGTGGGGCACTGCCAGCGCATTCCTAATCATTGTTAGCATTATTGTGACCCGGGGAAGAATATAAAGTGCTCCAACTTCCGAAGGGAGTTTCAACTTTTTAATTAAGTTGTCGATGTGTTATAGAATATCTGCTAATAGACACATTTAAAACATTATAGAGCTGGCAGGTTTTATAAACAATGTATGGTATATATTTTTTGCAAAATACGGGTAAAAAAAGTATTATTCGTTTTCAAAAAAAAATACTGCGTAAGTACCCACATTTTATATTACAATTGTATAGGTAATTTACTTTTACTCAAAAGTATTAATCAATATTTTTATTACAAACTATGTGCTTCATTGACACGCGTCACATGCGCAATACAGTAAAATATACGAGTGTTTTCCCGAACGAATCAATAATTTCTTAAAAAACTTCATAAATAAAATAGAATCATATCGTACCATGTTAAATGCATGGACTAATTTTGAAAACCTATGTAAAATTTAAACCCCTTAAACCATTAATATACATAAATCCACTATAGTTTTCGAATCAGAAAGCTGATCCAAAGTACTTGTAAAGGTGGGCGGGGCGAGAGCGGACACTACTATAGGACTCTGTAGTCAAAGCTGCAGCTTGTTAAGTTAATTACCATAACCAAACAGGAGCCTCGTCTGGGCTCTAATGACACCGTTTTAAAGTTTACTTAAGAGGAAAGTTTAGTTTTCGACAATGTTCTATCAGGACTATCTATCTACACGCAAGATACTGCCTCTTCAATTGCGTGATTTGGTAACTCTCTGTAAGAACACAATGATGAAATTTTGGTAGTTTTGTATAGTACGGCCGACTGTTCTAGGACGCTCTGAAGTTAGGCTTTCGGATATAGTGCGCAGGTATAGTACTTTAGAGAGAGATAGCGATACGAACACTGAGCGTATCAATCATTGTTCAATCATCAATGTTGGTCATGAGGTGTCAATGTCACATATTTATGCCCGGTTCCTATATAAGAAAAACAATTCGTGTAGCTTACAGATGGTAGTTCCTTATAAGAAAAGATTAGAAGAAACGACTTTAAAACGATCGGTTTAACGGTTGGTTTAATATAGGAAATGGGCATAAGTCTGTGTCAGAAGTTTTTTACGTTGGGATGACGTTTACGATAAAAATCAATAACCGACAAACAAGTTTTCGACAATCTTTAATTAATACTGTCGCACATTGAATACTAATAACGCATGCTATGTTATTACTAAAATTATTTCAAGTAATTCGTTTAGAATAAATTGGATATTTTAAAAAGAATCACGAGCAAGAGCAAAGAAAATTAAATGGGGTTGGGTCTACAAGGTTGGTACTAAAGAACTACAATGCAAAAGTAACTAAGTTGAAGTTTTAACCATTTTGAGTTTCGGGTAGCGTTTAATTTTGTAAAATACAATCTACTTGTAAGAAACAAATGCATCATTTGACAGCAGACCAAAACATCGCAGAAGCAATAAGCGTTTAACTTTGTATTATTTTAATATCTACATTCACTCAAAATCTCTACGAAACTATGTTTTTATGTTCTCAGCATTTTTTTAATCTTTTATACATTTGGAAATGGTTAAAACAACTCGACAAAGTGTACAAAAATTTTGTTGCCGAGTTCACGTATAGCAGTGATCGTTTTAATTGATGAATGTGGTCTGGGCCCGTAAAACGTTCGAACAGGAGCGGAGAGGCAAATAGGGGCGTCGGTAGTGCGATTGATAGTCCCATATCGTCCAGTCTTGATGACAATCACCTACCGCAGGGATTCGCGCCCGATACTAGTGTGAGGCGTGATGCTGAGAGCGCGTGGGAACGTTAGCTATCAATAAAACTGTTTCGCTTTTCTGCGCTAAGAAAATATATTATTGTCTCCTTGGCTATGTTAATTATATTGTTATTTTTACTACAAGCTAAATATAATCATTACATTTAAGAGAAATCGGTAAAAAGTAAGAAGAGAGGTAAGAAGAAATCGGTGAAAATACATAAGATAAATATACAGTCGAACATAGAATCTCCTCCTTTTTTGGAGTCAGTTATAAATTACTTTTAATACGATTTGTCAACCCGTAAAACAGTTTGTCGATAGCAGTCGTGCAACATACAATGTACAAGTAATTTTTTTTTTATCGTTATAAAATTCCTTACTTAGAGAAGTAAATTGTATAAATATTGAAATAACATGGTGTGTTATTTCAAAACCGTTAATATACAAAACGTTTTATATAAAAATCTTTCATGTACGTGCTTCAAATAAAGGAAGAAGTATATCGTGTGAGAAAATGTCAAAAATTTAATCATGCCTCGGGCGCGCCGGCCGCATTATTAGCGGCGTCATATTGAACTGACGCGGAGCGATCGGTCAGCCTACTTGGGCTTTATTAAATCAATTTGACATACCTACTCCTCTGTAAACTTGTTTAGACATTATTATTAACGTGGAAATCTAAGGGGACTATTATAATGTTAGGAAAAATTTGTACGACAAGCGTATTGCGCGCAACACGAGTGACATTTGGTATTTAATATTTGTATACTTAGATTAGATTAGTGCTATAAAAATAAAAATTCGTTTATACATGTTTTGATAGCAAGTATACCTACTGTTGAAAAAAAGTGCCTCAATAACATTTAAACTGAAAAACATGAAGTCCTCTAGAATTCCGACTATTGGCTAACTAATATGGATTGTAACAGACGCGGAAGCTGGCACTGACGGGTTTGATGATGTATTTGATGTCTGACACAGATTGCTACTCCTAAGGCCTGAGATAATAATAATTGATGTGTGAAAGATGATAGGAAGGCAACAGTATAAAAACTTATAGCCACATCAAATTTAGTGTAGGAAGAAAAGTCGATGTATAACATACATTACGGTACGTACATACGGTATATTTCTATGACATAATTCCTTTAAGTTGCTTGAGATTCCATTTTTGCTTAGTCCAGCAAAAGACTGTGTGTTAATTGTACATAAATAAAAAATAATTACGATGAGTCTGGATAGGAAGATAAACATAAAATAATATGTGCTTAAATATTTTTAAACTTTTATTACCGACACCAATGTACAAATGCCAAATTAGAGGTTCATTAATCATTTAATGTTATTTTTATGTTATGGATATACCTAAAATGATTAAAGTCAACGTTTTCTTTGAAAAAGTATAGGAAGTAGTTAGCTGCAGTTCCGAGTAACATATTGCTGTATCGAGCTGACTGAGAGCGATCGAGGCGACTACTTTCTGCTCCGTTGGCTTTTACGTCACTCTAATATAGTACTAGCTAACATTTTATTCGATGAGTTATACAAAATTTTAAAAATGGATTTAAATATCTTTCAGTTGTTTTTGATAGCCATTTGCGACCAGAAAGCAAACTGCCTGATGTCCTTCTGCCAGTTAGTTCTACTTGTGGTCTAAGATCCGAACCTACATCGACCTTCACCGGGTTGATAATAGAATCAAACTTATTTTATAATAAATTTCGTATATTAGAAAATATATTAAAAATGGGTTGACAAAAAAAATCCTGGACAGTTTTTTTTTTTATTTAAAACAAATATTTTTCATTAAATGTTGCAACATGAAGATAATAATAAAATTTTAACTAATTAAGTATTAAAGTCTTAAAGTAAACTAATTAGGGCTTCACCCCTACCACCAAGCCTAGAGTACCTTCGGGATTAAACTTGATGATACAACGTCCAGCGACCTCTGAGAAGAGGGACTGGGCGTAGCAGAGGTCGGTTTGGAGTCAAAGATGAATAGAGCCCCTTATTAGCCCCCGTATTTTGGGAAATAAACCTTCAAGCACAGATTAGATAATATTACTACGTATACGGTTAGTAAAGAGCATGTCACACTAATAAACTAGTCTAGGGCCAGTTTCACCGGTTACGGATAAAGTTCCGGATAGCCCTAGGAACTTAACCGGCTTAACAGTTGACGGAGCGGCAACGTCGCTTTTTTGCGTTTCGTTACTACTACGTAAATTATTGTCATTTGAAAACTATTTTGAAAACTTAATTAATAAAATACTTTTTGTTCAAAATAATCCAATTCGACTTTTTTAATATTTTCAAGTATAATTTTATCATTATAGAACGAAACGCTTGCACAATTGGCCCGCTGTATCGCTAAAATTGTAAATATTGTTTAAGCGGAAAATCAGTTAATTGAGTAGAAATGTATTTTTATAAACGTTACTCTGACCGTTTAAGTGAAGCAATCATAATATATTTGCCGACCTTTGTATTTGGTTCCGCTGAATCGCAAGAGATTTCAGGATTACCCCAACTTGTGTTCTTTGTAAGCTTTGTTGGGGACTTACGTATGTACATATTTATATTTCCATTGTTCCGTTTAATACAAAGCAAAGTATAGTATAATAATAATATACTTATAACTTCATTACAATACATAGGTATGCTTGAATTTTACATTTTATTTTGTTCATTTTTATGCACTATTTCAAGTTTGGATGACAAAATTGAATATAAGAGTTAAAAAAGACAGGTGCTGTGTTGTAGTTGTAGTAAAGATAATTTTTTTTGTCAGTTCATTTATATTTTACGCACAGAAGTTAGTAGGCATTTTTATACAATGGCAATATTTTAGGCAATGTATGTATATTTAAACTATTAACCCCTCACAGCTTTCTGCAGGCCAAAAGCTTTTGATTTTATCGTATTTAGGGTTAGTGCTTTAGTGGTTATTCAAATACTGGAAATTCTTATGCCATCCGAAAGACCAATGGAAGCTACCTACGCCCACAGAAACGCTCGGGCAATTTTGCCATTAACGGCACAATTCTGGATCGTGCTCGAGTATGCTTAGCCCGGTCACGACAAGACAAGACTTAGGGCTAGGATCGCTTCCACTAACGTCGTTATACGTTTAACCTAACATTGTAAAGGGTTCTAGTCTCCATTCGTAAGTGAATTTCCCATCCCTACTAACGTTAATTCCAAGCACTTCCCCCTCCGAACATACTACAAATCAAATTTGCAAGTTGTACGGAACTTGAGATCTCTATACAAATGAGTGATAAGTAGGTCGGCAATATTGAGAGCGAAATATATTTTAATGTCATGCAAACGAGCCCACGTCGGACCAATCCCGTGCGAGTTGGTAAACGAAGGAAATGGAACTTTTCGCTCTTCCCGACAAAGTTTGAAAAATATTGGGACCGTTCCAGTTTAATAAAAATTGAGCTGTGGTTTCCCCGTGTAACGGCTAGGTTCCACAGGTTCTGGCTATAACTTTTCCACGCTTAACTATATAGATTATTGAAGACGGGAAATATGTAAAATGACTCTTTTAGGATTTACTTGCCAGGCGGCTTCTGGATTATCGGCACCGACTTAGACTTAGTTTGGATCTTGTTTCATTCCTGCAGGTAAAATATTTTTTAAATATTTTTTTATTGATTTTTTATACTATATGAGTATCGCTAGCCTCGCACTAGGATAACGTGTGTCGCGCGTGGCACGGACAACTCAAATAAGACATCGCTTACCCCCATGACCTGAGAACAAACATTTAACTGTCACATTATTATTTATGCGAAGGCCGGGAATCGAACCCGATATCCCTTGCTTCGCAGGCAGGAACACTGTCGTCTAATCTAATAAAATGACAGTCAGAAAACAGACAGCCTTTACTTGTTGACCTTGAACCAAGATAATTATCATCACTTTTACTTCGAATCGATAATTTAGGCTTCTTAATTAAAATTATCATTTGAAATGTATTTTACGGTGAAATTTAAATGATTTATAATTTATACCCATGAATCGCTGTGGCGATCGTAATTTTCTGTAGAAAAAAACACGACGTTTACGTGATCCGCAGCGAACGTGTTAATTAATAGATAATAGAACATCTTCCAAAACAAAAGTTCCCAGTATCGTTTCCCGGCTATAAAATCAGATTACACCCCACCTTTACCAATATTAATGATCATAGGGGTATGAGCTGCTTTCGTCCGTAGAAGTTTACTTGAATCCTGAAAACCCTGCACGTGTCCCCTGGGTAGTGCGAAACGAGCAGCAATTCCGTTGTTAGACCACACATCGGCTGCCGGCTAAAGCCATCACTCCCACCCATCGGACAAAGCCATGCCGCCAAACGACTCGTCGTATTCCGGCATGATATCCGATGAAGCCCTACGGGAGATGGGTCTGAACAGTTGCGTTGCGTTGAAGAACTGGTTGTGATAGGTTTTCCGTGGTATCGGGAGCTTAGTCGCAGAGGGCAGCGCAGGTCGCTGGCCGACCGTAAACAGTTGGGGGCCCAAGTAGTGGGTCAGGCACCCACGAAAAGCTGGAAACAGAAGAACAGAGGAATAAAAGTTTCCAAAGGGGCTGCACTTCCCCTCACTCCAAATGTAATTCACCAACATCCGAGGCTTGCACTCAAATCTCTGTTCAGCCCATCACCATCTCGAGACTGCAAAGTCGCACATCCTCTTTTTGACGGAGACGCAGATTCGATGTCCGTCAAGTGTGGCCCATTTGGACTACCCAGGTTACACTGTGGAACATAATTTCCTCCACTATTAGCGTCTCCCTGCAGCGATATCAATTATATAGGATGATTACAACTTATTGTGAAGTCCGTCGTCTTACAAATTCGTTTTAAATGATAAAAGTCAGTCAAAACATTTATACAATCTTGAGAACTTAAGTATACGAAATTATTCCTTAGTTGCCAATTCGACGACGGTCGCCCGCAGCGGCAAGTCGGAAAGGGCTCTTAGCTACAAGTATTAAGACAACTTTAATTGCTAACAAGATCAAACTTTCTAAATTTGGGGCCCGACAAATCGAAATCGCTCTTAGCAAAACAAGTATTAATTTTGTATCGGCGTCCTAGTATGTCGGTAGGGCGGGGGCGCCCCGTACTGCGCCGCCCGCCCCAGCCAGTCCTCACTGCGCTCTCGTCGCGCCACCTCGCGTCGCAGCTTCGTTAACATATCAGAAACCTTCCTCCAGTTAAAACCACGTTTCTACACCTTAACCTATCTCATATTTGAATTAAAACGCAACTTACAACTACCACGCGATTGTCGTACATATGGGTGATTAGATTCCTAATTACTGAAATGCCAAAAGAATGTAAATAAATGATATAATTTGGTAAACACGAACGTAATTTTTTAAGATGTGAAGTCTCAGTGTTTATAGATGCAGTTAATTTAACCTAGTGGATTATAATTCCGGGATTTTTCGGACGGTCATTATCTTAAATATGAAGGCTGCAGTGAAAGGTAAGATTTTAATGGTATTACATTATAGAGTAGTTGTAACATGCATTTCACTAAAAGCTTATGCTAATGAAGCTTTATGGTGAATAGTTTAGGCTTTATAATGTAGTATACGGAGACCATTACAAAACTCAGGACATGCACTTCATGTCAGGAATTGCAATTAGATTATAAGCTAAGCCTTGCTCGCTTTACTTTACGAGTATAATTCGTGGCTGTCTGATGCTACGCGTATGTCTGGGTATCTGTTGATAAGACATTCCAATAAGGAAAAAACATTGGAAATTATTTTAAGGACACGCTTCATTACAATCATAAGTATGCAGTTAGCATATTGCGCTAATTTAATACTTATTCTCGCGATACATAGTTTACTGTTTACTAATACACGATAGAAGTAGGCGGTACAATAATATTGTAAATGACGTTATTATGTGTATCAGTGATACCTATATGAATAAATAATTTTGAATTTGAATTTGATTTTACTATTATGTATCAAAAAAAAAACTAAAATCTTTATGATGTACAACACTTAATCTAATTCGTAGATGTAACTGAAACGGCGTCAAAGGTGTCGTAAGGGCCCTCGGCGTAAGAACAAGCACGATCAGTAGTTTGCCTCAGATTCCTCTATTTTTTGACACTGTTCTGTATTTACTGCACATTAGAGCTCACATTTGCTTGGCCTGGTATAGTCATGAATAGAGTTTCCACTTGTCAAGTGCATGTTTTATATTCATCTTTTATGTATAATTCTTCCGAATATTGAAGCATCAAATGAATCTTTCTCCCTGCATTTAATCTGAAGAATTCTCACTACGTTTGTAATATAAATATATGTAATATAATATCTTCACTGATGATAATTATGATTTAAATACCTATGAGGTGTTTTATTTAAGGCCAGCTGTCATTCGCGAGTTAATACACCGGCGCACAGTGGTTCGAATAGAACAAGCTAGCTAGACAAAATTATTTATTGGGTTTATTTGCTTGGTACGGCTTTCTGATGATGTTTTATGTAAGTTTAAGTGCAAAATAAACTAAAAAAAGGACGGTAGGATCACGGGTTCCAAGAAAATAAAAATTAACAATACATATTTTTTATAATTGAGATACTTAAAAAAATAACAATAGAAAAAGATTAACAACAGTCATAAAATACTTTAAAATTAATGACGTAGCTACGAATTCACAGTGGGACATCATTATTTACCTGTTAACAATGTTTTCTTACTTAAATAACAAGGAGACAAAACTTACTTAATATTTACCAAATTCTTATATTTACAACTTATAATAAATTTAGTATGATACACAGCTTAGAAATAGGTAAATTAGTTCAACATATTTACAGCTCTTATTTATCCTACCTCACTAAATTCTTCGTCTGATGAATCTTGTACATCATAGTTTGACAAACTGACATTTTGGCAACTAACACTTACACTAGACTTTATATTTACAGTAGGGGGAATTATTAATTCTAAAACTTCAGAAGGAAGTTTACTCGAAGGCTTTTTGGGAGATTCTCTATACTATTAATTACAGGATCAGACGTGATTAGTAATTTATTAAGTAAATCTCTATTCGTGGCAGTACGTGAGTGTTTTCGAGTATTGTGCTCTCGGAATCTTTGATGCTCCATTTTCTTGTTTATAAGAGTGGCTTGTAGATATGGCGTCTACATATTACGCTAAAGCCTCTTTTGACAAACATCTTGGTTTTTCGTGAACAATGACACTTCTTGTCATCACTTGACACTGACTGGCTTCACTGATCACTGAAGCCAAGTTCCGATGTCCGAACAATCGCGCCGATAATTCAGCTGCTTAACATCATAAACATTGACGAACTGGTTAACATCCCGTGAACGTCATCCACGCGCCTCCTTTTCGTTTTGTCACCAGCCTCATCCTATCATATCCTTTGATGGACCCCCAGGAATCGAAGCTCTTCCTAATGTTGATGGTACTGAGTAGTGGACGGATACTTTGAACGTAAAATAACCAGCCAACCACTCAGAGTTCTTAGTCAGGAAGCGATCGCGGTTCCTCGCAGAATTTTGCCATTTTTCTACTAAAATCGATGATATTTTTGAAATTTTCATTTTGATTTCTCTCGCAGATTCATCCGTAATATTTCCAAAATCATTTTTCAGTGAAAGAAAGTCATAGAGTCTACTAATACGGTTATGTTTCTGCCATTTATAGAAAAACTCAGTTTACGAAACCGAGAATTCAAATTCGAAAACAGACAAAAAAAACAAAGTTGTACTCGAGTGTGCAAGCTAAAATGGGCATCAATTGAAAGCTAACATATATGGCTATGACATATATAATTTCCAGCCCGGGTACAAGAGGGTACAAGTACTTTCTAGTCCAATGAAAACAAATAACCGTCAAAAAACTGCATATCTTTTTAAAGTTGAGGTATTATAAAAAAACTGGGGTTAAATATATTTATATATTAATTATAAATAAAAAGTACATACCTTTAACTTGAAGATCCATCACTAATATTATTCAAAAAACTTAAAACTCACTGACATTAATGTTACTTCGGTAATCGCAAAAATGCAACTGATTTGTAACTTTTTCACCGTTTCTTTGTATACTGCCCTAATTATCTAATTAGTGGTTGACATTAGGGCAAAATAATTCTTGGATTTGGGATAGTTGGGGTATTGGTTAGGGGCTCAGATATAAAAATCCGGGAAATTCAACAATGACTTTTGTCTAGCTAGCTTGTTCGACTCGAAATACAGTGCGGCGTCAAGAGTTGAAGGTCAATTTGTTATCGCAAACAATATTACTTATACCTGTCATCTTTCGAGCATGCAAGGCAACCAAAAGGGACTTATAACGAACTATACCTTCTTGGATCATTGGATCGTATCTTGTATCGTTGGATTTTTGAGTATGCAAGTTTCCTTATGACCCTTTCTTTACCATTATTAATCAATATAATTTTTTATTATTAAAGTGTGTGCAGGTATTGATTCAAAGTTCCACACAGAAAAATCTTAGATTTCACCTCAGTTCAAGCACTAAAACGACAGGCTAGTGCTTCGAACAGCATTACCTAAATTATTATATTTCAAATATCTTATGAAGAGATTTAAATTTTGTTTCAGGTAAGCCTGGCTTCTGCGATTAAAAGGAAGTTCATCAAGAATTTTAAAGTACCTATTTAAATTTACTTTCAGAAATACAGTAAGAAAAGCAACGCCTTTTAATCCTTCTAGATCATTCGAAAGAATTATGTGCGTATTAGAAAAATAATCACTTACTTCAGTGAAAGGAAATATCTTAAGACCTACGCACCTGAGAGTTTTTGATATTGGACGTGTTGGGTCGGCCTACTATTATGACCCAATACGATGCAGGCGGATCAGGTTATGGTAAGGGGCTACAGAAGTCGGCTCATGCTTGGGGGCCCACAAGGGGCTGAAGCCCAGCTTCCCACCTTCCCCACCTTCTGCCCACTTGCTTAGATCAGCCGCCAAACGACTTTACCTGTTCCGCCTGGGAACTTAAGATCCAGAATTTTTTATTTCCTTTTTCATCTGTCTTGGCTTAGATATAACGGATCCTTGATGCTTTTGATAACCATGGGCGACGGTTACCACTTACCACTAGTTTTTAAAGTGAAAACTTCTTTAGCGGCGTTGTGCACTTTTTGGGATGAGTAAAAAAGGGAAACTTCGCGTCAGGACAGGTGTCCTGATCGAAAATTCTTAAGATGTATTTTAGAATCAAGAAGCTACTCAGATACTTTGTAATAAGGTTCCTTTTAAATTGTCAGAGGTGACTGTTATTTATAATGCCATGGCAACGTATAGCGAGGGTATACGAGGATATATTATATAAGTTTCAAATCAATATTAATGTAGCATTTTAAATACGCTAACATGATTCACCGTTATAGTAAGCAGCCACTTTGTGTAGACCAAACAAATTCAGCTTTATCGACAAAACACGTACAGTGATGCGGCGGTAAGCGGTTTTGGGCGCTGCAAATCTTTTTAAATCACAATAGTCAGTCGTCAAGATCGCATGTCGAAGGAGGAAAAGAAAATATCCTGTAGGAATAGCACAGCTGCCGGGATTTGGCGCGAACTTGTGTGAAAATCCGAAACGAAAACACGCCGAGGCGTCGGATGTAGGCCAACGTGTCTCTCCCTAAGATAAATTCAAAAAAGGATTCCCTTTTACGTATTACCAACTCAATAAGGATTAGAACTTCATTTGTAGCGTCGCTGTCTCCTTTAAAACCCCAGTAAACAGCGTTATATCCTTTAATTACATTCATTTACAATAAAAATGTTTTCTTCTTTCACGTATAAAAAGTACGGAAGCGGCTAACATACCTAATACCTGTTAGTAAACCAAGCTCGTTAAAAGGCTATCATTGTTTTATTACCTTTGAAATATTTGTAGTAAACCCCGTTCGTTTTATCCCACTTAAAACACTTAAGCTTATGTGATTCTACGGGCGCTCGGGTCAGGAATGATTCATTTTAGTTAAAAATTTATTTAAGCCCTCGTAAATTATACGTAATTGTTTCACGTGCTCCTCATTTATGTTTATTTTCGGGTAATTTACATGCTTTATGTGTAATACCCATTTTGGACATCATTACACGTTGAAATACTTTAAAAGTGTAATGTACACAAATGGATGCTTAGGCTTGGGATTTGGTACTCATATAAAATTTTTAATCAAAGTTTCAACTACAGCGCACTTACGTAGAAATACATAAGTTAGGTCAAAGGTAAGTTAGGTAAGTTAGGTAAGTAAGGTTAAGGTAGGTCAATAACTTTTTAAATTTTGAAGAGTCTTGTGATGCCGCATTGGGTAACGGAAGTGGCTTTATTAAAATTAAGCTAATAAATACCTTCTCGGGTGGGGAAACCCACGCAGCAAATACAAAGCATTTGTATTTTCTCCGTGGGGAAACCATAGTGAAAAATATAAGTAAGTAAAACAGTTCAGAGTACATTTTCTTCTTTGTTTCTTAACTGATTTTCTTTTTGTTTGGTAGCTATTGACTGAAATTAAATGAAATAATAATAATAACCCCTAACATACACATACTCCCGCACTAGGATTTCCTGTGTCGCGGGTGCAATGTGCGTAATGTGACAACACAAATTACACATCACTAACAGAACTCCCGTAACCCGAGTACAAGTATTTATCTGTCACAAAAATATCTGCCCGGAATCGAGCCCGGGACCCCTCGCTACATAGGCAGGGCAACTACCAACTAGGCTACGGGGTCGTCATGAATTTAAATCAAATTTTTTATTTATAATTACTTATCAAAAGCCAAATTACACCAAAAAATTGTAATCGGATACAATATCTCAAATAAGATTTCATAAGTGCGCAGGTCGTGGTCATGATCACATGGATACTATAAAAGTAACATCAACTCGAGAAAACGAAGTTAAGTCAATATGACATGTGTTAACTTCGTTCAATATGAGTTAATTCAGGTTAACTAGTCAAATCGATATTAATTTTTCTTTGGATAAGTAATGAAATGTAATATTAGAATTAAATAAGTTTACATAAAAGTAAGTTATTTTAATTATCAACCGTAACATAATATGTATCATGCGTAAATTTCATAAACAAAGGTTACTGGACAAGTGTTACATTAGCAGGAGTATGTTAAACATTTTTTAATCTCCGGCGCGGGCCAACTGCAGCAAATAATTTCCGGTTCATTTAAGTGAGCTACGGGATGAAAGAAATGAAGCTGATCATAACTACTCGAAGATTATGAACATTCTGGTTATTAAAATATTAATATTATATTTTCTCTTAATATATTTTCGTATATTAAGTAAGTCGATTCCATGTAAAACTACAAAAAGAATTTCAGTTTGACAAAATGAAATAGTTTTAATTAAAGCGATTAATTTATAAACTAAAAGTTTGTCCAGACAACCGTTCTGCAAATAAAATGGATTAGCTTACTGAAAAATTACTTTGATCAATAGAACAATTTTATAATAAACTTATTTTTTTTAAAAAGCTCCTTTTAATGTAGTCAAGTTTTATTTTACATTTAAAAATACTTAAATCCCTTTTGTCTAAAGTATAATATTATTTTTATGAGTTTGTCGAAAATTATAATGACGTTCTTTTAACTTACGAACATCTTTAGGTTCACAAAATCAACTGAATGACGACCTTTATTATAAAAATCCAAGTTATCGATAATCTATTGTTTGCTTCCATCCAAAAAATGTCGTCATATTCAATACATGTCGCATATCCGTAAAAGTCATTCAAACAGGCAATTATTTTGCGGTCGCATGAGTAATTGGGGGAGATCCATATTCGTTGAATATGTGACAATGTTGATTGTCGTTGTAAAAATACCGATACAATGTCAATGAGACCGCTATAGGCGGTAGCTACATTGGCCCGTCAATTAACCACACGCAAATAGATCTGCTATTCGACCTGTCGTTAGACAAAGAACATTACAGCAGGAACCTAGGTACAAACTTGGTTGAATATTTATTGGCCAATAAATGTGTTTTTAATTGATCTTTGCCGTATGAAAAAATACTTTTGTATGAAATTAAAAGTAATAAAAGGAATGTTTTTGTATAGGATAGGTAGAGACTTATTTCTAACAGTAATCTCAACTAGAACCTAATCTGTCACGAATACTTCCTGGATAACTGAAGATTATGACGTCTATTATTGAATTCGGTGAACATCTAAACTGTAGTTTACCGTAACACGAATACTTCCTGGATAACTGAAGATTATGACGTCTATTATTGAATTCGGTGAACATCTAAACTGTAGTTTACCGTAATTTTATATAGGATATGTAGAGACTTATTTCTAACAGTAATCTCAACTAGAACCTAATCTGTCACGAATACTTCCTGGATAACTGAAGATTATGACGTCTATTATTGAATTCGGTGAACATCTAAACTGTAGTTTATCGTAAACAAATATTTTGTATTCCAATCCTGGTTGGTTGTTTCCTTAGTATTTCGAGAATTTAATCCACGTCTCCACGCTTGTGGCCTAAAGTAGCGAGTATAGAATTTTGAACATTCGCGTCAAATGTCTGCTCTTTCAGACCGCCAGATTACTAACACAGATATTTTGTACATCCATCAAATACATTCTGTTTAAAAATGTAATTGCTGTTTTATTTTATTGCTTTTATTTTCGTCAGAGAATAGTCACCTATCTTATTGATTTTTAAAAGGAGTCTCCGTAGCCGTAGCAAATGGCACTTGAAACAAACGGCGTTATCAAATCAGTGCACCCAAGTTAAAGTGTCAGTGAAATAGAAGGGGGCACTCGTGACCCCACACCCGTATCGTCACAGAATCGTGGCACGCGGTTTGAGTCTGGTCGGTTTCTGGGTTTCTATTGTTGGAATTGTATAGTTGGTGCGCCAAAAAAGGTGGCTTTTACATTATACGTATGGCTAAGTTAATTTTTTTTTATGATTCTTACAAAAAATTAGAAAAGTTGATTAAGTTACCTAATTAAATAAAAAATGGGTAAGAATTCGTTTTCGAGACATTTCCTTAGTAACTTTAAGATGTTGTTAGTTGTTACGGATATTTGCTCCGTGTTACGGATACACTAGATTATATAATTGATGTTGTTAATTAGGAATTATTAGATTGTCGTTATTTTTCATTTAATTTAAATCTTAATAAAAAAAGCGGTATAAAACCAGGTGATAAAACTGAATTAATGATTATAAGTTGTTTAATTTCTATAAACCTAGGTATATTGAATTCCTATAAACTCATCTCAAGCTGCCCAGAATTAAACATTTTACGACTTTGACGATAACTTTAGTAGACAATGGAATTTTTCTATGACTGTACGTAAAATATAAAACTAAGTATCTCCCAAGGCTCGAATACTCAAGAACTTCCCGAGGTCGATAGCTACCGACTACTGAGTAATTAAAAAATGTGTCCGAATAAACTTTGGTTTCAGAGGTATTTCTGACTGTAGGCAATGATGCTGAAAACTCTCTCCAATCCATGGCCGAGCGCTCAGTTACAGTTGACGGCTGTATTTTTGATCTTTATAACGTTTGCGCTATGAGCTTAGAGGCTTGTCCGCTATTCCATTCATGTAGTCAAGTTAAAAATATTTTTTATTATCTTCTCTTATGTAACTACCTAGATTAGTATTTAATATTTACGTCAATATTTGATAAAATTGTATACTTACCAATATAACTTCGCGTACGCTATAATAGGTGTTTTAATAACATTAAATCAGATCGCTGAAAACATCGGCACTGTTTTGAAAACAATAACTTTCACATTATTATGCAATCCAAATATGAGGGATTTCTTCAGTTTTTCAGTATGAAAATATTATGGATTTCGTTTAATTCAATAAATTGTTGAAAAAATCAAAAAGTGATGTAAATATAAGTCACATTAGAACTCCCATGTATCGATATCGGTAGGACTAATATTTAAGGGTAAATTGTTAACTCAAATTATAACAGTCTAAGAGTTTACTTTGCCAATGTTGGCTAAGTCTGATTCGATGATGGACTTTCGTAGCAAAAACGTATTGAAGCTAGTAGCAAAGAGAAGTCAAGAAATAATATTCTATTCAAATAATACCTAATTGTATACATTACATACAGATCAAATATGCGAATAATATAATAGGAAAAATTGAGCTTTCTCATATAAATCGTTCCTCAAGGCCTTACTTGATTGACTTACGTATTATGTAACTTTAACTGGAAAATAATGAAACGTTTGAACGTTCTTAAATGTTTTTTCATAATTGCAAAAAATGGAAACTAAACACAAAGTAATAAATATTAACATGTTCTAAATGTACTATTCAACCCCTCTTCCATAAAGCAAGAGAAATGAACTCACGTATGAATGAAGGACAACACATTCCATCAAGTCCTCAGATTACCTGAGCACATAATGGGGAACAGTGCTTACGGAATGTCCGGGCCGTAGCTGATTGCTACATAATGCGCGCTTTTACGTACGTAATGGCTTTATACTTGATACCTCTAATGTAGTTAGGATTTTGACTAAATGAAGAAGTTTACTTAAAATTGTGTATCAAGTTTTTGATATAATTATGTAAAAAAAACCGTCTCCCAAACGGACTAACTATCCCACCCCATTTGAGTCTTATTCTAAGTCGGTCATAGTTGTCATGGGCGGCAGCGGAAGGTGGTGCTGCATGCTCCTTTGCTACCTTCATTCCATAAAAAAATCGTTTAACCATGACTACGGTTATAATTAGCATCATTGAAACCCATAACTATACCACTACGCGGTACAAACCATGCCCCACCACGCTGTTAAAGTATCTTGGGGGACTTCACACTTATATAATAGAAGATTATGGCGGACACTTAGGTGTGTAAGTTACTTCGCGATGTTTTCCTTCATCGAAGTAAGTAATAAATAATTTGTACCATAATAATTTGTGTATTTGGGCCCAACATAGAATTAACTAACCGAAGAAAATATGAAAGTTGTTCGCTGTAAACGCGAAAGCAAAATTTTCCACTGTTTTTCACACCCCAACAACAGCGTACGTGGAGGCATTTTGAATATTTTATGCTCAATAATTTATTGCATGATTTAGTGAGCTGGGGCCTATACGGTGGCGCTCAATAGTTCTTGTACGTTTCAAGCCTATTTCTTTGTATATTTCGTTAGAACTTTCAGTAAGAGTTTTTGTGAAATATTTCAAGGGGAATAGGTACTGTTAAAACACTCCTTTTTGGTACTGTAATACAGTAATAAAATGTAAAAAATGTAATACAGTTTGTTATGTTATAAAGTTAAAATCATCATTTTTATTCTCCTGACTTCAAAACCAAACGGTCAACATAATTATTCATAAGGACTACCTTTTTAGTCAACATTTTCAGATAAAAATAATCATAAATTGGCCCAAAGATTATCGAGAAATCACTGTTCAAACCTTCAAAATACAGAGCATCCTTCTCCTTTCTTAAAATCAGTTATACATAAATAATAAGATTAATTCCATTTTGCGTCTTGTTTTGGGCTGTCGTTATATTTTTAAACACTAAACTTTATTGAGATATAACATAAAAATCGGAAATAATTGGAAATTCTCAATCAGTTACTTAGGCTCTATCTAGTTACCTCGAAAACCATACTTCTTTAATACTGGTATTTACTCTTGAGCCTAGCGAATACCTCCAATCTCATTCCTGTCCACACGTGCGACAGCTGCGGGAAAAAAATACGCATGTTTGATTGTCGGTGCGACATTTTGCCGCTGCGTTTTCGCAAATCACAGAAATATGTCTTCCCTTTAGTTGCGTTTAGTGCGTAAAGTAAGTCAATTGCCATATGTAGCGGTGTCGCTGTGACAGACAGACAACAGTTTACAGGACGTCGTACATTTCGACCGAAATGTAAATATATTTTAGTATAAATTTGCAGCCGCGTGTGCGTCATTTTGTCGTGTCGCTGTCGCACGCTTGAATAGACACTTAGACGTAAATCTTAGAAGGAGTCATAACTCAGGTTTATTGAGTTCGGAACTTTCTACCTTGAAACTTATACCCTCCGCATTATCTCACCTTAGATTAAAATGTTTATGCGAGATACTATAATTCTAAATGTAGGTAAGTAACTCGAGAACCATTTATGGAAATCTTTTTGCTAAATTATTATAATTCTCAATGTTATGTTGTTTTGTAAAATATTTAAGTTTATTTATTAAGTTATATATTTATTAAAAAAATGTTTTAAATTATTCATATTTGCTTACGTGGGTTTTAATTATTCCTTCAGACTGAATACTTGATTATATAGCCACAGTTAATACCGCTGTTCGTGAACTCGTAATTACCACTATTGACGTTACAATGGCGTCATCGACTGAAAAGGACGTAATGTGTTTGATTCTTACAAGTTTTCGCTTTAAAGCTTAGAATTAGATACGACGTCGTATTTAATACGGTAATAGTTTTTAATACGGTCGATGCCAATTGACGCTATATCACAAAGCGGTGTCGTGACGTTTAATATTTACGACATCCATCGTGGAAAATCACGTCAAGGTATCGCGTCGTTGTGCCCTTGCGTCGTCGTAGAGATAGACGTCTGTCATAGAAGCAGAGGAAAACGTCGTAGAGGAATACTCAGACTTTCTCATAAAACGACAAGGACTAACAAGAATAAAAAAACATGATATGGTTTTAGTAAAAAAATAATATTAAAAAAATAAACGTTTAATAACGGCTCTATTGTCATGTTATTATTGTATGGAAATTAAGCTTTACTGTAATAAAAAATTACCTTTACATACATGATTATGTATAATACCTACAGGTCTGTAAAATCTTTCTTCACATACAGCCAAGCTGTATTATATTTTAGTCATGATAATTCCGTAAAATCCGTGCATTTTCATAATTACATCTCGTTAAACTTAATTATCGTTATCGCCGGTAAACTGGTGGACGTGATAATTTATCGAAATTGAAATCGATAAGTATGCGGAAAATATATCATTTGCTGCTGTGATAAATATTAAATCGTATTTACAAGATTAATTGAGAAATTCAATAAAATATACCGTTATTATTATCTGTGTCGAACATTGAGATAGTCTTTATTTAATATATGTAGTTGCCATTTATTGTAGTACTAGTCTCCGCGCTTGTTGTTATTTTTTTATCTATAATATATCTTCCATACTAATAATACATCTGTAACTGGTCCCTGTCTGTACATAGAAGATATATGAGAAAAACTTACCCAGGTCTTTATTAACGCAATAGAACCAAAACAATGATTTTTTAAAATATTATCTGTTTGTCTGTGGTTTTGTACCCGATAATCTCCGAAACGGCTTATCGATTTGGGTGCGGTTTTCACTAATAAATTGTGGCTTCACTTAACATTTAATGTTTATTTTATTGCAATCGGTTTATAAATAAATAAGTTATGTCAGTTTAAAGTAACACGCCTAACAATTTCCGAATTTGCTTACTAAGGCACATGTTTCCCGAAGCGAAGCGAAGGCGGTCCACTAGTTTTTAATAAATAGCCTTCGTCGTCTCTGCGACTATCACACACATTTTTTTTTTCAAATTCGACTAGAGTGAACGTGCTGATCTCTGGATAGATTTTAGTGTTATACGCTGGAATAAGAAAAAAAAGTAAAAATTAATTGCTTCGTAACTAATCTCGTAAGGTAAAGATGGGCCACGTAGATATACTTAATTATACAGATAAAACGAATGAAACTAACAGGTTTAAAATAAAATTTAATTAGCAAAGATCGTCAATTCCAGTTATGCTTGCCATTAAATTTATGTTCCTTTCAAAAATTAAGCTACTCAGAACCGAAAGAGGCAAGGGAGACGGTAATCATTGTGAGTACTTGATTGTGAAATTCCAAGGGGAAAATATAAAACACTTTTAAAATACAAGATTTCAATGCCTTTGCGTTTGCCAAACGTTCAGAGATATTTTGTTGAGAAGCAAACATTGTATTGAGTTTTGATGAAATATTTATTTACAATACTATATTTTTAACCGCTTACGGCAAAAATAAAAGAAGGGTTATGATTTCAGCCTGTTTATACATATTATCTTTGATTATATACACGTCTAGATATAGTGTTACGCTGCAATCGCAAGAAATATAACAGGCCAGATTTGACGGGACTGTGTGAGTAATACGCACACAAGTAAGCGTAACTTCTATTGTTCGACAAGCGCGTGCATCATGGTGTGGGTGTACGAAGTGATACCAGCCCTTGAATATTTCCCATAAAAAGATGGAAAAAATATAATTATACGTGTTTTAAATTTAAATTCATTTAATTATAATTTTTTCACATATTAGGAGTTTGTACAATATGAATCAGTAGACAAAATATATTTTGTAATGGAAAGTATTTAAGGTTATTTATTCTTATTCTAGTTCGGAATTATTTAACTTAAATCTAAAATTAAAAAATAAAATAAAAGTTTCACTTTAATAACATTTACATTAAACACTGACAAAAACAAACAAAATAGCGTGGATTTCTATTTCGACAGCACTATCGGCTTCGACACCTTCTAAAACCATGAAAACGACACCCAAGACAAAAAAGGTGATTTCGTGCAGCCGCCATCTTGGATTTACATTTTGACAGCACTATCGGCTTTAATACCCTCGAAAACTATGAAAACGACACTCATGACGAAAAGGTTGATAATTTCGCGTAGCCGCCATCTTTTATTTCTATTTTGTGTTATATTTTTAAAATGTTTTGTTCCAATATTAAATATAGTCTGAAAAAACAAAAAACAATGGACTTTGTTGAATAACTACTCTATGGACCATATTATATCTGTGAACTACTGAATCTGTGAATTGTATTGTATCACAACTTCACATATTCAACCATTTTTCATAATGCACCTAAAGAAGTATAAATCAAAATATAAAAAATCGGCCAACTGCGATCAGCAATCAGATTATTAAATAAAATAAACAATGCCCGCCAAGTTTATAATATTATTATGTACCTATATCATACCGCACTACAGTCAAATGGTGGCTTGATCTCTTGAAATATAGTATAAGGATCATGATTAAACATTTGTTAAGTTTAGCTAACGCTCACACGGGAAATCTTACATTCAATCAACATACAACACTGTAAAAATTCTGTCAATATGGCGTCACATCTCCTAACAAAATTTAACTTTATTTATTTAATTGTGTCTTTATAATATAGTAATTTAATGTTTACTTACCGATGATACGTAACTTTTTTAATTGTTTTAAGTCGTCCACCATAATTCCTGCACACTTTTATCGCACAAATCGTAATTTTTACTATGTCACTAAATGCGTGTTGACACTGTAATGACAGATTCGCCACTGAGCGGGTCGGACAAGCTTATAACCCAAGAGTTGGGTGATATTTTTTTAGACGTTTAGGCGCTCAATGGCACTATCTAGACGTGTATATAATCAAAGCATATTATGACATGTATGACTTCAACTCATTTCAACCCATTAATGGCCCACTACTGAGCACGGGTCTCTCCTCACGCCCGAGGAGACCTAGAACATACTCCACCACGCCATCAAGTGGATTATCTGCTAGTTTATTGGGTATTAAAAAACTAAACGTCAAACCCCCACAATCAGGGTAAATTCTTCTCGGTATTAAACCGAATGGTACAGAATCCAGCGTCCTCTAAAAACTGGGCTCCGTAACCTCGTCAGTTGTTCAGCAGGATGCACCACGAGTAGACGAGGTCGGTTTGGATTAAAAGATGGATCGAGCCACTTACACCCCGCTTAATTATATTAAAGTAAATAATATATTTAATTTATTTTTTTATTTAATTAAACACGTAGTTAATGATAAGGGAATTTCAAATACAAGGTTTTAATTTCTCTAGTACAACATAAACCCTACCACAATGGTATAATGTAATATAAGACAAGTTAATTGCACAGTTATTAAATAATCCCGCAGCTATTATTATCCAGGTCAATCCATATCATTAGCCTACTCTAATTATGTGAATAGCTATCCACCACGTTGTTATTAGACTCACTCTTTCTAGAAATGTCAAGAATGAAAAGAATCATTTACGAGCCTCATCAATCAAATAGAACAAACTGGTATTTGTACGTAAGTATAATGTATGATTATGTGTTATTAATCCTCTAAGTAGAAGTAGAATATAATGGAAAACTTACATAAAATATTAAATAATATTTTACGGTGGATTTTCGAAGGAGGGACTAATATTCAACCACGGGATCACTAGAATTGACTTTAATCTGCTTGGCTGGTTGATAGTACAAAGTATATTTTTACGTACGATTGTATTCGGAATAAAACTGGTTCAGAGCTTAGCTCTTGATGATGTTTCGCGCAGTGCATGAGTAGGGTCAATTACACTATAAAGATAGATGAAACTTTGCATCCTGATGTATCTCGATCAAATCACTTTAAACAGATACAGCTTCTAATAACTTTGATGATAACTTTGATGTCAAGTGGTCACCGCCACCGATGAAAACTAGTAATACCACCGATGTGAATGTTCCAAAGAAATAAGACGAAGAATTTTTGAAATGTGTTCAAAGTACGCTAACCCGTACGTAGCTAACGTGATAGACCATAGTTTTATATTTCCTTTTAATAGAAGCTCCGAGTGCAGTATGGAACTGAATAGGTTGTTATGATAATGTTATTTTAAACGTAAAGCTTACAGTAAATAAAATATACAGCATGTTGTAAAGGATAAAAATTGTTTTGCTTATTCTTCTAAAACGTGAATTTATTTTTCTCTTTCGATATTTTTCATGATATTGAGTGGCAAAGTGACTGGTATTCAGATCTGTTTGAATCGGAAGTATTCATCAGTAGATTGACGAAACGTGCACGAATTTTTACAGGCTACTAAGCTTGATACATATGTCGTTTGTTCGTACTCGTAGAGGGTTCTGTCCATTGAACTGAACTTTATAGAAACAACTCACTTACCATCTCATACGATTATATTGGATACTAAATCGGTCCTTGCATTACTTTTGAAAAAGAAATATAAAGTCAAAATAGCCGCACCTGAAATAATATAATTATTACGGAATACTATAAAGCATTTAACACATGTTTAACTCAATTTATCTTAACTTTAATCAGCTTCCTTAATGCTCTGGATTAAAAACAATACATAATTATGATTAGTTAACTGAAATAGCTATAGAAGACCACAACATATGTTATTTACTTTAGAACTTCCATTTATAACTTTTATTTCTTGCCCCTCGGGACCACATCCATTTAATAAGAAATTAAGCAATAAAGTATATAAAGTTATAAATACTTACACCATTATCCAACTTACTCTGTTCAATGGATTTGCTGGGTAATGGACAACCAAATATTCCAAAAATGCTGCTAAGTGTGATAATAAAAACTACTGCAAAAATACTGATATCTGAAGTCTCTACACAATTGGATCAAATGCATTAATTATTGGTATCGAGATTTGCTAATATGTGTAGGTACGTACCAATTTTCGATTATAGGGTCAGTACAGTGAGCGAATCCCTCACGCTCTAAAGTGCGAACGATCGGCCAGTCCGTGCGATAGGGATTAGTGAGTCTGCCTTTACCAGCCGGGCAGCCGTGTGAAGCAATTTGCTAACACAAATTGTAGCCATTCATTGCAATGATACGTTTTATGTCTAGGAAATTTTATAATAAAAATATATATAAAAAGTAGTTATAAAATCAGCTTAGCAGGAATTGTAAATCAATTCCTTCGTGTTTTTTTAAGATTCTTGATTTTTAACATTCACAAGCCCATTTTCCGCTTTCATCATGACTGGAAACGCGCCTAATAATGCCATATACATTGGCAATAATAACCAATTCTTATCAGGATACACGGAATATTCATACACGGAATTATATTTATTACTCGTAATAACGTTTGAAAGACATAAAATTGTTCAATAAATCTTGAACCAAAATAGCCACATAAACTAATGATAGTCACTTCAATAATTAGCGTACATAGTCACCAAAACCCAAATTAGGTCACTGTGACACAACACTTTCTTCCATTAGCGATGACACGACTAATACACTCTATAAACATAAAAGGCAAAATTATATGTTGCATGTACATTAGAACGTGTTACATCAAAGCTTAGTAAAATATTCAATTCAGGTGATGTTTTATTAACGAATACGTAAGGTTTAGGATAAGAAGTAAATCCGGGTAAGTAACTTTTGTGGTCATTATCAATATTAACATTATCATCATTCTCCAAAATTAAATTTAGGAATAAATATGTTATTAAGTTACTTGTAAGAACCTACCTATAAGGCGGGCGGCATAAAAACTTCAAACACTTGGGTTGGCCACTAACCTCTCCACCTATCCGCACTGGAGCAGCATGGTGGAGTATGCTCTAGGCCTCCTCAGGTATGAGGGGAGAACCGTGCTCAGTAGTGGGCCATTAATGGGTTGAAGCTATTAATTAAGTTGTTATGCGTTTGTTCTCACTAATCTTAGAAGCCGTTTAGATGCCGTTTTCCCTTAATATTATTACGGGCAATTATTACTTATATTAGATGGGCTAACATTTTAGTGTTTGTTTTGTTTTAATAGTTATTAGAACCGAGAGTCCGCCCGGGGTAGTACTACCGCCCACTAAGGTACTTAGTACCATTTCTACCGTGTAATAAATAATTTTAACAGCAATTGTGTTCCGTTTAGAAAGGTGTGAACTTTTTAAGAGGCTACCATCTCAGTCCTCAAGACATCTGTGATCGAATTAGAACGAGACTCTTACTAACAATTACTAACTAGACTATTACTAACAATAACTAACAGGACTAACGATTTCTAACAGTCCCAGTCCTCATACTTACTAACAAGCTAACTAATGTTCTAAAACTGTCTTCTAACCGTACTAACCATCCTAGTCCCCATTAGAGTCTTGTTCTAGGTCGGTCACAGTAGTCATGGGCGGCAGCGGAAGAGTTGTGCTGCATGATCGTTTGCTCGCTTAATTCCATAAAAGATTTGGCTCACAAATAAAAATATATCTCCATTCAATTTAAGTAAAATTCGTCTAATCTTTCTTTCAAGCGTAACTGTGTGAGTAATAAGGCGGAGGTATCCAAACATCCAACTAAATCCATAACATAATAATTACATTTATTGTTTTGTATACTTTTATCGTAGAACAAAATACATCCATTACTTTACAGACAATCTGTTTGATGAAAATTAAGGAAAATGTCAGATTGATCGATTGGTGTAACGCATTGGGCGGTTGTACCGCATGGTTTCATATAACAGCGTATCGAGATTCGAGTAAAGTTAAGATAGGTACTTTGTTATTGAAACTCTGCAATCTTTTATAACTCTTGTATTTGGCTCTCGTATAGTATTTTTTATAGGGAAATACAAATAATTAAAGGAACAGTATCAAACAAGACGATTGTAGAATTTAAATGGCCTCCGATTTATTAAAAAATCCATACATATAATAAAACTGTACTTGTTGATGATGATTGCTGTCTGTACATAAAAGATGCTTAAAATGTATTACTAGAGTCATTTATTAACTCTATAGGCAATAACAATATTATGTAGAATTATCTGTTTGTCGGTTTATCTTTGTGTTTCTTCCTGCTAATATCAGAAATGGCTTAACCGATTTGATTGTGGGTTTCGGTAATGTGATGAACATTACTTTTATTTCAATCGGATTACAAATTAAAAAGTATGTTACTTAATTTAAAAAATCCCGTATATTCAAATTTCAATTTGAAAATTAACAAAATAGTTACCCAAAGCTAAACGAGGACAGGTTACTAGATATAGTATATAGTATATAGATATAGTATAGGTAAATAATGCGACAAAATGGATTTATTTTACTGTAACGTATCCATATCTGTGTCTGTATAACTTCTTATAGATTATATACGTTACGCGCACAGAAACTTAATGAAACATTTCTCCGAACCATCCATCAGTTACCAAAGTATAGATAAGACAAAGCGTAAACTTTGTCAACAAAACCACTCGATTTATCGTGACACTTGGCCCCATTTGTACATGCAAGTTTAGTTGAATGTACACGAGAAATGCTCGCAATTATTTATGGTGAGAAAGTCGGAACAAAACTATACCTATATAAACATAGTAATCACAACAGTAACAACATAAGTAGTAATAATGTGTGTGGTCATTCTTTAACTACGTAAAGGATCTATGGATTGATACATAAATTCGAATAGATTTAGTTGGAAGGACCAAATTCATTACTAACTTCTTGAAAGACGTTTTAACCCGTGGATTTTCTCAGGCTACAAATAGTCTCTTTTCGAAATTATAAGTATTCCAAACTAGCGACCCGCCCTCGCTTCCCTTCGGGAAACTTATTCCTTCGGTTTGCAAAGATTTAGTTATATATTTTGGATAATTCACACTATATCTTTATAAATTATACCCTATGTGTTATTCTGATCTGTAAGCTATCTTAATATATATATTTCTTGTGTTCGTGTGTATGTGACTGAACTCCTCCTAAACGGCTTGACCGATTTGGTTGAAATTTTTTGTGTGTCTTCAGGTGGATCCGAGAATGGTTTAGATTCACAATTGGACCCGGTAGGTGGCGTTGCTGTCGATATATCACTAAAACATTTTTTAATTATAAAGCGGTACGAAGTACGCTGGGACCACTAGTATATTACTGTAAAGTTTCAGCAAAATCCATACGGTAGATTTTGCGTGAAAGAGTAACTAACATTCATACATCCATACAAACTTTCACATTTATAATATTAATAGGATAACGACTCCAACATCAATATTAATTGTCATATAAATCTGTTCTGTAGTTTTCGCGTCACTCAAACTAAATGAGGAACTACCAGTAGATATACAAGTTAATTTTTAAAGAATTGCTTCACGTAACTGAGTTTCGATTCAAAGGGGACTGAGGTCAATACTACTTCAGGTAACAAATGAAGCGTTCAATCTCAATCCGCAAGAGTAGCATGTATTTGACATATAGAGAGATAGTGAACATTCAATTGGTCGTTCTTTCTAACGCCTGATAACTTTTTCATGACCACCGCTAACAAGACTCCAAAATGCCCATGTCTCGATAGAATTAAAGGCTTTCTAATTTTTATGCAAAAAATACTTTTATTCTATTTTAAGACTAAGTACCTAATACATGTAATAATATAATTTAGTTCCTATAGGTCATGTCGGCAAATTTAAGGGGACCCTCCCCTTAAATTTGCTAACCATTGATATTCAAATTCTAATTATGAACCATTCACTGTCGTTCTTTTAAATTGTGTCTGGTTTATAATGGACACAGTGAGTTATAAGACTTAAATAAATTGTTACAAAGTGATAAAATATTTATATTAGTTTTGTGCTTCCAATCTAACTGTAGGGGTAGGTACTAAGGAAATAAGAAACATAGAAACTTAATAAACTACTTTGGTTGGTACTAACAATTGAATGGGTATTATTAAAATACTACCCACACGCTTATTATACGACTTCGAACAACCTCTAACTACCCTTTGATTATAGACGTGTTTATAATCAAAGCCTTAAACTTATCGGCATGCTAAATCTTAAGAAACTTTTGGTTGTTTTAAGAGCCGTCAAAAAGGATGTCTTTTATTATATTGCTTTGTAGGTTTGTTTATGTTTTAGGCCACGCTGTTTAAAAGTATAAGCAATAATAGCAAGCTTTTTATTTAGCAGCCGACTCATCTGATGGTTAAAACGTCATCCATTAATACTAGTGGCGTCACCGATGCTGGCCAAGAAAGAAGAGGAAAGAAAGAATCAAGATTGAGAGATAGAAATTGCGATAGTCCAAGTTCAGTCCACAGCCAATATCATCTTGATTTTGTTATATACACGACAGGTACGGTACGTCACAGTGTGTAGTCTCCGAGGAAATTTGGTAGAAAATGCATTTGATACGTAGGTACGTGTCATGGAATAAAATACCAAAGTTATACAATGTTGAGAAGCTCTCAAGTGTCACTTGAGCTGCGACAGCTTTTGAAATGACGGCAGCGCTATAATGCATATGAAGTGATAGGAGCATGTGTGGTTGATAAGTATTGGAATAGTTTGAAGAAATATCGAAAAGAAGTTGAATATAACTACTAAGTACTGGCACCCGAAAATTAAAATGTAATAAGTGTATGTAATTGCGTTAATTAATTTTGTTTTGTACTTAGTTAATTTTAAAAGAAAACTTGTAACTTTTCCTATCATACCTTTAATCATATCGGTTATAAAGAGTCCAAATAACAGATGCATATGTTACTGTATAGATAATAATGATAATATGTATCTTTATGTATGTTATAAATTATCTTTGGTATTAGAGGTGAGCAGGTTACAACAGTGTATTGATGTGTTCCGTCCGAAGGCTTAGGAGTCAGTACTTTTTATCATTCTTCTCTTTATTTCTTAGCCGGGAACGTATCGATAATACCTTTGGTGTTGTTAATCATGTCCATGGGCGATGATAACCGTTTACCACCAGGTAGCAAAGTTCTCAGGAATCTATAATATTGAAATGAAAATCCACGCAGGCAAAACCGCAAAGTAACTTCGTAATGTCATGGTAATGGCAGTAATACCTATGTGGTACCTGCCGATAAGCATCTTACCAACTCTTACTCAGTACCCACTAAATCAGGCCACCTTACAAAATCCAGTGGTATAGATTTTATGTAGTAAAAAGAGGTTTTATCTAAGTTTGTTGTGTATGCAAGAGAAAGCCTATACTCAATACGTATTCTTTACCATATCTTCGTAAAAACTGAACCTCCTCAAGTAAAGTAAAGGGCCTTAAATTATCTCAGACCCTTCCTAGTCATGTTCGATGTTCTCGGTCCGAAGATAATATTTTACGTCATTTGCACACCAGGCATTGAGGGCAAATATTTCAGTCTTGCAAAAAAGGTTGTAGATACATTAAATACGATCCGGTCAGGCGCGGGTAATATTCAAAGAGCATTTTTCATCCATTTTTGTTCGGAACACCTTCGGCAGAACTTCATGAATATTTCAGACGAGATCAATTATTAAAATGATTTACTACTCGAACCGTGCTATAAAGGAGCACATGGGTATTAATGTTTGTATAAGTACAAGAATGTTTTCTATTGTTCTTTTATACGTGATTTTGTAAGGTTCTCTACACTTGTATATTGTTGAAGTAAAAATTTACGTACTTATATAAATATCTTACGTATTATATTTGGGGAGCACGTTTGGCAAGATATGAAATATTGACACTGTGTGACACTTACCGCCTTTAATGTGCCATGTTTCTGAATTTATGCCTACACTTTACATGTCTAGTGGCATTCTCTAGCCAGACATCCACAATTTCCTGCTCAAGGCGCATTTCTTAAGCCTTTTTGTGAATGATTCCATAACTTTCAGGCAAGTTAAAGCAGGCAAGAATGCAACTTAACGAAAGGTTCTTTCAGTTGTTATGTAATGTCGAGTGTAGTTATGTATTTTTTATTGTTAATTATAAGTTAATATACATATTAGACATTATAAGTTCGTCTAGAATGTTTTTGCCATTTTAAGAGATAAAGTAAAGTAGGTATATCAAGTGATAAGAAATTCATAAGTAACCACAAAATAAGAAAGATAAAAAAAAAAAAATAATATCATAATAACTAATAACGTTAACAATAATTAATAAGGTCAGTAAGTAGCAATAACAGATGCCAAACCAAATGCCACAATACATAAATGTGTGCGAGAGTAACCAACTCTCTACGCTACGCTACGCTAAATTAAGTACTGAAGTTTCAAGCAATGCAACTTAAATTCAATTCTATACTTTTCTAAAGGAAAAAATACTGCTCCTAATTTCAAACGGAAAACTTCGATAACTTTATGCCTGCAAAATTTTCATGCATTATTCAGTTTAAAACAATGTTGCTGTTGACCCAGTAAACTATCAAGTAGACAGCTTAGTAGACTAAGCAAGTAGAGACAGTGCCAACATCATACACTGAAGTAGGTACCTACTAACAACGACTAAAGACCTTTACAATGAACATCTTTTTGATCTTTTATACAACGAAGTAAAACAAATTGGGCTTATTTATCCGGACTAACCTAACCTTCAATATGACGGACACAAGAGTTAATCCGGCTAAGGGTCTCCCCATACTTATTGACGCGTAATCGGCTTATTGATACATAATTAATGAAATACTTACTTAATTACAATATTTGTCAATAAGTGATTACTTAAGGAGGCCTAAATATATACCAAGCTATTCAAGTGTCTCCAATGATATACTCATTGGAGAAGCTATGCGGCCGATGTGTGCCGTTAATATTGCATAAAATTATAAGAAAATTTAAAGCGTACTTTGTACTATAAATACCTGTATCTAGTACATATTGAACATCATATTTCCCGGCATTTCGCTTGCAAATTGCTAGTCTTGAGAACGGATATCGTGTTACGTTACGTTGCCGCATTAGCATATCGATAGCTTGGAAATATCGAAGTAAAAATGCACAGAATTATACAATGGATGTGTTACATTTTTACCCCATTGTAAGTAGAATAGAGTGACGTTAATATGTCAGGATATGTATCGGAAATTTCGCTCATGTAACTGTGATGAGCATAACTATGTGACTGGAAAGTGTCCAATTTCATACGTACCTACTATACTATAGTTTAGGTACTCATTTAAATTTATTTATACCTGTTTAATTAGGTATTTCAAAACGTATTCTGAGTACCTACTTATTAATTACTGTAGACAATACTTATTTTTGCAATCGAGATATCAAACAGAAACCTATCTGCAATGGTAACCAGAGGGATTGCATGTGTTATACATAAAATGTACAAACACAGTTTATTGATGTACCTATTGGTAAGACACTTATACAATTATCTCATCAAGTAAACAAATGAATAAATGCGGCGCGAATATTGAAATAAACTTTTGGAAATATCGGGGTGGCAAAGAATATTTTTTTTAAACGATGCTAAGTTAATCCTTGACAACAATCCCACCTGATGTTAAGTGGCGATGATATAACCCTAACCGCATGCCGGTAAACTAGGGTGTCGTAAGAGGTGTCAGAAGCCTTCTATAAGTCTAAGTAATGCTTTTTTTCTTGCTTGCTTGCTTGCTTGGCCGGCAACGCATCGGAGATTTGATATTGATCTCCATGTGCCACGGACACCACATACTACCAGGTAGCTCGTCCGCTCGTTTTTCATTTAATTGCATAAAAAACGTTGCAAATATAATATTATGATACTCAGTTTCTATAAGGTATATTTTTATGTCTTTGAATAAACAAATCCTTCCACTCCCGCATGTACTGCTTCAAAATCTACATCTTGAAAATCTCAGAATCTTACTTTACCGTATAAAATATCGAGTTCATTTCCCTGCTTTTCTACACGGTTGCCTCCGCCACGCTCAGTGACGTACATGAATAGAGTGTCCGGTGCGGCCTTTCATCGTTTATCGTACGGCAGCGGACACAATCGCTACAAGGATTGAACGCTTTGCAGGTAACGCATGGACATTTGCTACGTGTTTATCGTACAAAGGTCATCGTATTGAGATGTAAAGAATTTGAATATTTTGTTCAATATGTGATAGAAGAGCAGACGTGTCGGATTTTCAGTTGCCATTGCTCATTATTATTAACCGCGAAAGATATCAAGAATGAGATTCATTTACAATACAAGTTAATTTATTATTTATGTAACTTATTATCGTATAACCAAATTTTTATTTCATCTAAATGATCAATGTACATTGGTGTTGGTACACACAACTTATATGCAATTGGTATTAATTTCTCACTCCCTGTTTTATTGTAAGAAAATATCTGCCCACGAATTTCAAGCTGTATTCTTTTACAAAATTTTGCATAGTTTTATACAATGCACATAACTCATTAATTCCTGCAGGGCACAGGCAGATTCACACAATGGTATCCAATCAGATTCGCATGGGGTAATCAGCCGTTTTTAAAATTAGTCGCTTAAATATCATTTATACGAGCGATTTTAACCAAACTTTCCTATAAAGGGTGTAGACGAAAAAAATACCTTTTTATTGTTAAAATAAGTAACTTTATTACTTTAATGAAATAAAACTAGCAATTTTTAAATGTTGCTAGGTAACTTACTGGAAATTAGGATAGACAGAAGAACGTTGTCAACGGTCATACGAGCGAGTTGTTCTTGTTCCTAATGTGAGTTTATTAAAAATACTTCAATATTATTTTTCAATTACGTTGTCATTTTTGTAATACAAAATTAAATAAATAAAAACGAACACTTAAATTCGTTACTTAGAGATGCACTTAACAAATTATGATGACTACCAGCTTTTCATTAACTCAACCCTAAAAAAGGAGTTATTAACGGTAGGAATAGCAGTAATTTATACTCTCGTTATTCTACTAATTATACGGTACAGTGGATATAACTGATGATTATATTTAATAAGCACTCTGAATTAGAATGAATAGTGGATGTTTAATGTAATGCAAATAGTGTGAGTGGTTATTTACACGATAAGAGGTATAATTTCAAATGTATTCAATTTAATCTGATGTTAAATGAAATTGCAATTACATGCAAGTTTATATCGATAGGGTGTTTTTTTTATTAAAAGTGGCATGAGTGTACATGATATTTATTTATTTATTCACTCTATCCACTTCCACATTTTGATAGTAACAGTTACTGCATTCACTAAAGTCTAGACACGCTTTGAAAATTTGTCAAAAACTCGTGGTTGGCATCAAATTTGCCTGAGTAGTTCGCATTCTTTGTTTTTAACAAAGGCACATAGCTGTGTTCCGGTTGAGGAGAGATGTGAAGACCTGAAAGCAAGAGTAATTACCCCCAAAAGCATAATTTCGTTGCAATTTTGGGAAGAAACTAAAAGCAGACCTTTGCATGGGACGGTTTGGCGTTTATTTTCCATAGACTCCATAAAGGGTATTATTATTATTCTTTTATCAAATCATGTTTTATTTATGTTGTATTACGTACTCTTATATGATTTCATCATGGAATCTCATGTTTGATACTTTTCTCTAAGCCTATGGAAAATTTGTATTTTATGTTTGTTATCTTAAAACTCCGGCATTTATCAACGGATTCAGAAAAGATTTTTTTAAAGGAAGTGATCTTTCAGATAGTTATCATTTTTTTTTAATCCAGCTCTTGATAGGAACCATGAAGAATTGACTGAACTTCACAAATATATGTATAATACATATAAATATATGAGACATGTTTATGTAACTACACTTAAACAAAAAAAAAATTGAATTTTATTTTTTGAATTTTTTTTTAACGATTTTAGTATGTACTTTCAGAAATATAATCCAGTATTTGCATTCCAACGTAAAATGTTGTGCGAATGTGATGATGGGTTCTGGAGATAAAGTGTTTAACTCGTCAACGGCAAGGAGTTATTATAAAGTTTTTAAAAGTATTTGTAGTTAACATAGCAAAACCAGTCGATCATTGTAGTTTGTTAATAAATGATATCATGTGATATTATTATGAAAATCAAGAAATGTGATATTATCAAAAGCCCCTTATATTGATTTTATATTTAGGTAATAATAATTAAATTTAAAAAGGTTTTTCTAGTTCAGTTATTTTTCTATTTAAAACCCATAAGATATAGACAAAAAAAGAAATCGAACAAGCGACTTATTAACTTCGCGAGCTTAGGAACAGACGAACCGGTCAATAGCCTAATTCTATTTTTTGAATAACTATTCTCGCATACAAGCGTGTAGGTTAACTTTCTCTAAAACCCTTTTAATAAATAATCCTCAACAACCCAAATTTCTCAATTGTTCGAGTTCCATCGTCTGTGGAACGATAAAACATTGAAAAGATGAAATATAGACGGACAGGCAGAGACCCAATGGTCACTGGAAAAGAAAAGAACGGCCCTTTATTACGAAGGCTGTTTATTTGCCTTTTTAACTAAAGGAGACGGCATTTATCACGTTTACAGTCCGTTTTACCATTTATATAAGTGTCGCTGATATAAATAGCGGTACTTTCCCTTTTATTACTTAGAAGAATTTTCTTACTCTGAAATACACACTGTAATACCCGGTAAAGTAGTTCGTTGTGAAAGAAAAAAATATTCTATTACCGCCCATTTATTTAATACTTGTTTCAATTTTTATAGGTACGGTTGCCGTGGAGTTTGTTAGTTTATTGCTGGTCTATTGGTAGGTATATGTTGGAGAAAATTAAATCAATTTGATTTTAAAGACAGTACAGTTCGGCGCACAATGTTTTACACAGTTTTTTGTTTTTGTACAGGTTAGTACAGTTTTTTTGTGTAAAAAGCCGACGTTCGGACGATCCACCTGAAGGGGGTTACTCAACATCACTCATCGACACTAGTAACACCTAAGGCATCGCTGTCCATCGAGAAAGAAGACAGAAGAAAGAAACAGAAGTACTTACTGGTTCTCGAGCTCCCAGCCGGAACACGACGAATCGTATTCTATTCTATTCCAGTCTATAGCGACTGACTTAAGCAAGGGAGCAATAGCAAGCCAGAGAGGCTTTACGAAAAGATTATAATATCAGTAATAAAATTAAATTATAATCCATACGCGAAGCGACGAAATTTCGTAAAACTTGGAATTTAGTGGATGTAAGAGTAAATCTGTTTAGTAAATATAGGTAGACAAATTAATTGTGCTGTCAAACAGGTTTTATCAGCCTGACAGCCGCAAGGAGCGGACGTATTGAATAAATACATAGTACAAGTAGTACAATTATGTTGCCTTAATTATAAGCAATCCTGAAATGAAAATGATGACATACAGAAAAACACAGCACGTAGCCGAAAAATCAAAATAAATCAAACGTCCACGCGATTTTTTATCTCTCTCATAAATTATTACTCTCTGAAACACATCCTGTTCTAAAGTAACCGTTATGTTTACCTATCTGAAAAAGCTAAGATCACAGCTTTTCGGATTGGATCACTGACAGGACCGTTACATTTATATAAGTTCCCCTTGAGAAATCCGAAACCAATAGCGCTCGGGGCCTATTCTCGTTTATCTCGTAGCAATCAACCAAAAATGCTACGGCAATGATGTCAGAAGTTATAGCAGCTTGCCTACGTCGAATAACGTTATTACAATGTTACGTCAGCGGCTTCGGTTTGCTAATACGTAATAATGACAGGTACATTATGAGGTTATCGTTGATAAGAGAAAGAAAAATACGTGATATGACTTGTTTGTTCATAAAGATACCGAGAAATGCGCTTATTGTTATTGCGTTTTGTTGGATAGGGCTAGCTAGAGATATATTTTTCAGAAAAATAAAATTATTTAAGTTCTTACTATGTTAGTTACTGTTAATTACATTGCTTTTAGTATTAGCTGCGTTGGAGACTATTAACTTATAGTATATCTTGAAAAATAAGAGACAAAAAAGTAGGATAAACGATTTGAATTTGAATATAATTATATTATTGACATGAGTTTTGACTGATATGGTAAGAAACTTAAACATAATATTTTTATATTTCGGAATTCCTACCTTGTTACGTATCATGTTGGCTTCAACCCACCAATGGTCCACACCCAACAACCGGGACCGACAGCTTCACGTTCCCTGCGAAGCACGGAAGAGCCCAAGAATGTTTGCCACTAGCGGTCATCCATCCAACTACCGACCGCGCCCGCAGTTGCTTATCGACGTAAGTAGCCGAGTTATGAGCGCTTCAAGCGTATCATATCACTTAGTAATAATTATGTATTGATTTAATGGTAATTAATATTCATATTAGGCGAATCACTGCATTCGCCGTTAATTAAATCAGAAGCGTAACATCCGAAATAATAATGAGACAAACGTTACTAATAAGATATCAATATTATAATATTGATATCTTATTAGATGTATTGTACGTATAATGTTGTATGCTTGCATTTATTCTGTATAGCTAATCACTATGTATTTCAATATGTAGCTAAAAACTTAGCGAAAATTTGCCTAAAAATTACACTCAAGAAGATAATTTTAATGGAATTTGTTGAAATTTTTTGGTTAATTCCTGCCTCGTAAATATCTAAGAAGCCAAAAAAAACATTTTTTTAATTTAGGTGTATGATGATATGATATGATATGAGGTAAAGGTTAGGTTAGGAAAACATGATATCTACACGAAAGAAATGATTACAGTTTGAAACTCTTCATTTACCAGGCAGTTTTGTTTCTAACTGAGCTTCCGTTTTACATTGACATGCATATCAACATATATTGAGTAGAATATTCGATCAAATTATTTTATTGAAATGTGATAAGATTTTGCTGATGTGAAATATATAATTATTATAAGTTGGTATAAAAGTGATGAGCATTAAGAAACATAACATGTACCTATGACTGGTCTAAAAGAACGAAAAAAAATATTTAAATATCTCTTATTTCAGCTATCACTTATTTTTGACTTATTCACTTTTTTAATTTGTCGGTCCAGTGTTCCGTCTTTAGTTTGTATAAACGATTTCAAGAAGGATTTTCAGATTTCTCTGCTGTTAGTTCTGATCTGTGAAAATCTCTTTTGCTGGGCAATGTTTTTTGCTGCTTTTACTGCTGCTGCTTATACCAAGGATGTAAAGAAAGTGTAAGGAAATAGAAATAAGTTGGAAAATACGTCAGAGTTTGGGATAAGCTACCAAAAAACCGGTCAAATGCGACCCGGATGTCGGAGTGTTCTGTGCCTAATCATAATAAACTAGAATAAGCAGGTCTATAAAAGTACTTTCGTGTTATTTTTTGCGCCCCAATTGTCATTCTAAAGGATTAAAGTTTGCTGATGTTATTGTTATAGCGAAACTTTTTGCTTTATTGGCTACAATTCATAAATTGCGTAAGTTTTTATACTTTACGTGACAATAAACATTTCCTCATATTTTTATGTGTAGTTTCCTTAATAGATAATATTTTTTGACGTTTTTCGTAGTTATGGATGAGTAAGATTACTTATAGGATTACGTCTTTATGGGTATGTGGTTATAATAAAATGAAATGGTTTTGTACAGTTTATTGATTTACAACACTTGTCTGCTTCGAAACTTGTTTTAGTTGCGAGGGTAGATATTTATTATAGAACTAGTAAACCCGCCCTAGCTTCGCTTCGGAAACGCACATTCAGAAACTGTAAGGCGCGAGTCTTTAAACTGACATAACTTCTTTATTTATCAGCCGATTGAAAAAAAAAAAACACTAAATATATTAGTGAAAAACGCACCCAAATCGGTTAAGCAGTTTCTAAGATTAGCGCATACAAAACCACGAACAAACCGTCAAACCTACAAACAGACAAAAATTCTAAAAATCATAAAAATTCACAGTAAAAATCTCATTTATCTTCCATGTACAGACAACGATAAATTACAGATTTATTACATGTATATCGGCGTAAAAAAACTATAATATTGTGAGTACCCGTAAAATTTGCGTTTTCTAGGATGAATTGAATTTAAACTCATGCAATACTCCACAAGTTTCTAGTGATAACTAAACCGATCTAAATCTATTTTATCCCAGATTGAACGTCTTTGTACAAAGTCCTATTGGATACATTTAAATTGTAATTTATTGAAAATCGTATTCATGAGTATTTCCGTTGCAATCGCTATCGTAGATCGAAGTACTCAATGGTTTTATCCACCCTCCATTAATTTATTGCCGAACAACGCAAGAGGGCGTTGAATAACTGCTTCCTGTACAACGAGCGACGAAATTTAAATTCGTTGCCAAGCTCTACGAAATAACGTCTTTTAACCGTTACAAGGTAGACGTATTTTATAATGTCGTGTAAGATTTGTTTCTGATTGAAGCAAATATGTCCATAAGTAGATAAAGTCTTGTCACTTTCAGAGATATTAACGGTTTCTTTCATCTTCAAACTAAAATTATATTGGCAAAAGAAAGTACCCAAAAAACTGCTAACCTAACCAAAATGAATTTAGAAAACATCTTGAAACTTTTAGACCTTGTAAGGTAATATTGGTAATTTATTACTTTTCTGAAGTAGTTGTTACTGCAAGTGAATCAGTGCGGGCAAAAATTAAATATTGAAATAATTGAGATCTAGTAATGTCCTTCATAAGCATAAGGCCATCTTGCGTATTGTATTATTGAGTTTTATTCCTGAGAATTTTTCTCATAACACAAGAATTTTTCTCATAAAGTGCAGCTGCTTGAAGGATCAGCCACCTTTATTTTCTTTATGGCTACTTATTCTTTTATATGTATTTACATGTTCAGATATTTTGATAAAGTGTCATTTATTAATTTGTTCACTTCATCATAACACAATGCAAGTGCGAACGCCCGAAATTATAAAGATTGTGACGAAAATTCAAACTCGTATTCTCAATCAGTTCCATATTAGTTCTAAACAAAAAATACAACGTTTGATTATGTTTCCTTCATAATATAGGTATTAAGGTGACGTAGATTGTTCATATTTTATAAATTCAATTCAAAAGACCTGGAAAATGTTTGCAACTCGGTTTAAAAATCTACAGTTTTATCATTTCGCGTGCTCGTGGCAATTTGTGAGACGCTTATCGCGGCAGCTAATGCTCAGTGTAATGCCGCTTCCGACACCAAAACTGTTCTCGACGCCTGACTTGGATCATAAAAATGTGAAAAGTCAATTGTTTACTATTTTGATAAAAGAGTATCGGAATATAGAATGAAATATTCCATAGAAAAACGTCTCAGCTGTTGTTTACTGACGTTTGTACTTCGCTGATTGATCGATCTTTCAATTAAGTTTCTTTATTAACTATGTTTCATATATGTTTGTGGTTTCTACCCCCATTTATTTTACATGTTACTTTAAAACATGTTTGCAATAGGCATGATATAATTATTATGTTTTCTTGGCGTGATGTAATTATTTATTTATGCAAATAATAATAAAACGAAATTGTTAGGTACATATTAAAATAAATTTATACATAATATTATATATGTATGTTGTGTTTTTTCATTATAACTCTTGTGTAGTGAATGATAAAAGGTTTTGACCATTTGGAATGAATTGAATTATCGCTAGTACTAGGGGGTCAAAGATGTTAGATACCATTATTCTAACAAGAAGTGACAACAGAACAAGATTGTTAACTAAATTCATCAACAATATTGAACATTATGTTGTTTAAAAATATAACTTTGTATGATAAAACCACGGAATACAGAGAGAAGGATAAAACTCTGTTAAATTTGAGATAAATTATTTATTACTGAGTATTTAGTGATTATTGCATCATCCTAAAACAGTCGTTTTTTTTGTGTGTCTGTCTGTTTTTTGTGTGTATGCGGATTTCTCTAATATTAAGTAATAAAACAATATTTCAATAATAGGTTTCCCGAAGCGAAGCGAGAACAGTTACTAGTTTCAAATAAAAGGTGAAAGGTGAAAGTTCAGAAGGTAACTTAAGATTGGCGAGCGCATAGTTAGTCTCGGAAACATCCGTTTATCGGATCTAAATCGTTCAATCTAAGTCAGATCCTTTTACACTGTTCGGGTATTTAGATAGCAATTGGCCATTATTACTGACTAGTTTATTTAAAGAGTGTATGTACCAAAGGGTCAATAGGTCGAAAAGTCAAACGTCTTTAGTAAAAAATAATTGAATTCGGTTTACTCGTATTGTATGTTAAATTCCCTCTCGTTACATAATTAACTTAATTAGTGGTTTCCAATTTTCAGACTAGTTATTTATGAGGGAATAATACTGCTTTAGGATTACTGTAAAATAAACATAAGTAGGTCCTACCAACTATTTTAACTAATCTAAATAATAGAAAAGATAAAGGGAGTTTTTCTATGATCACACGGAACTCTAATAAGCAGTAAAACGAACGATATAAACAATAGCTGCAATCGACTTTGATAGCGTCAGGTGGATCAAAAATTGCCCCGTCAGCGAATATAGCAGCGGCCATTATTATAGTAACGGTGCCCTTACCCACGGCACGGCGCATCTTGATATATTACAAATGTGAGGCACGAAAGAAAACAGTTTTTCATTGATTCAATGCCGCATCTGGCGACAAAACGCTTCGGGCTTTCCATTCTGATGACCTGACTTGACATTTTTATTGCCTGCCATATTTTCTGCACGGCCTCCGAGGCATTCGCCGCTTTGGAAGCTGACGTAAAATATTGTAAAACTTGAGACAGACAAGACATAATACCATTATGACATTATAGGCCCGCTATATTAAAGAACTTTCGATGTTTATAGTTAAGCTTTTGTTTGCTTATAAAATGAGAAGTTCTTACAAACTGACATTATCAACGTCCAGCCCAAACCTACTAACCTACCAACCTAACCTATAAACCAAACCTACAAACTAACCAAACCTACAAACTAGGACACAAAAAACACACAGCTACAAAAGTAATTTGCCCATAGATTTCCTTAAAAACGTTGCTGTATCTATGTATTGTACCTACAAGATTTGACTAAATTAAAAGGGTTTCACTAATTATATGTTTTTTACACATAATATGTAGTTTATTTGTTTAATTTAATCTAATATTTAGTTTATGTACACGGATAATCATATGAGAAAGCATATTTATAAAAAAGATAGAAATGTGGTGTCGTGGGACACCAGGTAGGAACGAAGTTCCTTCGGCTAATGAAGGCAACGGCGAACGAAAAGAAAGAGGGATAAAAAAATAAAAATTAAATGTGGCACTCGGTGACTGCCGCGGTAAAGCTATTGCCTAGCATTTTTTATCAACCTATGCAATTATAAAAATTTGATGAATAAATCTTGGATTGCCGCCATCTTGGATTTCTATTTTGACAGCACCATCGACTTCAACACCCTCGAAAACCATGAAAACGATACCCATGACGAAAAGTTGATAATTTCGCGCAGCCGCCATCTTGGATTTCTATTTTGACAGCACTATCGGCTTCACCACCCTCGAAAATCTATTTTGACAGCACTATCGGCTTCACCACCCTCGAAAACCATGAAAACGATGCCCATGACGAAAAGTTGATAATTTCGCGCAGCCGCCATCTTGGATTTCTATTTTGACAGCACTATCGGCTTCACCACCCTCGAAAACCATGAAAACGATACCCATGACGAAAAGTTGATAATTTCGCGCAGCCGCCATCTTGGATTTCTATTTTGACAGCACTATCGGCTTCACCACCCTCGAAAACCATGAAAACGATGCCCATGACGAAAAGTTGTTAATTTCGCGCAGCCGCCATCTTGGATTTCTATTTTGACAGCACTATCGGCTTCACCACCCTCGAAAACCATGAAAACGATACCCATGACGAAAAGTTGATAATTTCGCGCAGCCGCCATCTTGGATTTCTATTTTGACAGCACTATCGGCTTCACCACCCTAGAAAACCATGAAAACGATACCCATGACGAAAAGTTGATAATTTCGCGCAGCCGCCATCTTGGATTTCTATTTTGACAGCACTATCGGCTTCACCACCCTCGAAAACCATGAAAACGATACCCATGACGAAAAGTTGATAATTTCGCGCAGCCGCCATCTTGGATTTCTATTTTGACAGCACTATCGGCTTCACCACCCTCGAAAACCATGAAAACGATGCCCATGACGAAAAGTTGTTAATTTCGCGCAGCCGCCATCTTGGATTTCTATTTTGACAGCACTATCGGCTTCACCACCCTCGAAAACCATGAAAACGATACCCATGACGAAAAGTTGATAATTTCGCGCAGCCGCCATCTTGGATTTCTATTTTGACAGCACTATCGGCTTCACCACCCTAGAAAACCATGAAAACGATACCCATGACGAAAAGTTGATAATTTCGCGCAGCCGCCATCTTGGATTTCTATTTTGACAGCACTATCGGCTTCAACACCCTCGAAAACCATGAAAGCGATACCCATGACGAAAAGTTGATAATTTCGCGCAGCCGCCATCTTGGATTTCTATTTTGACAGCAGTATCGGCTTCACCACCCTCGAAAACCATGAAAACGATACCCATGCCGAAAAGTTGATAATTTCGCGCAGCCGCCATCTTGGATTTCTATTTTGACAGCACTATCGGCTTCACCACCCTCGAAAACCATGAAAACGATACCCATGACGAAAAGTTGATAATTTCGCGCAGCCGCCATCTTGGATATCTATTTTGACGGAATTATCGGCTTTAGTACCCTCGAAAACCATGAAAAATTATTTATTTATTTATTTTATTTATTTCATTATTTCGTTACGGAATTTCTGGATTCGGTCCCCACGCTCAAGGCCCGCGTTAAAAGCTATGCAATAGCTTAAAAAAAAAGGTATTATACACTACTCGCTTGTGTATGCGACTGTCGCGCATGCGCACGTCTCATTCAACGCTTTTATTCCACGCATTTTTTTTCTTACGGTTTTACTATCACATATTTTTCAGTTCGGTCGCCGTAGCAAAACCTATCCCCTCCAAGCCTGCCGTAAGGAACTTCGTTCCAAAAAAAATTTGTACATTTCTAATAGTACTTTATTGTATGCGTACTGTAATGTAGTACTGTATTTTATGCGTATATTTTTCATTTCGTGTTTGAAGTAACACAGAGAAGCAATTCCCAAGAACAAAATAAGAATTATTTATTTCGACGAAAAACTTTGTCAGAAAACTTTAGTGTCAGAAACATCGAGGTACGTTTCGGCTGTCCAATTCAAATCAATCTACCTTTTGTTACTGAAAATATGGAATCAACATCAAACCAATTCAAACTTTGTCGTTTGTTTTCACAAAGAAAACTTTCGGTGAACAACTGACAAAGTAGGTTAGGGTGCTCTTAGAACAAAACACAATTTGTCATGATTGATCAAAGAAGTTGGACAACGCAGACTGTCCCGAAACAACGACAGTATTTTCAGTTGGGCGACTTTGACAAGTGAGCTTTTATTTACCTTTTTATGGTAATGATATAAATAATTTGATCATAAAATTCTCTCAGCCTTTCAGTCGTATTGAAGTAACCAAACATGATTATATTAATTACAGCCGTCGCTATACTTAATTATACGACGCCAACAATATTTTGAGATTCGTCAGAGCGTGGATACAACATTGAATTATACGGAGCTAACGAGTTCACTGTGACTCTTCTTATTATTGCTCAATTTGCTGATCTTTTGCTCTTAGTGTTTAAGGAAATACAAAATAGTCGCACTGAACATTCTAAAGTACGAGTACGCGCTAGTACTCAAAAGTTGAGGATGGCCGCGCCTAACAAAAATCGATGGGTGAAAAATTATTTTGTTCTTGGGCAGAGCAACTTGAGTATTTTACAATTTGGTGTAGATATAATCGAATGTGGTGCTATAAGTTTTTAGATAATACAAGTTTTTACACGTAAACAAATAAACAAACGTCACTCATCCTGTAAAAGTTAAAAATAGTATTAAATGTTTAATGTCTCGGTCTACAGAAGTACTCTATAATTAACTAATCGCACAGCCAGAAGTGGTCTATTTCATTTTAGATGACCGTTAGGTTAAATAACCAAAAGTCCATGGAATAGATCTTTAATATTTATATACTCGTATGTTTTTAAATATGAGGACGTTGCTACGCTTTTCTCATGAACACTTTTACCTCCCATTTTACCCATTGAGGAAGAATGTTCAATAAATGTGATAAAAAAGATACAACTTTATTTTTTTAAATTAATTAAAATTTACACATTTAAATAAAACAAAGCGAAAGAAACATTTTTTTTACTACTATACTCACAGTTTTATGCTTTTTCAGCAGATATTGTTCTGCAATATTATATTAAAAATATAAATGATTTCTGAACTGTTAATTTATATCTATAATATTTGTCAAAGCTTAATTATAGCATTTCCCCGATTTACAGTTTCACAGATTTTCACAGTTGCCATGGGCGGCAGCGGATGGGTCGTGCAGCATGTTCGTTTTGCGAACCTAATCAAAACAACATCTATCCGATCCTTTAATAGCTGTAAAAAATAATAGTCAAGATATTGATTTAAATCGAAGATATTGGACGTACGAAACAATTATCGAAATACTTGGTTGGTAAAATGATACTAGAACATACTTAATCTCTTATTTAAATAAAACTTGCAGATAAATTTAGACACAAACGAATCGTGTTGTAGCAGTCACAATACTTTTTCCAAGCAACCCGGTTTGGGAAATAAACAGGGCGATAAATATTCATGAGAGAAGTAAGCCTTCTTGTCATAGTCCTTGAGAGCGTGATGGATGGCACGTCATGCTTTGCCGCCTTGCTTTACTTATATTAAACGAAAAGAAGGTTATTTACGAGAAAGTGTCACTTGCTTACAACTTGACGTTTTTTCCATTTCTATTTTAATCTAATATTATAAATGTGAAACCGACGTTTGCGTGTTTGGTTTTGGGATATTAGATCTGCGTTAGTATTTGAAGGGTTAACCTAAAATTATGTGATAAAAAATTACGGATTTACTCGTAATTTAAAATAAACAAATTAACGAATTTTTAACGGATTTTCGGGATTCTTACTTTTTCCTAGCTAAATTTCAAACCTCGTCTGCTTATTATACATCTTGTTACACAGGATACGGAGGTGGTAAAAAGTTCTTTTTTTTTTGAGGTCGCGTGGTTCTGAACCTGGGTCTAATTCCGGCGGTTCTTAACTCATACTATCCACACATTTTAGTTTTGGCTAGCTACCCTCCCTGTAAAGTCGACCGTAAAATGTTTTGACGTGTCTCCATCGCTATATCGTAGAGACAGACAGAGACAGTAGACGATAATAATGTGGGTGGTTTACCTCTGTTTTGGCCGACAACACGTCAGTGATATTTTTTTTATGTTAATGCCCGGCAAAGGAGCAGGCGTACCACCTGATGGTATGTGGTTGGACATCAGTAGTACAGATGCAGATACTTTGCCGGCCAAGAAATATGGGTAAGGAGAATAAACAAAAAAATACTTAGTAACTTGAGTTACTCTCTCTTTAGTTACGATAACTGTGCATTATATTGACTAGGTAACTTGATAACGGAGAATATTACTTTTTGACATAACAGTTTGAATTCCTAATGCAATTTTAGGCAATTATTCTAAGATACAATTCCATGTATGTTTCACGATTAAATACATGTTATTTATTTGGCATTTTGTACTTAACAAAAAATTTATACTTAGAGATTTATTTCATAACCACTATCATTCTGAAACTAATAGTGGGCACTTCTGTGTATTGCAATAATAAAATCAGTTTCATTAGAGTTACTCAGAATTACTTCATCGTTTCTGTTTATTCAGTGATTGGAAAAAACGTTGGTTATTGTTTTCGATATTTTCAACCTACCGAAACTAATAAATATAATCAGAAAGTATAAGAGATTGATATACATAATAGGCAACCTATCTCTATTTCTGGCTGGTGTGAAGATATTTCCGCTGAATTTCCCACATTCCGCTCGGGAACGATGCGTACCGGAAACACCTAAATCTAGGAATTTTCCTCGGGAATACGCCGCCAAAACTTGCAAGGAATTTTTGGCACATTCATCTTGTTGTTCCTTGGTGTGAAAATAATGAGAGTTAAATACGTTACGTCAGCCACATCCGGCTTAAGCTGAAGCCAGATGTTACAGATTGCTTCGTTTACCAATTACCCTGTTGTGAAGTATCAAGTGTATTACATAAACATTATAACGAAGATTATATAATAAATAACAGAAAGACCGTTCCTAATAGAAAACTAGATTGATATTAATTTTAAACCTCATAAATATATTGAAAATGTCTTTGTATCGAATACGAATTATATTTATTATTTATGTATCACTACTTAAACTAAATATGCTTTATATTTTTTGCAATTATGACACATATCTCGTAACTATCCCAAAGGATAATACTATAAATTACAAAATTTGTAATTGATTAAGGAATTTTGGAAAGGAATATCGAAGTGTTATTTCCTTTAAATGACCCCAATGCCATGACTGTTCACATTGTTATTTAGTTATACTGAGCAGCGGTGAAAGCAACTAAAATCATGATAAACATAAACGAAATTTACCAACTAATCCCGTTATGAGTACCTACATAAATATCAAGCATCAGCCACACCTCAACATTAAAAATAAAGTAACATTCCGCATATTCAGCCACCAAATTTACTTTCCATCGTAATAATGTCAGTGCTTCCCAAATAATATAGTGGAAAAGTTCTAGGGAAGAACGTACGCAGCAATTTCGCTAATAGGGTTCAGAGTACTATGGACCCTCGGCGAAGAAAAATTGCTGAAAGACTCGTCAGCATTCGAAAACACGCAATACGAAAGTCGGCCATTAGAAAGGGTGTGCACATAAGCCTCTTATAATAAAGTATAAATGATAGTCGTAGAAGGGTGATTCGCGTGGAGTGATCCATCCCGATCTCTAAGATTTATGATAAGATCCCAAATTACGGGAGTCACCACCCACTGAGTTGAGACTCAACTCGGTTATTCCCGCTGTGTTCTGCTGAGTTATAATGCCACTTTTATTTCAATTACCTTGATGTCGTCTACGCTGCCGGTTCTACCTTTAACTTAGTAATTAGATGAAGAGTTGTATTTTAGATAACTCTGTTAGTTATTCCATTGTTATCTTTGTACATGACTTCTATAAATAAAGAGTAGTGGTTTGCCTAGTGGTCGGTATTTAGGCTTAATCATTATTGAAGAGGTAAATATCTTAGTGTTTTTTTATTCTGTTTGTAAAGATGTTATACATATTGGTAACACTATAGTTCGTCAATAGCCACCAGATGAAAAAAAATAACAGATGGAGGATAAAATGGTGCTGAAATGAAATGAATTGTCTTAGCTTATTTATGTGAAAAATGTGAAATATAATTATAATCATAGGATTAATATTATAAATGCTAAAGTTTGTATGGATGTATGAATGTTTGTTACTCTTGTACCCAAAAACTACCGAATGGATTTTGCTGAAACTTTACAATAATATAGCTAACACATCACAATAACACATAGGCTATAAATTATGAAAATACAGTGTGAATAATCCAAAATATATAACTAAATCTTTGCAAACCGAAGGAATAAGTTTCCCGAAGCGAAGTGAGGGTGGGTCGCTAGTTGATAATAATTAGATAAGGGTAAGTCTAGTGATTTGAACGTTGCATCTATCGCACAGAAGGCTCGGACTCGAATCCTGCACGCATCTCTCATTTTGAAAGCTTTAATAATATGCTTATTAGACATTAATTTATCTCTTGAGTAACGGTAAAAAACAGTTATCTGATATACATATAAATGTCTGCCTCGGCCGGGAATCGAACCCGACAACCCTCGCTTCGCAGGCAGGGTTACAACCAACTAGGTTACGGTCGTCGTCATCGACTAGTCATATAACATTTTAAAAATTAGCAATGCTACTAATTAATTAAAAATATTATAGGTACGCTTATAAACATACAGAAATCAACAATGTCTGATTTGGTTAATCCATTCATCCTGACTTTCCTCTCCTATTGAGCAAACTACATAATGTCGGTCCCGAGGCACGTCATTTACATGAATGATTATTCAGGCGTAGTAACGTTAGAAATTTCCCAGCAATTTTAGGTACTATGTATTCCGGCATAAAGTTTATGCTTGCCTGACAAAATAAACTGTACATTTCAAAGTTTGTCTTCGATGGCCATATTATATTACTTGGACCTGTAGATTAGAGAATGTTCTCTGGTTCATTCTGAGATGCGCTGGACTTAGTCCAAATTACAAAATCAATATTGTAAATACATTTGCATCCTTTTATTTTTATGGAAACTGTTAGACACTTTTAAATTTTGTCTGCTACCATTATTGCATAACAATTAAATTCGATGGACAATGAACTTTAAAAACATGATAAGAATAATTATTTTCGTATCAGTAATTACACGATAAAGATGAAATACACGCGAACGCAGCGTGGTTCAGGTATTGACTCCTGTCCTCCGATAAATTGGTGGTTACTGTCAAAACACAGATATGTAATGTATGCTTAACACTGTATCATACCTATGATAAAACTATTATAAAGTTGTCGTCATTCCAGGTGTGTATTTTCATAGGTATGGTAGGGATAAAATTATGCACGCACCTCCAATTTTTTAAATTAACTTATTGCGTATAGAATTTAATCGACCTCTATGGATGACGGAATAAATTTGCATTGGATTGGCAGGCCAAGTGCTCGTTTTAAACACAGGTATTTTTTGTACTGAGTGAAAATAGAATCAACAGTACTTCGTTGAAATCTTCAAATTAGCACAAATTAAACACTTTCGCTCGAATGACTAGTAAACAAACCAGTATGACTCTCACGGGTTTGTGTTTATTTATCGAAGCCAAGGCAGTGTGATAAAAACCGGTTTCGGTACGAACACTGCGCCAGATAGCTGTGTAATGACGATCTGTTTTGTGTACAAACACGATTTTGATCAGTTGACTGTGTAGCTCCGTCAGCGATGGACTTCCGCGGCAAAGTAGTTTTGATTACTGGCGCTAGTTCTGGTATTGGCGCAGCTGCGGCCATTTTATTCGCAAACCAATCCGCAAAAGTTGTTCTTGTCGGCAGAAATGAAACATCTCTGAATGAAGTTGCTACAAAGTGCGAACAAGCAAAAGGGAATAAACCTTTGATTGTTGTAGCGGAACTCAGTGTGGACGAGGATGTGAATAAAATTGTGGAGAAAACTATTGACAAGTTTGGACGCATCGATGTGTTAGTTAATAACGCAGGTGTGGGCATTCGCGGTAGTATTACCGACGGCGTGGAGGCGTTCGACCGGGCAATGAATATTAACATGCGGTCGGCTTACCATTTAACTAGCCTGGCCATACCCTACCTCATCAGCTCAAAGGGAAATGTAGTGAACGTGTCTAGTGTCGCTGCATTAAAACCGATCAAAGACGTGGATTTTATGCCCTATTGCATCTCTAAAGCGGCGCTCGACCAGTTTACAAAGTGTCTAGCTTTGGAGCTTGGACCTAAAGGTGTTCGGGTAAACTCTGTAAATCCGGGCGGTACAAGGACTCCTTTTGCGGAGAATGCAGGATTTAATAAGACTCAAACGGACCAATTGTATGATGCTCGCGATAAAATGTATCCGCTACGTAAAATGGCGCAAAGTGATGAGGTTGCTGACCTGATTCTTTATCTTGCTAGCGATCGCGCACGTAGTATCACGGGTGCCATTCACATTATAGATAATGGTGAATTGTTGATGTAATACTTGATCAATGTCAAACTGTTGTTAACAGCATTACATTACTTTTGTTTCTGTCAAAACAATACACTGGTACTAAAACTGGTTTTGTATTTAGAACATATTTTGTGGTGAAATTAATATTGTATTGTACGTGATGGTGTAAAAAATAAATTACAGGTAAATTATTACATTTATTGTTCTATGTTTTTATTGATATTATATCATATTGGTACATAATAGACAATGTAATTACATTTCCGAAGTAAAGGTCAGCTAACTTTGTTGAATGTACTTACTTTATTTTAAGGTGTTTTAAATGCATGCATTGTAAAACATAATATAATCAATTTCCAATAGATCGATGTTTGCACATGGAATTTGGTTGAGAAAAACTAAAGTTGTTTTGCTATGTTGCTATTGCTAATCACAAATAATAAATAAATAATACACGCTAAAATCCCCACACTAGGATTCCCCGTGTTGTTCACAAATAAAATAGTTTACTTTGGCTGCAAATTGCAAATCAACATTAATTATTCGTTTAACATAAATATGAATAAACCCAATGAATTAAGTAAGCCTTTATATATAAGAGAAAATATAAAACGGTAGCCATAAACAGGTCAGTCTGTAAGCTCAACTAATATAGTTCATGTGGCTAGAACCATTAGTTTTGATTCTGCGCGGAGCAAAGTTGTGGGCGTGCAAAGCAAAATGTATAGCGGACGCAAATGAGAAGTACGTATATGGCCAAGAATATTGAAATAGACGACTTAGGTGTTTATTCGCTTGCTCGTATATAGTTGCTGGTAAAACTCAACCAAGGAACATTTTGTTTATACGATATGCAGATAAAAAATCAAATTTTATCAAGTCTTTATCAATAAATATCTTTAACATTTTGAACATTAATCTCACCCTAGAATTACCTTGAATTAAAGTTGCATACACCACAAAATCTGCGAAAAAAAACTCCTCAGCGCATACAAAACAGACGGATGTTAATCCGTATTTTTACATAAATCGAGTATCAGCTCAAGACGCTGTTTAGACGCTCGAAGAAGAGTAAAACAAATAATAATAAAAATATATAAATTACGTCTATTGTTTACGGAGTCTGCGAAGGGAGTAGCAAGCGTGCTGAACGTGCTAGCGCGTGCCCTCAGGGGATTTGAGCGCTCAGATTTTTCAATTTTTATTTGCGCTCGTAAGTGCCGATGCCGACACAACTTTTGACGAGAATGCGCATTCACTGTACACCTATTTTTCATCACCCGCCAAGCCACTGTCACCTGTGTTTAACAAAGGCCAACAACAATGGTTGTGTTCAATCGACGTATCCAGGATAATAAAATTTACCGTTTTCGTGTTTTTGCGAATTTTGTGAATACATTTTTAGGGTTTTGCAGAGGTTCGTAGTTTTAGTGTGCCTTTTATAGAGGATTAGATGTTACTACTATAATATACATTTTATGAAAAAATGAAAATGACAAAGAATTTAACCTTCCTATAACAGAACTAGTTATTTCTACGCTAAGTGGGTGTTATATATTAATCAAAACAATAATAATATTGGTTGGTAACTTGAGTTAATTATATCTTAATCATTAAGAATGTATATAAAAGAGTAATTAGGCTAATGAATTATTTATGGTTAAGGATATGCCAATTGAGGTAAAAATATTGTAAGTTGATTTCAAAATAAGTGCAACTATGTTACGTGATGATTATTTCGACATTATTTAAATACTGTAAATAATAGTTTCAATATTCTAACAAAGAACTTCGTTCCTTTTATAATAAGTAGTGCTACTTTTATACATTTTATGTGTACCCGGCTTACTTACATTGTACTTGTAATGGATTTCGTCGTCTTGTGTCGTTTTGTTTCGTATCGGATGGCACCTGAAAAAGAGCCTCGGATAGAACTGAAACTAGTTGAACGAATTCGTCACAAGTAGGTACAACGCGCTAAGCCTTACACTGAAATATATTCCGACACTCACTATTCATTCAATTGAAAATATGTGAATAAATGTATAGTGGAGCATTATAGTCTTATAAATGTTACTTTGACATATTACCTCAAAATAGAGTGAATCATTAAACAATGCAAAATTAAAGAAAATAATCTTGTTACATATTAATGCAACAGCCGTGAATCAAGTGTAATTAAATTCTAAAACGCATACAGTTTTTGAAAATTATTGCTGCGTGCAGGTTTCGAACCCAGCCAATGTTCGAGAGTCCGACGTTCAAACCTCTCGGCTATCACTGCTTAATGCTGTAATATTACGTAAGCTTTATTAGTATAATTATAGATTTGGTGTATTTACTTGTTATTCGTGTATAGCAAAACATTTGTGGTTCTTTAATACAATGTATTTAGGATATTGCAGCTCATTCCCACAAAGAACACAATATCCATTAGTTTTATTTCGGAAAAGAAATACGATTTACAGTAACCGAAATTTCATGCAACATTTGAATTAATGTTGTGTTCCATATAGCCCTTCGATCCATAATGTTCAACAAAGTTAGGCTTCATACGGTTGGACCTTAGAGGCGAGATTTTTTGCTTAAGAGTTTTCGTTCCTTATTAGGACTCAGGATTGGCATCTCTTCGCAATACCACTATAAAGTGTGATAGTTTATTACATGCCATATTCCTTCATTTCCCCAGGATAATTTGAAGGGCTTTCCTCCAGAATACCCTTAAAGGAGATAAAAAAAGTGTCACTCAAAGTTTTATATTTCTTGAACTAGTCAAGCGTACTCTACGAATAGTTTAAGTTATAACCAGGTAACCATAACTATAGTAAGGTCTGCATCCATTAATATCTTTAATACCATAGATAGTGCCGAATATTTAGTGATAAATATTGCAATATTGACATAAATATTGCAACTTGCAAACAAATTTAAACATTTCATGGCTATTTTAAAAATGACGATTTTGACAGACAGTTTTTATTTATAATAGTATTCTCTAATTTGTATTACTTACTTGATATAATATTCAAAATTAATACATATCTTCTTGAATAGAAAAATAACCGTGTTTTCTATTTTTAATTATTTTTACTTTAAGCATACAATTTAGTTTCACCCTATGTAAATGCATAATTATTTAGTACGTAGTTATACGTACCTGCAATGCTTTAAGCGTAATTTTAAATGAATATTATCCATTTACTTTATTTTTAGTTTATGAAATTTATAGAAGCTTTTCAGTCTTACAAAACGTCTCTTTTAAGGGGTAAATGAAAACGCAAATGATCTCTCATTAGTATTAACCGGAACCCTTGCGTATAAAACTACCATTCCTTTAGAAATTCCTTCTAATTACATTCACTGGACCCACTAATGGAGTTTGTTAAGATTTATTACATCTTTCCTAATTTCTTTACTAATGCCTTGTTAACATTATCATTTCAATTTCAAAATAATGCTTTGTAAAAGCTGTGAAGATACTTTATATGCAAATTACTCGTAAAATTGTACTTGATTTAGAAGAGCGATACACACAAAATGATTAAATAAACAAGCCAAAAATAATCACTTGTAAATTATTTAATTAATTCAATAAATATAATAAAAATAAAGCAATAATGATTTTGATTAATTAGGTAATCCTGGTTATTTGGCTGTTTATGGCATAAACTCAACTCCTCCACCAATCCGCACTGGAGCAGCGTGGTGGAGTATGCTCTAGGCCTCCTCAGGTATGAGACGAGACCCGTGCTTAGTAGTGGGCCATTAATGGGTTTAAGCCATCAGCCCATCAATGAAATATATGTGCGGGATATTCGTTATAGCACTTATAGTAACTTCTGTCGCTCTATAAAAAAGTCAAAATCCTAAAAATTTAGTAGGGAGAAAAAAAAGCAGGTAAAACTTATTTAGACCTTACAATTTTAAAATAATAATTTTATGATATTGTTGAAAAAAATTTATCCACGCATCAGAAGTCCACTGATTGATAAATTATACCTCCTTTAATTTGCACCACTGACCACATTTAGAAACTGTCTATTCATCACTTTATCTGGTCAGGGGGTGTCCTAGCTTATTCAACCAACACCTGGACTATTGACGAACCTTTCTTTTCAAAGGCTAGTGGTCCTTTGAACTATGTTTCTTCTTATTCGTATGCTATTGATAGAGCAGTCGTGGTCATGCATGTTGTATGGAGGCGTGCAGCACTACAGCTCTACGAGTACGTTAATAATTTTATTTTAAAATTACCATACCCACCACTATCAACTTAATCAAAATGTACCATTTTGGGTACTATGCAGTCACTTACCTACCTACTAATATGTCGGAATTTTACGGAACCTATCGTTTACTTTCATAGACATGAGACGTGGGCTGTCCAACCCATGTTCAAGATGCCTTAAGAGTTCACCAGTTCCAAATATTAGTGTGTTTCATCTATCATAATTTGCCTCTCAAGTAATGGGAACTACGTAACATCACGGCACTTTCCGGGCTCCTGATTTACATGTTATCTACGTGTACCAAATATTTTCTCCTTTAGATTTTCAACCATAACCTATTTTATATAGAGTCCTATTTTCTATGGTGTAAGCTGCAGAAATTTCTATACCTTCGATTTTACCATGCAGATTTAGAGACATTTGAATGTATTATTATTGCGTAACTCAAAACGTTTATCAACTGACGTCACTAGTCTATTTGCGAAAACATTCTATTATTGTAATAAAATTTAAGCTTGCGTTACTATTACGAGTACTTAATACAATTTAGAACGCTGCAGTTTGTACAATAATTTATAATAATGTAGTTTTATTTTGTGACGAACATTATTTATTGACTAAACTTTCCAATATCTCTAACTTGTTTAATTATTTTGAAATGAAATCTGGGTATAGAATTATTCACAGACTACTTAGTGAACTGAACTATTGTGTCTTTTTTGGAGGTAAAAGTCGGCAAACTCGCACACGACTCACATGGTGTTAGGCAATCACCATCGCCCATACCCAACAGCATTACGGAAGCTATCACTTACTTTGCTGGCCAAAAAAAAGAAAGAAATAAAGCACTGACTCTCAAGCTCGCAGGTGAAATACGACAAGACTTTTGGCCACTCAATCAAGTAAGAAGATGGCAGCTAGCCAGCTGGACTTCACTGGAAAATAATAACTAGTAATAATATTATTATTGTATGACATCAAATGAAGGAAAAACAATATTTAAGTAAATGTGTAATAGATTCTGTGAATCCTTCTGTTAGCAATAATTATGGAACATTCTGCCTGATTTTTGATGATATTTTTGATCTGAGTACCTACGCGACTTATCATAAATGAAATAAATTTGGTGAAGGCTCTTATATTTTGTTTTTATTTATTGACAGATAAATCAATTAAATCAAATTTTGGTTGAGCATTTCTCCCCATTTTAATCTGTTCTATCGGTACTTTTTAAATCTGAAGTCCATTTCTATTAAGTAACGTCCCAAACTTTTCTCTAAAAGCTTGATTTTCATACCAACAAAAAAGGGTGAAGGCCATATCCTAATCGGTCAAGGGCGGTGGACTACATTTCTGTACGTTTTCCAGTAAGCTGTTTTCGAAGTTTTCCTTCCCCTTATCACGTAATAATTATTTTCACTAGTAGGTAATTATACAAATTTCTTACTAATTATACATTATAAGTAATAAAACTCTGGGTAAGCGAGATATTTGAAATAATTTATCTGTGGGAATATTTATTAATGCAATAGATTCAAAACCATAATTTTTAGAAGTTTTTTTCTGTTTTTGTGTCTATTCCTGCTTATCTCACAATCATTGTAAGATTTGAATTTTCTGATTAGGTACATTTATATATATAAAAGGAGAAGCTGACTGACTGACTGACTGACTGACTGACATATCAACGCAGGGCCTAAACTATAAGGGTTAGAAACTTGAAATTTTGAAGGGGGTTCCTTTTATAACGTAGGGGAGCACTAAGAAAGGATTTTTAAAAATTCACCCTCTAAGGGGGTAAAACGGGGGTGCAAAGTTAGTATGAAACTTTGCCGTTTTTGAGGGTATTTGAACGAAATTCAGTATGAAGGTATTTCATTGAAAGTTATGAAACATGTTTAAAAATTTTTTTCGAAAATCAACCTTTAAGGAGGTAAAAGGGGGGCGCAAACTTAATACGAAAGTTCTCTGATTTTATCAACTGTTATATATTTAGGGATTTTTGGCGGGCGAAGCCGCGGGTATAGGCTTGTAATAAATATCTTTGAGTACCCATACAAAAAGTCTCAAAAAATAATGAAATTATTGGATAAATATTGTTAATTGGTAATTTTTTTTTACCAGTCCTACATTTGCCGCTATTAAGGACATGTCAAGGGTCGTAAAAAAGCTGTTGAGATCCGCAAGCAAACTGTCACGACTCGATCGACAATAATTAGTTGTAGTATTGAGTGCGGAAGAAGCTCAAGATTGATGGCTGCAGCACAAAGGTCTGTCGGTGATAAATTGCCTGATATTGGTCATGATTTGGGGAGGGTATTTGCCTATCGCCGCTTTCCGCGCCAAACTGCCCGGAGATTTTTTGTGGCACTTTTAGTGATGTCTACGAAAATCACTAAATATTTTAAAACACATATTTCTATCAAATCGATATCTATATCAAAGATTTTTAGAATTTTTGTATGTTTGTAGTTTTACCGGCTTAACCGATTTGGATGCGGGGTTCACTAATGTATTGTATTAAGCATGGAGTAAGTAGAAGAGTTAATTTTATTAAAGTCATATCAGTTTGAAACACTCGTTAAAAATTTTTTTCAATGTGGATGTACCTACCTACGTCAAGTAGAGTCCATTGACTCCTGAAGCGAAGCAAGGCACTTAATAGTTTCAAGCTTATGTGTTTAGTTATTTGGAACGAAGTTCCTTACGGCAGGCTTGGAGGGGATAGGGATTTTGCTGCGCGACCGAACTGAAAAATATGTGATAGTAAAACCGTAAGCGTGGAAAAAAGGTGAGCATGGTTAAATGAGACGTGCGCAGGCGCGACAGTAGCCGAAGGAACTTCGTTTCTACCTGGTGTCCCACGACACAATTAGTTTTTTATGTTTAGATATCATAAAACCATGAGGTTTAATAAATATAACTATTAATAAAATCAATTAAGTTTTTTAAATCAATATATTTTTATCGAACATAACATATTATAGCTACACAACATGACGTAAATGATGTCAACCGTGGTACACCCATCGTTTTATAAGATTATTTAAGTTGTTCAATTATATTATTATCCATTTAAGCGTATATCGGGGCAATATTAATTATGAGGTAGGTACTCCATAATTGTTTTGACCTTGCTAACCTCGTATTAAAACACAGGCAAATCACTTTAATTGATACTCCGGTACAGCGCAGTCTAGCAAACAAATTGACCTATATTGCTAGTCAGTATTGTTTAAAATCCCAACAGGATTCATTTTCATTTTATCGTAAAAGACAAAAGGATTGCCCGAATTTATTCCAACATTTTGTACAGATTATCTGTACAGAATGTTGATGTCGGAATAAATTTCGAATGAAAATTATCTGAAACTGCCAATTTAATTCCCTTTAATTGTTTAATTAATCTTTGGAGTGTTTCAATCTCGTTTGATATCTTATATCTGTATAAGTGAAACAGCGTATATTTCATTGGAAATTAATTGAATAGATATTCTAAAATGTTTGGAGATAGATATATACGAGATATATACCTTATATATATCTTATATATATATATATATTCGGATGGCACATAAAGCACTTAGGTCCTTAGATAACAGCAGGCCTTAAAACGGCATAAAAACTTGTGTCACTTGAGTTGGCCTAGTAGCTAAAGGGGTTAATACCCCTTTCAACAAACCGCACTGAAACCGCAGTATGGTGAAGTGTGCTCTATACTCTATACCTCCTAAACGAGAGACCCGTGCCCAGCACTGGGTCATTAATGGATAGAGGCCAACACACTACACCATACATGTAAACTCTTTTCGGTTTAACCCTGATTAAAGGTCAAGGACAGAAATTATAAGACGATCCTGTAATTACGTTGCCGCTGAGTAAAGTGAAGGAAGCAAAGCAAATTAATGTAGCCGAAGCAAATGTGATAGTACCTAGTATGTTCATGAGTAGTATGTTCTTGTACTTCTGTTATAAACATATTTTTTTGGTGCTGAGTGTTTACTATTTATGGAAATATTAAAATTTAACATAAATAATATCGCGATATGACAAAATTTTGTTCCTAAGGAATAATGATAACCTAGAGAACATCTGCCGAAAGAAAAGTTCGATTCCCAGCAAGCCTGAAATTTGGATGATGAGTTTAAATTTTTGTTCCTGGTGTGAGTGTGTTTTGTTGTCTTATGTTGCCGTGGCACCCACGACACAGGGAATCCTAGTGTGGGGCTATAAGCCGTTTAACTACTCATGTGCTATAAGTGTGTAGCGTTGTTTATTTATTTACTAGTAATAGGGCCGAATCTCAATATTAAATATAGTATCCATTTCGGTGCCACTTTTTTTTTGCGTCCAGGCAAATTACGAATGGACACCCTTTAAGAGGGAGGCGGTGATTGCTCATGCATATCAACATAGCCGTCTGCATTGTTTATGTGGGACTCACGAGGTGAAGTCTCATGCCTACCCACTAAACACCGCCTTGGGGATGGCTTTGGCCTTCTTGCAGCCTTCATCGGAGGCGACCTCGCCTAGAGAGACGAGGCGCTAAGGTGCCAGCATATATTTTTGGTACTTATACTGATGTCTGTCTTCTTTTGGCACGAATAAAGTATGATGATGAAACTGCTATTTTTTTCTATGAATTGAAATAAACCTGAACCTACCTGTTACGGATGAACATAAAGTTTCAAGAGAACATACTCTTACAAACACCGGCCTCGGCCCGGAATCACGTTTAATTAAGATACCCTAATTTTGCACAAGTGCTTTTGTGCCTGGTATAGTACAGGGTTTAGCAAACTCATATTCACTTTTACATGCCTTTATATAGTATTAATTAATCAGCTTTATATTTAAATAGCCGAACGAGCACCTGATGGTAAGTGGTCACTGTCGACCATTGATGACTTGACAACAAACTCGACGAAGGGTGCTTGTGCTAGAAATATTTACTTCCCTCCTGATAGAAGTCGCTGGGGATTATCCACAGAGTTCAATCCCGATAGTAGTTGAACATGCTAGTAGGGTTTTGTACCTTAATATGTGAATATACGCAGTAATAAGCTGGAATCTCTTTTCTTTTTTGGGCAACAACGAATCAGTGTTAATTTTTCTATTACTCGTCAGTAAGTAAATAGGAATAGTAATAAGAGTAATGTAAATATTATGTAACTATCAAACGAACTGATATATCTGTCAGCTTATTTGTTCGTTTGATAGGCATTAAAATAAAGTATGACGATGTGTGCCAACGACCACTTCCCATCAAACGGCGCATTTGTTATACATCCTTGTTTATTGGATATTCAAAGTCAACGCTGTAAGGGTTAAGACGTGGTCAAAATATTCAGATAAATTGAAATAAACGGGCATGTCTACTGTATTTACGGTTAATCGCGCACTGCAATTAGGTTAGTCTGGTGGATTCGATCGTTTTAAAGCATCTTAAAGGCTCGAATCGAAATTGAATGGGTTTACTGTTAGTGTTAGTGTTTGCGAAAGTAGAACATTTGAGCGATCTGTCACTTATGTATGTACCTAACCACTCGCCGACAATCAGCCACCAACGGATTTCAAGTCCACTCAAGCTGCCTGTTCCTAAAACAATAACATTGCACTTGTATGAGTATTAATCACACTAAAATTAATTTACTTAACATGACTTTTAATTTCCTAAGCTGTGGGTGCAATAAAACAGAAAATAATTGAAAATTGAAATTTTAGCGAGATATGGGATGTTTTCAAATGACGAACAACAACTGACACATCATTTATTCAATTAAATGACAATTAGCTAATTGTTGTTTACTAAAATAATTATTGTACTATATATAATCTATAATGACGCATACTCTCAACTTTCATACAAACTTCAGTGGTAAGTTTCCGAGTTTTTTGGGAAATCCGGTCACCCGGCCGGCGAATACTCTTGCGATTTTTCTTGATTCTGACTAATTGGATTGATGGAGCGGCCCTCACAAATCTGTCAGCGAAGATAATGAACGAGCCGGCAAAATGAACTTTTGTCTACGAAGGGGAACTATTTTCTGTGGAACGACAACCCTGTTTGACATTTTTATTCATTGCTAAAGGTTTATCTATGGGTTGCCTCTTGCCTACAATATGATGCGAACTATTGTAAGTTGCGTAATGTACCGTAAAGTGGGGCTTTTTGGAAGAATTTTTTCATGAAACGGCTGTGAACAAAACCGACGGTTACCCTATCTACATAGGATGTTTTTCTTTGGGTAGTTCTCGCAATTTCCTATAAATAACTACTTTCACTGTTCATCTTCTGTTAATAGATTTAAAGATATATTGTTTTACAAGTGCCGTTCCAAATATCGCCTCAATGGGGGTATTTGGAATCTGACTTTATTGCTTCGGTTTTCCTTATTTTTTGAAGCCGTGTAAAAATAAACGATAAAGAAATATAATGGAAAAGTAAAAGGATAACCAGTTGTCTTGAGTTCATCTCAGTTTCAATCCTTTCTGTCCCTTAAAAGGTGAAAAACGACAACTGATAATTTATTCATAATGATATCTATTGCTGCTTTGGGGTTATTTGGAATGTAACGTTAATAATATCTGATGTGTTCTTAATATGGATGAAGCGATATTTGGAATATTTAAGGCTAAGTCTGTTTTATTTTAGCCTCTTGGTGAATAACAAGTTATCGGTTGGTTTACCAAATAGATGAAAGTGCCCGGACATGAAAATGCAAATAAATGAAAAATACGGTAAATTTGTCGAATCACGGCTCCACCTTGAAAGTGCTCTAAATTTATGTTACTTCGTCACAGATGTCGACGGAACCCCGCTTCGCGGGGTCCCTTTTTTTCGCGTATACCTCACCTAACCTAACCTAAACCAACTGTCCCTCTAGGTCTAGAGTAAGAATAAATACTCTAGCTAGGGGGACAGTTGAGTTAGGTTAGGTATTTTTACGCCTTACTACATACTAGTAATAAACAACGATAGAAAAAAAAATTGGAGCACTTTCAAGGTGCCGTGATTCGACAAATTTACCAAAAATACTTGCCATTTGCCTGCCATACTATACCATGAATGTACATACCTAATGTAAATACCTTACAAATAAATAAATATGAGAGAACTTTACATACATTTTTTTATAACGCTACACACTCATAGCCCCACACTAGGATTACTTGTGTCGTTGGTGCCATGGACAACACACAAGACAAGAACACACACACTCAGACCAAGAACGGAAATTTAAACTCATCATACAAATTTCTGCCTCGCTGGGAATCGAACCCAGGACCCTTGTAACGGCGATCCAGCGTGTTAACTATTGCGCCATCCGGGTCGTCACATTGAGTGAGTTAGAATCGTAGCAAATGGAAGGATGTGCTCTCCCCCTACCCTCACGGGAAAAAATCCTGACAGAATACATGTAGGTATGTATTACATACATTGACCTGATTATTTTATCAGATTTAATTAATTTATAATTCAAAAGAAACTACTTCCAAATTGCATTTCAATAATTTTATTTTTAATTACTGTTCACAGTTTCTCAATGTTATTCTACTACTTTTTTTCAAATAATTACAAAATAAGACGAATAATTACTCTCAGATTTAAGACTATCAAATTAATTTGATAATTGTAGAGTGCTGAAAAAATCTTCCCCTTAACTTATGCCTCATGAAACACTCAATTCCAAGTAGCCCCAAAACAGCAACCAAAAAGCCCCATTTCGAAAAACAGAAAATTTATGGGATTTCGTGAGTGATAAAAAAGAGAAAGTAGACTCACTGAAATCCGCATGAAACACACAATTTCTTAGTCTATTTCACTTTGTACACACCTGTCTAGACTTTGTATACCAGACGAAAGTTATGCACCTACGAAATACACCAAAATTTCGAGACTTTTTAAATTTTAAACTGCTCGCTGTTTATCGCCAATAATCTCCAAAATTAAATTGTGACATTGAGATTAATTGTCGCTGTGTTGGCAGGTGGTAAAACATAATTCATACTATTCCTTAATAAATAATTACACGTGACCAAATCTTTTATTTCGGAAATTCCAAATAGCCTCGTGACTTGCAAAAAGCCCCGTTTTACGGTACTCGTATTGCGATTTCACGATAATTATCCTACATTATTCATAAAATTATCACTTTGTGAGAGGAAAAATATTTTGATTATTTTAACCTACCAAGTTTACAGTACCATGAATGAATTTGAGAATTTACACTACGCGAACAATACCTACGCTTAAACGGTTAAACCCTATTTGGAACTATCATACAATATTCGCTTAAAATACTAACAGTAAGAATAAAAGAAAATAAGTAGCACTTGTATACATAAAAATTACTTTTAATATGAATCAAAAACCATATTACTAACAAGTATGATATTAAAAAAAAATATGTTACTAACAAGTGAGCTTTCCAAACGACTTCAAAGTATTGTAATATACGCCGTCAATTAATGGCTTTGCAAAGTAACATCCGCCCAAAATAATATGTTGTCTGACAGAATATTAAACGTCCAAAGAAACCTTAAACATTTTGTATTCTTTGCAACATCCGTGACGTGAATAATAGATGTGGAGGAAGAAAAGTTAGGAACTTTCCCTACCCGAAACAGTTAACGAAAAGCGTATGATGACTAAATAAAGATCGCTCTCTTTCTAATTAGTCTTACATACATTTATTTATAATCGTTATGAAGACAGTCGATCTGAAAGTATAAATATAACTTTTTCTTTTCATTAAATATTTTTTCTTTCTATAATTACTAACGAACACGTTGAACCCCCGTCGAGTCATCTATACATTTAATTCAATTTTAAATGAAGTAGGTATTCTTGAAAGATCCTAGTTTATTACTGACAATTTTACTTATAGAGATCACCCGTCAAACTTTCAATGCAGCTAATTCTATGAAGCATGTCGCTTAGAGCAAACTTGTTTATTGTTTTGGTTTTCATTAATAAATATGTTTGCTGTTACTGAAATTGCCTCGTTTACCTTTTTCAATATGACAAGTCAGCAAGAAGAGAGAGAGAGACTTTCATTTCTTTTTCCTGACATAAGCTGGTTTCACTATCCTATCTGCATTTTTTGTGTTACCTAGCAACTTACATAATAAATGAGGGCTTCGTGCCAAAAACGAAAGAAATGGTGTGTACTCAAAGCAACACGAAAAAATACTTACGACCACCATTAATTTTCATTTCGCTCTATGTCCAAGGATTGCAGTCTTAAGAACGAAAGCGCTAGGGCCCTGGCGAAGGAAAGAGTAATAGTTGTTTTATTAGAGGTAGGAAATAAATGATCTCGAGTGCTTGTAAGAGTTGTTAAAAAGAAGTGTTATTAGAAAGATATTTAAGTTTTTAAATATGTGTGGACAATAAAAAATACTAAGCCTTATTTTAGCTCATCTCAATGTTTTAATTTGTGTGTAATAAAGAGTATTTTATGTACCTATCTATATACGTTGCAATATTTATTTTGAAATGCGTAATGCTTTATCTCACACTACTGCATTAAAATTTGGTGACTTGTTGCAACTTTTGAAGGGCCCTCTTCTCTCTCCTCGTATTTGAAATTTATCATCCACTATGCAACTTAAAGTAACTAACCCAAGCGCTGGGAAGTCTAACGATAAAAATTACAGAAGCACAAACCAGAAAAGTTCCTAAAACTTTGCCACTTGCAACACATCTAAATCATCATCAACATCGAATGCTCCCATTGTCACTTATATTTACTCAAAAATTACAGGGAATATAAAAAAGTTGCCAAGAATTATAAAGGTACTTAATTTATCTGCGAGGGACCGTTTACGAAAGTAAATCCTGGCAATCACTTCCCGCAATTATCCTCGATTTTTTGGAGGCGACTAATTAGTTGAATGGACTGAGACGTTGCGGATAATTAACTTTAATGATAAATTATAGTCGCCCGGAAATGGTGACAGAATAGATCGTCTCCCGGGTTTCATTTTTTAGGCCAACATTAACGGGAACTTAGCTTTCATATGATAAATGGGATCAATTTTGGCCTTTACAAACTACAGAGGCTTTTATTATCATTCTCTCTCTATCTTATTCTCTGTTTATTTTAATATCATTAGCATTGAAGCAGTATCAATCTTGACACAAGCTTGAGATCCTTATACAGGTTTATTTGTCTAAGTTTACCACTTTATTATGTATTCCAATTAAAGTCATATTCGAGCCTCTCGTTTTTAAATTTCTCAATCAAAAACTGAAACTTAATTCATTTTATTTTTTCACATCAAATCAATTGGAAAAATATACCAAACAATTTGCAAACAATTTGTTTGTGAACCATATAAATTTATTGAATACACATTAATTTAAGGGATAATTATAACTGAGAGACTGAAATGCGAAAACGCATGACTGGTGTGTACAATAATAGGCACTGAACGTAATGACTTCAGTTGCATTGATTGTTCTACCACTGTGAGTTAGCGAGTAAGCTACATAATGTCGAGTTCAATTTTTATCTTGCATTACAATTTGGCTCAAGTGGGTAGACACTTTACAAAATTTATATCGGCATTCTTCCGGTTAGGTATTATATAAAATTACTTCATGTTTTCAGCGTTTCAACTTTCATTGGATCAGACTATATTTTAATCTTCTTTTAATATTTTTATTTATTTGAACATCTCAATAAAAAAAAAACTGAAAAACTCAATAAACGGAATATTTGAATTATTACGTTTAATTTATATTATTATTATACTGAATATATTGCCGAGACGGATATAATTATGTAAAATAAAGGCACTCAATATAACTTATTTTTAATAACGCATTCTTAAATGCTGTAACAATGCGATTACAAAGAAAATGGCGCCGTAGATTTAAAACACACTTGAGTTATTTCATCTTTTAAATGTAAGATTATTATGTATGACGATTAATCTGACCTGCCGCCTCAAAGATAATAATGAGGAACCACTAATAGAATAATGAACATATTTTAGGCAATTTATTTTTTATTGCTATTCGCATGTCGCTTGTAGTGGTAAAAAACCTTCATTTAAACAGATTGTTGGCTCGGCGGCCGATCCAATCACGATTTTTATTAACTCCCATTATTGTCGATTGACCTGAACTCGTACGCGCAAAGTGCTCATTGCATTGTTAGGTGATAATTAATTGATTTTATTCAATTAAATTAAGTTTTAAATAATGAAATTGCGGGACGTTACGTACGCTTTAAGTTAAGTACAAATTAAACACAAGTCTATAACTTTAATTGATGTCAATTAAAGTTAAAGACTTTCCACACAAAGAATTTTAGAACGAATTTTAGAAAGTTAACAACAAATCCTGCAAAAATAATAATTTTAAGACTTTAGTTTATTAGGTCCTCCTCCTTGAGTCAATGTCCTCATTGCTGATGATCATGACCCCCTCCAAATAGTCCATGATAAGGAGATCTCCTTATTTTGCACCAATGGTGCTGGTCCCCCGCATTGTGGATGGCATCGTGCATCTTGTTGTCTTATTGTCTTTTTATTTGTGCATCTTGTTGTCTAGAAAGATACGGATTTGATCCGATCAACGGAAAACGTCCTCACCGCATAAATAATTTAAAGATTATTATGAACATAAAAAAAAAACAAATGGACACTGCCATTTATAAATATTGCGTCACATCGTTTTTTTTGGTGACGATTGTTAAATTTTAGGGTCACATTTTATTCAGACGTTTAATCCTATCACGAATGAACAGCGTTTGTATTTGTAATTACCAAAGCGTTTAATGACCGTGTTTAGTTGAAGGCTGCAAAAAATTGAACAAGGTCGTCCTGAACATCTAGGACAAAGACTAAATTGTGTTAAGTCATCCGTAAAATTAATTTCGTCATCTATTTCTCATTTGCTTTTGTTGGCCAATTGGGCGTCACAAGCATTGTCATGCTTCAACTTTGGATAATGTGTTTTTTTATCGATATGGAAGTGCTAAACGATTTTCCAGTTTATTTGGCTTTGAAGACGGTGATTGGATATGGCAAGAGATTTATATTAACAATCAAGCAGCGGGGTAAAGTATGCTCTAGACCTCGTCAGTTATGACACACTCTCATTGACTAAAATTGCTTTGAATTTATAATTCACTTAGCATTAATTTTGTTTTATGAATACCATTGTATGTATGTAGGTTTAAACAAACATAATTTAAAGAGATTTAGATAAACTATAGTTATATTCCATTTGATGTGAGTAAACTGCTCCCAAAGGAACTGAATGTTGCGAAGGACTTGTCCAGTCTCAACAAATTAATTACTTAGCTAGCCAAGCTAGGCACTTGTTTCGCTGAATTAAATATTTTATGCGTCGTTGATACTAAATAGTAGTTTTAATTTACCTAGTTATTGTTACTTGTAATACTTGTAATATGATTGGTTACTTATCACGAAAAAAAAAACGACGATGATGATTGATATACCTACTTTTATAGTCTACTGTAGGTATATTCTAGGTTTTCACTTCAATACGATTTCAGATCGTCATGCAAATTGGTGAGTGTATTTTGAGCTCGGAGAACGGTTTATATTCTTCTTTTGTTTATAGGCGAATGACATTCCATTCTGCCTTAGTTGATAATGGTGAAATTGGTAAAATAAGACTGGAAAATTATTTAAGTGCTACACAGGACATCTTTCACTGAAATATCTACTAGTTACTAGACATGCGTGTCAAAATCAGCCAAAAAGCTGCTCTCGTTGATGTATGAGTATCATCGTGATTAAACTACGGATGGTACGAGTCCATCGACCTTCGATTGATTGAACATGCAAAGGAGTAGTACAGGAGTTTGGCAAAGATTTGAGAAAAAAATAAGTAACTTCCATAAATATCTTTTAAACTACATTATACTTAAAATAACTGATGTTAAAGAAAGATATCCTCTGTTATAAATTAAAAATTCAACATTATATCTTGTAAGACTTATCAAATATGGCTGGAAATTTTAATTGATTAGCCTAGTATTAATACCAGCTACATATATACTTAGAAACTTAGAGCGAGCCGGGATGATTTTAGAGACCACTTAACCGATTGAAATGGGACTTTGACTAACATTATGCAAATTAATTTTAGCTTAGTTTGGACCCCAAGTGACAAATTTCTTAGCGAGTATTATTCCAAGATCGTGCCCCTCATGTTATATGCAAATTGATAAGTGAATACATTTATAATTTAATAGATATATAATATTACCATTAGGAGATTGTTCGAACTAAGGACTATCGAACTAAGAATAGTAGAGCCTAGAGTTCGCCCGGGGTAGTACTACTGTCCGCCAAGTTAGTACCATTTCTACCATGTAATAATTGTTTTAACAGCAATAGTGTTCCGGATAGAAAGGTGTGGAGCCGGGTACACTTTTTTTTAGGCGATCATCTCAGTCCTCAAGGGTAACAGCACATCTGTGATCGAATTATAAAGAGACTTACTAACAACTAACTGGCCTATTACTAACAACAACTAACAGGACTAACATTCACTAACAGTCTCACTCCTCATACTTACAAACTAACCAGCTAATGTTCTAACACCGTCACCTAACCGGACTAACGATCCCAGTCCCCATTTGAGTCTTGTTCTAAGTTGGTCGCAGTTGACATGGGCGTCAGCGGAAGGTGGTGCTGCATGTTCGTTTGCTACCTTAATTCCATAAAAAAAGAAGTAAGAACCAAAGACTATATAAATGAGCAATAAGTAATGCAACTTTTGGTTATCAATATGAGGCACTTAAAACCAGCTTTCCTTTATGTTACCACAATGCAGCTGCTGCGTAAAAGCCAGCTGAAAATGGGGCGGTTTACTTAATTCCCTTACGCTTGGATTTAGTCCACTTATCTGTAAACTCAGGTGACCTTTATTATTGTGAGCGCTCAGGGTTGAGTATTTGACCTTTGTAATCTATGAGAGACAGATGCTTGAGGCTTCGTGTTTTTGTACTGTGATGATAATAATTACCTGAGTCCTCTTATGCCATGTTCCTATATACCAGTAACGAGTCGTTAAAGTGGATTACTTACAATCGTTTTTTTAGTTAGTTTGTTACGCCTCTCAGATAGTTCTGCTTTCTTCGGGTAAAACGAATCGTTTTTCGAATATACGAACCGAGCATAAGACAACCTAAGGTGGCTTTGTTTGGCTTAATTATCGTTTTAGTATTGACCGGCGAAGAAGAAAGACTGCCACAGAAAAAATAGACATAAACTGGTCGCTTTGTTATGCTGACCAGATATAAACCAGAGATTAGGGAATAGGGATAATGTGACATACTATAGTAAACAATACACACATATTACACATATATACAAACATATTACATAGTACACATATAGTAAACATGTGGCACGTGTAAGCTCAATCATTGCACGGAATGTACCATCTTATTTTACTACATGAATGCAATGAATTGATTTGATTTGATACATACAAATATATATCAATGCATACAAAGTATAATTAAGAGAGGCAAGTTTTAACTTGGTATTAATAACTAGTTAAGTGAGGTACTCGTATAGGAAAAAAGTTGAGGGAGTTACAAAATGTTACTGGCAGTCGACATGGCCATCTTCGAGAATAGATAGCTGATTTATAAAACAACAGAAACATGAATTTAATTTTGTCATTAAATAAAATTATTTCAAAGATTGTGCATTAATATTTTAATTTACCGATCATAATGGTCTAATAGACTACTCCACTAATCCGCACTGGAGTAGCATGGTGGAATAAGTTGGAGGCCGTCTCTATGATGAGGTAAGACCCGCGCCCAGTTGTGGGCTAATAATGGATTAAAACCAAACAATCACTATACTTTTTATGTCTGGACCATATTGAATTACGGTGGTCTACATTTATGGATAAGTGTTTAAGGTATTTCGAAAATTTTAAATCCGACAATATTATCGAAATTATCAATAACTTATTACTACTACTTACGTAAGTAGGTATACAACACAGCGTACCTTTCTAATTTCGACCATTATGGGGAAAAACTGTACAATATAAATTAAACCCGCTTCACGTTATACGTGGTTCGTTTCGATCGAATTTTTCTTATAAAAGCGCTCACGTTCGCAACGAGAGAAAAAGGTATTGCTATTAGAACCGCATTGCTCGTTCGTCAGAGCAATTCCTGCGGTCCAGAGGCGCTATTGGCGAAGTACTTTTTATTTTAGCACTAAGAGAACAATACATTCGTTACCCGTGTTTCCTCTTAGACGGCCAACGGTGAAGGCACTTGATTGAGTATCTCAGTAGATTGAGAGACCTCGCTGAGTTGCAACTTTGTTATTGTTAACAATCCTACCTACGAGTTAAGCTCACATGCATTTATTTTCACATGAAAAGCGGTGGGCAAACTGTGCGGAAAACGAACTTGTTTGAATGGACGCAAGCACTATAAACTTCACGACGACCGTTGATGAAAATTCAGCTGAAAACGGGGGAAAGTTTTAATGCATAGATAAGTTATGGTACGTCGCTATTAATAAGTATTTATTTCGGAACTTTGTACATAGATTTTTTCATTAACACTGACCATGATAGGCAAACTTTTTGATTTGATGACCGGTTTCAACACTTTTTCTACCGCATTTTTTTTGTGAGATAAGTATGTTTATTATATAACAATGAATGCTTCTTAAAAGAAGGCTTTCTTTTAAGTCAGTGCACTTTAACACTCAAGACTACTATCAACCACTCACTGCCTAGTAGGTACACAAAACTTTATTAGTTAAAAACATGATAATTTATTTTTCTTTAACATTATTCAAGTTTGTTGGAGAATATCAATAAAATTTAATGGAAAAATGATGACACTAAAATTATTGAAATGAAGCAAGAAAATTATACACAATACAGCTCTCCTGGGTAGTCCGCAAGGTTACACAGAATAATTAATGATTTCGGGTGTCCCATGAGAAATTTGAGTTTTGAAACGCTTTTAATAAAATAATGAGAAGTTTAATGATCCGAATATTATTATCTACAAAATTTAAAAAGCTTAAATACCTTCGCAAATTGTCTACGCAAATCCAAATATTAGTCTTTTGTATAACATTTGGTAATAGTTCGAGTAATATACGTTATACTTAATCATATACTTGGTGGATACTATAAATTAATGCTTGACTACAATCCCACCTGATGGTAAATTTGATTACCTACTATAAACTTTATCGCTAAATCTAAGATCTCTAGGACTCTCCTTAAACTCTAGATTAGCAATGGGAAGGGTACGCGTTATGATAATTTATGTACCGAGCAATATTGAACTTGGAGGTAAATTTAAATAATTAATGTGTGTTTAATTAATGCTATGGCTGCTATAAATGCAATATTTTACGGGATTTCCACTACGAGTAGTAGAGGATAATATTTCAGGGCATAACATAATATTCTTAATTTTTTTCTGTTTATTTTAAGTATTTTCAAGTTTGGGAAAGTCAAAATTAACTGCAATATTTTAATACGATGTAATAATTGGATTTGTTGGAGTACAATATAATTAGTTGTTCTACTCTAACACAGCTAATGTTGCAAGTTAACAAAGTAGTTAGTGAAAGTTAAGTTGATAAATTTCAAAACTGTACGAACCACAAAAATTGAAATGTAGATTGCCGACAAACTGTCCACAGTTTGTCTAAAAATAAACAGATACATACATACCATACAAGTGTTACAATTATTTTATTGTAATAAACAAACAAATTAGTGTACCTATCAAATAAAAAAAATATAATTATAATTGAAATCGGTCCACAATTGACGGAGAAATCGGTGAACATACATAAAAAATTTAATATACCTACAGTCGAACACTTGAAGTCGGTTAAAAATTCAACGAACAATTTCCAAATGAACAATAAAAGGTTGTAATTTCACCTAACCACGTAATATCTTGAATGACATTTAAGTCCAATCATTCAAAGGTAGCTAATTGGGTATCCGTTTCAACGCTTCACCTTAAAATGTTTGTATTGCGTAATTAGAGATGGGAGTTTCGAAGCCTTAAAACCAAATTGTAGAACGCTAATTTGTCTGCAGATCGTGAAACCTGTTCAAAATTATATAAAAGCGAAAGAAAAGTACCGTGAATAATAAAAGTTGTTTGTGTCTAATTGCGCCTGGCATATCTATTTCAAAAGCGCTACCTGATACCGTCGTTTGTATTGCGCAGTAATTAGAGTCGAGGCCTTGAACTCTTGTGCCAAGCCAACTTGGCAGGAACTTGGCTGATCCATACGGGTGATAATGTACGACGTGAAGCCAAAGGTCTCTTATTTCCCCTATTGAGTTTTATTTATTTTGCGATAACAATCTCTAAATGTTTGTAGGAAAGTAACAAATGGCCTAGATGGTTTCATTTAGTGTTTAGTGTTAAAGCTGGAATATTTAGAATTAAAGCAGGAGCCTAATTAAAATAATTAAACGAAAAGCGATATTTTTGTTTTCAAACTAAAATATTCTTGAACGTAACTCTTCAATTCTAAAATCAGTATTAAGTAATATTCGTTAAATGATAATAACGTTCTTATTATTTAAGGGTAAAATCTTTCCTCTATAATTTCACAAATTAAAATAGTGATGATATTACTGAATTCATTTCGGTTGCAGCTTTCGATTAAATGATCTATTAGATTAGGCAGTCGTCGAATCATTAATAAAAATCATCAAACCTTGCATTATTTTAAGTATTTTACATTTAATTTTAAGCTATTAAAGAATTAATTTATTAATTCATTATGTATTCATTAATTATGTATGTATTTTGCGTATTAGTCCCGCGCATAAATTTATTTAATTGATTAATAATTTTCTTTGTCTTATTCGCAACCCATAACTGTCACACAGCTGGACTCGGGTGACGGGTCTCCTCTCACAATGTGAAGGGCGCAGACTATATGGTACCACGCTGGCCAAGTGCGAGGTGGTAGATTTCACACACCTTTGAGAACATTAAGGAGAACTCTCAGGTGTGCAGGTTTCCTCGCAAGTTTTTCCATTATTTGAGCCCAACACCCCGCCGGTTCGGAAATCCAACTTTCAAACGACTCGGCTGTCAATTCTATATTATATTTTATTATTCTTAGAGTTACATAATTAGAATATAATATATAATATATACTAACCGACCCCGCGAACGTTGTTTCGCCATAATACGAGCATATTTTTCATACAAAAAGACCGATTTAAATTTTATGGGTGGGGGTAGGGAAGTGAAAATTTTCGAATATGTTTATTTTTTTATGCCACACCAATTAGGGTGGACGACTCTTAACATTTAGGGGTATGAAAAATAGATGTTGGCCGATTCTCATAATATGGAATGGTAACTAACATTGTGACACAAGCGAGAATTTTATAAATATAAGATGATTCTATAATATCTAGATATAGATTTATGAACGACATAGAAATGACAAAATATTTTACAATAACAAATTCTACTCAGCTTTTCTCGACGCTAGAGAGTGGAAATGGATTCAATTAAACGTCTAATAAACTATCTCTTATTGTCACACGGAGCGTGCGAGTGTACTGGTTGGAGTTTGGAGTGGTTATTACGTAGAACTGTATCAGTGAGAGTAGCTTAGTTCGATGTTTGAAATCCATCACTTGTGTACACCGACCGCTCATAATGGCTTTCCGTTAGTCAATCCAAATGGATTTGATTTGAAATGTATTTGATTTTGATATTTATTTAACACAAATTGCAAACCAATCTGTTCGATAAACCACCTTCATCTGTGTAGGCAGGACATAACCGAAACTCAATTACTCTGATCGAAGTGACAGCTCGTTCAATTTTAAACGGAATTCTAAACCAATTTGAACGAAGATTATTTAACTATCTCCGAGAGGCCGTTGTTTTATAATTCTATAAATTATTATAATGACTAAATAATATGGTTATTAGGTGTATACGTTTATAAGTATACACACGTACGAAGTGAAATAATTATAATTTTTATTTCATTAATTAATTTATGTAACATAAGTAAAAAGGTTTAGGGGTTGAATTAACAAAATGATTAAAAAATATGTTTTCTCATTCGTAACCAAAGTAGTAAATACTATTTTTCATAGTAGGTACCTACTTGCTTTAGAATCGGCATACTTCGAAAACACACTTGTCCTTTAGTGTAGCCTGCTATAAAGTCGGATATCAATAAATGGAGATTCATCGTGCATGTCGACAATTTTAGTGATGTAAGTCTGAAATTGTTACTCAAATAAGATAAGTTGGGTTGGATTCGGAAAAAATGAACCCACGCAGTGGGTTAAAACCCTCCTCCTTCACCCTACCCCCGCGTAAATAAATAAATTATTACTTATTAAAAAATAATTTATGAATTATCTTTAATAAAAACTTTTCTATGTTAAGTAGATGTATGATAACATTAACCGCTGAATGACCAAAATTGTCAAGGAAATAAAATAACGAACAATCATGCCATCTTCTTACTTAATTTACAATAAAACGTTAGTATAATGTAACCTTGACTTCTCATTAGTGAAATCATAAATATTAATAACTTCCATTCGATTGAGCTCAATTTTCATATACCAGGTATACACATCGGGAAAGTTCAAATGATGTTTTGAATTTAATCATAAACTTCGCTTGATAAAGCTATATTGCGTCGCGTGTTACTCAAACATGCTACAAAGTGACATTTTCATTACCTTACAGCGGTTAAAGATAAGACTATTACTAAGCAGTAAATGCCTAAATAACAGAGTAACTGTAATATTAATTATGTTCAGAAGTTGTTGGATTTCATAGATTTATTATGTGTATTTATATTAATTCTAGCTGTTGCCTGGCTTTGATCGCACCGAAGTAGGTAGGTAACTTTTATATTGATTTCTTACCGTTTATTACGCCATAGAGGGAGATTGTATTAACAAAATGTAATAGTCGTTTCATAATTAACTAAGTAAACAAGTGAGTCGGTGGATTTTCAAGTCAATTTACATAATTTACCTGCAATCTTATAATGTCATTGTTCACCCATTTGGGGTTGATTTTCCAAAAATATTTTTTTAAAATTTGTAACCAGAGAGTAAAACACAATCATAACATACAAAAACATTAATATTAAGTTGAAAAGATACTCACTCATACACTGAATCTCAAAAACTATTTGATCTATGAAGATTAAATTTGGCAGGAAGATCGTTTAGGAGTAGGAGACGACAGCTAAAAAATTTTGCCATATTTCGCCCGTAATGGCGAAGGGGTTAAAATATTCGATTTTAATGACTATGAAAATCCGTGTTTGGGAATCTGGTTTCAAATAATGAAACATCTGTTTCAACGTTTTTGGAAAATCAACACCTAAGAGTTGTAAAATTAAGAATAACATTTTGTTCAATTAAAACCGCGAGCAATAGCTCGCAAAATATAAAACTCATACTTTGTAATTAAAAAAAGGAAACTGCACTAAATGACGCTCTTCGTATTCCGACTATGATACGAGTTTAAAACCGCGGCAAAAACACTGAACATAACGTCATACAGTCAGCGGTAACGAACGACTATTATACTGTGCGCTTTTCTTTCAAGTAACTTTTACATCTGTCTTGATGCATTCAAGCTATCGTATATAGTTAGGGCAAGCAAGGAGTGAATGCTTGAGGGCCGCGAGACGGCAACGGACGCGAACCGGCAACGAGATTCTCACTTGCGCCACAAAGAAGGTACAAAGAGAAAAATCTTTTACAAGAAAAAATACTCCAAAGCTAGCAAAAGAAGGGAAATAATGTGATTAAGATGACGTGAAGCTCTGAGTGTTGTTGTACTCGTATAGCCTTTATGATTTGGAAGTTGCAAATGAGCAGCGATTATCTGACATGTTGTTAGTGCACCCTTGCATAGTTACATAAAAGTTTTTTCATTTTTTATTTTCATTTTTTCAAAATATGATTAAATGGAAAGAAATGAAGATTTCGTTGGAAAACTTGAAATAGGAATACAGAGTAAGCAAACGGTTACCGCTTATTGTTACCCGTGCTCGAATTCGGCCAAATTGAATATAAAATATGAGTCAGCATCCCGATTCATAACCTAAATTGTGGCGCATCAGGAAAATTTTGGTAAATTGTTTTATTGATTTCAGGATCGAATAGAAAGTTGTTTTGGCATTCCATTGACCTAAATAATAATTAAGAAGCGCTCAAAGCCAGGTGGTTTGCGTCGATCGACAAAGTTAAGCAACAGCGGGCGTGGTCGGTAGTTGAATAGGTGACCACTAGAGGCAAAATTTCTTGGGCGCTTCCGTGAGGAGGCTTCTTTCGGAGGGAACGTAAAGCCGTCGTCGGAGCCAGTTTTCACCATTCGTTAAGCCATGTCGGATGGATTCGGGCGGCAAAAAAAATACTAATCCGACACTTGGGTTGGCTACTAACCCCGCCACAAATCCGCACTGGAGCAGCGTGGTGGAGTAAGCTCTAGGCCTCCTCAGGTATGAGGAGAGACCCGTGCTCAGCAGGGGCCATTAACGGGTTAACAAATGGGTTATTTGCTCTCATAGCAACGAATTGATATTCCGAAACTGTAAGGAATCTTTTTTTGTTTAAAAGTCACAACTAAACTGTTTGGTTAATCTTTTTAGAAAAAGGGACAACAAAACATTGAAATCATAATAATATTATATTCAATTCTTGTTACTCAAGCAACGTACCTACCGAAGAGAGGTCCACGAATACTTTTAGAAGTTTAAGAAAGTAGAACTTCCTCAGTTTCACCTATTTCCGCCGAGAAGCAAGTTTGCGATGCAAATATGCAGGTCAGAGATGTAGTTTCTAACACAAGTATCCATGAAAGACATTCCAATTTACTCAGTTTGAATACTACGAGTATTTGTCACGGACATATTATATACTATAGCGATAAACTTAAAACTTGGAATTTACTATTCATAACTAATTAAATAAATATTTATTGGAGAATTTTTAAAAATTCAGTTTGATAAGGGGTCAAATAGAGGCTAAAAATTCGTATGAGTATCAGTGAAAAATAATAATGAGTATAAAACAAAGTCACGGGCATCAGCTAATCAATAGACATAAAGTTGTTATCAGACATAATAATAAAATCAAGAGCCTTAAATATAATATAGTTATCATAGATTTACTTAAAATCAATATTTAAGGCTTAAAATGCTTAATATTGTAACGCGATAGATAGCCTTCTTCGTGAATGTGGCTATCATACACGAAAAGTTTTTTTTTTTAATCCGACCGGCAGTTCCAGAGATTAGCGCGTTCAAACAAACAGAAAAACTTCAGCCTTAAAATATTATAATGGATATATTTTCCAATCAAAAACCCCTTCGACTGGATCTGAGAGATGTATTTTCAATAGCAAACCGAATATTTTTTTATTAAAAAAACATATCTGCCAGCCGCGATGAATTACCACACCGTTTTAAAACAACAATCGAACTATTATGTCCATATTCTGTTTCTTTACAAACAGTAACTGTACGGTGCCTTGAGTAGGGATAAAAATCTTCTTTTAATTACTACCTTCTACGTTCAAGTAAAGGTTGGAATACTCTTTTGATGACCACTTCCATGTAGGGGCTCCGATAGTTAAGGGTTTATTTGTGAATGACAATGTTAGATTTTTTTCTCTAACCCTTTTTACTCGAGACGGAATTGAAAGCACTAAGGGTTTGTTTGGTCAGTACACACCTTTGATACGGCTTTTCATTTTGTTTTCCTTCCGATATTTAACGAGCAGTATGATAGATATGTTATTATACCGAGTAATGTATCCTAGAAGTAGGTAAATTTTTATTCAAAAATCATATTATTTTTAATTGAAGGTTTATTATATTAATAGAAGGTTTGGTAAAGGTCTTTTTGTGTAATAATCGTGTAACCTAAAACAAGAAGACAAATCGCCTGGTGGTAAATGATCTCCACTGTTCATAGAAATCAGTAACAGCATCGGCATTGTACACGCGTTGTCGACCACTAAGGAAATGGACGATCTGTTTGTGTTTATTACTTGCTCGCTGATACTACAACCGAAACACGTAACAAAACTTGGGACCCCCTTTGGGATTTTATTTATTTATTTTTTGTTGTGGTAGGGGCTACCATAACTTGCATTTTATACAAAATTTGGGTGTCTATGTCTACCTTTCTTAGTTCGAGAGAGAGCCCTGTGACAGACAGACAACGGAACCATATTAATTGGTTCCTCTTGAGTACCTACGGAACCCTAAAAACGTGAAATTGAGAATTACATTGGGAATATTCAATAAATAAATCCATCTCTGATTTTAATCTCAAAATTTAGTCAATCAGTGTCTATATCTATTATAGCTGTCTAATGTTTTTATTAGTGTCAAAGGCTACTAAACACATTTAAGATTGTTTAAATAGTGTGCAGTCGTTAAGAAACTGCTGCGTTTGAATATAAAGCAGACGTAAAAGGGTTGCGGCTTACGAATAGAGTCAAGAGTCTTGTTAGGTCGCTCCACATGACTTCTTAAACACCAGTGTGAATGCCATCTCAATTACGTTTTTCCAACTTAAATCATTTAATTCAACTCTAATCTGTCGGTTTTATAAGGCAAAATTAACAGAACGCGCTAATAAATGATGAGGGAACCACAGATGTTCAAATGTAATGCTTTGACCTGTGTGGTCGGTGGCTTTGACTGTTGAGACTATTTACACGGTCAGTTTCGCCTCCGACCAATTGTAACTTGACAGAGTAAGTTATTTAGAGTACTTAAGACGTCTCTGTGAATACAAGAACTTAAAATTTGATATAATATACGAAGATGATATGTTTAAGTTAAAAACTAATTTCATCTTTGAAGAAAAGAATCTTTATCAAGTTTATTTACCTACAGGAAGGAGTCTTAATTTATCCTAATGCGACTTAATTATACAATAAATAAAAATGTATTACTTAGTACCTAAATATTTTTATAGCGTAAAATATATCTTAATAAATTGCTAACACCTCACCCCAAAGAATAGGGGATTGATAGATAGATTTTGCTCAAACTTTAGTTACGAAAAACTTTGCATAGCAAAGACTGTGATTTGGTATTTATAGACATGTAACGCTGAGATTTTGCTGAGCTCAAGCTAAGACCGCTAATATCATAAAATTAAATGCACTATTGATTTCATTTCATGCAATACACTTTTTACTTTTCATTATTAAAGTATCCGCTTAAATATGTATATGCTATATTCTTAAACGGAGTAAATTTTTTGTAGTTTATAGATTTCAATAATTGTCTTGAACATTTGTATTAAATTGTTAATTTTTTCTTTTTTCAGGTAATTTCACACATTCATTTATGGCTGCATGGTAAGTTTTATTTAAGTCTGATATGTGACGGTGTAGGAGAAATGCGGCAAATAAAATGGAAACTAATAATTCACCTTAATTTCGTATCATAAGGCAATTACAAAAAATCGTGTGTAGTGATTAGATAACCTACTCGCAAGCTAATAATTACGGAAATAGGCAACTTAAGAACAAAAATGAAAATCCTCATTATTCCGTACCACAATGAGCGAGTCGATTTTTTTATTTTGTGTTTTTGTGTCAAAATTTGTATTAATTGTCAAATTGTGTCAATTTGTCTATTTACAGTACAAAGGAAACGTGTTCGTAAAATTTCAGCTTTTTATCTCTATGGATTTTTGTTCAGCATTGATAGGTCGCTTAGTTATTGCGTCTCTTTTTATACTCATATACACAGATGATAATTCCAAAATACGATTCATCGATAATTCCAAAATACGATTCATCATACCGACGTTTAGTTACTGTAACAAGATTGATATCAAGGTCTGATACCTTACGACCGAAACTTTTGATTGAAGTATTCAAGCGGTGACTCAACGATATACCAGTAGCTTACAGAATTTTGTTTAAAAGAAACCGAAGTGATCAAAAGTTTTTTATTTAAAAGCGTTACCTTTGCAAGTTGTGCCTCAATGTTACTCTACGTGGTTTAATTTTTTACTTCAAGGTTTTATTGTTTAGGAGTGGTTATTTTTTAAAGTGAAACTTTTATTACATCGTCTCAAATTTTTTCGTCTGTGTGTTGCATGTCGCGTGACGGTCGGCGGAGTAGGGATAAAGTGAAAGGTGCTCGTCAGAGCAGCCAAGGCCATTATGGCGGTGCCTATAGTTCGCAACAGCTGACCTGGTAGTGTACAGACTATACATAATTATAAAAACAAACAAAATAGTAATAGTCACAAATGAGTAATTTGTGATTATTACTATTTTGTAATTTTATTACTATTTTGTAAATTTTGTATTTTTTTATTTGTGACTATTACTAAATGAGTAATTTGTGACTATTACTATTTTGTTTGTTTTTATCAGTGTTTAATGTAATAGTCTACTTTTATTATTTCCCATTATCATTCCAATTTTCCAAGTATAAAATTAAGATTGATAAAGCAATTTTTATACCCTTAATGGAATATTATTCCAAAAAATTTTAGTTCAATGTCTATAATGTGAAAAAAAGTTTCACTTTTACCGTGGTTTCATAAAACCACACAATCCTTTTTCCTATTATGCTTTAGGCAACTGCTTAATTTATGTTTATTGATATGCAAAGAAAAAGTATTGTAACCTAATTTAATATAAGAGTTGTTAGTCATTATATTATTTATTGATATTAATGTGTCAATATATGGATGATTGAGAGATAAAACCCTAGGCATTAAGACTGCTTCTATCATAAAATATTAAATAAAAGTTACTTGACCAACACCTAGATATGCCAAACAAAAGTCTTAACGCCTCATTGCCAACAATAAAATAATCGAATTGGGAACACAACAAATGTCAAAGATCAATTTGTACACAATTTTGCTTCGCACAACGTTTATAGCTAAACGATTAGAACGCGCCCCGACTGTGGACACTGCGTTCAGACGCCCTTGTCTCTAATGGTCAGCCAGTTTAAAAGGCCGTCCCTTAGCTCACTCATTAAACTTCCATCAAAAAGCGGCCCATTCATGCGCCCTCGCTCAACTAAACATTACAACTCGACGGGATGCAAGGGAGTCGATACACTTTTATTACGGACTACGGATGACGATCAAGTTGAAGAGTTTCATATCTTAATACCGCATGTATTATAAAGCTATTTTGAGATAATCATATTTATTGTCTGTATTGAACTATTTCAATTAGTTTCTTTTTGAATACTTATGTAATTATGATAGGAAGCGATCATAGCCCAGCGGTTTCGATCTTATGTGATCGACTAAGTTAAGCAACAGCGGGCGCGGTCGATAGTTGGATGGGTGACCGCTAGTGGCAAAATTTCTTGGGCGCCTCTGTGCTTCGGAGGGAACGTTAAGCCGTCGGTTCCTGTTGTTACCATTTGGTAGCAGTCGTTAAGCCATGTCGGATAACTTCGGGCGGCTTACAAATTTCCGACACCTGGGTTGGCCACTAACCCCTCCACCAATCCGCACTGAAGCAGCGTGGTGAAGTATGCTCAAAACCTCCTCAGATAAAGGAGAGACCCGCGCTCAGTAATGGGCCATTAGTGGGTTGAAGCCGAATTATGATATTAATGATAAAAATCCTTTTCAAAATTAGTTCATTTAGGCATTTAGAAAATTAAAAAAATACACGGATAACATGTAAACATTCCTCTTATTCTGAGATGAAGAACACATAATTACTTTTTAAAAGTACTTAAACGTTAATATTAGCTACAGAGGCACGTCCAAATAAATAAACTTAACATAAAGTTTTTAATTAAAAAGTGTTTAAATAAAAAGGGTTTCCTTAGCAAGAACTACCAGTACAACCGAGGGTAGGCAAAACAGGAGACTAGACTAATTGCCGCAGGCGTCGTGAAACGGCGGATAGTGTTTACTCTTTTGCTATTAGCTTCTGTATCATATTTAAACATGTTGCTTTTCAACGTAGCGTCATACATTAAGTAATGTTCACAGTCAAATAATGTTCCAAAAGGATAACCTTTTGCAGTTTATACTGCATGGTGAACATAAATGTAAAATGTTTGGGATGAAGCATGCTGTTTACACCTATCATTGTAGTGACACTTGTCTGGTTTGTAAATATCTATTGTATTTGATGATTGTCATAGTGTTCACCTTGTTGGTGTAACTCAATAAATAAATATCATCATTAGCGTCAAAACTAGAGTCTCCTGAATGACGAGAGATATTGTGGTACCTACTAGAGTATTTGAGTTTTCTGAGTTCAATGAGATTAGCATGTCGCACTTAAATCTGGATAGTTTTTGCGTGGAGTTCATGGAGTGGTAATTACCGGTTAGCCACCATCCTCCTTCTGAAAATCATGCAATGAACGATAAACCGAACTAAACTGCGAGACGTTAAAAAAAGTAATGACGATAACCATTACGTATCGGTACGGTACGGTACACCGATCTTTAATTTGGCTAGGTGTTCAAGTTTATAATGAAACATCTGACATACAAACCCTGAAGCGTAGAAGGTAATTTTGTGGACACGCATTACACTTTCAATAACATTGTTGAATATCCTTACACATGATTTCATAGGGAATCCATGTCATGTTATTCAAAGATTCGCAATCAGCGACACCTTATTCTCGTTTTATAAAAGAGCGTACGAACTTTATTTGTACCGCGTTTTCCACGTACATTTATGAAGAAATGAAAATTCTTCAGGGAAAATATTGGAAATATTTTACAGTTTCCAATCGAAGCATGCTTTAAAGTCAGGCGTGAGTGAAATGTTAGCTATTTTCTTTATCGGTGAACGTGCGAATTCTTCTTGTTCTGTTAATGGAAATAAGTGAGGCTACTGTCGTCGTAAGGAAATATTCATGTTATGAAAAAACTTGGTGTAGAGTGATGAATACAAAAGTTTCAAATATCACTATGACAACATTTCACCTTATTTCATCTTTTTACATTAGGTACAGAAATAAAATTTTAATTGGTTTCATGATACCATTTGGTATTATGCTTTGAAATTTAAGGCTTTGTTATGATCAAGTTAACAAATTAATTGTTTATGGGCTCCTTTATAGTATAATAAAAGGTAGCAACAGCACTCGGGTTTAATTAAATTTAGATTTATAACTTTCATCTTACCTATGTACCATCTCGAAGCCAATTCGTTTTTATTAGTAATTAAGTATTTTTAAGTCAAGAGTAGGCTTTTATTCTATGTACATGTAAGTGCGATTAATCATCCCAGGCTACTTATCACTTAGAATAAAATTGTAGAAAAGCATTTACATATAACTAGAGAACTAAATAACTCTGAGGTCGAAATTCAACGTAAATTCAATGTATCAGGATACATAGTAATGTCAGTTATTTATTTATTTAAGGTCGACTAACACAGTCGACCAGTCGTTAGTCGACCTTAAATAAATAAAGAGCTTGAAAAAGCCTATCCCGATTTATGTTATTTAAGTATGCAGAGGCATACGTTATTTTCCTTGAGGTTCATTCGCAATTGGCGAGGCGAGATTCATTGTAAAATATCATGTTAAAGGTTACCTGGATTGATTATTTATTATTACAAAGAATGATAAAACGTTGGCCTTCCAAAGCATTTCCATTTAGAATTTCCTAATTTGACTAGTCTAGAATCCTTTGGTTAGCCGCAAACAGTGAGCGTTTCTTGAGAATGAGGGTTCGTTAGCCCGGAATTAGGTCGGCTCTGGTGTTACGTGACAATCGGTGAAGCTGGACTGTTTGTTCAAGGTTCAAGTTGTGTTTGGGATTCTATGTTAACAATAGCGAACCAAACAACACTGCACTACAATAATATACTCGTATGTATACAGGGTGTAATCGTTAAGTGTGCACAGGTGATTATTCCGTAACTATTACAGATACCAAAAAGCTTTAAACTGATATCGAAAGCACTTTACCTAATGAGTAAAATTACAATAATAATTTATTAAAATAAAAACGAGAAATATCCAAAAAAATTACATTAAACTCTCCCGTACATTTAGTATGAGATAGTAGAAAGGTTTTACTTTCTTTATTTAAGAGGGGGTATAAAGCAAAATTGGCAATCGTAGATTCAATTTTTACAGTAGTAGATCAAGTTTCTAGAAGCTGAAGAAAAACATAGTTATACTTCATCATATTATTGAGTGAATGCAAGAAGCAAAAACATAAAAAAATTAAATTTTCTCCATAGAAAAAAATCACAAAGTTAGGTCTAATTTTCAACTAAAATCAATTTATTTTCAATACCGTGCATGTTTTTGAGTCAATATTTTAATATAATATGCTAATTAGTATCACGGAGGGATTTGTAGATCTATTTCTAAATCAAATCTATAATTTACGAATTATTTAAATAAAATACATTTATCTTTATAGCTCTAGGATTTTGACATGCTCTGTTCCATTTATCAGTACCGTTGCTCCATTGAGACGGGCGGGTGAAATTTGATTTTTTCCTAGCTTTATACCCCCTCTTAAAGTGGAATAGTACCTACTCATTTTACCCTTATCATTTTATAATTATGTATGATAATTATGATATTGATGAATTTCAAGTAGATACACACGTGTAGATTAGTTATCTTACCACTTCAAATTAATATTAAACCTTGTTTCAATATCGTATTGATTTGAACTGGCTGAAAAGCAACATACTAAATAAAAACAAATAGAAAGATACTCTTTGGTATTCGTTCTAAATTTAAATTCTTTATCGCGGGAGTAGGTACTATTCCACTTTAAATAAAGAAAGTAAAACCTTTCTACTATCTCATACTAAATGTATGGGAGAGTTTAATGTAATTTTTTTGGATATTTCTCGTTTTATTTTTAATAAATTATTATTGTCATTTTACTCATTAGGTAAAGTGCTTTCGATATCAGTTTGAAGTTTTTTGATATCTGTAATAATTACGAAATAATCGCCTGTGCACACTTAACGATTACACCCTGTATACGCTTATATCTATATGAAGATACTTATATAAAAACTATTAGCAAATAAGCAAAGGTGTCTTGTTGTGTTTAATGTAAATGTTGTTGTTGTTGTGTTTAATGTAAATGTTGTTTGTCAGTGTTTAATGTAAATGTTGTTATTTATTTCCCATTATCATTCCAATTTTCCAAGTATAAAATTAAGATATATAAAGCGATTTTAATACCCTTAATGGAAATTATTATTCCAAAAAAATTTAGTTAGATGTCTATAATGTGAAAAAAAGTTTCACTATTACCGTGGTTTCATAAAACCACACAATCCTTTTATTATTAGTCCCGAAATGAGTCTTGTTCTCGGTCAGTCACAGCTGTCATGGGGAACCGAGGAAGGTTATCACTGTATAATCGTTGTCTGTCTTAAACCCACTCTTTAATAACAAGTTTAGTGTTTGTGTCGTATACCTAGTATATTTTTCTGTTTCTGCCGAAACCGTCCTTCTTTGTTATAATTAGTATTTGAACTATGTATTTCTGTAAGCAGATTGTTCCTACAATCTTTTTGAAAAAATAATGTCTTATCCACTTTTGTTTCCTAGAAGTATAAAGGTCTTGACACAAAAATCATAAGAGTTTAATGACATGTTTTTATTGAGGCTGTATCGGCGTAATAATTTTAATCGCCAGTGCTTAGTCATACACAAAACCAAGGTTTACTGGGTTTGTGTGTGCTGTACATCTATTATGTTTATTATTATTTTAAAGTTTATGACCTCGATATGACCCTCCGTATCAGAATTAGTTAGCCCAGCCATAATTCCTACGCCCGCTACGCCGGTTTACACATTAAGTTAAATTGTATTAGCATTGCGAATGGGTACGTTTTACATAAGCCCGTATTGACTTTTGTTTATATGTTGCGACGTTGATGTATTCACGAGTTGTTAGTTGTTATTTACGACACCACGCAATTCCATGCGTGCGTATAAAGATATCTTAGATGAAATAACAGTATGAGCTTCTGATATGGTTTCAATTTCCTGTACCTACCTACTCCAGATTCATTATAATTTAGATAGCGACAGAATAAATAATTACATACATAAGTGCATCAGCGATACTTAAACGAATGATTTTATTAATCTGAATTTAGAAGCGTCTCTTTTAAAAAAAAACCATAAACTGCTACTCACTGATGGAAAAAGTTTAAATGTGTAACTTAATTGCGTATTTTTTTAATTTATAACTTTAATACATATTACTTGCATACAAATATCAATGTGGGGTGGGGTGTTTAAAGTTACGAAGTAAATACTGACTTTTAAGAATTGAATATGAAATTATAAATTATCTTTATTTCCAGAAGTATTTAGTCTAAAATATGTTATCATACGACATATTTCTCCTAAATCCATATACACGAAAAACTATAAAAATAATATATCTCTATACCTATAAGTATAATCGTTTCCGTTATAATACAGTAATCCTATTCTACTACAGAAAATAATTATAAAGTATTCCTGAATTCATTAACAAGATAAAAAGCACGATTCTCACATCGCGATGACCTTTAAAACTTTTTGAGACAGATGGCGTTCTTTCTTAATTTACGTAAGTAGTTCAACTTTTATGCCCTCATTACAATTTCGCAAACGGTGTTATAAGTTTGAGTCTATGGCGGAGATATTACTCAAATATATTTTCAAGATGATATTAAAAAGTTTTCCTGCAGCGTTAACTTGGAGACGCGTATTGCAAAAGTTTCATTTTTCTCCAAACCTGTTATGATCTCCAAGTGGAATATAGAGGTATGGCACTGCCAAATTCTTTAAACATGACTGTTTATATCTGTTTAAGTTAGAGTATCTTTTTTATCGAATTAAGGCAGCAAACGAGCATGCAGCACCACCCTTCCATGACAACTGTGAAAACTGTGACCGATTTAGAATAAGACTCAAATGGGGACTGGGATAGTTAGTCCGGTTAGGTGACGGCGTTAGATCATTTGCTGGTTAGTTTGTAAGTATGAGGCCTGGGACAGGGACTGTTATTGAATGTTAGTCCTGTTAGTTATTGTTAGTACCTAATAGTCAAATTAGTAATTTTTAGTAAGAGTCTCGTTATAATTCGGTCACAGATGTGTTGCTACCCTTGAAGACTGAGATGGTCGCCTCTAAAAAAGTGTAGCCGGCTCCACACCTTTCTATCCGGAACACAATTGCTGTTAAAACAATTATTACACGGTAGAAATGGTACTACCTAAGTACCTTTTTTCAATTTATTTTGTAATACAGAGATTAATTTAAGTAATGTATGTGTCTGAGTAACTAAATTCGATAGATTTTGGAGAGATTTAATTTAAAGATATTAATCAGAACTTGTAAGTAATTAAGTAAGTAAAACTTAAGCAAAATTTAAGTCATGTAGGAAGTTGCACCCTGAATATCATCAAATACTCGAAAACAATTTTGCAAGGTAATGTATTAATATATTATTATTAATCCAATATTATTAATCTTAACAATATTTTTGTGTAGCATAATTATAGATGACACAGTAAAACATAAATTTACAGTTGATTGTAAGCTAAATCAAGGATTCATCTAAACCCTGAAAAGCCTTTATGTTAAAGTTTTCATTCTGAGTTTTTGTTGAATCCTGTGTCAATCTACTACCTCGGCCTTAAAAGTTTTCATGAAACGAAGCCATTCAAATCACAAGCTGGAGCTGAAAGCCATTGTTGTTTCATGCACCGCTAAAATTTATATTGGCGTAGAAGCGCATCGTTTGTAAATATGAATAAAGAAAAATATTGGACGTGAATAATTCTAGTTATCAACATTATTTAACAAAACTGTTTTTTTATACAGGCTCATGTGTGACAAGTTTTAATCTGAACTTTTAGAAATAGGCAATCAAAAGTATACTTTTGGAAGAACGTTTCATACATAAGTACGTTTTAAAAATAATAAAGTTTAACGTTAGCTATTTTTTTTATTTTAGGACTGGTGTCGGAGATAATCAAAGATAAAGAATACCCTTACCAAAGGGTTAAATTTCATATATTACTAGCTGACCCCGCGAACGTTGTTCCGCCATATATGTATATTACTTGTAGTGAACGATTTAAATTTGAGGGGTGGGGGTAGGAAAATGAAAATTTGGGATCATGTGTATTTTTTATGCCACACCATAAAAAAATAACCATAAAAAAATTGACCAAAAAATGAAAAAAAAAATTCAGGGTGGACAACCCTTAACATTTAGGGCTATGAAAAATAGATGTTGCTCGATTCTCATTACCTACTCGATAAGCACACAAAATTTCATGAGAATCGGTCGAGCCGTTTCGGAGGAGTATGGTAACTAACATTGTGACACGAGAATTGTATATAATTATATAGAGATAAGATAAATTATTTTGTATAATAAGTTTTCAACAATAACCCATCCATAAAAAGTGTCAACCTAAAAAACGACCTGTTATAACAATTTATGATTATCTTTGCATTTGTTCCCGTTAATCTCAACATCGGCATCGGTTTAACCGTTTTATATGTGATTTTCACCGATCGTTCCCGATAGTACGCTCAAGGTGGCATTTAGTGACTGTTTATTTATCACTACATAAATAAAAGGATACATTTAAAGAATCCAGTCTAAACATTTTGCGAATGTTACTATCATACGTTTCCAAAACGAGAGCGGTTTTAGTCTTAAATACGGAACCATGCAGAGGGATGCCCTGTTTTATTTTCAAATGTACTTAGCGTTTATGGTTTGAATACCATTAGCAAAGCACATCTGGTGTTATTTAGTCTCGAGCACAGTGAGTACATCACGGCTGTAACCCGTCCAAGTCATAAAGTTCGCTCATATCTGTTGCATACAGAATTATGGCATTTTTATGCGCTGGCATCTAGAATACGAGCGCCACCTCGTAAACCGAGCTCTCTGGCAAATTCAATTCAATATACATAGTGGCTTTTATTACAGCAGTCTGCATAAGTGAAGATTATTACCACAAAGGTGCATCGTCAGCTTACCTTGTGGTATAACTTATTTTGTCTTATCATGATAGAGTGGCTCGACTGCTCTTGACACTTACAGACATTTGATATTGTTGTTGAAGAAAAATATATAAAATATATTTAATATATTTTTTATGCATCGAAGCGTATGAATAATACTCGTAAAACAGATGTGCATGACAAGTGTGTCCTCTTTGTGACTTTTGATAAAACTTTTTTACATGGAACTTCTTTGATTAAACTTCTATTGATAAATAATAAATTTAATTAAATAAATATTTATATTGCTATAACGCTAGAAATTCAACTTGAGAACGAAAACGAAATATTTGGGTGATAAATACATATTTGTTTCATTAATCCTTGGGTAGGCACAACGTAGGCTTTTATTAAATTATCTCTCCTAACTATCACTCACAGTCTGATGTCAATAGGTTGCATTACTATGGTATTCTTTCTTGAATATATATTTCCTTAACCTATTAACGAGCATTGCATATTTATCACTCAAGATCTTGACCAAAATTTCATTTTTACCTTTCTTACTTTTTACCCTTCCTACTTATTGACCTTTCGAAATTCGTTCTTCATTAGATCAACGAACACTTCACATGCCTATTCCAAATTTAACGTATATACGTTTACTTAATGTATCTGAACAGACAAAGCACACACACGAATCGTATCATTCGTGTGTGTGCTTTGTATATGATAAATAGTGTATGATAAATAAATGTTGCATTTTTTCAAAAGCTGTAAAGAACCATTGAAACATTCTTCGACTGTACAAATGATATCATTTACACGGGCTAGGCCTGACTCTAATTGCCACTAGTTGCATCTTGACCCAAATTCCTCGCTCTTATAAATATAAAAATAAAAAATGTAAAAGAAAATAACACAAACATGAGTTCTATAAATTTATCAAGGGGCATTGAAGTAAATATTTAGTAGATCTAAAGAGACCCCAGAGAAGAATCAATACATGTTTTTATCGGAAAAATGAAAAACCCGAAACGAATTTATTTTATTTTTGCTCTAAAAGTAACCTGTACAAGAAAAGTACGATAGAATTGAATGTGCAGTTCTAAGGCCTTGTTCTAATAAACGCTCGGACTAGACGTACACTTAAGGATATTACTGAAAATTACTTCAAACACTGCATTGCAGCATCTCTGGAGGCATGTAACTGTAATTAGTAAAACGTTTTAGAGCTCCACACCGAGGAAATTCCGAATATTACGCGTCTAAGTTTTATTTTATTAGGAGTAAATTTGCAACCGCCTCGCTTTCGAGTAATCGTGTATTAGTGTTCCTGTTTTTAATCTCCAGTTTCTCAACGTGGGTTAATTTTAACTCGAAAGTTGTTGCTCTAATAACGTTAAATTTAAACAGTGTTAAGTAAATTTAAAACAAAATTAATTTAAGGAAAAGTTGCGGGGTTGTTGCGTGAAATATGTTCGTAGAACGAGCGCTTAAACGGTTTTTATAACGTCGATAAATTTGTCTGAATCAAGATGAATAAATATAAACTGGTCAATTACATCGAACTCACTTGAGATACGGTGCTTGTAATTATTCCCAATACACAAGTACATGAACTTTAATAATATTTCCTTGTAATTGTATTACCTTTGGGAATATTCAAATAAAAGCTTAAATTATTTATATAGATTTTAGTTAGTCAAATAGCGTTGTATGATTTTTACTAAAAATTATTGTTTTTATAGCTGTTGTGCTGATAAGTTGCTTTAGTCAATTGTATAGAATAGATGTAATAAAAAAACAAACATACATGTTAAATTGACAAAAAAATAATTTCTGCTTTATCATATTAATCATTCCTCCAAAATATAATTTGGGTATTACACGTTCAGATTTTTTTTCTGAGGACTCTTCCGAAATCGGATCATCAAACTCTATGTATTAAATTAAACAAACTGACAGACATGCATAATGCATATAGCAAAAAAAATCATCTCGTTATTTAAAACAAAGTTTTGTTTTTAACAAAATTGACGTAGATTGTTCTGTCGTTCATTTAAAATTATATAGCCGTGAGGTTTCAGGAAAACGAATTAAGCTTTGTAATTTGTTGTAATCAGCGCTCGAATCGAATATTTTCAATCAAAGGGCATCACAGAGCGTTACGTGTCCAATTGTGCGTAATTACGGTCAACGCGCTGAATATAAACAGAATGCCTGTCTAACTAGAATTCGTTGAAAGCGTGATGTGAACGGTATAATTATGAGTGTGCTTTGGCTTTGCTTAAAACTATTTTTTTAAGACTTCTTATTCGACTTCGGAAACGGTTGCCTTAAACGGTTAACGCTGTTGTGGTGGGGTAACGTGAGTCACGGAAGTGAAACGAAAAGGTTTGGTTGCGTTGAAATAATGTTTGTAAAAGTATAACTTTAATCATTTAACGAGACAAAAAACCGACTTCAACATCGATGAAGTTTTCCTTCGATTTCGCTGGGATTCCATCATCAGATTCTGATTTGGTGATTTCCTCCTTCTTTATTGAAGTTGTTTTAAAAAGCAATAAAAATAATCTCCACTTTTGAATAATTTTATTGAGTGTGGAGTTTATCGGGCGTAGGGACTCTACGCACCATTTTCATTTATTTTTGGGCTGTTTGTTAGTAGGTACCTAAGTCTTGTACGAACCTTGTGGAAGACTTGGAAACCACCCTATACGTAAAATTATTATGGTAATCATATTAGTTTCTTTAAACAGTTACCCAGTATTTAGTTCGTCAACCCACCAATCTATCGCGACTATTGATAATTATATTAACGCAATGGGATCTATTTCGTTAATATAAACACTAAAATTATACACTTTATTACAGCGTTAATACATACAGATATATCTATAGTAGAAGATACTATCATCAAACATAATCCAAAATGAACCGGAACTTATTACATGCCCTAGTTTTAAAACTAAAAGTGCCAAAGAATACCCAGTAACGACACGCCAAAGATATTAAAGTAGCATTTTCTCATTAAGGTCTGAAACAGCTATTAAAAGGCTATTAGCTGCTAAGAACGCTAGCATTTTTAGAATACTGTGAAAGTAAACTCGAAAGTATATTATAGCGTACATTAAAAGCGAATTAAGTAATAAAAACCTTCAGGTAATTTATAAAAGTATTTATAATGCCGTAACAACAGGAAGGTGTGTGAATGCGTATTATAACAAGTAGCTATTGGATATTTGGATGAATGTCAGGAAAATGAATTGGACCTGGATTGAACTAGGATCTATCTCAGTGCCACTGGCACCACATCGCTGACACTTATTAATTTAAATAAATAAAAATAAAGTATCGTAAATTTTTATTTCGTTATAACTCCTTTGACATTAATTTCTATTAAAGTGTGTCTAGTGCACAGAACTGATAATAGCCGACAAAGAAATAGACCCACACCTGATGATAGGTGGTTACTTAGTTATGAGCTATAGTTATAAGTAGTTACTGTCGCTTATGGACATCAGTAAGCAAGAAAGAGAGAAAAACTGGATCTCAAGTCCCAGCGACAAGTTGTTTGGCTGCTGACTCAAACAAGAGTGAGGTAGTAAGCCAGGTTTGAAATCTATAGGTAATCACGTTATGTATGATCATCAGATTATGTGAAAATTTCAGTCAACATATTTCCCTCCACGGATAGAGCCCTGTGACAGACAGATAGCGGAGGCATATTAATAGGGTTCTGTTTATCACATTTCGGGTACGGAACCCTTATAAGCCATCACAGTAATGCAGTGAACATTATGCATTAGGTAATTAATTTTTACTGTAAAAGGTACACCGCAATTTGGGGTTTCACTTTAAACACGAACGCATGCATGTGCGTAAATTACTCATAACTTTTGTGGAAAATAAAATAAACAGGCACACCTTGCCATTTTGATTGTTGAATTATTCATGAGTCTTCACACGCGCTCACCTGCGCGTGGGTTCAGGAAGAACTCTTCAAATACAACTCATCGTATCATTGCTTGGGGGAACATAACGAAATGGGCAAGCCAACCACCTCCCTTAAGGATATAAATAAAAAAAATATCCAAACCTACCATGCGTGCTTAAATGCGGCGCAAAAGGGTCATTGTAAAACCGGGGAATAAAAGGTTTTATATACCTATCCACCCTAAAATACCCTAAATATTGATGCTGATTTACAAAACTGTATAAAAATATTTTCTTGTTTACAAATCCCTACTATTTTAACTGGATTAAGCTGTTTCGATAGAAACTAATATGACCGACGTTTGTTCAGTTGTTTCGGCTGTACGTTGTCTGTCAGACACTCAGTAACGCAAGAGTTTTATATATTAAAGATTGTAATGTGATAAAATACGAGACGTTTAATATAATATAAAAATAGATAAGTACAATATAGGTAATCAGCTTTTAACTTACACATTTAAACTCGTACCCCGTACGAGGATTCCCTGTATCGCAGGTGGCAAAGACAAAACGAATGGGACATTACTAACACCAGCAACATCCACGGCCATACATTTATCTGTAACATAAGTGTCTGCCCGGCCAAGATTCGAACCCAGGACATCCGCTTCGGAGACAGGGTTAATAAAAACTAGGCTGGGGGGTTATCAAAATGAATAATAATAATTATATTTGCAACTTGATTTAATTGCTCCTGTTATATTTAGGTTGCAACAAAGCTATAGAACAGAAAAAAATATAGGACTTATTTGGTAGTGACCCTGCCTGTGAAGCGAGAGGTCCCGGGGTCGATTTCCGGCCGGGTCATACATTTATGTGACAGATAAACGTTTGTTTGCGGGTTGTGAGTGTTGGTATTGTCTTATTTGTGTTGTTATGCGGATATGAGTGAGTAATATATATTTAGTTTATAATTCGAAATAAAATAAATTAATCATTAAAAGTTACACAATTACTTATAAAAGCAATCTGAAAATTAAAAATATAATCTATTTATTCTACTTCATTACAAATAGACAATGTCAATGTATGCTGTAAATGTAAACACATTTTAGTACCTATAGTACTATTATTATGTTTTCTTTGTATTCTGTGTATTATTAAATAAACCTACCTATAACCTTCTTGTGCATTATTGGGTTTGACACTTTAAAATTTTTATTGACAACTTCAAGTCAGGACGACATAATAATAAAAGAAAACGTTGAAATGCTTTTAAAATGGCTACAGTGTACAATCTTTTACCGTGCGCCGATGATTTTTACACCAAATTACAAGAACGTGCCGACATGAGCGAGGGGCGACGTCACAGGCGATTTCTCGCAGATTTATTATTGCAGCGCATGACGCGGGGATATTTGATCAGGAAACACGTAGCCTGGCTGTCGAAGAACGCAACTACTATTCAGTGTGCGTTTAGAATTCACAGAGCTCGCAAAGTGTATCGGGCTGCTTTGAGACGTGCTGTCCGGAACAAGCACAACAGACATTATGCACGGGCCTCTAGACGAATTCAGGTATGCTTAAACTTTTTTTCACGTAGCCGACATACGAGCAGACGAGCCATTTGATAGTAAGCAGCTTTGATTATATATCAAAGGTAAGCAGTCTCCATTTCCGTGGACATGAGTAACACCAATGGCAATTTTCAGTAAGAGTACAGATGTTATTATGTATTGAATGTTTCTGTTTTTTTTATTTTGAGTCCCATTTATCACTGAACAAAAATTTTATATGATCTTTCTTAGATGTTTGTGTCTGCTTGTTCATGGTTTTTATCTCCATCCTGACCCAAATTTTTGAGAAAACGAAAAATATACATCCCTGCTTGCTTTATAGGAGATCTTAAAAAAAACCTTATACCTAAGTAACGCCCGTAAAATCGTCCGTAACTGTAACCACGCAGGTTCGAAATGAATTTGAAAAACCTACCACTTACCGATACAACACCAAATAATTCAAAGTTGAGGTTCAACACCCATTGAACAATTTCAGTAGGATTGTAAACTTATTTGAAATCGGTTATGGACTTTTCGCTCTTGAAGACAAACTCATTCCTCAAACCCCAGCCTATGAAGTACCTGAACCTAATTGAAAGTTATCCTGCCTTCCAAATGAAGGGTCCCTTCTTTGATTCCCAACTTGGGGAGTTACAATAATTATGTGACACATAAATCAAACACAAAATAATTGTGCAGTTTGTGATATTGTCTTAATTGTGTACCCCAATACCATACAGAAAATCTTTCTCCGTGTAACCGTTTAATATAATTATATATTATATACTATTACATCCAAATGTTACGCTGGTATATAAAAATATAGAAACCACCTGTATAATGTATTTGAAAAGTAGAACTGTTTTTATGAGATTATGATGTCACTGAACTTTGAAACAAACATTTTAGGCTCTTTGGCGCGGGCACTACTCGAGGCGTACAAAGTTCTGTTATCGTTCATATCGCAAGTGGCTGGCGGTAATCAAAGAGCGCGGTGAAAGACGAGCGGCGGAGGCAGCTGAATTCGGAATCAGAAGTCGCGCTGATGACTTGAAAATCTTAGAAGAGGAAGCACGAAAATGGCTTGCGTTTGTGGTATTTAAACTACACCATCTACTCAGAACCTATGTTTGTGCGGGCGTGTATTCAGATCCAGGGACGAACGAGCTATCGGAATTCGAGAAGCTTCTTAAATCCATCCATTATACGGAATATATGAAACGTTTAAGGCAAAAATATGAAGAGTTTGTCAGAAAGTATCGCCCAAGATTTTCTAATAAAAAACTATTCCCGATTATAGGTGATGGGGCAGATTATTGGTATTTATCGCTACCTGAAATGTATGAGCTGACGGCACCATTTCCGAAAGTAACTGATACTCGTCATTTGGGGACGCATCATGGTCCGCAACATAAGGAACCTTTTCTATGGAAGAAAGTCAGACTGCCAAAAGAAGGTAGGGGTCCTTTCACGCTACCAAGATCACCGACGCCTTCCACTCCGCCGCCGCCGGCTCCAACACCCAACGTGGCTAGCTCTCGTCCACAACGGGATCCTAGATTTCATCTTTACGTCAAACATTATACTCCTCAACCAGATTTATTCGATTACGTCGACTATCATATTAATGTTCTTCTCGCAAGAAAATTTTCAATTGAAAATATTGATAAAGAATGAACGAAGATCGTTTTTGTTTTTTCGCCTTAATCCTAAACTCTTCTGAATCGTTATTCATTTTTTTCATTGATAGCTCAACAATGGTTTGTTTGAAAACACTTGGTTAAAAACACGCTAGATTTTTTTTCTTTTTCTTGTTCGGAAATCCGTAATCAGGCTCGTGAGTTTGGAAGGGTCGTCCGGATGTTGCGAGTTGCGAGCCTTTTGTTGTTTGGCTTTTGTTGTTGTGAATTTTACACTTGTAATTTATTTGAGGGAACACCTCGGCGAAAAAGAAATTACATTATACTCCTCGAGGTAAATGTATTTTTTAGATTAACATTTTGGCGTGAATGCTGTGCTGATTTACTTCTTACTTCATAAAATTATAATAGAAGCACTGTATCAATAAAGATAAGACCTGGAGTTCAGTATCAGATTTGTGACTAAGTAGTGTAGGTAACCGTGACATAGCAAAGTTATACCTTACCTATCCTACCTATTACCAAGAATTGATTAAAATAATGAACATAACAAGAATATACTGATATGGAATTAATATTAATCGCCAGGAAATAGAGTAAAAATAGGTACTACTACTAAATTAAGATCTTTGAGCAGGATGGCTGATAAGAATAGGAAATTTCCAGCGAGAATAGTGTTTAACATCAATCCATTAAAGGCCCACTTAAGGCTCCCATTATAATTAAGGCGTCCTAGAGCGAATAGGAATAAATTGATTTTGATGGTGAAATATTTTGTTCCAACATGATGTGTGTATCATGCATTTTTTTCATAAGGTTTCTGATACATAAGTATGTAATAATAGATTTTGGTATGATACATAAAGATATAAATAAATTGCTACGTTATCTACTAGAACAACTGCGAAAAGCAAGATCCACAGGAAGAAGTGAGATGTGTGGTGACGACAATATTATCACTGTATAAAATGATTTGGAAGACGGTGCACGAGTAATATATTTCCCGTTATATTAACATTTTATAACTGGCAAATAAAATACTCGTGCCCAGTCTTCCAGATCATTTTATTCAATGACAATATTGGCATGATTTCTTTGTTTTTATTATTCATTTGACCATTCTTGAAGATGGCCTTCTCGTTGGTCAGTAACATTTTGTTGGAACATCTGAAGCCTTTGAAAGACTCCCTCCTGATCATATCTCTCTTTTCCTCAAACTCCGAACCACACCTCACCATTCCCTACCGCGCATCACCAGCTAGCCTCATCTCACGTTGCTTCACCACACCTTATCTCACCACTTACTGATCCTGTACCTCGCTGTTGCTTTAGTAGAGTTATAAAATCGTTCGATACAATTTTGATAACGAAATAATTAAAAAACAACTAATGACGTACAAAAATGAATAAATTAGTCAAAGTAATATTCACCAAGTAGGACAAACAAACCTCACATTGTTTGCCAAACAAATCAGCAACAACTCATTTATCACTAAAACAAATTTGGTGTCATTATACGCGCTTTCAAATATGTCTAGCACCACACGTCTTGGAACTCATTTGTCTAACAATGCCCGTTTGACTCGGCAAATTTATTAGGGTCAGAATAATTCAGGTTGTGGGTTTCTGAACCGACTCCTTATTGCACAAGCCGTCTTAGGCGGGGGTAACCATTTGTTAGACGTATAATGGCTGACCCACTTTACTTATGCGCCACGAAGTTGCCAGAATAGGGTGTGATTTGTGGAACCGCATTTAGACAATTATTGGGACCCTTATGTTTTTGACAATGGTCCATTGAGATCCGTTACGAAACCAATATTCCCGAAACTGCGGTTTTTCTATCGTATACGGTTTAGATGTATTTCGTCTTCAGTTTTGTGAATTTGTGCGTCAACTGAAACTGTCAGACTCGTCCGTTCTGAGGGTGTTTGGAACATGAATAATGTATGGGGTAAATTTGCAAGTGTTTCAATTTACACCCGCCGCCACTCTACGCCGTTGATACGCACCCGAGAGCTGTTGAAGTGCAAAAAGAAAACAACGAGTGAAGGCACACAAACAGGGGCACGCAGAGCCGTTACTATTAGCACGTAGTTCGTCCTAGTCGTGTTTGTTAAGACGAGGCACATTTAAATGTAATCCTAAGTAACAATTCGGATACACATGTTAATTAACTTTAACATGACATTGTACATACGTAATCTCTTTAAAATGCCACATCAGGTAAACTATAAAACATGCAAAATGCAATTTGTAATACAATACTCAGAATAATCTTAGTAAGTATTATTCAAAAAGAACCCACTTTACATCTCATAATTCTCTTAATTATTCATGGTTTAAGAGTATCATGTAAGAAACACAAAACGACTGTAGCGTCAAAAATAAGTAGTCGTAATCAGCTGAGAGTACGGACTGTATGTGAATTACCCGACTTTTTTTAGGCACACTTTATCGTAGATCTGCGAGAAATCGCAGTTCATAATTATATCTATTTTTCGTTACACTCGTATAAGCTATAGGTATAGTCTGTAAGAAAATTACGTTCTGCGCAGATAAAAAATACATAATATTTAAAATTATTTTAATTACTATCTTTAGAGTCGTCAATGAGGTTATTGTTTTATTCAATGTGTAAAGGATACATTTATTTTTCATTTCATTATTTTATAAGAGTGTTTAAAAAAGAGTACCAGAATGTAATACTAAAATTTGGATATTGACCGTAGAATAATTGGATTGATAATAATCAGATCATAAAATACTTAGATTGATGAAATATAATATATGGTTAATTTAAGGAATCATTTTTTAACTTTCAATTTATCTACACTGAATACAGCTTGTAACAAAAGTAATGAAAAAGAAGTACGCGAGATAAATGTCAATTGAGAAAGCAATGAACAAATAGACAAACAAATCGCCCGATCGAGTATCGAATGTTTCAGCGCTTTTCAGCTTTACAACTGTCAAGCAAGCATGTACAAATTCGGATTAATAGGAGTCTATCCAGGAATTCCATTTTGCCCAGCCTGCAGGCTTTGAGTAAGCCGAAAGGACCAACAAAAATGAATTAAAATCAAAAGTAGTTTTGGTTCATTTTTATCATACTATACTTGCACAATGCAGGAAACCCGTATTGAATAGGTTCTGCCAATTGCGGTATCGCCACCTCTCCGAGCGCTTGGTTCGTTCAACGTTTGTGCTATTATGGGAACTCGATTTGCCTCTCGAATTCAAATTTTCTTTCAGCTTCAATGCGTTTGTTTTCAATGTAATAGGTGTGTGCAAGTACTATATGAAAAGTGAGAGTGAGCTTTCGTTTGATTGAAAACGTGGATCGAGTGTGATTAAAAATATAAATATATTCCCGACGATTCTTAGTATGTATATATATTTTTTTATTGCATTGAGTTATCCGAAATTAATGATACTTACTTTGGAATACCTAACTTAACCTAACCTAAACTAAACCAATAAATATCATGCACTAAAAAACAAATCATAATATGTAACAAAGGCAAAATAACATATCATAAAATTTTGAATGCACAATACAGGCAATAGACTGCAAAAATATACTTCCAGATATGCAAAACAACCAGCTCCGATGGCAAAAAATTCAATAGAAAAATACCATTACATTCATACACCCTACAGATGAACTAGATACATACATGTTGAAATTCTCTCAGTTGCAAATGTACAATATTCAATAGGGAGTCATGTGGAACTTTGGCAATTTTTTTATTTAACACAAAACTATTTTTGCCTTTGTAAAATATTTGAATCCACAAAACATGTTTCTTGTATTAGTCTTGTATTCTTAAGTCATTAGAATAAGTATAAATCACCTTGTTTTAAAACCCCAACGGAAAAAGCGGGTTGTTATAAGTTTAACGTGTTTAACTGTATGGCTTCTGTCTGTGGGATTGTAGCTCCTAAACGGATGAACCGATTTTGATCTAGTTCTTTTTTTTTTTGGTAAGTAACTTGAGTGTTTAAGGTATGATTGAAGTTAATAATCATGTTGAGCTGTTTTTTAACACTTTCAGCTCCTTTCTACTTGTTGAATTGATGTAAGCAACATCTTTTGATCTGTTCGATTCAAAGTAGTAACACAGTCACAGTAACATTGTAACCCTAATCTGATACATGATGTTGATGATGATGCTGAATCAGCAACATCTGAAATTAGTAGGCAAACCCAACTCCTCACTAACTTCAACATAGGTACCGTTTTTGAGCTCATAGCAATGGTCTCAATGAATCGGTAAACTTTTTAGAAGTTAGTCTTAGTGGGGTTTTTTTTTAACTTAAACTTTATATTTATTTTGAAGCATTTGAAGAACACAACAGGAAGCCGCTGGATTCACAGGGCTCAGAACCGGTCGGAGTAGTACCAAATAGGGAAGGTCTATATCCAGCAGAGGACTTCAAAAGGCCTAAGATAGATAGAATAGATAGAAATATTATGACTGTTTATTCTGTTATGTTACTATTGGAATTAATATGGGCGATAAACACTATTTTATATTAACCTGTCGAAACAAAATTATAATGAAACCACATTAAAATATAACAATTTAATTTAAAAGAACAAAGTGTACAACTTTGTTTTGTGCTTCGTTCCGTGCAAGTTATCCACTTTGAAGTGACCGAAGTTCCGAAAGGGTTACCTACCTACATTCTAGCGGTTGGGTCGACAGGAGAGTTCGTGATCTGTGTGGCAGATGTAGGAAGGCACGCCGTAATTAGTGATCACTGACGCGCGGGCGTAACGAAAGAACGTGGAATTACTGGAACTTTATCGTTCCAGTCATTCTGAGAATATAGGAGATAATATTTTATTTATGAATTGTACGTTATTAGAAACGGCGTTGACGTGCAATTAAAATCCTTTGTCATAAATATTTGTATTAATGGTCTAATACATAAATCTACCTAGTATTATAATGATGTACCCTGAATTTTTTTCGCTGATTCCTATCACAAGGAACAATTGCTTCGGAATCGCTTACCTATTGCATTTTCGCTATACATCAGAGTAAGATAATAGTAATGAAAATGTAACACAATAATTTTGAATACCTACATTGTTTGTATAACATATTTCTTGTATATACACAGACCTCTTTCACGTGCGCAGGTATTGTTCTACAAATTACACAAAAACATAAAGCCAAAATATTGTTTCGCTCTTGTATTTGCTTCATTCGATGTAAACAATGTTTTTTGTTTACTTCAGCACAAGAAAAAGAGTAATAAAATAGCTTGAGGTGGCTTTTATTTTATATATTTTTACTAATGCAGTAAACAGTGCAAATGCGGGTTAAGATCATTTTCAATATACATTCCAAAAGCGTTCAAACAGGCAGCGTTTTAAACTTCACATTCAAATCAACTATTTTTTAATTTGAAGCACTTAACGATACGAAATAACAATTTTGACGAACACTTAGCTTCGAATACGCTATTTTAGCGCAATGAAAAGAGTTTTCAATTCGATGCAATTTAAGTTCAGTGGAAATGTTTTATTGGGTGCTTTCAAAGCGTGTGTAAATGCATTCACCCGAGTGTCGCTCATCTCATAAAAACGCTAACGCTTATGTAGCGACACCGATCGCGATTCGCTTTGCTCGGAGTGCTATCGAATTTTCCGGTCACCTCACTTGATATTCGCTCTACTATTCTGATGAAAGGCATTGCGTAGCTTTTTCAGTAAAACTTTTCACATTGATACAATATGCATGAAATTGCCATTTGAAATATTTTTCGGAATAATTCATTGTGATTGAAAGCAGCGCAAATTTTCACACGTCATGGTGTTGCGATTCCATATTTGTAATAAAAATGGACTCCCAATTCAATATTTTTTAATATTTTTATGTGCACGGAATTTGACAACTACATATATGATTTCTATTATTGTTTATGTTTACTGTATTTTTTGTTCCTTTTGAGTAAAAAATGATAGTTTTTGTCAACGTTTCACCCCAGTCTCCCCTTACGTGCTTCATCACGTACACTAATGGGAGAAACACACCCACTTTTGACACATTGTAGCTAGCCACTACGTCAGCGAGGCTTACAAAATTTAACAACTATTCTTTTGAGCTTCTTTTGTTTTACTAAGCTTAATTTTTGTTCTATTTTCTGCTTATGTTTGTCAAATAAGCATGACATGGATTTAGGAAATAAATTATACATGGTTAGAATTACAGAAAATTCTTTTCCCTAACAATTTTTCATTAAATAACAAGAGTGACACAACGGTTGATATTTATAAAAATCCAGTTTTTTATATTTATACTTCGTGATGTTGCCTTTTTTTTAAAATAATATCGTAACTTAACAAGTACATACATGGGTTTAGAGTTCAGGCTTGTTTATGAACTAACGAGTCTCTACAACCTATTTTTTACATAAAATGATTTTGATGGGATTGTGTTGTCTTTTTCTAGGGCGCCGGTTGTGTTTATTTTTTCGGTGATATATTATATAGTACCCCTTTTTCAGTTGTTTATAAGCTATTAGTTTTCAAATCTTTCATAATCAAAAGATCTATGGATAATACCAATTACCTATCTGTAAGAAATACAAGCTTGGGAAGTAAGGAATGTGTCCCTCAAAGGGGGTTGAAGTCTGAAATTTTTAGATAAAACTTTATAGTAATTAAGTTTATTCTACATCAGAATAACATATGGGCTAGAATTTTTTGAGATTTTGTGTCATTAAGTCATGATATAACAATAAGTCGGAAAAAAACCTGCCTTCGGAGATCTACTCGTATCATGTCGTGCGCTGCCTAAACCGCTCGAGTTACACGAAGATAATGTATTGTTGGATGTTTGTCTTAATTAGTCCTATATAAAAGTCCACGACAGCATATGTCTAAGCCACGTACCTTTTATATCTAAGCCTCTATATCAAAAATAGTGAGTATACTTGTAGATTGTCGTTTTCCGACTCCCACGTTGGCGAAGCCCCTAGCAAAGTCTAGTATCCTATAAATTCGGTCCTTTTAGCTATTATTCTACTAACTAATCATCAAGCTCGTAAGCTCGTTAACGTTTCCTCGGAAGTACGAAAGCGCTCAGGAAATCACTAATGCACTTATTGACCACGCTCAATATAGATCAATCAGTTACGATTAATACAAGCCTTCGGGATTGGACCGGTTTAGTGACATTGGTTTGCAATCCAACAGGGCGCAGATCTCTTCTCATACCTGAGGAGGCCTAGAGCATACTCCACCACGCTGCTCCAGTGCGGATGGCGGTGGAGAGTTTTAGTAACATTACACCTCATTAAAGTTAAGATGGTATAAATGTGTAAATACGCGTAATGAGTTATATTCTTTACGTCTTATTCCAATGAAATATTCTATTCTGTTTTTCTCTATTTAAACAGGAATATAACATCAAACGACTGAGATGATTTATGTTGACGTAATAACGTTTTATCTCTTCGTTTCTGTGTTAAGAATATAACTTGAGTGTGCTTAATTATAATAAAAAGTTTACATTGGTTTTCATTTCATAGAAGGAAATTAAGAATTTTTACGGCAATATAATAATTTAGGCTTTATTACACCGAGATTTAAAGGCAAGATAATAATTTGTAGGTATCTGTCTTAAGCGGAGATTTCAGGTATTATTTTTGTAATTTTGAGCGCTTCCGTGCTCCAGAGGGCACGTAAAGTCGTCAGCCCCGATTTAATAACCATTAGGTAGCAGTCGTTAAGTCATATCGGACTTATCGGAGGCCTTCAGGCGGCATAAAAACTTCCGACACTTGGGTTGGCTAACCTTACTCTGCCACCAATCCGCACTGGAGCAGCGTGGAGGAGTATACCCTAGGCCTCCTCAGTTATGAAGAGAGACCCGTGCTCAGTGGTGGGTCAATAATGGTTTGATGCTATACGATGCAAGCCATACAATGGATTGAAGTCAAAGTATCGACACCTGCAAGGAAAAACATTGTAATTCATTTTTAGTAACTTTACAGGAGAGCGCGTTAAAGTTTAAAAACATTCTTAGTCAGTTCTGTTATGTCCTAACGCCATTCACACTAGAAAATTTTAGTCAGAAAGGGATAATTTATATTACTGTATGCTTAATATGCTATAACTACATTAACTTTACTATCTTTTATGAGTTACAATGAGTTTGCACGGTATAAACTTTATATATTGACATTGTAACTCAGATATACAATTCAATTTTGTACGCCTATGTTTGCTTCATAGAAAAAAAAAATTGTAAGTCTGACATACAATGCGCAACATGTATTTTAATCTGTTTTGAAGTTACCATAAGAGTAAAACAACTGAAATAATTGAATTATTTTTAATATTATAATATAATTATAAATAAAACAATTTTTTCTTCTGGTGCACTGTGCACCAAAAGAAAAAGCATTTTCTAACAGTTACATCTATTATGTAACTGTTAGAAAATGATTTATGAAGCCATGATCAATTTTAATTTTAGACTTGCTCAAGGTAAGTACTTTTAACCTATTAACTTAATTCTAGGACCATAAAATTCTCGAAACGAACAAATATTTTCCAAATATTTAAAAAGAAACAGTATATCAGTTATTTCTCTACAAACAACCAAACTAATAAATTACAACCAGTCTTTCAGCCAAAATAAAAATATTCTATACTTTTGATTGAAATTTCCCGCATTTCAAACAACAGGGGCCATACTACCTTATTAAGCGAATCTTTAGCAGTTCCTATTCCGCTTTGTTAATTTTTGTTCGTAAAGAACACTCTTTCGCTCAGTGAGTGCTGTTTACGAACAAAAATGAGCGAAGCGGATTATGAACGGCTACAATCGAATCTCTTAATAAAATGGTGGAAAGGATCCCGGAATGATTATTAGAATTAGATAATAGTAGTTAATATTGTCAGTTTCTAATCAGACTCGGCATGAATATTTGGTAGGGTTGTACTTGAATGAGGTAAATTTATAAAATAATCATGATAGATTGTTGGGATAGCATTGCTATTGCACAAACTTATTAAATCTTTATACTTCGCCATGGAAATTGGCAAAGGTGCATTATATGCCTTTGAAATATTAACTGGCAGCTCCTGATCATTGTTTTGAGGTCCCTTTGAAGCGCGACGTTTAACTGACCGAAGGGAAACAGTCTTGTTGTCTTGAGCTAGATTTATAGACATTTCACTGTCTCTTAGAGAATCATACTGAAATGTAATAACATTTGGTAAAGCACTGACAAAATGAATATGCATAATTTTACTCCAGGAGACTTTAACATGGTTAACATCATATTCCCAATTTTTGTAATATGGTAAAAGCTGTTTATAATCCAATATCATATCACGGTTTACTTCCTTAACTACATATGGCTCGCCGGTAGATTTTGCGCACCTGATCAAAGCTATCCATTGCTGAGGTACGTAGATAATTTTATTTTTCTTCCTTCGTTCAATAAGTGCGTGCATCGCATCACCTTCTGACTGTGAATGTCCAACTTCGAAAAAATGATGATTTATATTTATTTGGAGTGTTTTGCTTGCATAAGCATACATTGCAAATACAGTCCTATTTTTATTCTGACCGCCACAGCTATCAGAATAAAAATTAAACTCCTTAAATCCTTCCTGAACCTTGAATTTTATAAAATCGAATACAAAACTGCATATTTCGTTCGATCCTTTGCGTCCGATCGTCTCATCCCACAAGTAACAATATCCAGTATGTGTGCCCATATCATAGATCGTAAAATTATATGTCGCAAGTTTTCTTTTATAATAAAACACAGATACTTCAGACTGTGGAGTATTCAAGATCTTTTGTAAGTCGAAACAAGCTGCTACAACAGAATCAGAGTGCTTGGCTCGGTGTTTATCGCTACCTTTTAAAAACCTAATCACATTTTTATTGGCAATATGTAAAGCTTGCTCATACTCTAGCTTAGTCTTATCACTTACGTTTTTAAATGTATCACACTTTGGACATTGATCTTTTTTTGGTTTGTTAAAGTCTATATTGAATTCCGTCTTAAATATCTCTCTATATTGCCTTAAAGTCGCAACCACCTGATCAGAATGATTTTCATTAATCCATTCCAAATAAAGCTTGTGGAGTATCGGCAAGCTCAGATTTTCATCCAGATACTTTTTAGAAGACCTGGATCTCACGTAGTGCGAATCTACTGTAGGCATTTGTGAAATATGATCTCGAACAGATTGTTTAACTTGATCAGGAATAGCATTTCGGCGTGTACTGTGGCTACCTCTTTTATCATTTATAACAGTACCTGAGGCAGTCTTATCTATTTTTTTAAATAATGTCTGTAACCACATGTCGGTTATCGATAGAGTGTTTAAAAACATCGTTTTGCAGGTTCGTATTTCTTGGCTTTCTGCAAACAAATAATATTCGAAAGACCACTTACGCCGACTGGATGAGGCCGTGCTGGCAATTATTTGTTTTTTCGGGACTCTTTTGACAAATCGGCTAATATAATCTACTTGTTTATTATGATCGCCTAATGCCCAGAAGTCTCTAAATATTAAATTTCTCTGAATTTCTGAAACTGCTTCTCGACATTTACGTGAGCAAGTCGCACCACAGTCCGGCTTTATATGTTTTTTTGGTATGAACTTCCCATTTTTATTAATAAACTCCTCCCCCAAATTTTTCTTTCTTTTACGTGTTTCTGCTATCCAATTTTCTTTATTACGAAATCTCTTACTACCTGGGTTACTTTTCTTTGGATATTTCTTTTTTTTTGCATTATTTATTTCCGATGAAGTTGAAGGCTCTGCTCCGTAAGTTTGATTTCCACTTTCTGTTACATCGCTAGTTTCTTGGGCAGTAGGCTGTTTTTCAAGGGTTCGACTGTTTGCTTGACTTCCACTTCCTGTTACATCGCTAGCTTCTTGGGCCGTAGGCTGTTCTTCAAGGGTTCGATTGTCAAATTGTAGTTCAATTGTCTCATTTATTTCTTGGTTTAGGTCTGAAAAAATTATATGCATTATAACATAATTTATTTTTAAAACCCGTAACCTTTAATTGCACCTTGTTACAGTAAGCACGGCATAATTTAATATGAATAAAATAAATTTACCTATGTCACGCAAGATAAGACTCTCTATTTCTAAATTATCAAAATTTTCTTTAGTTTGGTCGTCAATTGATTCTGTATCAGCATCGAGAGTTAAAACAGAAGGAACTGAAAAAAATGTTAAACTCCTTTATAGGTATATCTTTGATAAAATATCGTTAAACCAAAACAAAATTAAAACAATTAACAAACTTTAAAAATATGGACTGTATTCATGTAGCGTATGTACTTAGCGCAATTCTCAACTAAACTCGCGTCTACTGTCGTCTTTTTTCTTATTACTCGCGCGAAATCCAATTTTAAGAAAATACATTTTTTATACATAAATCAAATAATTAACGTATATTTCATACGTAAAAAACTATCAATTTATATATGAAAATTTGTATTTTCAAAATTGGATTATGCGCAAATAATAGGGGAAAAGGCTACAATTTTTAGTTGTGCTACATTCGCTCATTAATGTCAATATAATTATGTTAATCGTTCCACCTTATGTTATAAAATAGGTAAACCTGGATACCTATTTAAGGTTAGGATAACGTTGAGAAATATACTCAAAATTGCTTACCATTTTCTTGAGGTGGTAAATATTCTGAAACCGCTGGTGAGTAAATTTCTTCAGTTTCATCGGACCCTGACACTTGAGGTTGTACTTTTACCGGAGTTCTTTGCCTCAGATTATATTTAAAATAGAACAAATCATTCCCTAGAAATAAAAGCATAGCATTAAACTCAAAGGTAGGAAGATGAAGTCAGCCAGTAGCCATACGAAATGAAGACCATAATATTATATTAACATACGTACCTGTCTCTACAAAACTTGGTGACGCCACCCCTTCTAGTGGAATCAGTGGTACGTTGTCATTGCTATGATGGTTTTCTAAACACAAAACATCTGACTATAGTTTGAACATAATTAACAATTGCTACTTATGCCTACAGTATAGATAAGTACCTACCTATTATCTTAAATCTTATTTATGGACACCACTGTATGACTATACTAAATTAAAAATAAAATACTAATTTAAAAAAGCACTTAAGAAAACAATAACTCAGACGTTTTTTATTTACTAACCTGTTTTATTGTCCGCAATCTCGCTTTTAGCTAAAGCTAACTCAATTATTTTATTTCTACGACTCATTTTACATTAATATTTTTCACCAGCGCGCGAAACACGTACCTTTCTCAGTAACTCACAATCACAACAAAGCGTGCGGGGAGGTGCGGTCGACAACGAATGCATCGTAAGTTTAAAAAAGTTACATAAGTATAAACAGAAACCGAAGTTTATGTCGGAACAAATAATTGGAACTCATGTTACAATCTTTAAATCGAAAATATTATTCTTCGTTTGAGAATGAAAACATTGTAACTAAGATTGCAATGAAAGATTGTTTAACGTGAACAACATCTTGCGAAATACAAAAGGGTAACTCGTATTACATTTTTTTCTAAGTAATATTATCAATTACTGGCAAATTATCAATAAGTAACTAAATATACGTTTTTATCATTTTTTGTAAACGTTAACTTACAATGCTTTAACACTGGCTAAAAACGTAATTTGAAATAATTCAGATATGAGAGTGAGTGCAAATAAAGGAACATTTTTTTTTTATAAAGAATATGATTGTAACTCAAATTCATCAAAAAGTGAGTTACGATGTTTTTCCTTGCAGGTGTCGGTATAAAGAAGTGTAATAAAACAGCTTTGTAAATCTTTACTGTTCCCTGTAACATTACTCAGAAGTTCTAAACGTGTCAGAGAATAGGGTCACACGCTTTGTGAACAGATAGCTGATTGATAGAACACGTAGGTGGCTTATTATGACAAGGGAAATGAAAATTAATTTAAAACACTAAAATAGCTAAATTTTAGTTCTGATTTTTTTGTCAAAGTTAATGAGAAATAATAGAAGATAGAGAGAGAATTGTGTCTACTTTGAATTATAGATATTAAGATTTTTTATACTGGAAACCTATCAGAACTGTAGTGGACTATTAATAATATGATGTATGACTTTTAATTACTTTCTATTATTATTACTTTTGGTATCTGTGTGGCGGTAAATTGAAAATACGAACCAGTCAAATTTGATTGATATAGTATGAATATTCTGTAGGTAAAATGGGCATAATATATGTATGGACATGAAATGACGAAAAAAGGAATGAAGGATTTTGTTATTATTATATTTTTTTTATCAAATTAATAAATAAACTTTTACACACTCAAACCCCCACACTAGGATTCCCTGAGTCGTGTATAGCATGAACAACACAAATAATACATCATTAACACCCACGAACACCGTGAACAAAGATTTATCTGTACTATAAATGTCTGCTTCGGCCGGGAATCAAACCCGGGACCTCTCGCTTCGCAGGCAGGGCTACTACCAACTAGCCATCCATCGGGGTCGTATCTATCGTATCTAGTCTAATCTGTTAAGTAAAATAATGAAGTTATAATATAACATCTATGTTATTATGTTTTCAATTATATCCATTAGTGTTCGCGTGATGGATAATTGCACGTACGTGAGAATTTACGTTACAATCCCTAATTTATTGGGTTATGATATTAGTGTCAAGGCGTCAGCCGTGGAATTAATATCGTCTCATTCGTCGACAGCGTGATATTAATGGTTGCAGTAATTATCTCCAGACGAGCTCCCATTACAAAATAGGATATTATTTTGACTGCATATAGGTACATACCCATAGCAGTATAGTGGAGTGGCCTTTATTGTCAGTCATGGAGCCAAATGAAGCAGGCTTAATTACTCGGTTCATTCCAAAAATCCTCACCATAATTCCACCACTAGTGACGATCCAATATCTCCTGAGCCATATTATTATAATCATTATAATTATTAACATAAACAAAATAAAATAATGTTTAGGTTCTGATTGATTATTATATTGATGACTAGTAAACCCGCCCTCGCTTCGCTTCGGGAAACATGTCCCATAGTACACACATTCGGAACTGGTTAGGCGCGTTAGGGATTCTTTAAAGTGACATAACTTTTTTATTTATGAATTGATTAAAATAAAATAATCTAAATCGGTTAGTCCGTTTCAGATATTAGCGCGTACAAAACCACACACAAGCAGACAAAAATTATAAAAATCATTGTTTTGGGGTCTTCCGCAATAATAAAGGTCCATCTCATATATCATGGACTGACAGCGATCAGTTACAGATTTATTATATGTATAGATTAACACATTTTAGGTTTACTTGAGAAAATCTCACTGCACAGTGTTTATTTAAATAGTGGGGATTTCTGGAAAAAGTCAAATATCCACACCAATATAGAATTTCTAGTGGGGATTTGAGTCAGCACGGTTTCTGCGACAACCCTGGTGTTGTAGACGTGTATGACCACTTTCCAGATGACCCATGTGATCATTTATAGTCACTCAAAGAAAACGTGGTTAAAGCGATCGAAAATCTTCAAGGAACCCATAGGACGCTTGAGTATATCGTTGTTTTAACATAATTCATCTTCATTAAAAGTTTGACATCATAATGAAAGTTGATACCCTCTCTAGGGCGCCATGCGTTTCGTGTCAAAGCAGTTCTAAGTATATTAAACTCATTGGGATGATGGAACGGTATTAAAACTTCGGGGTTGTTAATTGTGATGCATTTGAATTGTTGCCCCGGCCCAAAGTTAGCGGCAAATTGAATTTTCTAAATTAAATAATTAATACTGAATATGTTTGCCTCTGACGAGTGTAAGGGGCTGTATGGAAACTATTTACCGTTAGTCAGGTGGATTGTGGGCTCGTTTGTTGACTGTTTAAATTAAAAAGATAAAGTTTGTAAACAACTAAGACTGACTGTGTACGATTTGTTTGATTTGATTTTGTACTCAATAACTATGTCTAGCTTCAATCGATTAGGGGTTCGCTATTTATAGGGCATGGGTGTCTTCTGTTGACTTTAAATCTTTAATATTTGAGAGTTCGAAGTTCAAAATTATCTTAAAACATATACGAGTATATGAAGCCTGCGAAACATTACAGAACGCTATAGGAGTATTTTGTGATCTTTATAAAGTGATTGGACATATAGTTCGAATTATTTAGAACAGAATGACGTACATACGTCATTTTCATTAACATGTAGGCATTTTTAAATACACTTGTATTTTAAAATACCTACATGAAATAAATGATTTGAGTTTGAGTAAATTAATAAGGTTAGCACAATAGAACTAACTCTCTCTAAACTCATACATACTTTTTCACTATATTATATAACACACTTTTTCACTATTTAAGAACCTATTCATTTAGTCCGGCGACTCGCAATTTGTGAAGACCAAATGAGTTTCCTTTTTAAGGCTTCAAACGTAATAAGTCAATGACTTCAAATTACAAATTCAATGGAACATGAAAATCCAATTGCCGTAGAATATCAAATTAGTTTAAAATCGTGGACATATCATCACTATTATCACTATCGAAGGTATCCGACATGGCACCAAATGGTAAAACCCGGTACACACGGTACGGCAATGCCCTACCTTAAAAATACCAAAAACGAAAATAAATTATTATAATTAAATTGTCTGTTCATAGTTTGAGCTAAAAAAGTTGTAGCAATAGGTATCTAAACGTCTAGGTTTAGAATTTATAAATAGTTTGAATTTCTAATACGCACATAATTTTTGAAAATCAGAGGTGCGTGCAGGTTTTGAACCCCGGCCCCCGGATCGGGAGTCCAACATTCAAACATTAATTTGTCTTACCTTTAATGTCATACTAACTTTTAATTTCGTATGGCGTTGCATTACTTAAACATAGTCATCTTTTTGTGTGATTACAAGGCCTTGAGCGTTTTCCATTACTTTGTCCAAGAGCACTGCATTGCAGAGAAAGAAAAAGAAAATGTAAAATTCAGAATTTAAATATTAGCAGATAAGCGAAGGCCTCGACCGATTTACAAGTCGCTATTGTTGGATGATATTCAGTGATGACGTAACGAAATAATCATAATAACTTTGCTACTTGGTAAGTAAATTCGGGTTCTTACTGTCTATCGCTTCTGGATTCGCTTCGTAGGAACTTTGTAAAAAACAGAACTTTGATTTTATATTTAGGTATTTGTTTGCTTTAAATTATCCCTACTAATAATAAAAATGCGAAAGTAACTCTGTCCGTCTGTCTGCTTATCTAAACGCTTAATCCGCTGAACCGATTGAGATGAAATTTGGCATTGAGTTAGTTTGGGCCGCGGGAAAGGACGTTGGATGGTTTTTTCTTAATAGTGGGTTCCCTTGGGATCGTATTATCGTTATGTTACCGTTACTCGACTCCCACGCGGGTGAAGCCGCGAGTATAAACTAGTATTTAAAAGCTACAACAAATATTTCCACTTCACTTGTATAACACCTTGTTTTATGTTATGAATAACAAGATAATCCGGAAAATTACAACAAAAGGAACCTTTACCAAGTACAATTACTTATTTAACGGGCATACCGGGTAAATTCATATTTCAGACATCATATTCAAGATAGGAGCATAGGATATGGAGGATATTTAGGTAAGGGTGAAATAATATCACGAACTGGTGTAGGTACGTGGATCTTATAGTCTTTTCACAGTATTTTGGTGTTTTAATTAAGTGTTTTCCACAAGATACCTACATAAGTGGATATTCACAATAATTACTTACTATACTTATATATTTATGATCTCTTCAAATAGTTAACAAACGCAGAAGTGAGGGCATTAGGTATCACGTGGTGCGGGCGGAATGAGACTCATTTCCGAAACTTTAACCCAATGACCACGAAAAGCGAATTCTCTATGCACAACAAGTGTTAGCGTTGAGCTTTAAAGAAAGATGTACGTAGGTATGTGTGGTAGGTACGTGTTTGACCTTGTATGGCCACAAAATAGCCCAGCAAACCGTAACGATATTATTTGAATTTGTATTAGAATAGACGTTTTGAGACGAAAGTGCAATGAGAAATAATGCACAACATTCACATTAACCTATTTATGAGTCCTAAGGTGCAAGGTTCTGCTCTTGTAAGTTTACGAATTAAAATTAATCTGTACAGTTATACACCAAAATAACGTGCTCTAAAGAATTTTGAATCAGTTTGTTGCCCTTAACCTAAAAATGGGAAGATAAAGCCTTGAACCAAGCCTCCATTATTCAAGCCAAAGTTTTTAGATCAAGGCGGGAGCGTCGGTATGTAGATCGCAAGTACGTGATTTGTAAGTCAACATATCCATCATAGTAAGCATGGGTGTACTTATGATAAAGTATGGAATGGTTCCTACACTGCAGTAGAGAGTACTGCGGATTTTCACTGAGAAGGATGGTCCCTAAATACATTTCATTGAATTTAAAATTCAATAAAATATATAATTAGGCATTCAAGGCATCCAAAACACAAATTAAGTTGTATTATACTGGTAAACGAATAAAGCCCCTACACCCCAAGGCAGCGCTTTTCTTAAACTCCTGTTTCTCATTATATCAGAATTAATTCCACGATAAAAGTAGTTTAGCTCAAGGCACGGTGTCGTTATGCAGATTGCAACTACGTGATCAGCGAGTCAACGCCCGTACTGTCGGTGACAAGCCGATTAGCGGTTAACTGTGCCTGAGACGCGTCATTTCAATATTATCCGGGGTATTTTGATGTTTATTGGATAGTACAGTTTACGTTTTCGTTCAAGATCTACGTATTTTGCTTGAAATTATCGATGTTTAGGTTTGAGCCCGTATTTTCATCCCAATTTGATTTGCGAACAGCATTGAAAGGCTGTTAAAGGCCAAAGGCGAATGTTAGGCTTATGTCAATGTGGACCTTGTACATTTTTCTACAACTCATGTACCTACCTACTTACCTAAACGATCTATGATAAGTATACATTTCCTAAATATCTCTAACCAACATCGAGTATAATAAATAATATGTGTAGCAAATAGCAAATTAATTAATCCAAAAAATTAAAGTTATTCAATAAAACACATTTTTTTTCTTAATAATTCATCATTATTACGCCACAAATAACTAAAACTAAGTAGGTTGTATAAAAATCTATTAACCATTTCACAGAACATAATTGTAATATCTAAAAAGATTATAAATCAAAATTGTCCATAATTTACTTAAAGCGGTAATAAACGTACAAAAACATTAGTTCTAATGACATTATTGCCATATATGGCTGCAACACTAACAACAATTAGTTTGGATACCATTATTTCGAATCAAAATGGTGCTTTAATCGCAGTTACTAATAGAAAATGTTAGATCGTATTGCATAAACGTTGCATTGCGTGCAGAAGCCATATAACACAATTCAATGGATATCGATGTCGCTTGCAGCTACTCGTAAGTATGATGAACCAGACAGGTTCACCTACTTAAGCTTATGTTAAATACGAATAATACTTATACTGTACACAACTATTGGTTAACACTTTTAACCGATTTCGAAAAATGAGGTTTTCAAGTACACGTGTACAACCTACTCGATATCAATAAAACTGCAATAATTTCACGATAATTTTAATACCTACTAATTCGAACATTTTTTTCAAATTGCAGAAAAGTAGGTAAATCTAATGTCGAAAACTGAATACCTGAACTGAATAATAAGTAACTTACGTCTTTAATGACACAAATAAGAATCTACAAGTTCATGGGTAATAAATATAAAAATTGTCAAAACAAAATAATATTTTTGGAATGCATAATAATAAAATAACTTCAATCAAAATAAAAATACCGGGCTTAAAGTATTTCATCAAAATGCACGACGGATGAATAATAAATAAGCAATTTTGTGTGGTGACATGAATTAATTGAAATCTATGACGTCACGCCGTGGCGTGTGCGCCATCTGTTGATGTCTCTAATTAAGGAGCTAAATGTACTGCCATCGCGATATCAGACCAGTGAAGGCTTTGATTGATGATCTGATATGTACAAGTACAAGTAACACCTAGGTAATGTACTGTGCGAATGTGTTCAAATTAAAAACAGAACGTAATCATTTACCCTGTTGGGAAGTGTGTTTGAACTTTCTGCGGTTTGATTACTGCTTGTAAATGACAAACGTAGAACATGCTTAAGTGACGTAAATGTGAAATACGCTTTTGTTACTTTCTATTAGGTAAGTTTTATTGACTGATTTATAGAAGCAACGTAGACTTAGGATGTTTGGATTAAACTTGGTAATTTTCTGTAAAAAATTGTACTAAAATGTGTAGATTAATTGATAAAATCCTACTTAGAGTACGTAGAAGATTATCTTACTTAAACTTGCTTTAACAATATTTGCTTTTTGTAAAGATATTTTGAAGCAATTTTACTGTTCTACATTTTATTATTATGACATAATCTAGCGCAAGTTATGTTCTATCTGAGATAAACTTTTTGCATTGCCGTAAAAGATAGCATTCTTGTAGGAAACCTACTAGGAGAATTCTAATATCACGAGCTGTTTGGCGGAGTTCCAATGTGCATCCTGACATAAATATATTGTATTAACTTTAAACTTTATGTTCCAGGAAGATTTTAGTAAACAAGAATTATCTTGTGTTTTTTACATGACAATGGAAGATTAATTCCAGAAGGATCGGAGTTTTTTTTGGAATTAAGGTACCAAATAAGCATGCAGCACCACCCTTCCGCTGCCACCACTGACAACTGTGACCGACCTAGAACAAAACTCAAATGGGGACTAGGATGGTTAGTCCGGTTAGGAGACGGTGTTAGCACATTACTGTAGGTTAGTACTGCATCGCAGGATTCGCAGGTATTGACAAAATATGTATGAAGATTGAAATTATCTTCAATATTATAGCAGAGATAGCCAAGTGGTGTGAAAGTTGGACTCCCGAACCGGGGGGCTCGGGTTTGAACCTTTACACACACGTCTAATTTTCTAAGTTTTGTGCGTATCTATTGTAATTCAATTATCACATGCTTCAGTGAAGGAAAACATCGTGTGGAAAACTGTACTCCTGAGAGCTCTGAGGGTTACAGTCCGCACTTGACCAGCGTGGTGGACTATGGCCTGTACATTGTGAGAGGAGACCCGTGCCCAGCAGTGGGACAATTTTGGGTTGCGATGATGATGATCTCCCAGGCTCCCAAACAAGAAACCGATTTTCAAATCAGTGGACCATCACATTTAAACCTTAATTCGGCATAAATTTCGATGGTACAAAAATTCAGGTCTCAATTTATGTATGTACCTACCTAGTACCTAGGTATAGTAAAAGACTGAGGTAAACATAAAATTAACTATTTTTCACAGCTGGAAGTATAGAAAAGCTGGTTTCTATACAGGTGTTATGACTTCAACTGAGCTGCTAATTGGATCAATCGTGAAGTCATTTACAAGCTGATCGTACAGCGATAATGAGGCTTGACAGTCGCTCCCTTCACTGATTGAATTGAATGCCGGAAATATTTTTATTGCACTTGCTTATTAAGGTCAAAAAGTAAATTTAAAATGTTATTAAAATAAAAAATCGAGTTCAGATTATGAGTTTTAGTAGTGAATGAGGAGTTTAAGTTCATACAGATCTAAACACCTTCAATTGACGGTCAATTCTAGTAAGAGGATGGTCGCTAGTAATCAGCTAAGAACTATACCAGAAGGGGGAGAGTGGGCGGTTTTAAAACCCGCATGCGGCCTTCGTAGGTTACTAATGCCGCCTTGTGACCCTATGTCTTATGTCGCGTCTCCCCTCCCCGTTTAGTTTTTAAAGACAAAAATTTTAGTCAAATGTATTTATTAAAAAACCCGACCACCCCGTAGCCTAGTAGGTAGTGACCCTGCCTGCGAAGCGAGGGGTGGTTCGATTCCCGGGCGGGGCAGATGTTTATGTGACATATAAATGTGTTCTCGGGTCATGGGTGTACATGGGTGTTGTCCATGCCACCCGCGACATAGGGAATCCTAGTGCGGGGGTATGATATTAAAACCTAACTTTAATTAAATACATTGTAATTCATTATCGATAGCACCTAACAGGTATTTATTTTTCAAGTTAATAGTATTAAAAGAAAGATTTAAAAACCCGATATCCAATTAAAATTCAATATCTATCTAATATTTTCCACAAAAAAAAAATCCATCTTTAAGCAGGAAACAATAATAAGAGGATAAAAGGCTGCGCATTACGCAACTTCAACCAAATATTGAATTACTTTCTAGGGAAAGACAAATGCAAATAAATGTTGTAATAACGTAATATTGTTGAAGTTTCATAAAAAGATGAAAGCTTACCAAATACTTTTTTGTAATTTTTTAGTTTTGGACAAATCAAAATATCTCATTTAAAGTCAGACAGTAGACCATAATTCCACATATCAGAACCAGAACTAACCAGGACAAATTCGGACCATTGGCAATCCTACCTTGATCTTTTTATTTCTTACACATCAATAATCGCACTAGGATTCTCTGTATCGCTGGGGACATGGACAACACAAATGGGACGTCAGACGTCACACCACCAACGACCTGAGACGAAACACGAATGTTTGCCTCGGCCGGGAATCGAACCCAGGTCCCAATCAACTAGGCTACTGGATCGCTATCAACTGGGCTATTGTGTCCTTATCATCCATATGAAACTGAAACTTGTCCAATATATCGTGCACCATACGCTGGGGAGATTGGCCGGATGGATAAAGAAGACTCCTTCACGCTCAAAGTTATTTGTGTTCAGCAATTCACTGAGGACTAAAGTTAATTACAGCACTTCAACGTTTAAAGTATTTACGAGTAAGTCAAACCATCACGGAACTACCCATAAAAGTGTGAACCGAGTAGGGACGAATGAATAAAACCTCGTCGCGGTTTTGATTGCCATTGTTTCATACCTTCTAGGTGCTGCCTTTGATCGTAGCGTGATAATTACCTACTACAATTTAAGAGGTAATTGTTGCTAAGATTATATAAGAATTCCTCATAACACTGGTAACGTTTAATAATATGAAACCTTTTTGACAGATTTTAACCATTTGGAAAATCGTTACATAAATATCTGTTCTTTTATTCAAAATAACGTTATATTTTTAACCTAATTATTAGTAGTTACCGGTTCCCTTTTTGGGGGCCTGGGTGTGAAACCTTTTTATTTTTATATTTGATATTATATCACCTGCTACAATATTGCGGCAATCTGCACACCTGACAGTTCTCCATTGTATTATTGTTTCACTGAAATTACCTGGCGAAATCATAACCTGGTTGATGTGACAGTGACCCCGCGTGCAAAGCAAGGAGTTCCGGGGCAGGTATTGATGTGACAGATTAAATAATGTTTCTTCTCGGGTGGTGGCAATACAAATACAAGGAATACTAGTGCGGAGTATGAGTGTATAAGCGTGTATATTTATTTGTTGTTTGCGTGTTAAGTATACCAGTCTCCACTTGGTAAGTGTTTCTCAAAAAACTCGGACCCAGCAATGTGCAGTTAGAACTGTGTAGATGAAAAGCGGCAGAATCCTTCCCCTTTCGCTCATATAATTACAAACTTAATTGTCTAGAATTAATTAAGTATTCTTGACGTTGCATCATCATTAAGAGGTAATGTGTGCTTCCTGAAGTAGCTTTTAATTAGCTAATAGCTGATGCACCATTTGCTTGGAATACACACTCGAATCTTCGGTACGCGCCAATCACGTGCTTGGCGAACCTTAATACGAACCTAATTATAATTATGAAGTAGGCCTAGGACAACCTAGGCCTCTCACTATACATATACATGCTAACACTCACAACAGTCTCCCATAGTAGAAGTTGTCAACTGCCCAATCAATAAATCAATTCCTGGACGACATAAGTTACTCCTTATTTATCTCTTAATTGTGACGTCATCATATCAGTGTGATGTAGACGTATGAAGAATATGATTTATAATGATCACAGACATGTGTTACAAAACTAAAAAATACCTGTAAAATACAAGTTAATGATCTTCACGAAAAAACAAACCCTATGTAAACTACTTATATTGTTTCTTACTTATGTTGTAGGTAAGTAAAAAAATAAAATAAAAATGTTAGCTGTTGTAAATATGCTAGTTGCACCAGCTGTAATGATATTAATGAGACTGAAAAATCCTGATGTTAATGACGATTCAATGACCACCTAGCGTCTACGATCATCACCTGCTTAATACATTAAAAACCTCTAACCTTACGCAATTTTCGCCATGTTTTCATTTTAGTCGAAAGATTTATGACCTTTTATGGCGTGTACAAAAATTATGTTACCCCTGGTCGTGGTCATATAGCATGCATGTGCATACAACGGCAGTTATAATTCATGCATGCGGTCGGGAGACGGGCCTAGGTGTGACATGAGTTATTGCGTCACGCACACCACAGGATGTGACACCGCGTCACTGCACGGATGTGGGAAGCTAATATATTTCCGGTTTATATAATTATGAAGCAAATTAAATTAAACACTATTTTTTAGGTTGGATTAATTATAAAATACTCGATAAAAAGAAATAGATTTTTCTACTCACTACACATTGACTTATTATTACTATAAGCCAACGTCACTACATCAATACTCAATGACTACGTTAACACACTCATACCCCCGCACTAGGATTCCCTGTGTCGCGGGTGGCATGGACAACACAAATTACACATCACTAACACCCATGACCCGAGAACAAACATTTATCTCTCACATAAACATCTGCCCCGGCCGGGAATCGAACCCGGGACCCAACCAACTACCAACTAGGCTACGGGGTCGTCAGTACATTAATAATATAAATATACCTAATTTTTAATTTATTTTTTAGATCCATAATTCTATATTCAACATATAAATCAGCATTACCAAAAAAACAGATTTTTATACCGGCAATCGTGTTTGCACGTTAAAAAAATATTAGGACGTAATGTAAACAATACCATTGTAATGTTATGATATATCGAAGACGAAAGAAAATTGAATTAACCCGGAAATACGTAAACATGTTGAATATAAATCCGAACTATTACCATTACTCATGTGTGCGGATAGGACGTCGAAGCAAGTTTGACGTGAATTATGACGTCATGGAACGCCACAGTCCTGACCTAATATGCGTCACTACTGAAATATAGACAGAAAGAGTATCTTACGTATGTAAAACGTTAGGATATTGTAGAGGATAGTAATATAATTTTAAGCCACACGTTTAGAAATAATTATGTAGTAACTGGATAAAGAAAATAAAGAAATTTCAACCCGAATTTTTTTTTCTTTTAAACGAGACACCAATTTTACAGTTAAAGAGCTTCTTATAAAACTATACGATTGTTTTAATATTATGTAGATGTTAAAATTGAACCAAGTTACTTTCCACAACACTTCAGATAAACGCAATCGAAAAACTAACAGTAACTAAAGTAGGAAAAAGAAAAAGTAGGACGGTAAGTAGCAAACATTTAAAAACAACAAAAAGTAAGCAGTTTCACTGAAGTAGGAGTAACGAGTCTACGGCTAGTGCATAATATATTTCGATAGGAAAGTTCAGGAAATGTTCTTAGTTGTACAAGTTTTGTTGCGAACTGGTAGATTCTAGGCTATGCCGAGCTCACCTGCTAGACTCATCGTTTATCGTATAACTTTTATCGTACATTATTATTTTGTTAGCTTTTCTCTTGCCAGGTTTTTCAAACTTTGACCCCGGAGACTGTTCGAGTCATTATTCGTTTATATTTGAAACCTACACGTTTATACAATATCGCGCAGTACGAATTCTTGTGTCTCGGGTGGCATAATACAACACAAATAAGACAACTTAAACACACAAGATCATGTCTGTCACATAAAAAACCATGGCACCTGTAGCTGAAATCGAACCTGGCCCCTTTTGCATCAGCTTATCAGTTATCATCAGGTTTTGTAATTTTACTTCAATCTTTTATCTGTCCAGATTTTATCTCCGAATTCCGTGGTTCAGGCAAAACTTTATGTCGTGTAAAATACGTTAGCGTAATTCTAGTTCTGCTCTTTGTACGAAGCGCTCATAGCCCGGCGACTTGCGTCGATCTTAAGTGATCGACAAAGTTAAGCACCAGCGGGTGCGGTGGGTACTTCGATGGGTGACCGCTAGTGGCAAAATTTCTTGGGCGCTTCTTCGGGGGGCACGTAAAACCGGCGTTATCGTCATCCCGGTCGTTATAATTTGGAGCAGCAGTGGAGTAGCAGTCTTTAAGCCATGTCGGAGGCCTTCTTGCAGCATAAAAACTTCCGAGACTTGGATCTTTGGAGTTAAAGAGCTTCTTATAAAACTATACAATTGTTTTAATATTATGTAGATGTTAAAATTGAACCAAGTTACTTTCCACAACACTTCAGATAAACGCAATCGAAAAACTAACTAAAGTAGGAAAAAGAAAAAGTAGGACGGTAGTAAGTAGCAAACATTTAAACAACAAAAAGTAAGCAGTTTCACTGAAGTAGGAGTAACGAGTCTACGGCTAGTGCATAATATATTTCGATAGGAAAGTTCAGGAAATGTTCTTAGTTGTACAAGTTTTGTTGCGAACTGGTAGATTCTAGGCTATGCCGAGCTCACCTGCTAGACTCATCGTTTATCGTATAACTTTTATCGTACATTATTATTTTGTTAGCTTTTCTCTTGCCAGGTTTTTCAAACTTTGACCCCGGAGACTGTTCGAGTCATTATTCGTTTATATTTGAAACCTACACGTCTATACAATATCGCGCAGTACGAATTCTTGTGTCTCGGGTGGCATAATACAACACAAATAAGACAACTTAAACACACAAGATCATGTCTGTCACATAAAAAACATGGCACCTGTAGCTGAAATCGAACCTCGCCCTTTTTGCATCAGCTTATCAGTTATCATCAGGTTTTGTAATTTTACTTCAATCTTTTATCTGTCCAGATTTTATCTTCGAATTCCGTGATCGAGACAAAACTTTGTCGTGTAAAATACGTTAGCGTAATTCTAGTTCTGCTCTTTGTACGAAGCGCTCATAGCCCGACGGCTTGCGTCGATCTTAATTGATCGACAAAGTTAAGCAACAGCGGGTGCGGTCGGTACTTCGATGGGTGACCGCTAGTGAAAAAATTTCTTGGGCGTTTCTTCGGTGGGCACATAAAGCCGGCGTTAACGTCATCCCGGTCGTTATAATTTGGAGCAGCAGTCGAGTAGCAGTCTTTAAGCCATGTCGGAGGCCTTCGGGAAGCATAAAAACTTCCGAGACTTGGATCAGGCACTAACCCCCCCACTAATCCGCAATTGAGCAGCGTGGTGGAGTATGCTCTAGGCCTCCTCAGAGATGAGGAGAGACCCGTGCTCAGTAGTGAGACATTCATGGGGTTAAAGCCAAGCCAAGCCAATATTAGTTCCCACACCATTAATAGACTAAAAATGTTACGTTAGGTATTATTGAACAATCATGATTAAGAACAAAATGTCAATTGTGTGTGATAAATTCGGATTATATAAAAAGTGGCCAGAGTATTAGTTAGAAGAAGGTTCTTAATGCTCTTGATGAACTACATAATCCTGAAGGAGCGCTACATTCCGCCTCAATCAGGCGTAACGAAGACAAATTTAAGCTCACCTATCTCGGGCAACCCCGGATTACGAGTGGGTTGGAGATATATGAATATCTGTAGTGGAGTTATTTCATGTTTTTCATCGTAATATAGAAAAAGTAAAGCTGGATGGTGATTAAATTATGGATATGTTGTAAATAATCATGAGTATATTATTGTGAGAGTAACGATATTTTAATACATGTGTCATTGAAATGTTGCCGAGCAGTCATCGTAAGCATTTCACGTTTGTAATTATTATATTTATTACTATACTAGTAAACTTAAGTACTTAAGTGAAGCTTACCAAAATATAATAGTGGAAACTTAACAATAACTTCACCAATTTTTGAGATTAGCGCGATACAAAACCATAGACAAACAGATAAACAGACAGACTAATAAACAAAAATTCAAAAAATCATTGTTTTGGGGTTCTATAGCGTTAATAAAGACCCCCAGTAAAAGATTTTCTCATATATCTTTCAGACAGTGATCAGTGACAGATTTATTATAAATATGCATTTAGAGTTAAATTCAAAAGCTTCATTTACGGTAAAATTAAAGTGTTCGTCTGTACTTAATATTATTATCAAAAAATAAAAAGTATTTATGTGAAATATTGAATTTTATACTTTACATAATTATGTTAATAAAATTCTGTGTTTTATTCCCCCAAACACAAAGTGAAACAGCTGAATGGTTAATAAAATAAGGGTCAGTACACAATAAATTATTTTTGTGTTATTACGAATTACGAAGAAAATGATCAGTATCAAACCAACTAGCGACTATCCGCATTATAATAGGATAACGTAGGTTTATTATCTGAGTTACTACACAAATCTTTCATGAAACTTGGCTAGACGAATGGCCTTTTCGAAGCATAAATTTGCCTTGGAAAAAATCAAGATAATCTATTTTCTTTTGTCATCATGTTTGACATCAATCACGTCTTGTGAAAAGAGAAAATGAGGTCGTGGTTGAAGCACCTTTATCCAGTGTCGCTGAGAGATTAACGCTGTTACCGTAGTTGGAGCAAACTCTTAAAAAGCACCTGCAAAGTTAGGTTAGTCACTTGTTCCACAATGTTTGACTAGCGAAGCGAAGACATTTAGTATGTTGTTAAACAAGATTATCGGTTTAAAACTTACAACTCGACAACGTAACTACTGAAAATGTAAGTTGCTAACCAGCTGTAACTTATTATAGATAATAAATTGTGATAATAGTTTGGATATAATATTTTGTCATATTTATCATTATTATCAATGTAAATAATCATGCTTGCATAGTTTTCACAGTAGTTCAATAAAATGAATAGTCATATCTTGTATCGCGTAGACAGTTCTTTATCATTCGGTTTGACCTTCATATTCATCATTACAGCGGACATCAAATATTCTTTTATGTACGCCGTAAAGTGCTCGAAATAGTGTAGGTACTATCAATCAGTAAATTTATTATAATTATTAGAAAATAACTATGGCTACTTTAACTTGATGATTTATGTACAGCATAATTATATCTAATTGTGTGCAGAACATTCAGTATAGAATTGCTAGGCAATGGGTCTAAGTAGGTAATCTTTTTAATTCCAGGTTATACAGTATACCGACAACCTAAACATCAAATTGGTCATGTTTGTGTCATAATATTGTTAACTGAACCTAGGTATGGGTGTAAAAAAATCTAAAATCTTAAAAGATTTCTCAGGGTCACCCTTGAGCTTGGGGTCACTACGTAGCTAATGAGTAAGGGCCCGTCGTCTTTCATTGTCAGATTGTCACACATGCGTCTCTAGAAGTATCGAAACCGGTGAGCCTTGATAACTAGGGACTTAAGAAATCCTATAAAACGAGCTATTTTGTAGGGAAGGCACCGCATTGGCGCTTTTACTCGGAATCTCAGAGTATCTTCGTGTGCACTAAATAATTGGCGAAGGCGTTTTGCGGGTAAAAGTTCTCGCTTGAGCACTATAGACGCTTGAAGATTTCCCACGCGATATTCAAACAGGGAAAGCTATTATTTAATCTCGTGCATACACAAATTTAGTGTACCCGTTCTGCTCATGTTTACATAACTAGCTCGGGTACCTACCCGCGACATCACATTGTAAAAATAATAACTAGAAATGTTCAAAATTCAAATCATTTATTTTTTTCTAAGGACCTTAACAGTTTACAAGGAAAGGCAAAATCACAAACATTAGCAACTTAAATAATATATTCAATTATAATACATTCAAGATACCATAAGTAAACTAAGTATTGTTACACTTTGAAAAGAAAAAACATTTTAATTTTAACATTATCATTTAGTAGGTAAGCTTCTAGTAAACGAATGATTAAATCAATAAAATTTAATACCACGTGAATGCGCCCTATCGTAGTCGATGAAAGCGCCATCTATATGTTTTGTAAACGTGCTGTTGTAGTTCAGTAGGTCTTCGTTAGATGGCGGTAATCCGCAGTGCGACTCTTCCCGCCCAAGAAAGGCAAACGTAGTTCATCCACCCTCTTCTAGATGGCAGTGCTTATGGTTTGTAACTTCTTAACTGAATAAAATTAGCATATCAATATCATTTATGTTTACATTCTGAAACAATTACAGGTAACAAAATCACGTTGTGTTTAAAGTTAAAAAGAATAAGAAAAAAAAATGAAGTGCGTTCAAAGTGATGAAGGGATGAATTTCTCCCTTTAATTCGAAATTATAGAGTTTATTCGATAACGCTACATACTCCAGTACAAAACTAGGCAAACGTTATTATTTATGTACATCTTAGACTAAATAAATGGAAATTAAAAGGTTTCATTAATTAAATTAAAAGGTTGGAAGTTATAAGTCTTTCAACGAAGGGCAGAACACCTAACGTTAACAAGACTAACCAAGGAGAATACTTTAAAATGTACCTACTATTTAAAAGACTTACACAGTAACCTCGACCAAGAACTAAAGTTAGCAAAGACCTGTCCATCTCCATGAATGTTATTTATTTTGGCCTTTACCAAGTAACAAGGTACCCTTCCCACATGACCACTAAACGTTTCACAGGAGAGGAGTGCTTATGTCCGTTTATGAAGAGGAATCCCGAACTATCTTCGAGTGCTGCACAAGCTAGTCTGTTAAACGTACAAGTTTCAAACAAACTTGTGAACTAAGTCCTTACTTATATCTCTAAAATATTGTGATACCTTTAAATTAAACGTAAGTATATTTAATTTACATAATATGTTAGATATTACAAATTTTATTTGTGTATAATATCTGAACATTATAACTGCCCCAGCTAAACTGTTTGACCTTAGTGTATAATTAACTGACTTCAAAAAAGGACTATATTTTTTTATGTAGGTATGTCAATCGATTTCTCTGACATTTGTGAACCGACTTTGATTATTTTTTTAATTCAAAGAACGTACTTCCGAGGTGGTCCCACTGCCACCAAATCAGGATCTGATAATGGAATCGAGGAAAATTGAGAGAAGCTCTCAATTTTTTTTATGGGAGTGTCTGTTTGTAGTATTAAATTAACCGCTTTTTACTAAATGCATAAAAGGATTATACCTACACGGTACATAGGAATACCAAAATAACAATACATTGTTTACAATTTTTGTCTGTTTGTTTTGATTAATCTCAGGAACGGCTGAACCGATTTTGAAGGGACTTTCACTGGCAGATAGCTGATGTAATAAGGAGTATCTTAGGTTACTTTTATTTTAGAAATTTACCCGTAGCAATTAAAATTCAACGCTAGTCTGTTTATCTTACAAAACAAAGTATCTGTCTGTTTCCGGATTAAAGATTTTCGTATTGAATACTTTAATGGTGGTTTATAATCAGGTGTGGCAGAACATGAGTCAATTAAAATTTAAAGTTACAATCATATCCAATATCCTTTTGTACGTAGGTACCATAAATGATTCGTATATTTCAGTCTGGACGCACATTAAGAAAACTTGATTGTGTAGTAAACATTTACCTACTATTTTATTATTTAATAACTAATTATACACACATGTAGGTTACGTTATATGAGCTTATAGAGTACAATTTTATATTTACTAAGTAAAGCTAGCTACTTCGTCGGTTAATACTCTTATGTTAGTTTTATTCGCCTTAATTGCAACCTATGTGGAATAAAACAATTACATTTTTCCCCAGACTTGTCAAGTAAAGAGCATTTTACTCCGTTATTTGCAATTGAAACAGAAACAACTTTGTAAGTAATTTCTTTTACAACAATGTTTCAATTTTATGTAGGTAAGGTACTTACCTACCGTACCTACTTACAATGTTTAAGGTATCGTGTCGTGTAGTATGATTATAATGTACTAGGAAGTTATTATGAGTTAGGGACTCTTAAAAACTATTTACCTACCTAGGTATATAAAAAATTGTTATATATATAGAGCAATGTGAATGTCGAAATACGCGTAATGATTAGTTGAAGAGTAAGTATTGAATGGGATTCAGTTTATTCACCAAAAAAGGTTTTAAAACATGGCAAGCTTATAAGCAAAATAATATATTTCTTCAATTGGTATACACGGGAAAATTTTAATCAGAAATGGATTACATTTTTTTTTTTTTCCGGCTAAGTAGGTAACTATTGGTATTGGTATTTATGAATATCGTCTTTATTGTGACACTGTTGTATCTGTATTGCTTTAGAAGATGGTAAGGAGCCTCATTCGGCCTTTATTTTGTCAATAATGAAGCATATTTTCTAAACTGTGTTTGACTGTGTTACAACTAAAGAATAACATTAATAACTATAATAACAATATATCCAAATTATTAAGCTAATTTGAATTAGTATTATGACCAACAAAAAAATATATCAGGCCATAATTATAATATTTGACATTCGCGGATTTCGTCATCTTTGAACGTAAATGAACCTTATGAAGACATGGACAATCGGTTAATCGGTTAAATTACTTGTGTAAAGGTAGTTAGTTATTAGGCATTATAATTAGTAAGCAATTAACAAACAATATCAAAAACATTCCTCGTTCCCGTGCCTCCAGCAAAGAAAATTATTTCAACCTTAATACCGTAAATACAATCACACAACATTGCATGCGACGAACGGCATATTTTATAATGCTATACGAATGTTAGTAAATGTCAAACCAATTTGGCTTTTATTAATTTATATTAAAGTCGTATTCTGTGTATACTGAGTAATATGGACTGCTATAATGGAGGGATAGAAAATTCATAGGAATAGCTTGTTGACGTAAGTAGAATTTTTAATGACTGCAATTTTATGCTTAGGTTCATGCTTTGAACTGTAATACGATAAACATGTGCTTATATGTAGTTACATACACAAGGACTGTCCAGTATATATTACTTTCATTTGTAGGGATATTAACCCTAGACTTAGTGGCCGCCTTCACTTTGCCTGTGCAGAACAAATACCTATCATACTAGATATTGCATAAGTATTATATACAAACATATATTTACAAACTCTCCTCAAGGTGGAAGAGAGTAATTTGAGGTCGCTATTTTCTGTCCCAATTCGCTTAATTCTATTAGGGTTCTGTATCAACCAACTCAATCCCGATAATACTTTCGCTTGGCTTTTTTGTAAAATACAATACAATTACTCTTCATTCTTCACCAGTAATAACAAAAATAGCAAGATATAATAATAACAAAACAATCGGAGGTCTTATTGATAAGCAGCAATTTCTTCCAGACAACCTCAATAGGGCAAAGTTGTAGAGGGCAAAGATGCTTAGGCAAAGATGCTCATTTTTTGAGCAACCAAACGAGCAGACGAACCACCTGATGGTAAGTGGTTGCCGTCGCTCTTGGCTATCAATAACACCAAAGGAATCACATCGTACGTTGCCGACCAACAAAGAAGTGGTGCTTAGTTAAATCTATGATCCTAACCGTAGGTAGTCCTTGTCAACAAACAAACACCCCTCCGGTACGGGCGAAGCGCTTTGGTTCGTCATTTATTATCGCCAAGGACTGGAATAAATTTCCAGCGACGTTTCTTCGATTATCATGTGGGTATCTTCAAATCAAGAGTAAATAGGCTGCTACTAAGTTAATGCACTATACCACCCAAGACCTACCTTACAACTTACAATTGGGTGGGATTGCAGTCAAGCTTTAAACTTATAACAAATAATAAAAAAACAAAGGTTATGTTAAAAATATACCTAATAGTGTAACATTTTACTGAGTGTAACATTGAGTGTACACTAAATTATGTGCATAATGTCTCCAATGAAATATTTACATTGATTGCAAATTGCCAACAGGAATACAAATGTATGCACGTAATTACAAGCCTCATGCGGGTGAAATGACACAACACAAAACGACCCTAATAGGACCCTTGGAAATTGTATAGTATACATCTGTAACACACTTATATACCTAATAGTATATTCTCGTGTATCGTAATTGTAAAATAATACTTAATAATGTCATCATCATCATCGCAAGCGCAACCCATAACTGTCCCACTGCTGGGCACGAGTCTAAAATAAATACGAAAAAAATAAAAAGATAAAATTAATAAATAAACACTAACACACCTCTAAACTCGGATTCCCTGTGTCCGAGACTCCAAGAATCTACTGATACGATCATGACAATAAACTCTACTTTTATCAAAGTTCGCTTCATATAAAGCTTAAATATACGAATACCTTTTAAAGTTGTGTTTTAATCGTTATTTTACGACGGCTTATAACACTCTCATCGGGTCTGTAACTTCAGATCCTACTCCATATGCCCGTATTTGCTTTGAAGTCATTCAATTATGCAAAGCCACCATTTGTTAGCAGATTTTAGGTAATTCGGGAAATGTCGACCCGATTTTATGCTAATCAGCTTAGTGCCCGTTATTTACTGTGGTACATGCTTACAAACATTTGTCGAAATAATGTGCCATTTTGCTGATAATGTAATTTTACGCAATTAATTGCACGACTCACTTCCATTATGATTTAAAGCTGAATTAATTCGGTTGAAGTGTTTTTGTTCAACTGTTATTTCGTGTTAATTCGAAGCAAAGGCTATATGCGGTGTAAATGCTTTAAAATTAGTGGCTATATGGATATCCTTTCCGATTTTATGTGGGATTTGGAGCGCTTAAGCGACCTCAATGAGGTTTTTAAGCCCATATACCTGTTTTGCCGAGCTATTTCACGTTAGCCGCTGCAATCTCGGAAATCCAATTGGCGTCATAAAGATTTAAATGAAACCGAATACCCCGGGTAGCTTATTTAATAGTTTTATTAGTAATACTCGTAGGGTAACAGACTGAAAGAGTTAATCTATATTATATAAAAGGAGAAGCTGACTGACTGACTGACTGACTGACTGACTGACTGACTGACTGACTAACTGACATATCAACGCAGGGCCTAAACTATAAGGGTTAGAAACTTGAAATTTTGCACGAGCGTTCCTTTTATAACGTAGGGGAGACTAAGAAAGGATTTTTGAAAATTCACCCCTTAAGGAGGTAAAACGGGGGTGCAAAGTTAGTATGAAACTTTGCCGTTTTTGAGGGTACTTGAATAAAATTCAGTATGAAGGTATTTCATTGAAAGTTATGAAGCATGTTTAAATATTTTTTTTCGAAAATCATCCCTTAAGGAGGTAAAAGCGGGGCGCAAACTTATTACGAAAGTTCTCTGATTTTATCAACTGTTATATAATTATTTAGGGATTTTTGGCGGCGAAGCCGCGGGTATAGGCTTGTATATAAATTGAGTTTATTAGCAATAGAAGTTTAATCTTAGATTTAGTTACACCACTTGTTCTGTTTGTTGATCGATTTATTTTGTTAGCTACATTGAGTTTGATAAACATTTTTGCAGTTTCTTATCATACAAACGCGTATATTGTCAAAATATACAATGTGGTAATCATGGACATACCATTACGAGAGCACAAACCCAAAACCCACTAACAGTCTGTTATTTATCACTCAAATGTTTGGCCCATCTATCGAACACAGGACTTGTCGCTGGAATACATGATTACTATCGACTAGGCTTCAGGGTCGGCGTTTGCAACTAACCTACCTATAAGTCATTGCTAATCTATACCTATACTTTAATAATAATAGTTGCTGAATTATTCATCCTATTAATATTATAAATGTGAAAGTTTGTATGGATGTATGAATGTTTGTGGCTCTTTCACGCAAAAACTACCAAATGGATTTTGCTGAAACTTTACAATATTATAGCTTACATAACAGAATAACACATAGGCTATAAATTATGAAGATAATTAGTGTGAATTATCCAAAATATAAAACTTATCCTACTAATATGGACGTATGACTGTCTGTTTTACTCTTTCACGCAAAAACTACCGAATGGATTTTATTGAAACTTTACAATAATATAGCTTACACATCACAATAACACATAGGCTATAATTTATAAAGATATAGTGTGAATTATCCAAAGTCTCCCGAAGCGAAGCGAGGGCGGGTCACTAGTTTTAAATAATTCCTTCATTGAAGTGTTGCAGCACTTAAACACCATTCGTAAATTAATTAATGAAAAAGTGACCCTTCCAAAATCGCGATTGAAAATGCAGATCATGTTGAATGCTTTTAAAATTAAAATTAAATATGACAGTAAATGTAGTAATTATGCTTTGATGGACGAAGTTACGAAAGCGTACGAGTATATCTATTTCCAGAAAATTTAAATTTCTGATTTTAGCTCGCGAACCCATAATGTCGGAGAGCGGTCACAATTTACCATCAGAATATGGACTGCCTGGATCCTAAGTCTACTAAGTCTGTCAAGACTGAATAATATTAACAGGACAGTAGGTACATTCATTCGGGCTTCAACCCTTTCAGCGCCCACTACAGGGCACGGGCCTCTCCTCATTACTGAGGAGGCCTAGACTAGAACGTGATGTTCTAGTCTAGGCCTCTAGGCTGCTCCATTGCAGATTGGTGGAGGGCATCACTGGCGACTAAGTATCCTGTTGCTTTCATATCAATAAAAGATTATATAACGTCAGTTACATTTTCATAGCAAGGCCACATAATTCGTACTGAGTATTCCCCGGATTCATTACAGTCACGACCTCACGATAGAGGGCGTTACGGCGTCGAGTCGTCGCCGCAAAAGTGAACAATTTTCTGATACCAATCTGACACGAAAATGATTACGTTTGCGACATGGCATTTATATTTCCATTTGTCATACGTTAACTCGCTCCACTTGCAATGTTTGCGGGCTAATGTTATTAAAAAAGTCATATTTCATCATATTTATTCCACTGAGCTTACAGGTGTAAGGACTCTATATGTTCTTGAGCTGTTCCAACACTTTTTTAGTTGAATTTTTTCTTTGGTGAGAAAGAATTTTTCGATAGATTTTGTGTTATTGCTCGTCTGCTGGTATGTTGAATTTTTAGATAAAATTTACGCAAAAAAGTCCAAGTGGTTAAATTTACTTATACTTAAGTTACTCATTTCATTATGTTAATATACAAATGTACAATAATTATGTTACACATGGACACACGCATAAGATTTACGAAATACTCGTCTATAAATATGGTAGGTATTCAATTGTATTTTATCACGTGTATTTTCAGTTATTATTTTACTTGCTGCATATTATAATTAAGATTTCACATAATATACGTAGTCAGTTACTCAAATAAACTGCTTCAGAATTATCTTTCTTTCTTCAGAATTATCGTTCTTTGTTTAGCAGTTACATAATCGTAATTTCAGAATAATGAATTTCATATATAATATACATATTTTATAATATACCCAAATAGAGATACATTTATGTATATATTTACATGGAATTTGTCTAATTGATAGTGAGATTTCTGTTTATTACTCTAATTGAATTATTTTGTTTCAGATGTCGAGTAAAACACCAATAGGCTTAAGATAGGTAAGTATTCCTTCGAGTCCTTTCTAAGTCTTTTTCAATAGTACAACGGAGCTCTCCGGGCTATAATTACAGTAGCAGTGCTATTTATAATTAACGTCGTGTGTTTCTGTTTCCCGCGGAAAGGTTTATTTCCCCTTTATTGTGCTAATTATTTCTGTTTAACACGATGATAAAACGGATATGTGTGTGACACGCTAACAATGTATTGCCACTAAGCGTACCTAAGGAGTATTTCAAATGGGCGGATTAAACGCGTTTCAACTTGATACAAGTACTTGTTTTGTACCATATCATACGCTGTAAAATAAAAAGTAATAGACCTAAAGGCACATGGTACCAATATTTACACTAAAGTACATGCTCAAATATTATTAGTACGATTGTTCCAAACAGCACAATGGGTTTTGAGTTAAATTACCACTAAAAATGTTATTAAGATAGATAATATTATTTTGTGTAAATGCCTAATAAGTCGTTGGTGCCTAGTAATTACTACTCTTTTTGTTTTGTTTTAACAATAATATAACAATTTATTAGGCATGATAAAATATTAATTTTATTCAGTTATTGAAATAAAACTTTTTTTCGGCGAACTCTACTCGTATATGATTTTAATAAAAGACAAAACAGTGGCAATTAATATACATATACTTTTCAATATATTTCCGACAAAACTAAAACAGCTGGTAAAAATCGCTTAGTCACATATCACCCTTAAAATTCGCGATTTCTTTATCGTTTCCGTTTGTATAAGAGTAAGAGAGATAGCAGTAAAGGGGTTAAAATGAACGGGTAAAAACGGGTACCATGTCGTCTAGATTAAAACTGTCAGGTGACATCGCGGATTTAAATCTCGAGAGTGTTTATAGTCTGTTTAATTGTTGACAAAGAAGAGCTTTTGTGATAATAGAAAATAAAGGATTCGGATTTTTCTTGTTTGATGCCGTTTGTATCTCCCGTTCTCCGGTTTTAATCACGTCGTACGATTAGAAAGAAACATCGGAAAATGTCCTTTTTAAACTTTACGTTTAATGGATTACACACGAACTTTCTAAGAATAGACGCTTTTAAAAGCATTTATTTAACTTGCGATGTTTGTATGTTTGGTCAAATCTTGCAAGCTGAATTAGATCTCTTCTTCTTACTCTACGGATCGAATTTTTGCATATTATTTAACTTTGCTTTAACTACGATATCAATGCAATTTTTGATAAACATGACCGGATACTACCCTCAAGAACTCCTCAACGGTTACCAGCACAGTGACTTATGCTTTTGCTTTTATAATTCACTAAGTATTATAAACGTCTTTAAGTCTTTGAAACTATCAGTTATTTAATGTTTAGAAAAAAGAAAAATGTCATTGTTTTGCAATTTATATTTAAACATTTAATGGAATGGTTTATCTCTCTCTCTATACGTTAACACATTCATATTCTCCCGGACTAGGCTCCCCTATATCTTGGGTGGCATAGACAGCACAAATAACACAACTAAGATTCATGATCCAAAAACAAACAATTATTTGTCATATAAAACTCTGCCCCGGTCGGAAATCGAACCCGGCATCCCTCAACTACCAAAGCTACGGGAGTAAAGTTCTTTATCCACATAGTACTTAATTGAAATTAACAGATTCTGAAGCCTTACATAATACAAGGTACAATATGTCTGCATCATTAGGTGTGAGAATCTAGAATCTGCATTTAATGACCGTCTGACTTATTTCCGTATCTCTGTTTGATATTCACAATACTAATTCAAAATTTGCATACCCTTAATTGCCACGATTAGGATAGACAGTAGAAATGCAATATTAGTTCGGATATTCTAAACAATAATTTCGTCGCACACTGAAATATTGAGAAGGAACAAGTATGTCTTGGATTAAATGCATAAAGAACGTAATGAAATCAATTAATCCGCTTTAAAAAGTATAAAAATATTATATAAGTAGTGTAAATTCCCACATCGGCAGTCTAACAAATATTACTCTAAAAACGATTGATCACGCTTAAATGTCATACAGTTATATGTCAGAATGTTACAGCTCTTTAAGGAGTTTTTTCTATGTTTTTTCGTAATATTTTTCTATTATAACGTCTTTCGAAACGAGAACATCTTTTCCGAATTAATCGAAGCACAATATTTATATTCATAGGCGTACCGATAAAATTACTTAAGTGGAATAATTCATTTGACATGTGCTTATTTAAAAAAAGACATTTCGACTTAAATATTGTTACAAATGTTAACATTTATAGAATTTTAACGTTCAAATTGATCAGAATCAATAATTATTAACGTAAAATATATAACGAAATTCATGCAGCATTTCCTAAGTACAAAGTGACCGAATCCCCCGCTGCGCCCTTAGAGACGTAATTCGGTTACAAAGGGCTGAAGCAATAAAACTGATAGAAAATTGGCGTAGTTATACTTCAAATGTGTCTTGTAATTAAAGACATTCAATCCCCGATACGAAGCGACTTGTCTTTATACTCGTATCTACTACTTATACGAAGCAATACTTACACGTTCCTATAATTCAATCCAACCTACAAATTATGCGACAAAGCTAATGTGTACGTATGTATGTTCGCGGCAGTTAAATTGTGCATGGTAAAACTGTTGATTGTTTCATAGTGGTTATGAAATTGTATTGCGGGTAAGTTCGTGCTAAATTAACAGTTCTTTAAGATATTAAACGTAATGGTAATTCATGCGCTGTTCTACTTTTTATTATTAAGGTCTTTGCCTGATTTGAAAGCTGTTTTAAAACACATCTCACTACTTTATTTTCAAATAAATGACTTACGCTACAAACTCATAACTCCACGCTGGGATTCCCTGAGTTGTGAGTGCTAACAACACACTAAGACAAGAACACACACCCAGACTAAGAACAGATTTTAACTCATCCTTCAAATTTCCGCCTTGGGAATCAGGACCCTACCAACGGCGGTCCAGTATAGTAACCACTGCACCTTATGAATCCTCTTTATTTCTTATTATCCTGTTATCACAATTCATATAAATGTACATATATTATTAGGATTGCAACCAGTAGTGGCAAATTTGTGAAATTCCGTCCTCGCAGGGCACGATATATCCGTTGTGATCGTTCGAAAAAACTAACGACTTCTAAGTCGTTACTTTTTTAAATGAATTGCCGACAACACAGCTGTCAAACCATCAAGGTAGACGGTCACCGTTGGCCATGAACGTGAGTTCATGTTTCAGTTGGCAGTAAGGGAGTCAGTATTCTAGACCCCAATACAGCCATGATAACAAAACACTGATGTGTTGGTTTTAATTCACATTAATTGCTGTAATAACCAGCGGTTGATAAGCGCGTCTCTGAGCCGAATCAATGCCGCCGATAGAACCAACTACAAACGTAATCAGGCCGGGTTCGTTAACAAGTTCACCATTTGTTGATTCGGTACGGGGCCATAACTCAAATAATACAGCTAAATTTGCGGTCTAGTGACAACTTTGTTGCACTTGCTGTTCTGATCTATGGTTGCAGTTAAACGAAAGGTTTGACGTTAACTGTAGACGTTACTATTTAGAACAGTTTTAGACGAACACGAATAATTACTTTTAATTATTCATTTATGAGTCTTAAAACAATTGTTAAAGGTATATTGTATATTTATGAAGGCAATGTTATGTAATTGCGTGGTAAAACTTGACTGCAACAGAAACAGTCACGGGTTCTATTCTACGCATGGGACTTATAAATCCGCGTGTATGCTCTCGAGTTTTAAGTGTTTCTGATGTATCATTTGTCTGTCTATTCCGCTGCCACCCTTGACAACTGTGACCGACCCAGAACAAGACTCAAATGGGGACTAGGATGATACGTACGGTTAGAAGACGGTGTTAGAACATTAGTTGGTTAGCTTGTTAGTAAGTATGAGGACTGGGACAGGGACAGAAATAGTTGGTCCTATTAGTTGTTGTTAGTAATAGTCCAGTTAGTAATTGTTATTAAGAACCCCGTTCTAATTCGGTCACAGATGTGTTGCTACCCTTGAGGACTGAGATGGTAGCCTCAAAAGTGTAGCCGGCTCCACACCTCTTTAACCGGAACACAATTGCTGTTAAGCACAAACAATTATTACACGACAGAAATGGTACTAAGTACCGTGGCGGGCGGTAGTAATACCCCTACTAGCTACTAACTACTAACTCTACTCTAACTCTACGACCTATTATTCTAAAACCTACCTTATTTAAATTCCGCGATCGCTCGAAGTTTAAAAGTTTCCTAACGTTTCACACCTACTATATTGAACACGTGTATGATCTAGTAATATATCCATACATCTTAATAAATTTCGTTTATTTTTACTTTCTATAATGTTAAATAAAATAATGTGAACAAAATTGAACTTCCCGTATTAAAAGATCAACATTTATGAGTTTCAAGAAGTTTAACAGAATTATTGTCACTATAAATCAACAATGGGATATACGTAAGGCCATCAACAGCGCGCGGCTTAATATTTAATTACAGTCCCATAACAGCCATGATTGGATTTCCTGCATGTGACATCCCAGTTTATTATTTTGCCAATTTCAAACGGTATTAAATTCTTGGAACTGAAACTAGGGCGTGTTTCGTCAACTATTAGACAGTTTGAATTTGCTTGAGTTTAGACATGTATTGTAATCTTGAATAACATGCCAGGAAATTAAAGTTATTTTTCATTTATTAGTTTTTTTCCGGGGTTTTACCGTGTGGTATCTTCTTGATTTTTTTTGGTTCTATTTATGCCCTCCTATACCTATTTCTGTATATTAAGCAGTGATAGCCGAGTGGTTAAACGTTGGACTCCCGAACCGGAGGGTCAGGGTTCAAACCCCAGCACGCACCTCTAATTTTCAAAAATCATGCGCGTATTAGAATTTAATTACCACTTGCTTTGGTGAAGGAAAACATCGTGAGGAAACCTGCACACCTGATAGTTCACCATAATGTTCTCAAAGGTGTGTGAAGTTCGCCAATCCGTACTTGGGCAGCGTGGTGGACTATGGCCTGTACCCCTCACATTGTGAGAGGAGACCCATGCCCAGCAGTGGGACAGTTATTGGTTGTGATGATGATGATATAATGATCCCTTGGGGATCCATAGTACCTATACTATAAACTCCACGTGATATTCCGTATAAATACTCCCGGAAAACATTTTAACAACGCATAATTTGTATAATTTTTAGTATAAATGTATAATAAAACCCTCTCAACTCAAACCCGACTCATACACAACTTGTTTCTTGTAATGAATAGGTATTATAAAGTTCTTCATAATGTTCTTACATTAAAGTAAATTTTATGTAGTAAAACTTTAATAGTACATTACGATACGTGTGCGTAAAGTAGCTTATTATTGCACGGTGTGAAGTTAGCGCACGAGCGGAGCGAGTGCGCTAAACACTGTACAAATAATATAGCTACTTAACGCACGAGTGTCGTATACTATTTTATAGCACGAGTGACATAAACCCGCCTATACTCAAACATATAATTATTTACAGGGAAATAAAAGAAAGGAAATGTTTACGAAGCTGCTGCCTGCCTGCTTTACCGACATGTCAAACGTCATTCAAAAGTATTATTAGTTTGTCTGCTTTACCGACATGTCAAACTTCATTCAAAAGTATTATTAGTTTGTCTGCTTTACCGACATGTCAAACGTCATTCAAAAGTATTTTAATTTGTCTGCTTTACCGACATGTCAAACGTCATTTAAAAGTATTTATTGTATAAAATAAATGTAAATTGTTTAAAGTACCTATTTATTATTATAGGAATCCTATCCTCTTATCTAATCTAATACCTTTAAACGAGCAATTCTTGTATATATATATTTGTTTAAAGTACCTATTTATTATTATAGGAATCCTATCCACTTATCTAATCTAATACCTTTAAACGAGCAATTCTTGTATATATATATATATATATATATATATATATATATATATATATATATAATTGGAATCTCGGAATCGGCTCCAACGATTTTCAAATTAAATCGATCTAGCTAGGAATCATTTTTAGGAAATGTCATTTTATTCGTGTTTTTGTAGTCCCAATTTAAACTGAAAAATATGACTCTTCCTGACATCTATTGGCGAATAATAATACTACTATACTAATACTAATTGCTTTAACGACACAACAGCAGAATAGATGGCGTTGTTAAATGAAAATCAATTGTTTATTTATATTATTTGTGTCTTCTTAATATTATTATTCGTACTTAAATATATTTTCCAAAAAACACAATTTATAAAAAAAAATACCGAGCAAAGCTCGTCGATCTAGCTAGGAATCATTTACGCTATCAATTTATCGTAGCGACCAATGTCGATGTTATCGTACGTGCTTATAGTACATTTTAGCATCGAAAATGTTGCCCATAAACTTGGTGGGGCGTACTTTTGTGACAAATGCGCAAAGTATGCCAAGAGGACATCTTCACAAAAAGAATTTGATTTGTTTCCTCTGCGCCATTTCTTAAATGCATTGTACGCTGCTGTATATAGCCTTTTTGATTTACTGGGCAACAAATTTAGGGTCACCGATTTTGCTATTTCTTTTATAGCGTCTGGAACAATTTCATCAATGCCATCTTCACTAAACTCACTATCCGAACTACGAGTATTCATTTTAGCGAAAGTTATAATAAATGTACAACTATGACTTTGATAATAATTATTAATACCGTTTCGTTTTGACTTACTTAGTATTTCTACCTACCCACTTCTCTTTTGATATTTTTCCCCTACCAATTTGTAATTGTCAATAGTGTAAGTGTCAATTTGTGCACGGTATGAAGTTAGCATCATAACCCGTGCTATAATCGACTACTTTACGCACGGAAAACCGTGGCATAAATGCGGGTTTAGGTCACAGTGTGCTATAAAATTATTTGTGATAGCATCGTTTCTATATAATTTTCCAGATATCCCCAATCTCGATCGATACTTGAGCCCTTCTCGTACATACACGATGACTAGATTCAAATATTTTCACTGAGTGCAAATTCAAAGAAGGGTTCTTTTGAAGTTAAAAGCGAGTGCGGGACTCTGTGATTTTCGGATAGTAAAATAGTTCACGTATTAAAGCAAAGGTTTTCGTTTTCTTTTAAAAAAGTTTGGCAGAAGCTTACGTTTATAACGTTACCTAGTTTTTGCTCGCGACTTAGCTTGGAAAAATTCAAAATCGTGAGTATCCGTTTGCATTTAAAATATACCTAATATTGAACAATTACAATTTTCAAATCTGTAGAACAATTCTTAAATTTAATGTATTGAACCTTAACATCGTTTGAGTAACGTTAAAACTGGAGCTCCTCGGTCTGTCACCAACTTGTGTAACTCTTGTAACTTTGTGACATTTATGGACCATCTGCGGTGTAACAAGTGTACTCAGCCACCACAATACGACATCTTTATGGTTATTCCTTTTCAAACGACGTGTGAAGCGTAATTTTCAATTTCGTTCTAGAACTGCCATACTTTTGTGGTGTTTTGACAGATCCTAAGTATTCTTTTACGTCGACAGTTCGTAAACTTTTTGTTGTTGGAACTTTTTTGATGTAGGGGTATTTATATTTTTACAGTTATCTGATAAACAAACTTAGTTTAACGTGTATCTCATGAAAGATTTACAAACATTTTTTTATTATTAACGGACGCCCTATGATTTACGATAGGACCTACTTGAAGATATCAATGACTAAGTATTATTTCAATTATTTATTAAACACTTGTTAATATCTTTGACAACACTACAACTTTGTAGCTAAGTATAACTTGGCTACCTATATATACTAAACCTTCCTCACGAATCCCTCTGTCTATTGGTGAAACCCGCATTAAAATCCGTTCAGTAGTTTTTGAGTTTGTCGCGAACAGACACATAGACGGACGCGGCGTGGGACTTTGTATCATAATATTATTATGTTGAGATATCTTTTAAATCTGCCTGACTAGCTACCACTGACTCTGCTCTAGTCTCGTCGTATTCTGGTTGGGAGCTTGCAAGCCAGTACTTCTTTCTTTCACCTCTCTACCTTCTGTTATCTTACTCGTTTGAAGGCTATTTACTTTAAAAAAATACGATAGTGAGAGAGAATGAGGCCTTGACATGGCTACCACTCGAGGCCGCATCCAAAACATGATACTGGTAGTTCGTGCTTCTAGATGTACATTTCCCGAAGGCTCAGATCTGATGAGATGCCCGTGTTAATTAATACCGTCCATTAGCATCGCTCGCTCGTCTCAGAAAGCTCTATCGCTCTAAATGCAATTAGTTTACGCCGAGACACCGCGACACTCGCTCTCAACCTAAATATAATTCGCTTCCTAATAAGATTACTCTGTAGAGTGTTCATACGAAAATATTCCTCTATTTAATTTCACCCTTAAAGTATACAACGCGTCATGTAATGACGGAGTAGTTTTAGGGGATTTGTCAGAGATTTAACAGGTTCATTACTGAACACGTATAGATCGTGTTTTTTTTTCATACAAAATTACGATCGGCGCAACGAACGTGAAGGAAGAAATCTGGTTTGAGTTAGATTTTTTTTGTCTTAACGTGTTGAAAGCGTTTATTATAATAATGGATATCTATGTTATTTCCACGAATCTAAATTTAATCCTAATTTACCTTATTTTTTGTAATTTTTTATTAAATGTTACTTACAAATTTAGCTCGGGACTTCGCTTATAAGGATTTAAAACCCTAATCCACCACGCTGGCAAAGTGGCAGACTTCGATCAGGAGGAGTCAGTCGATGTTGCCTCACGAATCGTAACAAATGTTTCATTTTCAAATATTCATATAATCATTTATTTATCATTGCGGACACTAAACATATTAACTTTAAGGAGTATTTTTATTATTTATACCGATATTTCGAGCCAATTGCATGGATCGTGGTCACGGTACATGTAATGGAGCTCACAATAATAATAAAACTTATTAGACAAAGCGTTCAAGATACAAGCAGTATTACATCATTTCTTCATAATATTCTCGCAATCGGATCGTAAAACAATAATTTGTAGTACAAATCGATGTGAAAGCCGGCATTAGACTTTGGGTTGACTCAGAGGGACGCAACGCTGTGATTTCATTGTATAAGGTCTAACAGTGGTCCAATACAAAATAATATATTAACAATATTAATAATACTATGTCTTATGTATATCATCCATCCATCAGCCTTAATGCGTCCCCTGTTGGACAGGCTTCCCCTAACTTGCGCCTCTTAGACCGGTCCTAAACCTTCTGAATCCAGCGGCTGCCCGCTATCTTCTTCAGGTCGTCAGTCCACCTGGTCGGGGGGCGTGCTATGCTCCTTTTTACGAGATATGTAATTATGTATTCGTATGTATGTATGTATGTATGTATGTATGTATGTATGTATGTATGTATGTATGTATGTATGTATGTATATGTACATATGTATGTATGGATATATGTACGTATAATTATATATGTACCCGTATGTATATAACGTACAGTACGTAATTCGTGTAATATCGATCCTTTCGACCATTATCGACGAAACTGGCCTCGTAATTTGCCATGCGCTATTTAATTTTTTTTATTAATTATAAATTAATGTTTAACTCTGGAGTCTGGGGACTTATCTCTCCCCGCAAGCCCCACACAATTGACCTACCTGTATCGCTTTCCAGACAGTTAGACTGTGGTAATTTCAAGACTCGGCCCTAGCGCAAAATTATTAGTGTTTAACCTTCCTCCCTTTCTTTCGCCCGACTCCGCTCCGAGAACTCTCAATAGATTCATTAAGACTCTAACGAGATCTTCCAAGGCGAATTACGAATGCTTTGTTTCGTTAAATGCGATTTATTTATTACAATATTCTGTCATACGGTCCGCACCATTCCAGGAACCGGCTGAAATCTTTGAATCGTAAATTCTACATCGACTTTAATGAAATTTTAGACGATGTTGTCGCACGTAATTAATGGTAGTAAATAGAAATAGGTGTATTGTTTGTTTAAATGAAAAGAAAGGGAAGGATATAATTGGGGCGCTTTGGAAGAAAATATAAACTTGAACAATATGATATCTCATCAGATGTAATGAACAACAATGCCAAGTACTATACATATAATAAATCTGTAACCGATCACTGTCTGTACATCAACGAGCTATAAAGTACATGGATTATATGAGAACTTTTACGGGGGAACTTTATTAGCGCAATAAAACACTAAACAATGATTTTTAGAATTTTTGTCTGTTTGTCAGTTTGTCTATGGTTTTATACGAGCTAATCTCAGAAACGACTTAACCAATTTGGATGCGGTTTATTTTTTTAATTAATAAATATTGTGACAAGCTTCATTTAACGTTAAATCTTTGTATTATTTCAATCGGTTTATAGAATAAAACATGTTGTGTCAGTTTGAAGAACATAAAGGGGTAGGTTTCCCGAAGCGAAGCGAGGGTTGGTTTACTGGGCATTTAATAAATTTACTCGTATTTCAGTTATACTATTTAATTAGCTATGTATATAATTTAATTTAATCGTATTTTTTTGCTGTACTTCGGGATATCTATGCCATGTTCCCACACTCGGAAAAATTTTAAGACGAGACGGGGAATGTTATGAGGATTATTAAAAATACCTCCAATAACAGTTTTTTTTTTTCATCAAATATATTCCATGTACTGTACATACAGCGTAATATACAATTATGATGGTAGTAACTATATTTGTTATGTAGATATTATATTATTTGGATATATAAAAGTGTAAAGTGGAAATTAAGTTTCTATTACATTCACATTACTTAACATACAGGTAAAACTCATTTAGAGTGCTCATATTTCACTCTACCTATGTATGAATGTTGTTGTATATAGTACGATTAGTTAACAGTACCTACTGGAAATTCTGAATTCGATTAAAAATATTGTCATAAATACATGCTCAAGAAACAATAAGCCAAATATAATTGTAACTTCTACGAGATATAACAATAAATTCAAATAAAAGATAATAAAAGAGCAATCAGTTATCCCATGAGACATTGAAAAGCGCACGTACTAACAATCTGTTACAGAAATTATGCAAATGCGGAGATTATTCACCTTTACTGTAGCATTAAACTTAAATCGATTGGAAATGTCGAGTCGGCATTGCCTAAATCGTCGATTTCTCAAAAGGTATTTTTCAAACCGACTGCGACGAAGCGATAAGAACCTCCGAAAATGTGACCGAATTTCAATCAAATTTATGAGTTATGATAATGATTATTGGTGCTTTATCTGAGCGCCGCATAAAATTTGCAATTTGACTGAAAAGGTGTACTCTACTGTAACAAATTCGTCGGCAATCGTAAGGCGACGATAACGATTTGGAAAATTAATCTTGGAATAAAAAAACTTAATGGCTGAGGGGGATCGCATTGGTACTTTGCTTCGGGATTGAACGAACAGAGAAAAAGTAAAATGAAATAGCTACGCCATGTAGCTTTGAAATTAGTACTCATGTTGACAAATTAATATAGACTCCTACAAATATCAAAGATTGGAGTAGGTATTCGTTGTAGGTAGTATTACTTTTATCATCTTAAAATGTTTATTTAAATAACCGATAAATGAGTATACGACACGCCTAATGAAAGAGGTCATCGTTGTTCATCAAAAGCACCACTGATGCGTCGTCTGCTGTCTCAAGCAAGTGGGTGGTACCTAGCCCGGCGGGCTTTACAGAAAATTAATAATACCAGTAATAATGTTCATGACTTAATAGTAATATTGATTATACTATAATACTTACGTGAAGCCCAGATTTCAAAGACATTTTAATGTAAGATTTCAAAATTGGAAGATTGATCAGGCTTATTAAGTTTGAAGCATTTTAGTTAGTTGCAAAAGTAAAAATTTAACAACAGTAATGAGAAATGTAACAAAAAACAACGAAAACCTTTGTACAATAAATGTTTATAACATTATTTATACAATACCCACAGAATATAAAAGATAAAAACAACGTCACAAAATGTGTGAACATGGGCAACTTAAAATACGGAATCTACCGCTGACATCTTTATTTTACTAAACCAATAACCCGAATGTGATTGATGATGACAAGTTTGGTCGAGTGCTAAATTAAACGGTAAAACTTTAGATGCCCACGTGTTGAAATTAGGCTTTTGATTGAGTTACAATGTAAATTCCACTGTAAAGGTTGCTTCAGGTAACCTTGAATTCGGTAACATGGGCGTGTTGGCCCGCAAATGAGGCGCCTCAAACTTCAGAAGCAACAATACATATTTAATGGAACTTAAATTTGATCTTTCAGTTTGTAGTTTCAATTGAATTAAATTTCAAAATGCTTTCAAATTGTAATTTACGTTAAGCGTTTTTGCAGACTAGAAGTAAGAAAATACGTAAATCTAGGTACGACACCAATATTAATTTAGTATGGTCCTGTACCGATAATACCGACATAGTGATTAAAGTGCAACTTTTAATTTTTAAAAACTTTTTTGCTGACGCACAGGATTATTAGCAATCAAAAAATAAATAAAAATACCCTCGCCGAACCAGCAATGGAAAATATTTCATCTGCAATAAGTTGTTATAACACTTAACGAAAGTCACCGCCTGAAATCTTTGTTCTTTGCCACCCAGGGAACCGGACCGCTTGCAGCGATTGAAATTTAAAATATTGTACCCTTTGCCATTATGCGAGCTTATTCACCCTTGAAATATCCCTAGGGGCGCCAGGTACAACGATTGGGGAAAATATTTTACACTTGTTACTAAGGATGTCGCTTTCAAGTTTGCTCCTACGCTTCTCAACCCAAACGAAAAGCGACTTTAAAATCGCAGGTATAAAGTTCATATTTCATATGCTGTTATGGTTATTCTGCGGAAATATTTATGAAAAGCACTTAATTAGTATGTCGAGAATGAAAAATTGTTATTGAAACCGAGTTGATTGAACTGGCGTTCGTAACTATGTCATTTTGGATGCGACAGTAATGAAAATGCGATTAATCATGGGCAACTCTCGTCAGTGCTTTTAGCCAAATGGTACGCGCTGCGTGATTCTGCAATTTATGCCCCCACTATTTTGTTTTGCTGTACTTTTTATGGTTGTATGAATTTATTGCAGTTGTGGATTGTTTCATGTTTGCTATACGCTTACATCACAGTGGCGACATTTAAGTATCTAAATATTTCGGGGCAGCACATCCCGCTTTGAATTACATCCAGTAGGTACATTATTTACTTTAAAATGTAAAATACTTAGTTTATGAAAATTGAGGAATTTATTTTTATATAAAATACCTATCAAATACTTTCAAAATAATACCGAGTTACACCTACTTTGTATTTTACAAATACGGCAAAACCAACGATTAATAACGATCAATTACGAATTTATATTATAATTCGCAGCATAATTTTATAAACAAAAACAATTTATCTCATTCCGTTGCAATATTCAATTTGCGTGTGCACAATTAAACTCTCCATAAGAGGTAACTTCAATACAAAAATAATTAACCAAATAATTTTACTCATTAGTCAGCAACAAACCTACAGTAATAAAGGTGCATTCAGACAACGTGGCGTACTTCGCCCGCATTACTTCGCATTACATCCAGCCCACTGGGCGGAAGGCCAACGTTTACTTGATAAAATAAATTTGAACAAAACAAACGCATTCGTTGCGGCAATATGAATCCACCTCTCTGAAGTTGTGCTAAGCCGCATGGAAGCGGAAAAATGGAAGCGGGGTAGTTAATATGAGAATGTTTGGCCAAGCCCGCGATATGAGACTGTAGACGGATAGGAAAAAAAAGTATGCGGGTCAAGATTATCATGAAAGTTTTTGATATATTTTTTATTTTTATCGGTAAACCGTTAAAGTGCATATTGTGTTTTGGCACTCTCGGCTATAGCGTTGTCCGCTGTGCCATTATAGGCGCAAACCGTGCAAAATTAAAAAAAATTAAAACCAGTTAAAGCTTTTAGACGCGCTTGGGGGAAGGTTCTGTAATTTAAAGGTATATCCTATCCAGAAATATTTTACCTGCAAATTGACTAATATGCTTGTAAATGGGTAAAACTTATTATATGTACTTATATTATATTTTATTATTGTTGTAGGCCTATTTCATAATGAGGTTTGATCAATTTCTAAGTAACCTTTCGTTTATTAGATTCAAAAAATCAAGTTTAACAGGCGGTTCTATTTTTTCATTCAAAATGAAGAACCCTAAAAATGAAAATTGGTAAAACTTTAACAAAATTTCTTATTGGATTGCCAACTTCACGACTACAAAATAGGAACAAAATGTATTTTGGAGAATAAAATTAAAACAAATTCTATTTTGTCTCAGTATATTTTTAATATGGAAATACTAACTAAAATTATAGTGATAGATAAGGTTCGTACAGTAATGGATTCATTTTATAATTCTATCGTATCTTGGCTGCATATCTCCTCTGGGTAATTAAGATTCAAAATCCATCTGTTACATCGAATCCAGACACCCAACATAACTCAATGGATATTCGTATATAGGTATCATTACACCGATATTAAACACAATTGAACGGGATTTACAGAAAATTGTTGGCCGAAATTTTAACAGGTGTAAATTATCAGAAAGGAAACAATTGTGCAAAGGAGATTAAGAGCTTATTATTTGGTTAAATTGGATATCATAAATAGTTTTGACCTGTATATTTATTCCGGTGTATTAAAGATCACGGAAATACCTTAATTATACATCACGAAACGTTTATTTCAAACGATTTTGTTTATATAACAATTGCTCAGCAATACCTATGTATTTCTTATCAAGTTAAAGTGAACAGTACCTACCTTTTACTTTTTATTAGCTTTTGCTAACATACAATATTTATTAGTTTGTTTGTTTATGAGAAATCCTGTAAGATGAATTATAACTACTTTCTGATTTCCTATGACCTTGAAACTTTGTATGATGGTTCAGTTCTGATGATATTGCATATTAACGATGTGCGTAATCTGATCCAACGCTCAAAATACGCTCAAGACTCTTCAACTAGGCTTCAGCAGTCTACGTCACAGACACTAAATTGTTTAAAATTATAACAAGTAATTAACCCTGAAGTATACCTAGACCTAATAGGGAGAGATGGCGAGGCACGTGAGGCGCGTTATATCAGCTCCAAAAATACCCACATGATGACCACCACCGTTCTTTCAAGAACGCATCGACTAAGAAGAATACCTTAGAAGCTTCTAGTTCCGTAGCTTAGTTTCCGTAGAGGCTTCTACGGAATCTTTTTGCCGGTAAACAACATACACAAAAATACATATTTCAAATCGTTTTGCATTCAAAATCATTAACACATTCAAATAAATGCAACATTGTAGTAGATGAAAACAAAACAGTTCCACATCGTCTACGATTAAGTTAACAGAAAAAACACTAAATTTAGTTCGGTGTGAAGGCAGCATAAATTTAAGGCGAATTGAAGTGTCAGGCGTAACGAGACCGGCTCGCGGTAGGGTGGCCATTCGTTAGTCTAACTCTTTTGGTAAAACGACCCCAGGATAAGCCGGTTGCAGTGTTAACATTCTTTTCAATAACGACAGAAGGGGAGATCTGAGTGCGCTGTCTTGTTTATTGGATTTTTTGTTGCAATCTACATATGAATGGGAACTACAATCTGTCGGACGTAGAAATACATTGAGTCGAAGCGTTTGTTTAACTTCTTTTGAAAAGTGTTTGCACAAAATATAACGCTAATTGAAATTTTGATTATTAATAATGCAAACAGTATTATAAAGTAAGGAATATTTTATTACGTAATAAAATCCTGAGTATATTTATTATGAAATTTAGTCAGTAAAATGGGGAACTAGGCTTCAACCGATCAATTGCCCACTGCAAAGGTTACGAGTCTCTTGTGACAACTTAGGAGGCCTAGAAATGGGGAATATGATATTTTGTCAATACTTTCCATTTTTAATTCTTTATTTTACATTTCAATATTGTATATCTTAATTCCTCATTTTATATTCCAATTATGATTTTATACAATTACCCAATAATTCAAGGAAAATGCTTAAGTAACATTGCATACGTATCCTACCTTTAATTTCACTTAAGTACAACGTAGTTTCACTTCAAATTATTTTAAGGTAAAACATCTCGAAAAAATCTACTCTATGCGTTCCGAATTTAAACGAACACCTACTTTAAACTTAAAAGTAACACGCGTGTTGGTCGCTTTAATAAGTCCCGCACATGATAAATCGGATCAAGTGAGAGAGGGTTTAGTCTCTGTCTATCACTTTTAACCATCAGTTTTCTATCCCTTTAATAGAGGGTTGCAGATTTAACAGGACGCTGCGTAGTAGAAAACTTAATGAAAGTGTGGGTTTAGTTCTGAGGATCATTATCGACGGATTACTGTTTGGATAAAAGCTTTAAAAACATATGCAGCTTAGGGTTAAAAAAGCTGAACTATTTAAGTAAGAGTAACTTCTTTGACTGAGTATTTTATATTAGTAAAAAGTGTACCTACTCTCGAACTCTAAGCATCTTCACGCAATATTAAAACAAAATGAAGAATTTTATAAGGTTTGTTAGCTCAATATTAGGTTTAACCCATCAATGACCCACTACAGGTCATGAATAATAGCCAAGGAGGCCTACAGCATACTACTCCAGTTACGCTACTCCACGCTACTCCAGTACGGATTAGTAAAGAGGATTTTTAGTTTATAACTGATTTAATGAGTATTGTTTCTTTGATGGGATATCAATTTAAAAATCTGTCAAGCATTAGTAGGACTAAACACACTTGGGGTTCCGTACCGCCCAGCGATTATAATTCTAATGTAGAAATGTTGCCCCCATTTATTTAAGGTTACTTGTATCCCAATACAAGTACCTCTTTTGGACCTACTTTTTCATTATTTGTTGTTATAGACAGTGGAGGCATATTAATAGGGTTCTGCTTACCACCATTTGGATACTGAACCCTTAAAATACGAGGTAGCTTACCGTCTTTGGTAATATATTTCTTATATTTGTATTATTCATCTATAAATAACTTTTAAGACCATGTTTTAAGATGAATTAAGTGTAACCGGGTATAACATCAGTCAGTAAAATTAATACGGGTATCTAATTCAAAGGATATTAGGCTAATATTATTAAATTCGCATTAACTTCCTCTGATGTTACTCATGCCTATGTAATATGATTACTTACCGTAACGTGGGCTTATACTTAACACCTGCATTTTCCTAATAAAACAAATATAATATATTTCCGTGGGAGGTGGTTTGTGAACGTATATTTCAGTAGATATTTAACAGGGAAGCATGATCAAAGGTAGACTTAGCTACTTGTACATCTTGAAAGATACACATATGTATATGAATATAATGCGTAAATTATGGTTGTAAATTGAGGTTATATAAAAAATACAATAGTTGAGCCCGAATTAGTAGTTTTAGTAGTATAAAAAATAATTATAATTTGACTTTGAACTTGTTTTCTAGAGAACATAATTAGAGAACGCAACAGCAAAACTCCAGTAAGAAACTTTTGACAGTTATTATAATGGCGTAGGTAGTACTAAATTAGATTCCAACGAATTATTTATCACTGCCAGGCCAAGTTTAGAGTGTCAAAAGTAACTTGTACAACGCAACAACAAAAACAACATAAACAAAGCAATAACAATTACTACACGACAAAAGGCTGATCTTTCATTTTGATGGATTTAAAACAGCGAAAAATAATATGCATAATAATATAGCTCGTTGATTAAAAATAGCAAACTAGCATACAGCACCACCCTTCTGCTGCCGCCCATGACAATTGTGACCAACCCAAAACAAGACTCAAATCGGGACTAGGATGGTTAGCCTAGTTAGCAGAAGGTGTTATAGTAACGTTAGTTGGTCAGCTAGTTACTAAGTATGAGTGGTATGTTATGGCATATTGTTTATTGTGTAGCCGACAAAAGACCGTACAAAGCACCTAATGGTAAGGTTACATGATGAATGGTAAGTGGACATTAACTCTCAAGGCATCACCGATGCTGTAACAGTAAGGAGTGACAAAGAAAGTAGTGGATTTTAAGTTCTTAGCTCGAACAATATGCTTGTGGTTATGACCCACATCTATATACATATATGCGGAGAAGCTGACTGACTGACTGACTGACATATCAACGCAGGGCCTAAACTATAAGGGTTCGAAACTTCAAATTTTGCACAGGGGTTCCTTTTCTAACGTAAGGGAGCACTAAGAAAGGATTTTTGAAAATTCACCCCCTAACGGGATAAAACGGTGGTGCAAAGTTGGTATCAAAGTTCTGTGATTTTATCAACTTTTATATATTTAGGGATTTTTGGCGGGCGAAGCCGTGGGTGTAGGCTTGTTTAATATAAAGATAGTCCAAAACGTTTAATCCTCAGTGATAATTAGAGGAATAGGCGCGATAGGTAACCCAGACCGAGAAATTTATATCCGTTCGCAAATTACATTCAAATCGCTTCAGAATTAAACAACGAGACCCTTTGGTGGTAAAAGGCCGCGGTAACGCTCAAGTTAAGGGGGGATCTTACCAGGCTGGTTGTAACAAACCATTTAGGATTCCGCAGCTTGGGAAAAAGGTTATTACTGTTAGGCTACTAGGGATTTCTTGTAAAAGATTTGAAATGGAACGTAAAATCTAGCAATTTTCGTCGCACACCATGATATTCATTCTAAATGAAGGCGAAATACCAATTAGTAACAAGACTTACTCGTACATAATTATAATTTCGTTGTTGTAATACTGGCGAGAAAAATATTTTCAATTCTAATCTAAATTGAGCTGAACTCGGAAGTGTAATGTTAATAGGTTTGACCTGATACTGTCATTAGGGTTGTTTTTATTATATTTATTATCTCAATAGTTTAATTTCTAATAATTATCTATATAGTTTCTTCAATTTATCAGATACAAAAATGTTTTTTTTGAATAGTAATTTATTCTTAGCTTCACCACACACATTACACATTTTCCTATTTACGAAACCCTTACGCAATCGAAGCACCGTAAACGGAATAAATGACCAGAGAACAAAGACAAAGAGCAGTCATCAATATCACCATGTTTCAGTCCAAATGCTGGGGGCAAGGTACTACATTAATAGTAGATTAATACTCCCCGCACCCGTATCGGACCCTCCGCTTATTGGAAGTCTTTCGATACACGTACTATTTACGTTGTTCGATCCCATTGATCGCAGTAGCCTGATTATTTCTGATGAATGTTTGCCTTAGTCTCGTGTGTTAATATCGATATGTGACATTATTTTCTAGTAATCCCTAATGCAAAGGCGCTAAAAGTAATACAAAGAGAATATAACCACTACGTTGTAATATTTTTTGTGTTAAGAATACAAAATTGTAGAAACTAATGTTGGATTGTTGGCGCTTGCATGGTGTGCCGTAATGAACTATACTAGTACATTTTTTTATCTCGTTATCTTAAAAAAAACTAAAAATTAAAGAGGTTGAACTATGTTTCTATTGGTTACTTCATATGTCAAAAATAAGATTGTCTGTATTATTTGATGTTTTTTCTTTTAATTTAATTTCTACTAAAAACTTATTTATTCATCGCAAAATATTCTTCAGGCTGGAAAGGGAAATTTTTTCGACCAAAAGCATTTTTATATACAATATCGCAAAACTTACGGAATTGTGTGCTTAAATTCCAAGGAGAAGATGATACGGCACGGAAATTCTATTCGGAATACACAAAATATCATAGCTTACTCCCAACCAACCCTTTACTTGGAGCGGAAACATTAACTGGATCCTTAATATTTAAAAAGTATCAGGTGTCCTGAAAAAGTTTGCCCAGCAAAATTATAATTATAAATTTTGGTGAAATAGGACCCGAGCAGTTGACCCCTTTCGCGAATCAGTTGTTAAATATTTCTTTTAGGGAAATTCGTTTGCATAGAATGAGAGGTAAGTTAGTAAGTAGGTGACAAGGCTTTAACCTATTAATGGCACACTACTGAGCACGGGTCTCTCCACATAACTAATAAGGCCTAAGCATACACCACGCTGCTCCAGTGCGGATTGTTGCAGAATATAAGTGACATTATTTTATATAATTAATACATATTAAATTTGACTCGTTTCGGTTCTTAAATATATCATTCGTTTTCATCAACACCAACACACAGATCAATAAATAATCATTATCAGAGCCGGTGAAGTAATGGTTGGGGAGTGTACAGCTTGCTCCAGCGGTAATGTTTGGCCAGGTTCGCTAAGAATAGTAAAAATCTGGTCAAGACCAAGGCTTATATTGCTTATATGTAAGGGACCCAAACCTTACATCGGTCAAAGCTAACCGCCCAAATATTTGGGCATCGGGGTTGGTGCAGACCCCAGCTATCTTTAATAAGAGGGAGCTAGTGCCATCGGCTCGTCTGTTATTCGGCACGCTGCGTCGCCAGCTGAAAAGATTAGCTTGAGTTCAATGATAAAATTATAAATTAGTTATCATCTTGACAAAATAATTGCTGCGATAATACCCTCAATGTGTTTTCCTACCATACTACTATACTATAAACAACTTGATTCTCTTGTAACTGTAATTGGCACTGCCAGCCTATCATAATTATTTGTATTGAAATTATAATAACCAAACCAAGGACACAATTTTAATATAGGCGGTATTCCATTTACTTAATTAATGTCAACCTTTCACTCTAATTAAATATCATCAAAGGGTCTTGTAGAATACATTGACCTATGTCAATTTATAAGGTGGGTGCTTAGGTGCGTTATTTTACTAAAAGACGGTTAAATTGAACTTTTTTTTGTTACGCTACTAATAGACCCGCCCGCGCTTCGCTGTATAAAACTTATGGTTTTAATCTATACATATCCAGCACGGTTTCCGGACTTGAAACTTCACACCAGAGCAGTTTAAAGCTTCACTTAAGATTTAGTGTTTGTTTTATTTCAATCGGTTCATAAATAAAAAAATTATGTCACTTTAAATAATCTTTCAACAATATATTTATTTAAAAACGCATCTAAATCTGATAACCTGTTTCTGAATATAGCACGAACGAACGCTCTAATAAACAGATAAATCGACAAAGGGATAGTAATTCTAAAAATCACTGTTTTGTATTCTATTGCAGTAATAAATACTCAATGAAAGTTTTTTTCCAATATCTTCTATGTACAAACATCGATAAGCTATACATATAAAAGAACATACACACATTCATGTAGTTAAACTGTATTAGTTCGTAACCAGGTAGACGATTGTACTCCAACTTAAAAATTAAAAAAATAATCTCATTGCCTAGCTAAATTTTTGAATAATAAAACAGTCAACTACGATGATGGGCCATAGTTGGTCGTAGTCTTCCTTAGCCGCCCATGGACATTCGTAAAAACAGAAAATCGGAACAAATGGACAAATAACTCATGTTACTAGTACGCTTCTACCACGCATTGCGCATTTAGCTATTATTTTGTTTTGTAAATATACGAGTAGAAATATTTTGAAAGCAAATAAATTGAGTCTATTTTACGTGACGTAACCAGCAGCGTGTTTTATATAAATATTGGGCCTCATCTTACCTTACACGTATTTAATAATGATAACGTAATAAGCAAAAACAAGATCCTATAATATTTGTCTGCCTGTGTATGAAGTCGCATCTAACCAAACCTTCTATTTTTATATTCTGAAGAATATAAAAATATATTCATAGTCTAATATCGTGAACTAAAATCTGGTCTTTATTTTATTACAATCAATCTAATCTATCAAAAAATATTACAATTTAAAACAATGTTATTATCAAACTAAGGATAATATATGTATCTATAATCTGACTTCAATTTGAATGAAGTCGCGGGTATAGCTTCAGAAAATAGTAAGAACTTAGGAAATATGTATAAAATTATTAATGTTAAGTTAATCGTTTCAAGAAATCGACATAATATGAAATACCTAGGTTAAGAATTCAGAACCTGTTAAATAATTTAAAACAGTAACAGTTGTTTGGCAAAAGTTTGACGACGCCTTTGAATTATTAATTAAGCTCGCAGGAACAACCAACGAACAATTTCACGTAAAGCATCTGTCCGTCAACTCGAAGTTTTCAGCGAACTGTCTAGTTACAACCGTTTTGAATTTAGAACTTTACTTTTTTATGTCAAAACTTTAAGATGGCGTAGTTTTTGACGTAGTATATTCGTTTAGATTGAGTAATGGATGGTATAGAGTTACGGATTTAATAAGGAATTTACTTTGATCGTTCCGGACTTCGTACTTAGAGGCTCTTTAAAAATTTAGAGTCAGTCCGGAGTGTTTGGCTCCCCTACGAGCCTTCACTCTTAATTATTACTTTGGGAAAATTAAGACTGTCGTTTAGTTCGAAGTGGTCGACTGAAGGTCGCGCCTCTCTCATTTATCTAAATGTAGATATTTTATCTCTCCGGAGGCGCCTCCGTGCGATCCATGAACGTCAGCTTTATTTTTAAACTAGCTACCAAACCACCATGACTAGAACAAAAATTTTATATGTCAAATAAATATCAGCCCCGGCTACCATGGAATTAAAAGAAAATTAATGAAAACAATTGTTTTTGGTGCTATTAGTTGAGCTAAAAGCAATGGACCATGATTCAACTAGTTGAATTACGGGCAAAAGATTTCCACTGCGCAGACATTATTTTACTCATAATTATTATACTCACTACTATGTCCTAAATGTCCTGATATAAAGCTTTTACTGTTATTATTATAACGCAATTCTAGCTGTGTTGTGTTTCAAGCGTCAATTTTACTCGCACTCTGCATCAACGCATTAGTAGTGATACTCATTGTACGTCCTCGTAACCTTTGAAGTATCATCGTCGCTCTTACAGTAATTAAGTTATGAGTCTCCCTTACAATGTGTCCTTAATACATTACGTTACGCAGTTACATAACGCTGTGAATGAAGTACAGGTAAAAGCACTCATGGTTAGTTACAGAATATTTGTTATAATGAAATATGTCCATTATTTTTATTACCTCTTTGCTTCAAAAATCGTGGATGTTTTTGGGTATAAAGCTTAATTTTGAATTATTTACGTTACATTGAGTTGATTTTTTTTAACTTCTATCAGGTAATTTTTTACACCTTTCTCAGTGGTATTAATGTCCATGGACGCCGGTGGTCACGTACCATCAGATGACTCGTCTGTTCATAATTGAGGTAAATAAAAAAATAAAGGCAATGATCATGAAAGTATGGGGAATATGGGCTAAGATGGCTTCAAAGTAACTTAATTTTATCAGCTTAATTATAAAATTGATTACCAAGTCACGTTAGTATCTTTCAGTGGTAAACCGAGGTTAGAAATATATTTACGTTATAAAGATATTTACTGTTCAACATACCTTCTCCTCATAGATGACAACTTAATTCATTATACTCATGATAACTATGATTATACATCTAAATCACGTGCTGCATCAAAAATTTGATTAAAAGGATCCCAACATATTTCACTTATACCATAATATTTTATTTTACTCTATAAAACCAAATTAATAAAACAAAAATTAATAAATTATATTGTACCTACACAATAATAAATATTTTGATAATAATTATGAAAATAATAAAAATAATTCCGTGGTTAAAATATTATAGTCATTATTAACATAATTAGTAACTTACAAGTGTAGTAATTCTAATAATAGTTAGGTATACATATCATTTCAGCTCAAATAAAAATTTCAGCTCAATCGGTTGAAGATTTGCTTCAAAAATTCCACCCGAACAAACATATTTATATAACACAAAGCAAGTTAAATAAAAGCTTTTAATATACACTTAATTGTACATAAATTGCACGTTATACCTACAACCAAATGATCGGTACAATTTGAAAAGCGAAGTAGCATATAGGTACATAAAAATAAACCTGTCAGGTACACATTGTATGGCATTCGCAATTAATTACAAGCTAATTAAAATAATGTGTGCCCCGACAAAACACCAAAGATCGAAAACAATTCACAAATTAATGGTTAACCAATGTTGGCAAAGATTTTATTTTCAGCGTAGATTTGTGGTCGGTTCTCATTTTCATTACCAAATTTTAATTCGTCGCACGAAAGGATTATTGCTAAGCACTTTAGCGGATCTCATTATTTTGTTTATTTTACCGTGACAACTGTTTACGGATTGACGATGATTTCGTCAAAATAAACATAAAAAAACGTTTAAGTTAGAGTAGGAAGTTTTTACTCTAGTAGTAGTAGAGTAGAAAGTACTGAAAAGTAGAAAATACTGTAGGTACTATGGGAACGTTCCTAATATTCCTACATTATCTCCTACTGTACAGTAGGAAGTAGGTACTTTGCTCAACGTGGCAAGTTCACTGCTACCATACCATTTTGATGATCGGTGAGTGTGTCAGTGAAGATTAAAGTACTTCAACGAGCTATAGTTCGTATAGGTGCTATAGGTGATAAGTTAATAGTTTCAAAAACTAAAATACGTTTTTGGAATGCAAAATAAATTATAATTGTAAAACAATAAATTTAGTTACTGTGCTGTTTAATGTTGAGGAGTTTCCTAGGCAGAAGCCTATTCAATGCATTTCAATTCATTAGAACAAAAATAATATGCAAAATTGCCGAACTAATATAATATAATGGCCGTAGAGTAAGAGGAAGTAGCTCTAGCATCAGCACGTGGAGTATGCTGTGGGCCATCTCAGTTATGAAGTAAGACCCGTGTCATTAATGGGATAAGTAAGGGTTAGGTTAGGTTAGTTTCACTTGTAAATTAATTTTCTGGAGAATCACGTATCAGACACTAATAATATCTAATTAATTCAGCAGTTCAGCCGTGACCACGATCCATGCAACTGGGTCGAAATATCGGCGTTTCAAAATACATATTGTGAGTACCCGTATCATAATAAAATGAGTACAATCCGCGATGAGTTAAGTTTAAAATCTAATTAATAAATAGATAAGTAAGCCCCCGTATAAATAAATACCTAAGTCCCCATTTGTGTCTAGTTCTAGGTCGGTCACAGTTGTCATGGGCGGCAACGGTAGGTTGGTGTTGCACTCGTTTGCTACCTTATTTCTATAAAAAAAAATCAGGTTATACAATTATGTTATCTACACTAACGGACGAGTATGTAGCAACGATTGTAATATTCGTACAAAGATATAATGTACACGTGTACTATATAATGTACTGTATAATGAAGTAAGAAATGTAACATTTCCTCTCTCCATTCCTTAAAGCCAAGAGCACATTTTGTGTGGCCATAATGCTGGGAATTACTGATTAGCGCTGCATCTTTAATTAAATCCATTTATTGCACCTCGCCCTATTAATTACAAGGCGGGCGAATGTTTTCCAAAGGCACGTTTTAGTAATTGGCTGGGGTTCTGCTACTACTCTCGCTAAGTATCTGAATAATGTAACAACGCGCATAAATTGGATGTTGATCGTATGACACTACTGTTGTTGTAACGCAGCTGTAAAATATAAGGTTTTGTTATAGCATTGTCTTTTAATTAAAAAGATTGAAAATCATATACTTACTTTAATATTGATCGAAATCAAAGCTTTGAAGTTCGGTTTTGTATAGATAACAAACGGCCAGACATGAGAAAATTATGAGAGCTCCATTTATATTCCGCTTATATTATATTATATTCGGCGACCTTAAAGTAAGTAATATTTTAGTTAGGTATATATAAGTATTACAAATTTAGATTCTATTAAACTTTTTTCTTTCTTTCTTTTCTATTCTTCCTTGGCCATATTGATTATAAGATTGGTGATACACTAGTCCATGGGCGGCTGTATCCACTAAGCATCAGGTGGCTCGAATGCTTATTTATCGGCCATTTGTCTCCAAAAAGGTGAGAATATTATAAACATTTCTTAATCCCGAATGATTAGAAAATATACATAATAAATGTATTCCTCATTGCGGCATAAAAATTATGAAACGAATATACATAGAAGCTAGACCGCCAGGCTATAATTTAAAAACTTTTCAGCCATTGTTCACTCCGTGTTCATGTTTTGTTTTTAAAATCCACTGCAAGAGAAATTTCTTCGCCAGAAAAAACTTTATTGGTGGGTTTGTTAGACCATAAAAGTTATCCTTCAGGTGTTAACGTTGGGCCATTAATTTCTGCTGCTGCAGGTTCAACCTTCCACTTGAAATAACGCCCAGTTTTTTATTACCGAGACGAAACTCGATGGCGTTTTCGGTAATAGCAAAGAACGACCTGACCACTCGTAAAACTAGCTGAAATTGCTTTGGAAACAAACCCGTATTGTATGAGTACATTGTTTGTTACATTTTCTTTATTACTTTCATTGTCAGTTAACATTAAATATGCTAATCTATCTTGTTCTTCTGTTTATTTTACTGATCAAAACCTAATTGTTAGGTTTCAAATATTATGACCAACTTATTTACAATTTAACTTGCATGTCAAACATTACTTTACCCTTTAGGGTAGATAATGGATTTTGCGAAATATATATTTTTTCACACTTTTATAACAATTATTTTTTCCTCATATCTGGCAATCATTTAAATGAAATTCGATTCGCATACTTCTAACATCTTGATGTTTGAGCGTTAATTGACCTTAAGTGCATCCCAATCCTACAATATCTGTGTTTAGTGGGCCATTAATGGGTTGAAGCCAATATCTGTGTTGGGTATGTTATAGATGTCGGAATTTTGTCATCTAAATCTTATCTTGATTACCTATCAGTTACTTTCATAATAAAAGTAAATTAAGTCAAGCATCCTACAAGTAGGTATTAATTATTCCGGTAACTCCTAAAAATTTTCTGAGGTCTAGAAAATTCCAAATAATTTTACTCCTGAACATCGTTCTACGTTAAACAGTTTAGAGCACCTTTTAACTTCCTTCCTGCTGTGTACGCCACCTCCAATAATTATAAAGGGTTAAGGGTGAAGTTCTTTACTTAACGTTAAAAATACAAATAAAATGCAGACTATTGAAAAAATGTCTCGTTTTAAAAATAACGATCTACATTCACTGATAAACGGTGGAGCGAAAAATCATTTGTATGGTTTAAACTTCCACCGATGACGTACAGATGCCCCTTTATTTTGTAGCCATAATTATGGTAGACATAACAAGAATATTTCGTTGCGGTATTTTTTCTATGAGATCACATTACTTTATATATTCTTGTCATTTAAACATTGAACAAAGAACCTGACAGGCCACTTGATGGTAAATGGTCAACACCACTTTTAAAATCCAATCACACTAGACGTATCAAACATGCATTGCTGTCTAAAAGTAAACGATGATCCCTCTTTTTAATTATCTGCTCCCAAATATTTCCAATTGACGGACCAATTTACCAAGTTTGTAGGCAACTTAAAAAGAACATTATTAAAAATCAATATAAAAGATTCGCTCAAAACTAAAATTTACCCGAAACAACAGTACGTGACCGCAAAAAATCAATAATCCCATAACACGGTATCCTCCAAAATCCGTTTATGAAATATCGCATAAAACAGTCCGCGAGCTTTATTTATTCCTATGTACCAGTTCGAAGACAGAAAGGAGATCAAATAGCCTTTGTCTTCCCTCTTTACTTATTCAAACAAAATTACATATGCCTGCTTCTGAATCGCCATTGCCCGAAATTTTACGCGCAGGAGATAGTGTCATGAATATAAATCTATCGTAAAGGACACCACGGGCAGGCCACCCGAGTTTACGGCATAGCTCACTTTGCATTCTTTGTACAGCGACCCTTTATGGTCGGTTTATAGACTCAAGTCCTTTTGCATTAAGCCTGTGCCGTTGCCATCACAATCTCGCATCACAAGCCATTGAAAGCTCGATGCGTTACATTTTATTATTATTATTTAAAATACTCAAAAAGGAGGAAAACTGTAATCATTTTGATTCGGTAATTTTTACGCATACCCACAGATTTTTATTTATTTTTTTATTCTTGTTTAATTGTCTATATTGTCGTGGCACGATATGATGGCCCTTTTGACGCCTTTAAATAGTGACGTTAAATTTGCTAATTTATTATCGAAAAAATAATGATGGTCAAGTCAAGTCACGTCGACATACTCGAGGACATGAAAGAACCTGGTGAAAGGATACTGAGTACCCCCTAATAATTATGTCAAGTGACTAAAAAATCATCTTGTATGTATGTAGGTATATTGATTGACTTTGGATCCTAAAGTTATACATTCAACAAATTTTATGACTCATTGCACGTCACTATTGGCATTAAAGACTACCATAACGCTAAATACTATAATTTCATGGTCACGTATAATTTTCTTGTGTTAATTTAAAGTCAAAATTTGAAATGAGACTGTTTGGTATTTAGTGATTTTTTAAAATTGTTCATGGTAACACTAAAGAAACTTATTATGTAGTTGAAGCGCTTATGTAGAAAAAAAAAGAACTTGAAATAAACGTCGTTTAGGATGCGTGAAACTTTCGGGAGAGACTATAAAATAAAAATATCGCATTAACAAATTCATTTTAATCACAAATCAATAAAAAAATTTGAAACTATTCATTATTAGTTTCAAAAACATAAACACGTTTCATAATGCTAAGTGAATTGTTAGTGCAAATCATTAATTTGGTCATGGTAATACTTTTTATGGACAAGGAAATGAATTGAAGTAAAAAACTGGAACGTTATCTAAAAATGTAGTGTAAGATCTAAATAATTTATTAGTGGAAGGCAAAAAGTTAATATAATAAACGCTGAGTGGATGTTTAGCGCCAGCAGGGATCGCTGTTAACTATTAATCCCATTTTCTTTTGCCGGAGATAACGAAACTCATTTAAGATATCTCGCGAACGCCTTTCAGCCGTTTTGGGGTGCAGCCTTTGAAACGACTAGGAAAAGTAGTGGAGATTCTTTTTTTAGTTTATTCTTTAATATCCATTGTAGCATAAATTGTGTTATCGAAATTACTTATATATAAATATACTAGGGGGGATCAAAAAGTAATGAGAATCGGATATTTATAGAGCATATAAAAATATGAAAAAAATTGTTTTTGCTTCCTCATATATCTACTAGTTCAGCATAAAAATATTATATAAATAGGCCACGATTTCCGTGAGGTACATTCATTTGAATACGAACAGTCGGAGAGTAAACATTAAAATGGAGAAAAACGAAATCAGAGCTGTCATAAAGTACCTCTGTTTGAAAAAAATGTCTACCAAAGACATACACTGCGACCTAGTGGAAACATTTTAGGACTCTGCTCCTCCATATTCCACAGTTGCGCGCTGGGCAAAGGAGTTCAAGCTGGGTAGAACATCCACAGAAGATAAACATCGCGAGGGACGCCCGTCCACGTCCGTCAATGCGGAAATCGTTAAAAAAGTCGCAAATGTCGTATTGGCAGATCGAAGAGTGACCATAAGGCGTGTAGCTGAGGTCACAGGGATCTCATATGGCAGTGTTCAAAGAATCTTTGCGAACGAACTGCATATGAAAAAGGCCTCTGCGCGTTGGGTGCCGAGAATGTTAACCGAGTAGCAAAAGAAAAATCGAGTCGAAATTTCGAGGGCGAATCTCGTAAAGTTCCAGACGGATCAGAATTTTTTTTTGTCTCGTGTCGTGACCATGGATGAGACCTGGATCCATCATATTGATCCGGAAAATAAACAAAAGTCAATGACTTGGAAACGAGCCTTTCACCGATGCCGAAGAAATTCAAGGTGTCAAGTTCGGCAGGAAAGGTTCTGGCGTCCCTTTTTTGGGACGCTGAAGGAATTATAATGGTGGAATACTTGAAAAAAGGAGCCACTATTACAGGCTCTTACTACGCAGACCAAATAAGAAGATTGCGGGAGGTCATCAAAGAAAAAAGACGATGCAAACTCCGAGCTCGAGTGTTGTTTCAACAAGACAACTCACTGTCTCACAAAGCCTCCGTTGCGATGGCTGCCATTTAAGAAACGGGATTCGAATTGCTCGAACATTCACCCTATTCGCCAGACCTGGTTCCCAGTGACTTTTACCTCTTTCCTCGGCTCAAGGAATACTTCCGAGGCAGAAAATTTGACGACGATAGCGAGGTGATGACTGCCGTAGAGGCGTTTTTGGAGGGTCAAGATAAAGAATTTTTTTCAAAGGGAATTATGGGTTTAGAAAAAAGATGGACTAAATGTATTGACTTGCAAGGAGACTATGTAGAGAAAGAAATTTTTTTTTTAGTTAAAATATCCTTATTTCATATTGATTATCATTACTTTTTGATCCCCCCTCGTACAGGTTGTATACACGCAAAGAGAAAGGTTTTATGGCCCAAGGTCTACTGTTGGGCTCGGGTGTACTTTCACATTGTGAGGGTATAGGGCACAATCACCTATACTGGCCAAGTGCGGAGTGCCAAACTTCGCACACCTTTGACTATGGAGAGTTCCCAGGTTTGCGGTTTTCGTCACGATGTTTTCCTCCTGAAAATAAAATTCTGAAAGTCCATTGGCAATAACCACTTCAATCATTAGCTGACTTATCTGCTTTTCGCCTGTTCTTCAGGTTACAAAAATGTTTAGAAACGTTTAAAAGGAATCTAGATAATTGGATTCTAAAATGAGGTAGGTACTTAAATGAAGGACTTTAAACTCAGACTCGTGAAGATAAACATTAGTAATTGAACAACCAAATATCTACGTTTATGGAGTAATTCATCCTATTTTTCTCACATACGAGCTATTATTATTTCACAGCTTTCAATTTTCACAAAGGTCTTACGATTACTTGTAGATTTTTAAAGCTGCAATTTTAGACTCAGAAACAAATGAATTTTCATTCAATTTATTACGAAAAAAGTTTATTTTCAACGCATGTTTAGTTACTTTGGTTTGTGTACATTTAAACCATTATCGTTAAACTCATGCGACCGGATAGTAAACGAATCCTTTAAAATAGCATCTCAACACCTCTCCATATATTTTTAGTCCTTTATTACATTCGTATTTCGTCTAAAGAGACCAAAGGTTTCTCTTTACGTCTAATAAAATTTTCTTCAAAGTATTCTTAATTGAAAATTCAAATTTATGCATAAGCTCTGATTGTAGAGGCGAGGGCAGAGACAAGGCCGTTTACGACAGTCTCCGCCGGGTTGGTGCCTAACAGATTACCGGGTATTAATTAAAGGATTAAAAAGAATATTTTTAACGTTCTAATTATGTAACGAAAAATACACGACAAACAAAAAAGCGAATTTGATAGTTTGCTAAGCCACGGAGCTGCTAAGATGTCTGCATTGGAATCCAGGAATTTGAACACAATAACGAAAACCTAAATGATGAAAATAGGTCAGGTTTTTCCGGAGCAAAATTCATACCTCTAAAGACCAGGAGATAATTTGTAGCAAGACCGTATAAGCGAAGTAATAATCTAATAAATATGTCAAGAATACTGTCTTGTTAACTACGGATTTAAACCTGCAAGAAGCAAAACTTTCCCCAACGCTAAATTTTATCGATCTCACATCATTCTTGTACAGACTTTAGTCTGTATTAAACCGTCTTATGTGAAGTATTGAGGGCACGTGGAAGCTTATTTTAAGATTATTAAATGCGATCGATACATGAATAATCTGTGTAAAAAAAAACAATCAAGTCAAAATCTGTCACTTGTCTGTACTGAGAACTAACTAAATAACGTATTTACACATTATGATTACACTTAAGACTTCACTTGTTATTAGATGTTACTGTTATTAGGAGTTAGATAAGATTGGTTGATTAAAATGTCCAAACCAATGAAACTTGTTTACCTGTTGTATTTTAGACAAGCTTTGTAACGAAATAAAAACGCCCCCTCGCTCGCTTCGGAAAACCTAAAAGCCTTAGCAACCACACTCGAAACAATTTTGGTATTCATTTTATTCTCAGATTATTATTATGTAATTATTAATTTCATGGTTACTTTTATTGACTTTTTTTACTTCTTATAAGGTAGTGCTCGACTTTGACTGAGGGAACAATTATTGGTGGTACTTACTTAATTACCATACTTTTCGTGTAATAAATCTTTTTCTATAAATTAGAAAGATTTATTACACGAAAAGTATGGTAATTAAGTAAGTACCACCGTTGGTGGAGTCCTGGATTCGATTACCAGTGCATTCTGGTCTTTGTATTTTTTTTGCTGAATATAAGTTACTGACTACGATCCCACCTGATCTGTTTGCCTGGATAAAAGGTATCTAAGTATCAACTGATTTTTTTCCGTCGTAGCTACTCCATATTTATACAGACAGATAGACCGACAAAAAATATAAAATATTAGGTTTAGGCTCTTTATAAATAACAAAGTTTACTAACATTAAAAAATATTCAATGTATTTAGACAGATTATCTTCACTGTTACTTTTAGCTTATTTATTTAATATTTATAAGCAGGTTGATAATTTCTAACACCATTAATAAAGTATAGTCTTAATAGTCTTGACTATATCTTTATATAAATACATTATTTTATATAGAGGTAACGACCTCTATATAAAATAATGTATTTATATTAATTTATCATCTATAAGCAGAAGTCGTGTCTAGGCTTATCAAACTTCCGTTCCGAAATAAATGCTGTCTGATTATTTATGTGCGGAAGAGGGCACATCGTGAGATTGCCTTCCGATTGTAACGCCCAAATTGAATCCGAACTTAAAATAAACTCGCTAGATTTTTTTAATGTTAATATCCGAATCCGATATCATTTCAAGGCACGAACGAGCCACTTGATGACAAGAAGTCACAATCGTCCAGTAACATCAGTAGCACTGCAGGCATCACCGATGAGTTGCCAGTCGGATGCAGGATCGTCCAAAAATATAATTATGTCATAGCATTTTTTATTTTTATATGTCCGCAAATGTGTGAACTATGCGCTCCCAAAGTAAAACAATCTTTAAATACTTAATTTTCGTCATACCATAGAGGAATATTTATAAAGGTATCTTCATGTCATATCCTTGTCAAGGAAATAAGTGTAAGATTAATTAAATTTCTAAAACGTTTCATATTTCGTAAAAAGTATCTCGTAAGGAAGTCGTTTTAACAGATTATCCCGCTTCGTGTCTAAAATTCGACATTAAATTTTAATTCGATGAATCACGACGTAAATCTGTTTAGTCCTTTTTGTCGTTAATTTTTGGGCATGTCCTTAGCAGTTAGTTATAAAAGCGAAAATAATTTCATAAAAGCGTTATATCTTTCCCGGGTCACGCAAGAGGACGCTTCGGGGAAAATTAAATTTTCTTTGGCCACGTCCACGGAGGCGACATGGGAAAAGTGAGTTAACGAGTGTTCAGGATTCTTAGTAATTCTTTCATATCTCGCCGATCTCTGGATATACGAGTTGGCTGAATCTCTCAATAAATTTGTAAGTAGGTTATATTGTTTCGCGACATTCTCTCGAGGTATTGAATAAACTATTGTTTGGCAATGGTCTTGATTTTGGTTACAGTAGTTTTAATATTGTTAATGTTATACAACCAAATTCGACCAAATTTAGTTTAAAAATTTAAAACACTGAAGTTTCTCTCTCTCTCTCTATAACTCTCATTTATAATACTGAAGTTTCATAAATGAGAGTAGGTACCTAGTGATCTCGTTGTTAAAAATTACAAGTCAATTAAAGATATACGTTGCATTTCAGATCATGTCACAAACGTAAAATGAAATACAATGCAAAGTGACAGTCTGCAACCTCTGCTTCATAAATCACCGTATCTATTCCAAAGTTTAACCATAAACAAGTTTGTGTTCCCGAGTTATCTTCTCAAAATACTCATTACCGTTTAAAATCACTTGTAGAAACACTTTTAAATAATATTTTTAAAGGTTTAAAACCAGTGTATTAGTATAAACCACAGTATTATTATAAACCAGTGGATAACAATGATTTTTAAATTTTGGACTATACACTTCTGGTAAGAAAGATCTGATAAGTAAGAAAGATCTGGAAAGAAGAAGAACTAGGATTCAGAAAAGAGAGAGAAGAATCCTACCAGCTTAAATCATTTTCAAACGGTGTATTAAAATTAAATGTACTAAAACGAAACTTCAAAATATTTTAATTTAAACTACTGTAATTAAAATATGGCACTTTAATAAATTCAGAATAATATTTTATAACAATATTCCAGTGCCAGACAGTAGCCATTTGCGTGGTACGTACATACATTATTTACGCATTACCGAAGTTCCGCCTACATCCCAACTCTCCTGCGAGTTTCAGCTGAAATAAAATGCCGCAACAAATTTTCAGTTTATTTCACCCTCCATGCGGATACTGCGAGTGTCAACCTGTGTACTCTCATTACCGTATTAAAATGTTAACACGGCATACTCTTGCCATATTAATCTTATAGTGAAAATATTATATTTTAAGTTCTTAATGCTAACAGTGATGTGCATTTGATCATTTTGGGGAATGTTTTAAACATGCTCGGACAGTCTGCATTCACAGATTCTTGTTCCTGCCAAGATTTATAAGATGGGGATACAGACCGCTGTCTTCTCAGCGTGATCACAAGGAATCCTAGTGTGGGGCTATGAGTGCGTAGCGTTATTTATTTAGACTTACTGATTTATTATTTAATGCAATTAATATAATTATAAAATTGAAATCGCACTTTGTGTATCTACATATATGGCGGAACAACGTCAGCTAGTAATGTATAAAATATACTTAATATCTGTTATAATTAACGTCACCAACTGGCTTAGTACCGATTGCATGTTACGTGACCACAAATAAATATCTACGCTGATAACATTTACAAACATACAACCTTTTTACCGCCCGCAGTAAGAGAAATGTTTTCACCACGACACTCGGCACAATTAACATATTGTGATTTGAATACAGGCTTCTTTTCAACAAAGCGAAGTGCATTTTTCATGCAAACACAGTTACATTACAAATATCGTTGCCCGGGAACAAAGAAAATTTTGTAGTTTTTCGTTAGTATAAATTTAGTTTAGTATAAATGTGATACGAATTGAAACTCACTTTGCTTTTGGACGATTATTTAACATGTTTTATTATCGTTTTTGCTCAAGTTGAAGATAACATTATCATATGGGAGAAGAAATAGGTATTCGTTGCAGCAAAAATAGATAATTAAGTTTGTAGAACGGGTACAATGGACTAGAAGTCCATTTAACCCGTTAAGAAAATAGTTAACATAAAAACCTTAGCTTGAGCAGAGATATTCCGAATTCGGCTTGCGTCGAGATATATAGATACATATATCATTAAATTTGACACATCTAATTTGATATTCCTGAAAATTTTCACAAATATTAAAAAAAAAGTAAAACTATACCTGTATGCGATAAACCATTTTGTTGAAAAAAAGGATTCAACCATTGTACAGTTCAGCACGCACAAACGACATTCTGTTAGCGATTTTATCAAATAAAGAAAGACCTTTATTCCAACACAAAGAACTTATTATAAAACTGTATTCCCACATTTCACAGGAATCCCACGTTTACCTCCCTTCATCCTTTTGTTATCCTCGGAATATCTAACCTGAGGCATCTAACGCACGCATGACCCCGTCATTATAAACACCTTGCGACACGTCAGGAAACATGATACAGGGATCCAACGTGCATTTTTTGATTGACGTTTGACGGATAAACTTTGGCCCTGTTTTCAGGAACTTGAGTCAACTCGCCCACACTTCTCATGTTCCGGATGGGATTATGAGAGCCAGGACTTTCTTTATTCTTTGCCAGCAACGAGTTGGTGATGCCTTTAGTATTCTTATGTTCATTGGTGACGGTGACCACTTAGCATCCGATGGCTCAACCCTTTGCTCAATACATAAAAACGCCTACTGGACTCTTGAATATCAAATTTTCCAAAATAGGAAGGAAAGTGATTTCTTGTTATTGATGACACATAGTATTATGTTACTAGTACCTACCTAACTTCGGGAAACATAAGTATAACTTAATATGGGTGCGAGTCCCTGAACAATTGCTACTAAGTTTTATTATTATAAAGATCTTTTTTTAAAGTTTTTATTTTGCAGTATATAAATTAACTTTCAATTTATAATGATAGAAATTGTCTCGATATTTACCTGTGTAAATAACGAAATAAATTTAATTACTTAATCTGACTGATTTTAAAGCTAAGTAAATACGACTACTTAAATCTCGCGGTAAGGTTTTGTATCATATAAATTGTGCAATGACGTAATTTAATATTAATGTTTATTTTATTCTTTTAAGCGCATTTAAATAAAAGCTTGTTTTTAAAAACATTTTTACTTTTCATTTATTGTTTGTACATGAACTGAAATAAAACTAATAATAAATGTTGCCTCGAGCTTACTTCCTCACAGCAGTGGAACCACATCCAAATCAGCTGTACAATTAAGGCAACACACTCAGATAAACCGACAAACAGGCAAGAATTCTAAAAATCATTTTTATGGAAATTATTACGGTTATAAATACCAATAATATTTTTTCTCAAATATCTTAAATTTTTAGACATCCAATCGCCTACAGTTTTATTATGTATAGATTAAATTCGTTAATAATTTTCAATGCGTTGTAAATAACGTGACAGATCACGTACGTAGGGAAAATGTAATCCTTTCTCTTATGTTTGCTTGTATCCTTTGAGTGGTTTGCCTGGGGCTAAACGCGTCCGTCGCCAACTCTGTAGCGAGTGCCCTGTGAAGCGCCACATTTAGATATCACCGTTTGTAAAATGGGTCAAATAATATAGCTATACAATACGAATTCCATTTGATTGTTACTCAAAAAATAAATTATATTGTTAAAAAAACTACCTACTTATGGCCTCACACTAGGATTCTCTGTGTCGTAGGTAGTATGTACCACGAACAACATAAAAATACTAAAACTGATAACAGAAATATAAATTCATTATTCAAATTTTCGCCTCGGTCCGAATCTTATCCAGGACCCCTCGAACGATAGTCCGACTTATTAACCATTGGGTTATGCGGGAAGTACGACACATGCAGCTTTTGGGAGAAGGTAGCTTGAATTGCTTAAATTTTTGTATATCACACAGACGTATACTAATTTAAGTTCGGTGGGTTGTACCACCTAGTTCATGGTAGACGGTTATCTTGCAAGCTGTTTAGAGGTTCCTAACTTGTAATGAAGCAAAATAAATTAAATCATTATCATTTTGTTAGAATACGAGTATGATTATTACTTTAATACGGATTACAAATATGTTACAATGTATACCTACATACATACACCTATTTTGATGTTATCTACAAAACAAAACAAAATTATGTTCCTGTTAAAACGGAAATCCAATGAATAAAAGTTCAAAAGTTTTGTGTTTTTATACGACATTAAAATTATCGTGAGTATTCTATTGTATGAGACCATAGCAGTCACGTTCAAATCATCCTAACGCGAGTTGTTCGAAACAGGGGGAAAGTAATATCCCTTAATGCCTTGTTTTAATTTCCAACCGTAAATAATAATTTGGTCAATTTTCCCTATACAATTTCGGTTGCGTGCTCAAAAGTTTTCATTAGAATTTTATTGTTATTTAGGCGTGTTTGTTCCTTGTTTCAGATTAGATCGGCGGTCTTGAAGGAGCCGGACGCTAATGTGAGTTTCGAAGAATTATTTTTAAATATATCGTTAGATAATTTAATTGCTCTCTATATAAAGTATGGTCAGAAAATTTGCCAGTGCCTCAAAATGTTTCAATAAAGTTTCGGGGAGCGGCCATCAACTCTAACGTAATGACTAAATCCCCTGGTAGATAGGATCGCCTAATGCGAAACAAAACTAGTGGATGGAGGAAGTTTTTAGACGGAAATTCGAGTCAACGAGAAGGTTGCCCCAAACTATGAGCGTTAAGAAACTTTTATGAGGGGCCCTACCATTTAACCGCGAGTCAAGAGCTAATTCCACTAGCCGGCCATCGCCTAACAACACACCTGAGACCGAGCTTTTTATTTCTCTTTCGCATTTCCACCTAATTTTAGCTACCGCAGAGGCTGGCAAGGTGGGCTGAACTTTGTCGGGCGTCATAAATTTATTTAACGGCCTGAAGGCAATAAGAGGCGGAGTGTAAAAAGAAAAATACGATACCAACGTGCCTAGCCGTTATTGCAATTAAACAGAGGAAGTAAATCTTTCAATACGAGCGGCAAGCGTTCGCCTCCCGTTTCCCGCCTTAATTTATCGCTTTGTTTTAGTCAGTGCGCATCGCATTGACGGATTGCAGCGTGTTTGATTAAAAAAAGGATGCGTAGTCTTTACATCGCCTTGAATGCTAAACATGTTCCGTGCGTGTGAAAGGAAGAATCGTACTGGCTACATGATTTACAAGGGAAGTTACCAATATCAAAGATTTCGCAAAAACTTTAAAATAATTGTAGATATAATTGTACAAGAAGATACACGAAAAATCAGTGTTAAAATTAAGCGGTACTCATCGCGAAAGCTTATGATTTGGGCATCAAATATTATTTGGTTGACCAGTCGTAGCTATCAACCTGATTGGCAAAAGACATATTTCGTAGTATTTCTTTAATTTGTTTAAATGTTAGGTTTCTACGGTATATATTTACAGTGTGTTAAAGTGATTTGAACATTGGATTCCCAAACAGGGGGCCTGGGTTTGAATCCTGCTCGAACCTTATTTCTAAACATAATTTGTGTACCTATAAGAAAATAATTGTAACACGGTGATGGAAAACATCGTAAAGACACCTGCACACCTCAGAATTCTCCATAATGTTCTCAAAGATGTATGAAGTTTACCAACACAACACATATGAATCTATCAATCTGATATACAAGGTGATTTTTTAGTCACTTGACATATTAATAGGGGGTACTCAGTATTCGATTCTCATTCCAAATATTATGTGCTTAAAAATTGACTTAATTGTTCATTACAAACCCATAGTGTGGAAAACTGAGCGCGCGGTTTAAACTACTTCACTTTAGTGAGTTCTTTGAATTCAAGTTATTGTTTAATCTATAAACACGAAGATGACCGACTCATGTAGAACCTAAAACAAAATATTTTTGTGCGATAAGGCAGAAAATGTATCCTTTCATATTTGTATCTATTTCTTTTTCATTTCCCCGAATGATAAAAGGAAAAGGATTGGCTCACATATACGGTAGCTCAAATGCGTCACTGCCTTATAATTTCTTTGAAGAGATATTTTCTCTGTAATTTGTTTGCTTCTTTTGGCAACTTGCTTTACATTTGTCGGTTTTTCGAGTTCCGTACAAACGGAAAATAAAATGATTTTCAATGGAAAATAATGAAAAAAACTCATAGTGTATGAGATAATTGACGACCAATATAACGCAATGGTGACCATGCCGGACTGCTGTTTGAAAAGCATAGGTTCGGTTCCCAGCGAGGCGGAATATTAAATGAGTCTAAATTTCTGTTCTCGGTCCAAGTGTGTGTTTGTGTTCTTGTCTTTGAGTGTTATCCGTGGCACCGACGACTTAGGGGATTCTAGTGGGGAGCTACGAGTATGTAGTGTTTTTAATTAGGAACTACGTGAAAAAATATTCGTGCATAAGGTATTTCTTGGTGATTTGATATGAGAACCCTATGAACAAAAGTCAGATTCTGACTTGGCCGGTCTTTATTACTTTCTGTATGTCACATTCACTGCATCATTTATTTTTCCTTGATACCTATTAAATAATTATTCAGATAAATATACTTTTAAAAACATTTTACACCTTTGTAATAGACTATTACTAACGTAATAAATTTAATTACCGTTATTATAATAATGCAGCTCTCGTAGATACTTCATCTCTAAAAGTACTCGTGCAAATCTTTAAAATCCTAGCGCAGTTGAAACTGAATTAAAAAACCCTCGTCTCAACTATTTTAAAGCAGTCACTCAGTAGGAGTGTAACTTAAAAATAATCTGCGTAATTTGAAAGAGACGGTACAAAGGCGTTAAAAATCACCAGTTTTTGAAACTAAGCGATTACCGAGTCCTCAAACGCTCAAGTAAGTAAATCGTGCAATTTCTATGGCAAAGAAAAAGGAAGGGAAAAGGTATTCGTTGCAGGAACAAGATGGAAACCATAGCTTATGAGATATACACGAGAATCGAGCCAGCTCGCAATATGGTCTGATGTAGTAAAACTCTAACTCTTTCTGTTTCATACATTCCGTGGTTATTTTTCGCATCCATCTTACAGTAATGTCATCGGAGTGGATCAAAAAGCTAGTTAAAATATTTTTGATGAGCGTCAGAATTACATCGTCAACATACCGAGCGCACATATTTTATGTAGGTTTCTAGCTTTGTCAGCCAAGCGCACAATAAATTGATCATTGGTAATGTGGATTTGATTAGAAAAAATAACAACATGAATAAATAATTAATGGTAAATATTTTTAATAAACTAAATTAAATATAATACCGATTTTTTTTACACCGACAAACTTAAGTAACCCAATTTTGCATTATTTGCGGTAACGCGAAAATAAAGGGACGAGTGTTAAATTCAAATTGCTTAATGGCTCGCGAGCAAGCATTTCATTTTCCATTCGAATTGTTACGTTATTTAATGCCGTGTGCGCGTAAACGATGTAGCCTCGCCTTTTGTTTGCGAGAGCTAAGAAATATTAGGAAATTTCATGCAAAAAATTGTGTTTCATCCGCACCAAATATGACGCGTGACAGGATACTTATTTATATTATAACAAAATATAAGCAAAAGCAACGTCGACTGAAAGAATAAGTTGATGTGAATAATTTGGTATACTTAAATATGTTGCAAAACAACGTCTCCCTGATCAGATAGTATTATAATATAATAGAAGACATTCACCTATTAAAAACAAAAGGTGTAGATTTAGAGTTTAGAAACAAAAGCTACGATTAAAGATTAAAGGTATGAAAAGGTTGGATTTACCCTTTCTCTTCAAAATAATCTCTTTACACAAAGGATGGTACTAAACCTAAATGAAGTCGTAGTGAAAATAAAATAATGCAAAACACCTCTAGCTTAACTTGGGTTGTAAATAAAGAGCCGTTTAATATTAATGGTGATTCTCGCTTGGTACTATTTTCAGGGAAAAAAACAGTTTGAAATGTCGGTGATTAGTAAGTTCAATTGGGGTGTGGATACACTTTAGTTGGCTGTGCGACAAAAGTATGGTCATAACAAAAGGTATTCAAATATTCATGGTGTGCGGTATCGATTTAACGCGAGCTGTTCGTCATGAATACACGAATACACCCCAATGAAAGATGCTATCGGATATCGTACTAGGGTTGTCAGGCACTTTGATGTCCTTTTTAAAAACAATATTTGAATAATAAAATCTATGTATGTTGCAGAGTCGATAAATGAATAATAAATTTAATTCAATATCAATTGATAGTTAGCAGGTAAATATTAAAAATTTATATATAATTAACGCAAAATTACTCAAAATTATCTGGAACAAAAATTAATTAATTAATTAATTAACACAAACGAAGTCTTACACGAATGAATTCGTAATAAAAATAAAAATAATAGTGCATAACTTTTAGTTTAACCTAAAATCGGTTTGGATAGTTATTTGTCATAAAGAAAGAAGTTATCACCACAAAAATTTATATTTTTATTTAACATTATAAGAATGTTATGAAACTCCTCAATAGTAATGAGGGCACCCGTTTACCTAATGGCTACACTCTTCAGATGGCGCATCTGCCTATTAGGCTAAATAAAAAAAGCTACGAATTAACGCGTTTCGCTGGTATTATTTTACTATAAAGACAACATTTTATTAGGCAAACTTTATTAAATTATGTTATTAATACAAATTTATTTGAGCAGCAGGTTAACGGCACCATTCAAATGCTTCTTTCGTCTTTAGAATAAGGAACTTTTTTAAATTATATATAACTATATTTTATACCTTTATATATATTATTTATATATAACTATATTTTATACCTGAAAATATGACAAACGTATACGTATCACAAACGCGTATCTTCAGCTAATTTAACAAATATTCTCGTAACTAATAAATAAATAAATTTAAGCCCGCATTGACTAATAATTTTCTTTCAATAGATATATTAAAACTAATATAATATTGATGTTGCAACCCTAACCACACCCATATTGTAATGGGTGGTGAAATACAACCGTATATCCGTGACCTAAGAACAAACAATATTATTATCCTAAATTACAATAGGTATCTACATTTCAACGTTTACACAATTGCCTATCTACACTGCTGTTCCGAAACTATAAACTCTTATCACTATTTGTGCACCTTATAACAACCATTAAGATTAAATCAAGAGGTTACTAAATTAATATGTTCCAAAACCCAAACATTTTACAGCTAACAAAAATAATGAAATGTATCAATTTATGGAGCAAAAAAAACATTTAATTTTGTAAGTAAAGACTTACGGTTGATAAAATGTAGATTGTAACATTTTTAAAATATATGTGTTTTGCGTGTTAATAAATCGTAGGTCCCCTAAATATTGTGTCTGTAGAGGTATAGTTAAAGGGCTTAAATAAAATAATAAATGTTCATTACGAGTATTTAATTTTGTGTTCAAGTTTTCAAATCGTCTACCCTTTTTTAACGGAATTAAGGTAGTAAACGAGCATTTAACACCACCCTTCCACTGCCGCCCATGACCACTGATACCGATTCAGAATATGACTGAAATGGGTACTAGGTTAGTTAAGAGACGGTGTTAGAACATTAGTTGGTTAGTACATTAGTAAGTATGAGGACTGGGACAGGGACTGTTAGTGATAGTTAGTCCCTTTAGTTGCTGTTGTCACAGATGCGTTGCTACCCTGGAGGACTGAGATGGTCGCCTCTAAAAAGTTTAATCGACTCCACACCTTTGTAACCGGAACACAATTGCTATTATTTTTATGTTATGTTTATATACCGTGGCGGATGGTAGTACTACCCCGGGCGAACTCTAAGCTCTACTACCTATTAAAAATAAAATAAATAAAAAATAAAAAAAACCTTCATTATTTGTTGTAAAAAATGTAACAGTAAATGAAAGTAAAATAAAATGGAACGTAACATAACTTAATGTAATGTAAGTCAGTAAAATATGTAAAGTACTTATTAATTTAATTCTAAGATTCTACAAGAACCCCTCCTCGGGTGAAGACCTCCTCCAAAGAAGCCCAGACATCTCTGTCTTGGGATGTTTGTATCCAACTCCGACCTGCCGTCTTTTTAATGTCGTCCGCCCATCTCGTAAGCGGTTTTCCCCTTTGGCGTTTTCCCACTACCTATTAAAGGTTAACTAAAAAAACTCGATTTTTTAAGTACCGATCTGTTGTATTAAAAATACATATTATTATGAAAATTTTTGAACTAAGTTAAATACTTAGTTCAAAATATTGTTTAAACACGTTCCCAAAAATAGTCAATATCCCAATTACCTGTAACAAATTACGAAACCCATCACAAACAAAGTTCTTTCTGGTACAAATTAGCTATGGGTCATTTACCGCCCTCCAAGATTTATCGGAAGCGCTTGCCACCATTACGTTAGCCGGTCCTTCAGTTCGGTTGTAAATGGGAAGAAAGTATAAAGCACATGGTTTATTAAACATCCAGTTTTAACAACATTTACTATTCGCAGTGATAGGCAAGTTGTTTAAATGTTGGACTCCCAAAAAGGAAGGTCTGGATTAAATCGTGCACGGACCTCTAGTTTTCAAAAATTATGTACGAATTAGAATTCAATTATCACTTGCTTCGGTGAAGGAAAACATCATGAGGAAACCTGCACATCTAAGAGTTCCCCATAATATGCACAAAGGTGTGTGAAGTTCGCTAATCCGCACTTGGCCAGCGTAGTGCGGTATAGTCTGTAACCTATCACAGTGTGAGAAGACGCCCGAACCCTGCAGTAGGATAGGGTGCGATGATGATGATGATTTCAATTGGTAACACAGCCTGCCGAGGCAAGGATTTTGAATTCGATTCCTGTGTCTGATATTTAAACGATAAATGTTTGCTTTCGAGTCCTAGCTGTTTTATGTTATTTTACGCCACCTGGAACACAGGGATTTCTATTGTTTAATGACGTAAAAATTCGACAGTTTTGCAATCGGAATATTTAAAGAAAGGAATTAGACTTTAGTTGGATTTGCATGCTACAGAGGAAGAAGAAGCGAGTTGATGCAGTTGATGATGCAAATAATGAGGTCATTAAACGCTTCTTCAAATATGCGCGGTATCCTTTAAAAATTCTTATATTCTAACGGAATCCTCTAATAATTCTAAAAATCCGAATCAAAAGTTACTTCCTTATTTGTATTAAAATGAAAAATATAATAATATACATATTATCGTTGTATTATACGCATAAACTGAAATTCTAAATTTTACTGTTAAAAAATATGTACGGAAACAGTTTTTATATAGTAGGTAACGATATATTTTTTAATAGTTTACCGTGCTTTTTAATTAAATCTTTAACCATAATTTTCTTTGTAGTACTCACTTAGGTAGTATTTTAACTATACTTTTTATAGACCTCTTCCTTCCACATTACCCTGCTGTCTAATTAGCAACTTTTAATAACGCTTTTATGAAATAAAATTAAAAACAAAAGCTTTAAAAACTCTAAAAGGTGAGTTATTAAAGTGCTCTACTGAATAGGTAGGTGTTTAAAAAACTGCTTTTTCAGAGCATAATGGTCTTTTGCTTAAATTTAGACACTCTTAAAGATATAAACATAAATAACCTATATTTTGGCTTTTATGCTTATTTGCACTTTGAATCTCTAGAGCCCGAAGCCATTATCGTAAACATCTTTACATAAAACATCACTTTCGAGTTACTGTAATTGTCAGAAAGTTTGAAATTATATGCTGGAGCAATTATACCGTAATAGATATAGTTAGTAAAAGTTAATATGAAACGACAAATATAATCGTTTTATAAGTATTATGTATGTAGATACGTGTCGCACATACAACGCGAGTTGCACTTATTGATTCGTCCGATGGCATTCCTGTAAGTATGGCTGCGATAGACAATTATGGAACGTATGAGACGATGTATAAAAATTACGACAATAAGCTGAATTTAACTGGCTTACTTTGCGCGGGTAAGTGACATGACTATACTTATAATGTCATTTAAGAAGGGTATGTTTATATGCCATCAGGTATATTTCTCTGTAAATATTAAAAAATATTGTCTGCACACATTAAATAAACATTATTCACAAACCTTTGTAAGAAAAAAAATATTTTCAGACACCAATACTTACATAGCACCGCAATCCATCTCATAGCAACCCTTCATTACAATCTGCTTAATGCACTAATGCGTGGTAAGACATTGACATTCCGCATGCAGACCGCGTTGATTCAATCCGCGATGAGCCCGGTTATTGAATCAGTTGGGTAAACAACCCCACGCCCGCTTCGAGTCGGATTAGCATATGCACGTGGAAATTATTATTGGACTGGAGTGCACAGAGTGATTAAAAGATACACTATTTTTTATTCCGTTATAGTTATTTTGGTTAGTTTGCGTTCGAGAAAGTAAATTCGTTAATTCGAAAAGAAAATATTTGAGTTAGTTAATTTACTCATCAAATAGTGACTGCGGTATACAGTTAAACGATGTAGCTTTAGTATATTTTTTCAACTGCATTTCAATACCAACAAAAATTTACACTTTTACCTATATTTATGTTTATCGGTTAATGGATTGGTTTAATAATAAAGTACCTATTTTTTAACAATATTTGACAATATTTACATACCTACTGCATTTAAACATACATGGTAATTGAGATTTTAAACAACTTTCACCTATTTCTTATTAGATCGAGATGAATAACAATATTTGATATCACATACTATTACACTTACATCAAAACTACTACACTTACATCAAATACTTTAACTACTTCTAAAAAAAAATCAGTATTAATACAAAGGTACTATTGTTGATAAACACACAGAAAGCAAACGAAATAGCATTGACATTCCGCAGACAACGCACCAACGCGTGATACCCTCTGCAATGAGCGGGTTATTGAATCAATCGGATAAACATACCCCACCCGTATGACGAGAAAGATATTTTGCATATGGGCAGGTGAAGCATAATTCCATTGCACTTACCTATAGTAGAGTACTAATGTCGCTGTTGAAATGTTTCCAGAACAATGTTCATTTTCAGTTTAGTTACCATAGTTGTACTGATATTTTCAGAATATTGTATCACCATATACATACCATAAAAAATCTACGTGCTTACAAAATAATAGATGAACTGAAATAGCAGAACCTAATGGTGTTTTCTATTTTCTTTTAAAAGTGTACATACATTTAAGTATACATATATTTTACACTTAAATCGTCCACATAAACACGATGTACAAATATTATACAAATATCTATATACATATTACAACATATAGAAAAACAAACAAAATCAATACTATACATATAAAAAGTATTCCGTATTTAAGTCTACAAAAGATAACAACCGACATTGATATGCCATATAAGATTCACTTTCAAACGAGGCATTAAGGTCTTAAACTTTCCATTTAAATCAACATCATAAACTCCGAAATTACACGTATCATTTATATAGTCAGCGCTTCCCTGTTCACGAGTCGCTACATCAAAACTGATAAGCGAAGGGTGGATGCATTCGTCCAGGTACGTGAGGATGCGAAGGGGAGGGGCAAAGCGGGTCGGTTCAGGAATACCAACGTGATTAATGGATTCCGAGCGGTGCGATAATGATAATGACCCCCTGTCTACGGCTGCATCATCGCAGTCAATGTGCAATCTAACGGTTCACTTTTGCATAGTTGCTTACGAATACCTTAATGAGGGCGAGAATGTGTAGGATCTCGGTGATTTAGAGGCCTTTAATTAGTGCAGTATTGGAGCGTGTTGACGCTGACATTACATTATTGGGTGGTTTTAAGTGATTGGACTTGTATGTATATGTACCCTTTCATAGAATAACCCTCAAAATGACTTATTTAGGGATTTTTCTTAACACAGTAACATAGTGCCAAGTATTAATTATTAGGGGTTACAAACAAACCTCAAGAAGGTCCCTAAGTCCCCAGTATTATAATTAATCAGTATCAGATACTGAGTAGCTGTAATGATAGCTATAATAAGTAATTAAATAAATTAAAATATAATAGTGACAACCGAGCGGTTTGAACGTTCAAATCGTCCACTAATTTAAAAAAAATATGTGTGTATTAGAATTTAATTGTCTCTTGTTTCGGTGAAAGAAAACATCGTACGGAAACGTGCACATCTGAGAGTTCTCCATAATGATCTCAAAAGTGTGTAATGTCCACCTATCTGCACTTGGCCAGCGTAGTGAGCTATAGCTTGTACCCCTCACATTGTGAGAGGAGGCCCGTGTCCAGCAGTGGGACAATTAAGTATAGGTTGCAATGACAACCAAGCACTACTTTTAAGGACTAAAGCGTACAATTCAATGCACTTGATTGTAACAGGATACATACACTTTTGGAATAATAAAGCAGTTTAAAAACGAAACAAGTATTATATAATAATTAATTTTCATTTAAAGCGTTCACTAAGATAGGTGAGCTGTTCATAAGTCAGCACTGGGTAGGATAAAGTAAGTAAATCATCTAGCGATGAGTCCGCCGCCAGAACTGCGGGCTGGCTCGATAACGGTTAAAATATGGACCCACTCAATGCGTGTATTGTCTGAGTTGTGATGTAAATGAAATTGTGTGAGCTGGTTTATGGAATATAAGGATTTGAATTCCCTAGAACAATATTCTAAACATTTTTCAGTTTTCAAATATAACACACCAGTACCTACTCATAAAGTCGTGGTAATTAAAACAATCAAACCGTGTACAGATTTATCCTAGCATAGACACTAGCTGCATCATGATATATTTATAATAAAAATTGTTTATAATTATGACAAAGCTATGACAAGCTTAGCACAAGATAAGTGTTTGTAAGAATAATTAAAGATTTGGATAACAATGACACTTAACAATTCAACGTAACTTTCGTTCTTGATTGTATTGATTAAGCGTAAACTTAGTGCGGTAATTACCACTCACATGATTACATGCTCTTTTAAAGTGACTTATGACTATAAAGGGTTGGTGATCATGTTTTGTCGTAACTATTAACTATACAAGACTATTATATACTACTATAAACATGGGATAATGAATACGTTGCAGCGAAGTAAAGAAATAGGATGATTGTAAATTTGACCATTTTGTAGCCCACTATGACCTCGCCTGTCATACAAAGGGTCACTGCATCGATTCTCGGAAAGAAAAGTTTGTTTAAAAGATAAATATTTGTTCTCGGTCGTGGGTGTTTGTGAATTCAAATTTTGTCTGCAGGCGTGCGTGTGAAACATAACTTTTTTTTAAATTACATATTTCACAACAATTTGGGAAACATAAAACCACATACAATTCAAATTTATTTATTTTATTTTATTTTATTTTCAACAAAATCCACAGCTTAATTTAATACAACTATATAAAACTTACAATCTAGTCTTACAGCCAATAACGTATTTACATTTTCCTAGATAATCATGTAATAACAGTCGCTAAATATATTGTGTGTACGTGTGCGCGTTTGTGTGTGTGTGTGTGTGTGTGTGTGTGTGTGTACATTCATATTTATACGTATAGATAGACAGGACAGATATTATATGTATATATAATATATATTTATACTTATACTTATATAATATAATATATACATACCTACCTATTATATATTTTTACTTAATATTCTCACTAAGTACTTCTACTACCTCACGTTTAAAGTTGTCTCTGCTGTTATTAAAAATATCTAAATTATTAAATAGTTTATAACACAAATAATGCCTAATTATATTATATACGTAATTATTATTATGGGGCCTGTGTGTCATGCATGCTGTGTGTCGTGCATGCATAAATGCATAACTGGTTTATAAGAAGAATTTCTTGAAGATCCCCATAGGCAGTGGAAAGTTATACAAATTATTTTATTGTCAGATGGATTGCCAAATCGATTCTAACTAAACTTAACATCATCATTCACAACATCTATTAATGCTATGTTGGCATTACGGCATTTTAGAGCAAGGGGTACAAAACGTGATTTAAACTGGTGACATTGCAATACGGCAACCTATTCCGTCTTGCTGTAACATGCACGTGCACCAAAGTTGGTACAGGTTTAATTGTAACGTATCGCCATTAGTCACACGCTATTTAGCAGTTAGCGGTGCCGATTTATCAATGCGACATTTATTTTCAGTTAATCGTGTTTGAATACTGACTCAGCTGCGCACCGGCTGATTGCTTATTGCTTCGTATTGCAACCGGCAATTATATGCTATTAGGACGGGTTGCCGAAGTTAATAAGTAAGTGGGAAGTTAATATAGTCATATTTAACTTCCGTATATTACGAGTTGGTACTCGTGTTGCCGGGCCATGGTCGTGAGTTTCCACAAGCATAATTATTCAGTTATTTACGTATCAAGTTAAACCAATTTATTAATCATAGTAAGCTAATTGACCAACCGCTCATAGCCCGGTGGCTTGCGTCGATCTTAAGTGATCGACAAAGATAAGCAACAGCGGGCGCGGTCAGTAGTTTGATGGGTGACCGCTAGTGGTAAAATTTCTTGAGCGCTTCCGTGCTTCGGAGGGCACGTAAAGCTGTTGGTCCCGGTTGTTACCATTTCGTAGCAGTCGTTGAACCTTGTCGGATGCCTTCGGGCGGCATAAAAATTTCCGACACCTCGGAGGCTCCTAACCCCTCCACAATCCGCACTGGAGCAGCGTGGTGGAGAATGCTCTAGGCCTCCTCAGGTTGAGGAGAGACCCGTGCTCAGTAGTGGGCCATTAATGGGTTGAAGCCAATTGACCAACCTTAACTGAATTCCATGCCGGCAGATCAGGGCGTCGTAAATGGCAACAGAAGCTTAGCCTCCTTTTTGATGGTAGGACTTCGCATGAGGATTATAATATACTGTAAAGTTATAAATATTGTTATTGGTAATATTGTTTTCGTGATGCCTGCCTGGCTAATTATTATCTACCTGCGTCTTGTATGAGTCAGCTGCCAAATGACTCGCCGTATTCCGACTGGAAGCTATCCGACAAAGCCGATACGTTGTTATTTGACGACCCGGATGGCGCAATGGTTAACACGCCGGATCGCCGTTCCGAGGGTCCTGGGTTCGATTCGCAGCGAGGCGGAAATTTGAATGATGAATTAAAATTTCCGTTCTTGGTCTGAGTGTGTGTGTTCTTGTCTTGTGTGTTGTCCATGGCACCCACGACACAGGGAATCCTAGTGTGGGGCTATGAGTGTGTAGCGTCATCATCGATATGATACCTGTGCTGTTACTTCACACAGTCTACACTTTCCATCAGGTGTACTCCCCGTTATACATAAAAAAATGTAACTTGTACATTTATTGCTGATTAAAAATCTGGTTTTGAAGGAAAATACAAAACTAAGTTACTTCCTGGTCTTAAAAATATTTAACTACTTATTATAATACTTGGCACATAATCAATAATAATCAGCGATCAAGTAATACTTAAAGTTAATTTGGTCAATATATCGTTCGTAATGGGGAAGTTTTCATATTAGGCGGCGGTGTCTGCGTTATGGGCAGTTTGCATGTGAGACCATCATCGCGATTCGTTATTTTTTTCATTTCTATTTGTGTCTTGTTTCTGCGCTGGCATACAATCAGTTTAAGTGTAATAACACTCTTCACTAACACTCCTACGTATCTTATGTAACATACCTAAGTACGTTTATTAATCATAAACTATTTTTAAAATCTCTTCTGTAGGTATTTTTTACGAAAAGAATCTTCAAAGCGGTTGAATGGGCTCACTCTTTTCAAGGATTAGGTATAGTATGTGCCTTAACATGAGCTACTGAATACATTTCAAAATAAAACCTTATAAAAGGGATTACGAGTTATGGATACTTCATCAATATCTCTAACCAGTCAGGATTTAATATCAATCAAATCCTTGGTCATCAAATTCTAGATTATCTGAGAAGCATCTCAGTCTAAAATTAGATAAAACAAGAATAAGATCGAGTTGACTTCGATCTATTAATGGCCCACTATAGGGCACGGATGTCTCCTTATTATTTAATTGTCTCCTAATTAATTAAAATGTTAATGGCCCATTACCAAATATAAACAAATGAATTGTCACCTGACTGAGCTCTACAACAATAAGATTCTTAAATTCACAATCATGCCAGTTACTGAAGTATTCAATTAATAACGAAATATTATTTGCAATACTACTTTTCATCATCATCATCATCACAACCCATAATTGTCCCACTGCTGGGCACGGGTCTCCTCTTACACTGTGAGGGGTATATGTCATAGTCAGGTTTCCTCACGATGTTTTCCTTCACCGAAGCAAGTGATAATTAAATTCTAATACGCACATAATTTTTGAAAATTAGAGGTGCGTGCGTGGTTTGAATCTGGGCCCTCCAATTCGGGTGTCCTACGTTCAACCACACGGCTATCAATGCTTCGATACTACTTTTACGAAGTATCAATTAAATTAAAACTTAATCAAGACTTGATGTCGAAATCATAATTGTAGAATCGCTGCACCTATAATATTATAGCGTTCATCGCCGTATATAATATGTACTTAATCTGGAGAATTGCCCGCTAGCGTACAAAACAGACCGCTACTATTCCATGCATCAGGTTTCAACTAGCTTCTCATATTCGGGTATGACTAGGGCAGGGCTATCAACAGTGATGTACTGTGCGAGACTGACGTGTCTCGATAAATTAAATTGCATTGACCGCACGATCTATATGTTGATAATGGCAAAATAATCACAAACGACCGACAGGCGACCGGCCGCGTGGCCGTGGGGAGAGAACGGAAAATCTAATAGGTCTAATTTAGAACAGACACGTCGAACGACTGCTAGCGTCGATAGATTTCCCAGAGTGCAATTTATCTAATTTTGTTTCGACTTTAACGATGTTTAACAAGTCTGGATTTACTCGAAAGAATACTGTTAGCCATAACAATATTGGTATATAAATTAGTTGATTTGATCATTCCAGCTTTTTACGAAAGAATTCCCCTCTCTTCTAAAATGATTGCAAGTTCAAAGGTCTTGATCAATAGAACAAACTGCAATCTATCAATAGCGCCGTAAGAATCACAACGATTGTAAGTAAACACGCCGTTTATGGAACAGAACAAAGTACAAGTATGTACTCGCTGTTAGCGATCAAATAAAGAAAAGAGCAAACCCCTTAAGTAAATCAACGTGTAGTGCAAATATCGCGAGTCGCGAATCGATTGCGCGGACGCGGGGCAACCCCTTATCTCAGCGGTGCGCACGTGTGAACCCCGTTCAATTTTAATTTCATGCTCAAACAATGACGCTATCGAGCCGGCTATTATTTTGTATCGTCGAGGGTTGAGTTCATCTAAATCCGGCAGATAAGCCCCGAGCTCTTTGTCGTCGTCGATCCTGATGGCTAATTCGAGAACATTCGGTGTACGTTCGGGACCTCTTGCCCGTTCGACGGCCACTTTTAATTTGTCATTAGAATATCGGGTTGTTTATAGGACGGCGCCCTGTTATCTCATTCCCTTGTTCCGTTTATCTGTTCTCGGCATTCACATATTTAATTAAATTGAGTCTCTCATTGGTTGCGGCACTGCTTTAGGAATATTCAAATAAATTGAACTGCTGGAATTTGCATCGGAATGGCATACACAATCCAAGTCACAATTACTGACACCGAAGTATTTTAAAAATGTTATATTATAAGATCTCAGTTGTAAGATTTATTTTAAGTTTTCTACAATTGTATCACGAGTTTCTTAATTGAATGTAGTAAATGGTTACGAAAGATATTGTCAATTAGTAATTTAATTTAACAATTAAAAAATCATTATTTTGATCTCAATATCTGCAAGTATAATAGAAGATTATTTTATTCATTCATTCATTGTCATTGATACTGTTATTGTAGTAATTAATATTGTCATGGTCTGATATATTTATGTTGTAGTTTATAGAATTTTATTATGATTAAAGAAATTATTAATCAACGTAACGCAAATTAAAATCTAACCCTTCTCGTTAATATTGATTGACACAGAATAACACTGTAACTGATAACACCGCCCTGTCCACGAATATCGCGCCCCGGCCGACATCAAATCATCGTACGTGCTTCCCCGACCGTCAATGATTTCCAAATTCCCTCCGAATCGCATCATCGGCCATCGTTAAACCCCTATGTCTGTGTTTATCAAAACACTTAACGATTTAATACGTTCGCTGAACTCCCCTATTTATTTGATGCCTGCCTGTAGATTATAGGTACTAGTTGTTTGTAACTCGTTGAGTAAGAGAAACTACAAGCGCACTGTTGTTTTACTTTCTTATCTAGTATCCTGTACTGAAATGCAATTCGCTACTTGTTAACGTCATTGTAAAAGTTTGTACTTGTATTTTACTGTTATACCGGTTTTTATAAAGTTTTAACAATACGTTTTCTTGATGCTGTATTTGAAATTTCCACTTGAATTACGCACGTAAAGGTATTTTATACGCCTTTATTTTTATTTTTATTTGTTAATTTTTATGCATCTAATCATATCAGACTAAACTGTCGTCAAATTCATTCAAATCAAGTTCAATGTTTCTCTAAAACATTATGAATGGGATTATCATAAAATCGTGAGTGTTATCACACATACTTAAACAAAAAATTCAATCTAGAAAAATATTATGTAAAAATATGTAAAAATATAAAATAAAAATACCTTAAACCCTTTACTACTGTGGGCTTTACCAAGGGGTCTGACTCAATACGTTGCAGGCCCCTTGGTATAAAGAATTCAAAATAATAAAAAGAAGCTGTCGCAACTTTCACAATTGCCCATAACAGATGTAGCTTATTGATTTTACTTGGTCTTACTTGGTTCCACTAAAATCTGTAGACATAATAAATCTCTCACCATGTCTAAATATGGTATATTGTAAAGGTATTTTTTAACGCAATAGATCCCAAAGCGATTTTAGAACTAAAATAAAGGCTAAACTAAATGTAAATTGGATGGATCTTTTTGACGATCAAAATATAGACAGCCATTTTCTTTTCACGGATGTATTGTTATTTCAGGCTAACTCTACGAAAGATATTCAATCGGTATTAATAATATTTCATAAATATTCACGGTTCTCAATTGTGTTTGATTTCAATGAACTGCCGAGACTTGGGGTAGACAGACAAGTCGGAATATTCTAATTTCATTTTCAGCTCCTAAACAAAGATCTTTTGTTAGATATACGAATATCACGTCGGCTACTTCCACGTTTGTTTATTTTAAAGCTTTCTTCTAAACATAATTGAATGTGTTTTATTGTACTAGTGTTTTTCCAAGTACGGAATTGAATTCATAATAAATAAAATAATTGTATTTTTTAAATATTTAATTGTAATCTCACCTAATTAACTTAGCTTGGATATCGACCTACTTAATGACTTTCCTACTTAAAATAATATATGTTATTTTATTGTATAATCGAACAATACAGAACCAATTACACTAATAAACACTGATTTACTTAAAAACTAACACAACTACATATTATCTTTCGTTACTATAAATGTTTCTAGACCTTTAATTATAAAAAACATAATACAAATATTATAAATTAGACACTAAATAATACAAAACACACAATTGGTAGATAAAATGAATATTCCTTGTAATTTTTCCATCAACGTAAATACTATTTGTACATCCTTATAGTTAGGTATGTTGTAATAGAGGAAGTTCTAATAAGAAAAGTTGTAATAGATCGTTTAAAAGTCGGATCCTCGGAATTATATCAGGTTAATGAACTCCAGCGTGATACGGTGTCATCATTACATGCGTACTGTGGAACAACCCTGTGGATAGGAGGTATTACTAAGTCTTTGCTTCAAATTAGCAATTTGTTTTTCTTTTGTATAGCATTCATATAACAGTTCCCCTAATTAATACGATCTAGCCTACAAGACTAAGTAATTGTTATTTAATTTAAATTACTAGAATAATTTTATGTAAGAATGTCCCATTACGACTTTTTTTAAGGAGAAGTCAGTTGTTCATGTTTATTTTTAATTAAAAATGTGACAGTGCTTTACAAACTTCACATTTTATGAGGCACTAACTAAACAAGCATAAGAATTACTTTAACGTTGCTTTGTTTCCATAACTTTGTTCCCTTTTGTAAGAATTTTACGCCTTTTAATAACGGGCTTAATGACAAGGTACTCGTATCCTTACACATAAGTGCGGGGCGCAATGAGAAAGGATTTTTGAAAATTCATCCTCTTAACGGGTAGAATATGTAAAAAAACTTGAAAACCTAATATTTCTGAAACCACAGTTGCGGACTCTATTAATACATAATTAATATTTCTCATAATTTAGTTACTTACAGAGTCTGTACAGACGAAGCACAAACATTGCCATGGTGTCTGACAATACATAACTGAGCATAATTAAAGCATATTAAACCACCAATAAATTTTTAATCGCTTTGTGGTTAAAATTTATTTATAAATAATGAGTGCATTAAAAACGCGAAGAACGATAATTTTCCAATTTGCCGTAGTTTTACGGATGAATTCGAATAAATATCGACCCCGTCGCCTAGTTGGTAGTGACCCTGCCGTGAAGCAAGGGGTACTGGGTTCGATTCCCAGCGGGATAAACATTTATTTAACAGACTGATAAATTGGAATTGGATCTCAAGTCGTGTAGTGTGTTGATGATGTCTTATTTGAGTTTTCCATGCCATCCGCTACACGGGGAATCCTAGTGCGAGAGTATCTTGGGGTGTGTAAGCGTTTGTTACACGGAAAGCAAAGGTTAATTATTATCATGTTTTTCTAAACTGAAACTTTTACGGGTCTTGGATGACATTATCATGAAAATAGTAATTACATGACTTTCGTAACGAATGAACTACAACTGAATTGCTTCTCAATATATCCGGATAAAGGCGAAAATCAAATCGAAAGCAATTATTGATTGTTATTTGCTTACACCTAATTACATCTACTTAAGTCCAGAAATGAGAAGGCAGACAAGACTTAGTTGCACACTAACATAATCGGTTATCTAGGTACTTACTATAAGTACCTGCTCGTACCATAATAATAATTATGTCGAAGAATGAAATTATTTCGCTAACTAATACAATTACAAACGATAACCGAAATAACATCGGAAAGCGGAAAGAATAATTAATTTGTGAACGACCGCATAGTTTGTTCCTGTTTTAAATGCATAGACAAAATTAAGCCTATATAAACAGACAAATACGAACCAATGCAGCACACAGTTCCGTTGCGAATGGAAATTCTTTGTTTACATTATCTCAATTAAGTCTACGTTTTGTTTACAATATCGTTTTCGAACAAAGCAGCACTTTGAGAATTTTGTTTATACTACAACATCGATCCGAACAAGGGGGTGATGTTTAAAACTTTATTCATATAACAAATAAACAAAACTGCTGATTATTGAGTCTATCAAATGTTTGAAAGATTTACAAGATTTATAACGATTGTTGTCGAAATCGAAGTAATAAATCGCGACATTATTAATCACGGAAAGTTATAAGTGTGAATTGAATCGAAAATTGTTTACACTGTGCATATTTTTAAGTTCAAATTGTACTTATTTTTGTAAAATGGTGTGCAATAAAGAGTTTTTGTATTGTACTTTTAAGGGCATCGTTTAAAACACGTCAACTTTCGGTATTGAGTACACAGTTATTGCAATGTTCAGTCAAGTTATTAATTAATTTATTAAATTACTTTAACTTTTGGAGTGGCGTTCATGTTTTTGAAGTCATCCTTTTAGTGATTATTTTTTATTGTTGGAACGAAGTTCCTTACGGCAGGCTTGGAGGGGATAGGTTTTGCTGCGGCGACCGAACTGAAAAATATGTGATAGTAAAACCGTAAGAAAAAATGCGTGGAATAAAAGCGTTAAATGAGACGTGCGCAGGCGCGACAGTCGCATACACAAGCGAGTAGTGTATAATACCTTTCTCTTTCTCCCTCTTTCTTTTCGTTCGCCGTTGCCTTCATTAGCCGAAGGAACTTCGTTCCTACCTGGTCTCCCACGACACAACATCATTTTTGATATTTTATTGTTATACTTTTTGGTTATATATAACCCATGTATGTTTAAATTATATTTTTCTCTTTTAGGATATTTAATAGGTGACGCAAAAATCTGCTCGGGCCACCTGATGGTGAGTGGTCACCGTAACCCTTGAAATCATTAACCCCAAAGGCAATACAAACAATACAAGAAGGAGCCACGTATTATTGATCTTAGATTATTATCATTTTTGATATTGGACACACGAGTACCCTCCATAAGAAGTCATTCTTATAATCCCTTGTCCTCTTAGTATCATCTCTCTAAAAGTTTCTCGATCTTACCTTCGAAATTCAATTAAGGTGAGCTAAATTGGATCCAGACGCTGTAAAACTTTTAGCTATTTTGTAACTTATGTTTTAAATTTTATCTTTTTGTAAATTATATTAATTACAATAAATTGCATTTAGGGTTGCATTCTTAACAAAAATAATGTTGTATAGATGTATGTCTTTTTATCTTTTTCACTGATGCGTTGTAGTAAGAATGCGGTAACCTTTAGTTTGTTTTATTTCAATCGGTTCACACATATAAAAGAAAGAATCCTGTGTAGTTTTATGTAGAGAATAAAAATTAAGTCCAGAAGCGAAACAAAGTTAGGTTACTGGTATAATAATAAATGTCCAAGCATATGACACCAATTCAAACAACTTCATCGCAAGTAATTTTCGTGGATTAGTTGGCGTGTCTGTAAGTATTATCTGCAGTGCAAAAGACCTGCAGTCGTTAATTAAAATCAAACAGAGATTTAGCTATGATTGCGGCAGGATTACACCACTGTAACGATAACCTCTTCCGGTCGGATTTTTTTTTTATGGTTCGGGTTGAGTGGGGATGCAGTGCATTAATTGGCCCTTACGAAACGTTAAAACATTCGCTGACTGTACTATAGTAAATTGCAAACATGCTGTATCTTTACCACGAAATTGACTTAAATCTAGTGAAGTCCGTATCGGACTCGAGGGATATAACTTATAGGGAACATTTTATTTTGTAATTTTTGACGATTGCACAATTTTAGGATATACTAGTAAACCCTTGCTTTGCTTCGGGAAACTAATTTCCTTAAAATTGTAAAGATTTATTACTTTTGTTCGCCGTGAATAATTTAAATTGACAGTAACAGAATTTACAGACAATTTGTAAATATAGATATAGATTTTCCAAAAACCTATGGGTATATTACATAATTTTTGAGTTACCTAACGGTTTCAAAATTTTATAGGGGAGAGGACGACTTAATTAATAACTAATTAATGAATACTAAGTACTTGAAGACCAAATGTAGTTATTATCTTTAAAACATTAATTTGAAAACAAAACCTATCAAAAATGCAGGAATGCTCATGCTCAATTAAATTATGTATGTACTATTGTACCTATTGTAAGTATATTTATAATTGTATTTTGTTATGTATACGCTCGTAAATCTTATTAATATTTTAAAAAATCTGACGTATTTTCTCAATATTTTTTATACTTCAAAATGAATTTAGCAGACACTGCTTTGGTTTGTGAGAATTGCACAGCGAAGTGCCAGCATGCGTTAATTGAAATCAAACAGAGATTACTGGCGATCGCTGCGAGATGTTACCGGCAGTAGAGGGTTGGGATTCCATAGTTTTTATAAAATTTTCAACTTAATTTCTCAACCCTTAATTTTATGAAGGCTTAATGTTTTTTTAAGTTTGTAGTTAACTGCACAGTACTTTTTTCTTCTTCTTAAGGCATCGGGGTCTTGATAAAATGGACACGGTGTTAATGACACTCATGGGCCACGGTGACTGACTATCAGGTGGGTTATCTGCTCGTTTGTCGACTATTAATATAAAAAATAATTAACACCTTCATCGCGTGGTAAATTTGTTGCTGGCAATATGATCTTTCTCAAGCGCAGCTAATACTCATAATGTCAAAAACACATTCATGTTTGCATACATTTGGCTGCAAAGTACTACAATTATTTTAATCCACTGAGGTTAATTTAAATTCGGCATGAGTGATAATATCGTAAAGACAGGGTACAAAATTCATGTGGAATTAAAACAAAATAAATTGTGTTCCCTACATAGGTTTCAGGTGGATTGTGAACAATAATTGTACCTACATCACCAACAGTCCTTTATTTATGAAAGCCACTTAATCAACAAAAAAGCTACACCCTTTGTCTTTTATTCGACGCCTTCAAATTTATTTTTATTACTCGAAAGTGAGTTATTCGGTTTTAAAGAAAATTTTAATGTTCGTTATAAAAAGGTTTGTTTCATTTTATGCGTATATTTGGCCTTAGTAGCGTATAGTTTTTCCTCAGTAGCTTCATCTCAGTGAGTAGGTACTACAAAAAATAATACAATGTATCAGCGAGGAATCCCTGGTAATCTGCCACTTCTTAACTCCTTGTTAGCTACTTAGGTTTGAATTTATTATTGTATTCGTAAGTTAAATAAGTGAGTTGGCTATTGTAAGAAAAACTTAGAAAACTCTGTTGAAATACTTGAAGCCGAACAATGGTTCTTTGGGATGCTGGTCACGTTTCGTTGCCTTAAAAATACGACGCTTAAATCCATAAAGTACTTCGAAGTATTACTATTCCTCCTTGCCACTTCCTTTGTACGACACAATATTATAATATTAAATTTCACACCCTCAAGCCGCTTGCAACTAATTCATTTTAGCAAGCATTTAAGTTGTATCGTAAAATCAACGTGATTTTATTTTTAGGGATTAAGCATTTTTACACGGTTTTTATTCTCTATTTTAATACAAAGTAGGTACATTTCTGTATAAAAGTTCGTGTTCTTTCCAGACATCAAAATCATCCATTTTTTGCAAACAACAACCACAATTGGTAGAAAACTTATAGGTAAGTAAAATTACTTACCTATAAGTTTTTTTATTACCACATTCGTTTCTAAATAGAAACGAATGTGGTAATAAATTCACTCGTAAAATTATGTACAGTGAATACTGTATCTAATGAATATGGTGGTACTAAACGTAAAAAACACATTTCGATGACTTTCATAAAATAATAAGAGCCTCATGCCTCCTTCATTCATATTTAGACCTCCGATTAGTCTGATATTCCAAATGACCAGAGTTAGGACCTACTTCCATTTTCAGCATAACTTGGAGTGCTGAAACGGGTTTTAAGAAGTCAAGTGGATCTGTTGCAGGAAAATTGTAAAGATGGATACTTAATCGAATCCCTCAGATAAATTTACGGAAAATGTTAAAATCATTTGAGTAAGGTTAAGATTAAGTTACACTTCATAAAACAGAAATAGGAGCCCCGCGCAACCGGGTTCTACCTACTTTTTACTACCATAACACTATATTTTGACCTTGCGTCGATTTTCATACATATTGATTATCGTATTTCAATACTATTGCGCTCAGGATTGAACATTTTTTGAGACTAATTTCATCTTTTCATTAAAACATTTAGGTACGTATAAATTTTGTATTTAGGTATATGCCACTATGTTTCCTCTTCATAGTATAATATAAAAGGGTAACTGCCGATATTGGACATACAAAATGTCGTTTGAAAGTCATATCAACTGAACCAAAATCAATCGCGGTCAAAGGCGAGCTTGTAACAAAGTTTATTACCCGTTTACGAAGATGGATCAAAGAGTTTAAAATTGTTACCTTTCGCGTCTCTACGGGTTTAGTGTTCAAATTGCTGTGCCTGGAATTCATACCTTATTCAAATCTAACAACGTAGGAATAAAGAAAAAGTTTTCTTTATTCGCTCGATTTCGTACAATAAACCGTACAAATTTTCATACATAAACCATTTTATTATACACACTTTATTGGACATAATTATACAATAATCGCATGTTATTAAAACTTTTAATTTATGCTATATTTTATTGCTGTTATCCATATAACTTTTAAAAGTAATTATAAATTTCTTACATTTCATTGCCTTTATTGTCCTACTCCTATCTACCAGCCTTTCGAAGTCCACTGCTGGACATAGGCCTCCCCGAATTGGCGCCACTCCGAACGGTCCTGAGCCCTCTGAATCCAGCGGCTTGGTCATGGCTGGTCGGCAGTCGGCACCAGGTCGGGGGCGACCTATGCTCCTTTTACCGAGGCGTCGCCATTCGAGGACTTGTCTACCCCATTAATTAAATTGATAAATTGTACCGCACTTTAGGTATATAGGTACTGATCGCACTTCGTTAGATTAAAATTAAAGTCATTGTTTTCAATTAATAAAACAACGAAATCAATAACAAATTTGGACCCACCACAATTTAACAAACAAATACGTTATATCAAATCCATAAAACACGTCCATTACTGTGTATCGTTACAAAATGTACGTATATTCTAACAATAACAGCAAACATAAACGCGCATTACATGAATAGTCGTTAATCATCTTCGAAATTCAATACATTGACATGTGGTCCCACGCGGCCGCCATAATGGACATTCCGGGGATTTGGTGTTGTTTCAATTTCTATAGCTATCGTAGTTGGAATAATTCGAATATCTGGACGCAAGCATCCGGATATGCAGACGGGCACTCGGCATGCCTAGAACCCCTATTGATTGCCTGTATACCTTCGTTTATTTGCGTTTCAAGATCGTAGGATGTTTGCACTGGCTTGATTGATAATTTATTCATAAGCTGATACCCGTTTGCCTCATTGAACAGTTTTGCATGTGCAGTAATTGAATGGCATTATAAGAAGCCGTGCTTGACGGTAACGTTAAAAGACTGATACAATTTTTTAAATCACTTCAAAGTCACGTGCATGTGAATAATTTAGTAATCAATTGACTATATTTTTCAAATAGTGTTCATAGGAAACTTTGATTCATAGGAAAAACATTGATGTTTTTATTTAGAAAACGTAATACGATTCTAATTTGGACATTAGTAGAAGTAAAGAAATGTTGGTGTATAAAATCATACGAAATTGTTTGTCAGCACCGACCACACTGTCAGCTAAGTATTTACAATAAAAATAATTTCATAGTTAAAATATGCCATCGTTTTAGCAAAAGAAGGGACCTTGAGCCAACGAGCTACCCTTTGAGCTATTTCCAAAAACATAATAACATAACATACTACGGAGCGATGTAACTCTTGACAGGATGACAGAAAAGTTTGACACTTAGTCCCTTCGTACACAATGCTATGCAAATCTGTGATACGAATCTACGAATTAATATCTATTAGACTACCGCAATACAAATTCATATTACCCCAACATGTTACCATCATTAAATAATTACATTAATAATAATTACCGTTGCCTATCAAAAAAATTGTTCTATAAATAAAAAGATTGCCATTCCCTTTTTATTTACATCTAAATTCTGTAAAAAATATATAACACAGACTTATAAACCTGTTGAGAATGAACGATGGTATCTGTACTCATCTTACAATATTTTTCGGAACAAAACCTTATTTCACACTTTGTGCGCATGATGGTGGAGTGTCTCATTATATTTCATGGGGGCGCCTGAATTTTTTGTTTATTATGAATGACAAGCAAATTTAGCATACATTTGTAAAATATATGTAATCTTTATATATATAATTCTTCTGTGAGTGTGTATGTCACTGAACTCCTCTCAAACGACTGGACCGATTTGGATGAAATTTTTTGTGTGTATTCAAGGGGATCTGGGAATGGTTTAGATTCACAATTGGACCCGATAGGTGGCGTTGCTGTCGATATATCACCAAAACATTTTTTAATTATAATGCGGTACGAAGTACGCTGGGACAACTAGTATGGTTATAATAGACTGAAACTTGTTTATAACTTTTACAACTAGCTGATACATAACTTTGAGTACGTAATGATAGGTTTGCTCTGGTTTGTTATTCAACTTACACTAGCGAACCCGTGATCTTACTCTGTGTTCTGTGACGCGAAGATTATTTATTATTTGTCAGCTAACAATGCAGCAATGATTCAACTTGATTCGGAATGATAAATCTATCACGCAAATAATTAAAATAGTGTAATCGCCCTTGCATTTAAAATTGATAACTATATTTTTTATTAAAACGGATTATTTATACAAATAGATGGCGCCACTTATAAGACATTTTAACCATTATTCTAACAAAATCAGTAACTTTATTCTATTTGAATATTTTTGTCAACGGTAAGAAACTTAGGTGTTTAAATCAATATTTTAGCAAATAATTAAGTCACATTGCATTGCCACAAAAACAGCTTTGAGAAAATTGATTTTTAGATTCTTATTACATTACTTATACATAACTACGTCTTCATATTTGAAAATCGATCCATAGCTGTGACTTATACCTACATGCGGCCATTTTCCAATAATGTAGTCCAATATTCATGACTGGACTGCGACTACAGGTCATGACAGGTAAAAAGAGTATGACGTCAAGAGTTCGAGCACAGTCAGATTTGCAGCGAATGAAATAGCTGCGGGCAACACGTACGCACTCGTTTGAAACACGAAAACCGAAATTTTAAAAATCGGAAAACCAATCTGTAAGGAAACATAGGGGGTATAGTCGACAATGAACGTAGATTTTTTGGATTGAACTTCATTGTACTTACTGAAATCGATTTTTGAATAGAGTTATCGAATTTTGAAACTGGCCCTCACTTTGCTTTGTGAATGTCCACACCTATCTCAATTTTCTAACTCGTGATTTTAAAGGAAAAGACGTCACCTTGCCAATAATCAGGACAATGAACTCATTCACACATTAATAAATTAGAACCTAAATTGTCAGTCAAATTCCAAGTTCAAGTGGGAACTGAGTAAGTAATAAGATATCTCACTGGAAATAAATTGTATATGCCAGAATGTGGAATTTATTATTTTATTCAGCAACCTAACACGTTCTTCACTTATAATAAAAAATCTGAATGAATATCTCATAACAGATTACGATTGTCTCGTCATATGAATGTAACCTCATAAAGCCTTAAATCGAAAATAAGGCGTGTTTGAACTTTCATACCCGTCGTGCAAGTTTTATTGTCTTCGGTAACCCTCTTTCTATGTAGTTGAGAATAATCCCACGACATTTTCGCTCCCTTCATGTAAACTACCAGGGTCCTAAAAAAGCTGAGGATTGCGTGAATTTTGCAAAAGTTTTCTCATCCCGTTGTCGATGACCGAAAGTGTGAAAGCATGTAAAAAGTACGAAGACACGGTAAAGGGGAATCTCTCCCACATGACAGACGTCGCCGCGAGCGGCGCTGTCTTACCTGTACTGCAGTGACTATACTTTACATGGGACATTTTTATATTAATATTTACTTCGCCATCACAGTTCACACTGGTATAAATTATGATAATAGTTGGACAGTTTTGTGACAACAAGCTTTCCTTTTCAGAATATATATTTGAGTAAAACTAAAATAAATGAGATTGTCTGATAATATATTATATTAATAACGTAAATAACATAGTGGGTAGTGGCCCTGACTGCGAAGCGAGTGGTCGAGGGGTTTGATTACCGGGCAGTGCAACCATTTATGGGACAGATGTATAAGTAAGTATTTGTTGTCAAGAGGATGTTAATGATGCGTTATTTTTGTTGTCCATACCATCCGCTCCACAGGGACTCCTAGTGCGGGGGTATGACTGTGTAAGCGTTTATTCACTTACTTCATTTAGTTTTAGTGTAAGAAATATTTTTAAAGGCAAGAAATTACTTGTCTCTTGAAAATTTTCATGGTTTTATTATTGTTGAATATAACGCAAACCGAATAGATTTAAATATCTTGTTTTGTCAAATATTCTTTGTCTTCTTAACTGAACAAAAAGTCCTTAATTAGAACGACCGCATATTTTCCATACATATTCCACACCAACGCCTTCACTATAACTGTTAGTTCCGTAGGCATTGAATATTTATAACACGGCAAAACAAAATAATTACTCCAAAATAGGTTTTGTAATTTGCTTTGTTAGAGCTCGAGTCAGTAATATCAAATAAAGACTAAGTTAAACCACTAACTTAGTCCTCCAAAGCTTGAACAGCAAATTAATTTTGTAGTCTTGTTGAAAATGTACTATTGATCATTTTAAGGATTGATTTAGCAGTAGGTACCAATAATAGTTTACAAAAAATATTATAATTATGGATGTGTAGACACAAATCCATATAAATAATAGTCTATAGAAATTATAAATAATCGATTGAAAATAATGGTCACTCTATTTGTTACCCTTACGCTAAAGTAGGGTCGGGAATTAGGCCATCATTCTGCAAAATCGATACCTGCCTTCTAGATTTATGGTCACATGATCTGAATATAGATTTAGAATCATTGTATTTTTAGCTTCTACATTATCCCGAATAAATTTCAATGACTTACGTGGGTAGACGTGACTTATTTTATAGGCTATCTTCATGTTAAACATATTCATTCTAATAATAATAGGTATGGCTGAGGCAACCCTGTTGCAATTAATATTGTGTACAAACTATTGTTGAAAATAATAAAGTCATTGCTTAACAAATTTAAAATTGAATTTATAGCTGTTAGAAATATTTTTATTCAATTTATTTTGTGTTTCTGTATAATAATGTATGTTTGTGTGCGCGTGTGCTGCAACTACTATTATTTTACTTCTTATATCTATTACATATTATACTATTATATATATGGGATGTATTGTTTATCAAATCCACTTCGTTCAAAATAATAACAGTGAGTAAATCTGTTTAGAAATGTGTAGCTTTTAATCACCGACGTATATTTCCTTCTAAGGTTTTACCATTGATGCTTAGCCTTTTAAAATTCAAGCTCCGGAATTTATAAAGTTAATAGTTGAGATATTCCACAATACCTATACTCCCATAAAGGTAGGTACGAGTGTCTCTCAAACTTCATATTCCATTATGATAGCACGTCTGGCATGTGAAGGCTTCACGTTAAATATTGGTCAGCGCTCGGTATTTCCGACTAGCTTCATTATTATTTTACGATCGCCCAGACACGGAGGGAATAAACTCAAGTTGTCGGAATAATTGAGAAACCAGACTGTGGAAGATACGCCTGTTGTTAGAGAAAATTAATTTCAGTTCCATCTCCCATAAGAATACGAGTACATTTCCAGTGCCGATTGTTTCCTCTTAAGTATCTGTATCGCAGCTGTGCGTAGTGTTACCAGCTAAAAAAAAATTAAAAAGTGTAGACTGTAATTAACTGAAGAACGCTGTTTCATAACATACGCCTTGTTGCGACGCGACGCGAGCACTAAACCGACGTTTAATTTAATTGTGACTTGACACTACAATTAACACACATGCTGACTCTATTGTCAACTGTTTTCATAAAAGTGTGAAAAAGTAAGGCTTTGTTGTTCAGAGGTGCGAACCGAGTCTCATATTACCAATATACAAAACGATCTGCCAGCAAAAACTTCGCGTAACCTCGTCGACACATATACTATGGAAGTACTAACCCATTTTAATAGGTCTGCACGACACACAAAGTTCGTTTTCGAACAAAATGCAACTGAGATGAGTCCTCTCACATCCGGAACAAATTATACTTCATCCTTGAAGACTCAGAAGAGACAAAAGTCACCCTGCTCAAAGCTCGGTCTCCATTCCATTTTAGACTTTATTCCCGAGGGAAAAGATGGTTTTTCCGAGGTCGTTCCGTTTTATTTTCGTTTCCATTGGAAAATGTCATCACAACAGAATAGGCGTAAGTGAACGCGTCAAAGTGTAAAATGAGGGGTTTTGCGTCGTGTCAGTGAAAGTCATTAAGAACGGAATGGATGAAAATAGCATGCATATTTACTTCTCAAGTTAATATGAACGGCATTATGAAAATGATAATATACTGGGGTTTTGAGGCGTGTAATTTGGTTTAACTAATCTCCAAGAAAAGTCTACTTGGGTATTACTTCTAAAAATAAAGATTCAAATCCTTAGAGCCATACGTGACATATATTAGGAAAATACTTTTAGGGTAGAGGTACTAGTGACTATAAATAGAAAATTATAGGATTATTATATATTTTTTTTTTAAATCAATGTTTATTAAATAATCTTTATAGTATTAATCAATTACTCTATAACAACCGATTATTTATAATACATAATATGAATAGCATCCACAGTAAAAACATTAATAGATACTATTGTACTTTCAAAGTAAACTTTGTAGACATTTGTAGTTGCAGCAGAAGTAAAAGCTACAATTAAAAACAAGCACATACAAAGCATAAAATATACTCCAGAAACTTGAATCAAGTCTAGACACTAATATAAAACTATGGCTATTAAGAAAGCCATTACCTTAACCACACACCAGTTAATTACTTTGCAAGTTAACTCATTATGTTAGCACGAATTAAATTTAGCTGAGTTACCTTTGTTGCTAATTTCCTTTTTCTACAAATTTTGCCTGTACCTTGTAGCCCTTTTGACTTTGCCTATTTAATACTATCACCACCTACGCTTCGCTAAGTAACCATACACGAAGAAATATTTAAAAGGGATTGTTAAATTGACGCTTCTTTTTCATTTGTGAAACGATTGAAATAAGACTAGCACGAATACGGCAGAGACAAAAAAGTCTATAAAAAAACATTGTAAATCATTGTAATAGATCATGGAATCAATAGATATCTAATATAGACTAATGAAAATAAAGCGTTGAAGCTATTAAAAATAAAATATTTTATAGCACCGATTATTCGATTTAATTAAAAATCGTTATCGGCCTTAAATATCATAATATATATGTACATCACGAAGTGCGTGATAAATACTTTTAAAGACGCCAATATATTTGTAATACAATTTGCAGACCTATCTTCGACTATTTTAATAAAATTCCTGCCCCACCAACACCAATGAATTCCTGCCCTGCGCCTCTTCGCCTGTAACTCATATTAATCCGCCACACGTTAGCCAGCTCCGCTCTATCGAGGCACATAAATGGATTTATTCACCTTTGCTCACATTTTATTTACGCGGTAGATTTTCCATGACCTACATACTCGTACGCTCAAACAATACGAAGATGGAAAAAACGTAGTTGAATAAAATAGATCGCAAATATAGTTGATTATTTATATTTTCGGGCAATTAATAACTTCTGATATTTTGTTTTTTAGTTTGGTAGTAAAAATATTTTATTTAACTTCATTATTTATGCCAGAAGGACTCACTTTTCCACATGTAATTATGACTGTGTACCTACAGATATTATTCGACACAGGATTCGAACTCGAGTCTCGGTACGCGATATTAACATTAACAGGCTTACTGCCCACAGCTCTTAACCTAACCAGGCTACAGCCGCTTGTAGTTTTACCGAGCTCACTTTGACGCCGGTATCAGGCGTATTTATTTCTTTACACAAAGGTCTACGTCCGTAGCAGTTACGCTTGGCTCCATGCTTTGTAAGTTGCGCATTTTCTCGACATATTTCTAAACTAAAAATTCATAAAATATTCACTAAAATTACCGTAAACCCATTGAGCTAACTGATTACTCCTGGCATCAAAGGCTTCTATGTAATTATAAGTTGATCAAGTGGGAGAGAGACAACAAGACTTTAATCTAAATTGTTTTAGATAAAGAGTGTTACTGCTCAAGCCTTAGTTGAACTTTATGGTGATGGTCTGAATCAAGCTTCTAATAAATTTATTAAAAAAATGTAAGTTTTAAGTATATTGTGTAAAAAATTACAATTTTCCACAAAATACTGGTTATTATTTGTTTCCATCGTTTTTTACATCGGAAGATAATCATACATTTATTCGCTTTAGTTAAGTTATAACATGATTAAAAACGTGTTAGTTAATTAAATAACTACAGTATGGTGTGCATGATTAGTTTTTGTATGTAAATAATTGACAAACAAGCAGACGAGCCACTTGATGGTAAGTGGTCACAACATCGATAACAACAGTCTTCAACGATGCGTTGCAAGCCAAGAATAAAGGGTCCATTTAATGGACCTTCCATTTAACGTGTTGTGGTATTTTGTGTGAATCTATGATCTAGGTATAAGCTAGTATTTGTGATGCCTATTTCGGATATTCAAATTAAGTGCGTACGCGCATCGCAAGTTTATTACTGTTACTTTTATTGAAGAATCCTGCAAAAATAATGTGGCTTAGTGGACAAGCTACGTGGGAATTTTGGCGTATACTGTGAAGCTTCTCGATCTTGTATAAACACGGTGCCCGCAGTAGATTAGCGTACACTTGTATTCCCTCGTAGCGTTCACAAGCCCACTTCGGTGCCTGAAACAGTAAATTTGTTTCTTTACACAAATTTAATACCGACCGTCCATAATACTTACACTTTCTTCATTGTAGATTTCGAAACTGTTTTAAAAACTATATCAACTCTTTACAACTGACGAGGCCAAATAAACAAAGAACATCTCTCTTTACAATCGAAGATTTTCTGTTTCTAAAAGTTCAGTAGAGAAAAAGGAAGAGCGCTGTCCTCAATATCAAAGGCCTTCTAACACTCAAAAGGCTCTAAATGTCCACTGTTGTATAATAGTAACCAAGGACAATTACTAATTACTTAAGAGCTCCTCCATGTCACACTCTTCATTATTTCATATCAGAATAACGGTAATCTAAAAGGTTAAACCCGTCCTAAAGTCCAAACCAACCTCGTTTGCTCGTGGCGCACTGCGAGCCACCAAAGGAAAAAGTACTGAGATGCCTGTTTTCGAAGATCGCTAATGAGTTCTTTTGACCCAGGTAGATCATAGTTGTAGATATTTTCGAAACTCATAGCGATAAGATTCCAAAAACTGTAAAATAAATAAATAAAATATTTGTATTCCAGTACATTTTTGAATAATATTCAGTATCAAATTGCAGAATTGAAATACATGTCACATCGCAATAAAATTCATTAACAGTGTTGGAACAACTTTGCACTGGCTAGTATTAAAAGTCGGGTAATTATAATGCCAACGGTATTCAAAAGCGGTTATATTTATTTTGCTCATAATATGAATACGGTATTCAACGTGTACAAGTCCTAAGATATTAATATAAGTAGGTGTATAATTAAATTTAAATATAAGATTTAATTTAAGAGGTTGCTTAGGGCTTTCCCCTTAGCTTGTTAAAAGACTTAATGCAAGGAGTTAGGTAGTTGACGGTCATTTGGATGGTATTCTACCGTTCCGCTCTCTTGGCGTTTTTGTCCGCCTGTGCGTACGTCTCGGTGACGTCAAATGCTTTACAGTTCCATAAACGTGTATAGCAGTTACGCATTCATACTTGTCTACTGATGTCGTTATACTTACACGCAAACGTTAGTTTAAATGGTCTTCTTGCAAGCTTTTATCATTGACTTTAACTTTCTTAGCTTTTACTATTCCGTCATCGTTTTATTTTTTGTGTTGTTGTGTGTAATGTTCTATACAGTATTCGAATATTCTATTCTATAGAACATTCTTTCAGTTGTTACTTGTTACAGTTGTTACAATTACTGACACATTCTTTGACAAAACAAACGAGTCTGATTTAATCGTTTATTCCACCCATTCAAAAATTGTTTTCGGTTTAAATTTTGACTCTAATCCAATTATTGAAAACCAAATATCCACAAAGAAACCTTTAAAACTAACATCAGATCATTTCATACGACACCTAGAGCTAACAAAGCCGCCGCCGAATTGAAAACCATCTTCGAAAATGAAAACCCTCTATCAATATGGAAAAGACGAACAAATCAAAATAATAACTAGAAGCTGATCGAAACACAAAGCGCCGAAACTTAACTACCGTCATAATTGACTCCTTCATCCACTCTTGACAATACAACGTCTAAGACAATATTCCCATCATAAAATGCAATATAGGCTCTTGGGACGCTGCCATTAAAATAAGACATAGCGAAGTACCAGCCAGCATTGTCCTCTACCTTATTCCCGACCGTCTATAATTTTGATAATAGGCTAGAAAATATTCCTTTGTCTTAAACAGACTATCTTCTTGTAAGATGTCGTTCGATTATTTTCCGAGAACATTGTGAATCTCTGTGGGCTATCGCTAAGTCTCTTACTTTTATAGCGCTAATAACTTCACAAAGCTACCCGCTGTCTCTGCGCTCAATGGTGAATTGTTGACTTGATTATCTTTAAATGTCTTCCTTCTTTACCTTTAAAATTACTCTGCTATTTCCTGCAGTAGTTGAAAAATTAATCTTATTAATTCCTACCTACGTAGGTAACGATAACGCACTTCACATTTTACATTTTCTATGTTTTTGTTATATGTAGGTACCTATTTATTTTTTCATATTATTATTGTCATTGGAGCAGTCAGTCTTATGTGTGACCCACATTGTTAGCATCGTTAAATTGTCTCATTTATTTTAAACTAAAATGGTTATCAGTAATAATTTTGAAGTTTGAACAAAAAACTAAATTGAGTAACAATGCAAGAAAACGAACAAAAAACAAGCTTTATAAAAAAACGTAAAATTTCAATACTTTAAACTTAAAAATTAAAACGAGTAATCAATATAATATTTTGATATTCCAAGTTATTAAAACAGATTAAAATATATAATTATATATTGATGGATGATGGATTGATTGGGCTATGAGTATTCCTTTATAATTTTTATGTAGTTTAAATAAACAATTATTATAATTTCGCCCCATCGCATCGTTGTAACACTATTCGCATTAGTTCCAACGTAATTTCCTCGCTCCAACTATGTACCGAGCGGACCGCTGCCTAGTAACTCCTGCTCCCACAGAGTGCAACGCGAGCTCTCTTTAACTATTGTTAATGACCCGACGAGGGCATAATTGCATTTTTTCACACTCCACTAACAGCAATTTCACTAATTTCGTAGGTTGCCAACGTGGAAAGGAAGGTTTTTATACAGAATCAAAGTGCAGTTCACTCACCCATATAGCGTTCCCTATGCCTTTGTTAGAGATCTTTGTAGTTATTTATTTAGAGCATTTCCGATAGTCCTGTGTAAGGGTGTTTTTAATAACGTGCGGATTTCATCACGCACGCGGGATTGCCCCGTATGCGGAAAATTTCACGCAGCGTAAGACATGCTAACCCAAGATCTAGTTTTCTGCGGGTTGCTATGCAAGTTGGTTGTGTACAATGGATGACAAACTCACAAAGTTATTGATTGTATACTTAATTTACAAAAGATGGAATAAAAGATCACAGTATGGCCTGTTATTTGAAAACAGGATTCTTGCTGGAACGTTTGTCACACGCTATGGCAAATTACGAATGAATGAATTAATGAACCTCTATTTTTCTTTTCCTCTTTACTCAAACTTTCGAAATTTTCGAAACCTTTTAATATTTCTTTCCAGCGTTTTTAGCATCTCTATTTTTATATAATTCATGGGATTTATCCCATAAGCAAGGCCGCAGATGCACTTCCATTACAACACGTTCCGTATCAATTTTCATTTTTGATTTGTCTGTACCACGCGCGCGTGCCTCCCGTATGATAGTAAAATGCACACTGTTTTTCATAGAAGCGCTCACGCACGCGGGGTACCCGCGCGGGATTGTTGCCCAGGTGGCAGGATCTCGCCCCGCGTCCCGCGTGCGTATTTCACGCATATAATAAACACTTATACACTTGTATGAAAAGGATACTTGCGGGTGTCACGCATGCGGGGCAATCCCGCGTGCGAGATGAAATCCGCACGATATTAAAAACACCCTAAGATTGTGGATGTACTTTCTATAATTAGGTAATTTTACTTTTTTAAGAAGTTATTGTAGATCTAACTGACAAATAAAACACTTTAGACAGAAACTATCATGAACAGCTTGACTGGTCATACACATTAACTACACCTTCAAAATAAACGCAAAAAACAGAACGATCTATACGAACGAAAGATAACCCATAAAAAATCTGCACCCTTGTTTCCACTATGGCGGCCGCGGAAAAAGTTTTGACTCCACAAACTTGGATTTGACTTTACACTAAACTCCTCTCTTGACATCTATAAATATGAAATTGCGTCCTCCGACAAATGCACGCTAAGCATAAAATATGTAACATTTCAATGGACTAAAGACAATAATTATATCTATGATGCAATATGATGTGCATAAAAGCGCAAATTTTTTTAAGTTTTATACGCCCGGACCATTTAAAAATTCCTTCCGGAAGTTCCCGCAGTTCCTGGTGAAAACTAAGTTCAAAAATACATTCATACATAGGTACGGGAGATATTGATATAAAGAAAAATATAAGTATTTGTGTAATATAACTGCATTTATTTAACTTTTTGTATAGTATGTGTAGCACGTGAATAAAATCGAAGGTTTATTAAGCATTTATTTTGATTGCACTCTTTCCCGTTTCATGTCGTCAGGCTTTTAAAAATTTTAAAATTTCACTCGCCCGTCCATGTTGTCCTCGCCAATAGTTGTTACAAGTATGCGTCAGTTCTAATTATGCCTAGGAAAACTTTGTAACGAACTTAAAATCTTTAGCAAGAAACGGAGTGAGGGCCTAAATTGTCTTGAAATTGTTAATACAATCTGTGGAAAGGCGCTTTGAAATTACTTTAATGCTGAACATTTTAATAGCTTAATTAGTTTTGTACAACGGCGAGACGTTTTAATGAGTATCTTATTAATATTCTTAATGATTATATACAAATTCAATATCAAAGCGCTTATAACTCGGCCGCTTGTGTCGGTCCACGAAGTGATCGACGATTCCCTACCTTTGAAGGCAGCGAAAACTTTATATCTCGTTGTTTGAAGGGCATGTTTGATATCGGGGTAAATTTATATCGTAAGATCACAGTAGTTAAGTCATGTTTAAGGCTTTTCGGTAAGCATAAAAACTTCCAAGACGTTAGCCTCTATCCCCTCTGCCAATCTGCACGTTATAATTATGTAAAGTTAATGCCAAAAATTGCATTTTATTTTAATCTCTAGAAACCATTCAATACACAGCCGCACTAATTTGTGAATGTGAAAATTAGATATTGCGAAATTACATATTAGGTACCTAGCTATATAATATTATTTGGTGACTAGACACAGAGAAAGTTATGAAGTTTTTTACTTACCAAAACATATTTCTTGTTGTTTAACGTATCAAAGAGCTCCTATTATTACTCCGAGTTAACTTTTTCGATAACCGTTACGAACAAAAAGTACTGGGTGCTGTCTATTGCCCTGGTTTTTGGGAAGAAACAAAAACTTTTTAGAACCTCTCTCGTCCTACGAATTCAGTAGATAAAGTTTACGAAAAATGTGGGTAAATTTCCGAGATACTGCGTGTATAATTTACTTGCTAGATAAATTATGTTCATACTAAAATATAACCTTCGCCTATGATTCTTTGCGAAATATTTTCTTAATTCAATTGTGAAGCATAAATATTATATAGCTGGGGATTTTTTATAACTTTCATCCAATGTGTATAATGGGCACGTCTTTTCTTCAGTCCAAATCAACCACTCATAATAAATTTAGTCCATTTTTTAGAGGTACCTAGTCTTTGACACTCTTAGTTCAAACAAGATTAGACTTTACTAAGGCATAAGTTTACCAAAGCGAAGCGCGGGCAACGACTACTAACGATAAATACATTTGTTTTAAATTCACTTACAATATTAATACCACAATGATGTAAGTACATTACATTTGAAAGTTATAGTGCTTTGTATTTTATAACATTTTTCACTCCCCAAAATGCACGAAATTCTTTAACCATAAGTGGATATTCTAAAGAAACATTATGTTTATTCTAAAGAACATCTTTCTGTTATCAATTACGTTTCTAAAGATCACGGGGCTTTATGATATTTTTGAGTCTTTCATTAAAATTTTCTTCACAGACTGGGGCTTGTCTCATTATTACATTGAATTTAAAGTGGCGGTGCGACGAGGGACGAAATTGAGTTGTGGTCTACCTAAAGCAAACATCTCCGACACTTTTGCTGAGATTTTAATTATTAAGGTTAATAACAGAATTTCCTCGTTACATTACTATTGCTTGCGGCTTATTTCATATAACTTTGTGAATTTATATATTTTTTTATTTTTTTCATATCATTAAACTTCGTGAGGGAAACTGTGTATTCTACTGCACCTCTTATATATATTTTTTATTTTATTCTTAAGGATTCTTATCTAAAGGGTAAACGGTTAAAAACTGAACCCTATTAATATACCTCCGCTGTCTGCCCGTTTGTCTATCTGTCCGTCTGTCTGTCAGTCCGTCATCTGTCTGTCACAGGACTTTGTCTCTTGAACGGAAATAGGTAGACACTTGAAATTTTCAGAACGGTACTATGGCCACTATCATAACAAATAACAAAAAAATTTGATCCCAAATCGGGTGCCCATACAATTAAAAAGTTTTTTTTACATTTCATATTTACCAAATAATTAGAGTTAATAATTCTCGGTGATGCGGAATGTGTGCGAGTCTGACTCGCACTTCACGGCTTTTACTGTTAATTTGACTTTTTACTGTTAAATGTTATGGTTTAGGTCAGCCTTGATGATAGACGGCTAACAAAACGCCGAGGATTTAAAGAGCCAGTTAGAGTCCAAATTTGCTGTACTTTTTATTCTATTTCATAAAATAACACTTGAAAGATTTTAATTCTGTAAAGCTATTTAGACAGTTTACAGTTTTACATTCGTTATCATACTCATAAATTATGAATGCCGCGACGCCTAGACACAAAAGTTTTTACTCGTTTTCATGCTAAGCTAGTTTATATTGTAATACTACGAGTAGAAATATCTTCTCATAACTAAAGTGGATGTAGTAGAAAGCGTTTAATGCGGTGCAACGCGTACCTATTATATTAAGATGAACAATAATTCTTATACAATCATGTTATTATGACTAAGCGTATGCATGTCACTTAATACAAAATTTGACTACACTTTTTAATTGTTCTATTTTAAAATAGTTTTTCTTTGTCACTTCAATTTAAGTGCAACAAAAAGGGGGAAAGGTTAGCTTGGAGACAAGAGGCAAGAATGCATTTTCATTGCAAAAATGTAGTAGATAAAAATATGGCACTTATTTCGTTTGCAATTCGGCAAGCCAATAAAGGTCTTTATGCCCATAAGCGCAATACAGGGGTCGTCAACGATACGTTACTAGCCACTAACTCATTTATTAACTAGCTTTCACGACAGATAGGAGTGTAGTTAGCCAATCAAGCTAAGTGGCCTAATTCGTACCAAGAACCAAACGACGACGAAATTTACAACATACTAGTACATCCTCTCTAATTTCCTACAGGTATCCTGTCCATCTCATTAATACTTTTTAACCGATTTCAAAAAAAGGAACAGGTTCTTCCTCGACCTCTATATTTTTTATGTATGTCTAGCAATTTTTCCGCCGTTTGAGAACAGATTTTTAGTTTTTTTTTTGTATATTCGAAAGGTGGCGCTTCTTTTGTGGTCCCATTTTAATTTGAACAAGATCTGATGAGTACTTTTTGAGTTATCTCTAATAATGCGTATGTAATTGACTTTCATGATGTTGAAGATATTCTTATTTTATCACTTGCCGATGTTGAAGTCTGATTTATGTTTTGTTAAAGTTACTGGAACTTAAAATCAAAATAAGCTGAACGCACTACATCGCTGTATTAAGAGAAACCTAAAATTGTATTTAGGTTCAGGCTCGTAGAAGAATCTCTGGTGCTTTAATCAGGTATCGACCCGCTGGCCACGCCCCCCGACGTAATTAGAACGCCTCCTTGTAAAGGCTCGCACCTTTAACGTGAATGAATGACGGCTGAGATCTCGCCACTCTAATCCTGTGAGAAAATATACTGGAAATATTTTCGTACTAAGTCACCAACACCATCATTTTGATCATATGAAAAATCTCTACCTGAAGTGATATTTATTAGGTACCTGAAAATTCATTTTTTTTTAAATTGGAATGTTACAAGATTTTTTAAGGTTTGATATTAGAGTAGCAAAAATGCTTTCCGTTCCACTTGAGTATGCAGGCTAGTACAAATTACGTACCTACCTAAATCTAAAGTTATCTCCAAATATTACGGATCTGTTTAAATATTGTTTATGTTCATACCTATTATATAACCTATGAGTTTGAAAAGTTAGAAGTTTACTTTATTACATCAAAGTACAAGTTTACTTAAAGCAACAAAATTCACAGCAGAACTACCAGGTATATTAGTGTACCCGCCACGAAAGATTTTGTTATATTGTAAGCAATGTATAATATTAACACGCTTTTACTAAACGTGGCCAATGAATGATGGTGAAACTTTTAATAATTGGTGAAACAATGATATTATTATATTGGTGAAACAATGATAACTTCCTAAGTACATTACATTCTATACATTTTTGTAATATATTGTTACGAGCAGATTTTTTATTCATAGCATTACCCCATCGTCAAGTTACGACGAGGAGCGTAAAGAACAAAAAAATATATACAGTCGAACATAGAACCTCCTCCTTTATGGAAGTCGTTTAAAAATAAAAAAATATAATAGAAAAAGTCTAAAAACTACGTATTAGAAAAGTTAAGTATTTCTTTTCGTGTTGCACTATGACTATGGACGATTAGCTATAGTTTTTTATTAACTCCCGATTCGCAAACAGGACCATTTTCTTAAGTTTGATAAATATTTATTTCAGTCGATCATAGCCAAAATGTTTAATTTTAATTGTAAGGATTATTAAAATAAAATTAATTAAAATTAGAAAGTCATGAAAATGTAGCCTACTTTAATTATACTAAGCACAGGAATGGGGTTCTCCGCCCTTGCTACAACTTTCACACGCTGGAATAGCTTTAGGAACGGACATGTCTACCTGTCCACGTCTACCTAATGTCATAATAGAATGTTAGTTGGTCAGTTAGTTAGAACATATTATGTTCTAATTATATTGAATTTACGATTGAAATTACGATATTGAATGTTTTCTTTCGCCACTGATGCCCCAAATAATAGTTATACTACGCTAGTACTGAACATAAAGAGCGGCAAAATAAAACGAATTAGAGGAGAAACGCTTGACATCTCTCCATACATTCGGTATTCAGCGTACTAAAAACGGTGTCAAACTGGTCGACAGCTTCGCCTACAGCAAAGCTAGAGTGTCAAGTACCGAAGATGTCAAGATGTCTCCATGCCGAACACATTGCTGAACTACGTCTATGGCAATTTTACATATTCTGTGGTCGAATTTGTCGTTTAAAAATAGCAAAGTACAAACAACAAAGTGCAAAGTTTCATAAGAATTAATTCAGTAAGGAATTTTGAAAGTTTTACAAGATATAAAACAAATTTAGAGGTACAAGTAAAAAAATATATTTTTCTGTCGATCTCAGCGTGGTAAAAACGATGAGACTGATTTCAAGAAGTTGATATAAAATTTAATGACAGCGATTACAAATATTGTTTTTCGGTTACGATTATTAAATATGAAAATTCTTTTTTCTAGGCCGACATCGTCTCAGTGCTGCCTTTGGTGTTACTAATGTCCCAGCATTTACGCTGGCAAAGTTTAGAGCTTTAGAGAGGAGAGGTATAAAAAGAACCACAATATCCCTTAACTAATAGTGCGCAAATCCCAGTAAAATCTGGGTAATAAAAAATGGATGAAAAATGTAAAAAAATGACAAAAACAAATATTTTCAAAGTAAAGCACGTAAATTGAGTTTTGAAAATTATATTTCATGGAAAGTTTCTTGTTGTATTCAATATTCGCATAGTTATTTAACAGTTAACACGACAACATACGAACCAATTACCACTAATGCTCTTATAAGTGATTAAAAAGTTTGTTCAGAAGATTTTATTGACTTCGTCAATTTTCACTCCCACGCATTAGCACTTAATGTTAACGTTTAAAAATATTCTCACCAGTAGGGTGAAAGGGAGACCGGGCAATAAAGGCAAAACGGTTATGTGAGATCGAACAGCGGACAAACGAATGATCCAATAGGGGTTGCAGTTTTTGCTTTTAAGCAAAGGACCAAAAAGGGGAAGCAGATCCTACCATCAGATTGGATGATGCAAGAGACTCAAAGGATACTATTGAGTGACCAAGGATTGTAAGAGTTATTGCGAAACTAGTTCACAAACAATGTTTGACAAAACAGTAATGACGTGTTTAGTGGATGTTTCTATGTTATAAGAGTAACTGTATTTTATTAAAACCTATTCTGGCTGGAAGTTTGGCCGGAAATAGTGTTTCGCTAATTCACAGATAAAGATGCAAGGAATAAGCTATGATTAGAAATTTCTGAGGTAAGGAATACCTCAAAAACTAGACAGCAATTAGGTCAGACTTTCGAGCAGCGTAAAAACTTTCGGCAATCGTCAGTTGACTCCACCAACCGCAGTGGAGCAGCGAGGTGGAATATGCTCTAGGCCTCATTAGTTATGAGGATACCCAGAGACCCGTGGTATGTAGTGGATTGCCATAAGCAAATTGAACTTACAATTTGGTAACTGATTATAAATATCGCCCAAAAAAGACATTTTTAAGTATCTTAATCTCATCTCAATACGTATTAGAAATTCTTTCAAGCGGCAGAAGTGCTGGTAGACAAGTTTTTCTTTTGTTATTCATGTATGCAAGGGCTTAAGATGTCAGACAAACTCTAATTTTGAATGCTGAGGGATCGGCTTTAAAAATTATATTGAAATTTTAACAAACAATATCTCCGAACATGCTAATGAAATATTCATGATATAATTACAATATTCTGATTCAATGCGCATTGTGTTTGCTAGCATTACATTAATTATGCAGTAAATTATGACACAAATACATCAACGGAACACTATAAAAATTGTACATTTGATTACCGAACTTTGTTGTGTAGAATTTTGCATGTTCCGGAAGGTATTATGATTTACTTACATCTAGTATTAACAACGTAGATAAATTATGGTGTGCAGTTAAATCCTTATGAATCTGTAAGTAAGAAAGAAGAATAGAAATAAACAATACAAACGCACAGACAAGTTAAAAAACATAAAAAACACAAAAAATCTGTACCTAGCACGAAGCGTACCTACCTGCCTATTTTTATACTTAGACATAAAAATAGGCAGGTATAAAAACGACTAAGAAATATAATTAAATCGACAATGCAATAAACACGATAGGTACATCGTACAATATTAAGGTGTTATACCTCACAATAATTATATTATATATTTTACAAATATACCACATAAATCTAATTGAAGTTATTTATTTGTTTCAGATTACGTAGACAATGATTCAGACATAGCGAAATAGTTGGTCGAAATGGACGACATTATGCAAGGAATGCGAAGCGCTATGACATTGTTCTGGATTTTAAGCGGACTAGTTGCAGTCAACGCGGTGAAAATTGTCATTGAACCTCTGCCAAAAGGTAAGTTTATTTACGAAATTCAGTAACCAAATCGTGGTATAGGTAAATATTTGCCCTGGAAGATAGTAGATTTACGTTGTTGCAAGTTGCAATACCTCCAAGGTAGTCATGGAACACAGTAAAAGCAGGGACCAAGGATATTCCAGGGCTAAGCTTATGGTTATTGAGTATTTTGTACATATTTTACAAGTTTTGAATTATAGAGTAAAACAAAAATTGGAACGATAACTATTATTATATTTATAAATGGATGTGGCTGTGAGCATAAAACCTGGATCCTTTACAAAACTAATATTATTAATTTATTAATCTACCTTCATTATCTTCTATTAACTTAACAAAAAAGGTTAATTATTAACTTAATGCGGTACATATATAGTATTTACCCAATTTTTTTCTGCTGTTTTACCTAGTCTAACTTGGAGAATTTATTTATATATTTATCTACGAATAACAACGACAAAGCTTAGGTATTAATAGGTCGATGTCACTCACCTTTTCTAATAAAAAACTTACCTAAAATGAATCGCCGTCAAAACTTCGCTCTTTTTTATCTGCCAACTATGCTCGTTATGAAGAACGAAAAATAAAAGTGCACATCAAGAACAAAAGAGCCTCTTTTGACCTGTCGCTCACAGGAGAGGTAAACAGAATCGGGCGTCCGGTTTTAATTTACATTTTTTAAGTCGAAGCGCGTTGAACGCTTCTCCCCCAGCATTCCCCCTTGATATGGCACGACTTCGTTTTAGTTTCGTTTAATTTCCTATCGTGACGTTTATTACCAGAGTGTTCTACTGTTATACGATAGAGATAAACGATAAACATTTTTAAATTGAACTGGTGATCCAGTAAACTGAACTGCACTGCGCTAAGAATACAAGACCGAGAAATCGTGTCGATAAAATTAATATATTCTTTGAATATTACGTATGTTTTAGGTATATAAGACCTCATTTGGGTAAAGTTTTGATAACGGTATTCAAATTAATAATTCTGAAAGTAGATTAGATTTAAAATTTGTTGACTATAAAACTAACTTAGTGTATACATTGTGTGTACATCTTACTATTATTCCTTAACTTGTTTTTACCACATTTGACTCTAGTATGCGTTATGTATATATTTACACAGTGTATTCAAGGAATTCGTTTTTAGTTGCATATTTATACAATAATCTTGCTCCAAAACGTGATATATTATCTTGAACCTAAATTATAACGTCATGATCTGAATCATGGCAAAGACGAGAAGATTTTAGAGTATCAATCGAGATTCGCAATTGTAAACCTTAGTTTAAGGTGTATCTAAATACATTAAATTGATGGTGACGCCCCTGGTGTTGCCATTGTCCATGGGCGACGGTGATCACTTACCATCAGGTGACCCGTCTGCTCGCTTGCCTGCTTAGGCCATAAAAAAAATTGTCAGAATTATACACGAATAATACAATTAAACACAACTATCCATATTACAATCGTTCATCGTCGTCTGTATAGCACATTCCTATAGACACGCACCCACACCGATGTGATTTTGGCCGTGAATACGACCACTAATAACCATTTGAGATTAATTTTTATTTGCGACTCCTCACTTTATTTCGGGTGTTGCTCCGAAGGCTTTATTATATTCACATTCATTTACAGTCCACAGCTGCGAATAACGCGGATTTGTAAGGAGTTTTTATCTGCCTTCAGCCTTCTTTCTTTAGAAAGTGAGAGCTCCTATTAATATTAATTAAAAGTTTGAATAATTGAATGGATTCGGAATTGTTCTCCGTTGTTGGGTTTCTCTGAAAGTGAGTCAGGCAATAATTAAAACTTGAGAGGAAAATGGGTTCGAGTCCATTAATTTGACATTTGCATTGAACAAACTTTTATTTTTGATAATTATATGGAATAATTCATAGTTTCATACATTTCGAATTAACCGAATCCATCACTTAATATTTTCAACGATAGATTGCTAATATATTAAACAATTTGAATACAATTACAAGTTCTATTCGTAGATGTATGATTTTTTCTTGTCTTGTTTAAAAAAACGTAATTTATTTTAAACTTAAAGAACAAACAGACAACAACTAAAAAAATGTTATGCGATCCATTGCGTCAAGAAATATCCCCAACAAAAGCATTTTTCAAATATCTTTTATGTACGATCAGTAACAGCCTTATTGTGTATCGATGATTTTTGTCTACGTAAGAGCTTGTCAGAGCCTGCATTAAAATAATAATTTTACCCAAGATAATAATTTTAAGTCTCAGACAACGAATACACAACGACAGTCAACATGGCTACCAACATTAAAGTGCAAACGAATTTATTGACAAGAAACTTGTTAACTTCAAACTATTCAGTCAGTTTGGTATTTTTAGTGAGCCGAATCAAATATTTCACTCAAACGAATGGCCCAGCGTGCGTTGCTTGTTGTTGCTGCTCCACACATCAACGTGTCTGGGGCTAGACCGATAAATCCGGTTTTTTACATGTCTTCTCATACGTACTCAATCTCTCGCAATTATTTACAATTCACGTCACTGGGTCATCAAATGGTCATGTATTGTGGACCTTTCTTTTTCATCCAACACTTTTAGAAAAAAATGACTTTGACACAAGTGATCGTTTAATTTTATCATTAACATGCGAAATCATAAAATGTGGTCGATTACACCTACTAACAAATGTTTACCTTCTGTCAACTAAGTACAATATTAACTAATCTATTAATTAATAATCGTTCAAATTATAAAGTATGTAAATTACAGCACTAGATTAATTTTCTTTTTATGTCAAATATCATAGTCATTGAATATGAATGAAATAAATGCGATCCATTCATTGTTGTAGTAGGTACAAGTCTACTAACTATACTTACTAAGTACTACTTAAAGACTACAACTACAAACAACAACTACAACTAAGACAACAAATTAATAAGTAAAGACGAGGAATTAATCGTCAAATAAATAACAGTAATTAAAATTGTATATTTCTTGTTGATAGGTATGTGGATAGAATGTTCGTGCAGTCTGCAGCATCCACACAACACGGCCTGCCTCGGGCTGCGAATCTATAACTGCCAATTAAATGTATAGATGCGGCATGTTTGCGACAAATAGCCAATAGACCGGTATCGTGTCGTAGTCCGTTGCCCGTTTTAAGCTTTGCACATCCAACGGATATACATACTGTGTGGTCGGTGACATACATACTGCATGAGATTTTTATCAAACAATTTTTTTTTACTTTTTACGTCAAAGTACTTAATACTATACAAATACAATTTATACAAAATTACTTTATTTGAAGTGCAAAGAACAAATATATTTGGTGTTTTATTGCAATTGTAGCACGTTAAATTGAATCGTAAGTTTTAGGAGATTTCTTGCACCACATTTGATCAAAAATATAAAGCCGAATCACATACTAGGATAATTTTGTCCATACTAATATACAATCTGTAACTTTTCTTACTTCATATTATCGTCTTGTTGCTTGGCTTTCTTTGATTTGTGTAACTTACTAATTAATTCAATTCTGAGAATTGTATCAATATTACCGAAGAAGTTTGAGTAATGGCTTCAACTCATTAATCGCCCACTACTGAGCACGGGTCTTTCGTCATATCTGAGGAGGCCTAAAGCATACATCACCACACTGCTCCAGTCCAGATTGGAGAAATAACTTATTTTATTTCATGTTGTTGTATAACTTTATTATATTTCCATTTTAAATATTATGTTTAGATATACATATATGTATATACAGTTCTTCTGTACGTGTGAACGTCACTGAACTCCTAAGCAGTTGAATCGATTTTGGTATCTCATTAGTTTTAAGTACTTTTAAAAAGAATCAAATGAACTTTACCTAATAAAATAAAAATATGTTGGAACCCAAGGAAAGTCTTACAAAACTCATTTCACTTTACTTTTACGACGGAACTTGATTTTAAAGGTTTAATTACGTCTGTATTGTACAGAATAATGCTTCGCCATCGCGTTTCGGTTACATTGTTTTAAATTGATATTGGGTCTTCACGTCAAATATACGGCTACTTGACTTTGGGTTCAGGAACTACAATTCCCAGAGAAATGGTAATTACAATGTATTTAAGTACAATTTTATTTCTCAACCAGTGAACCCGCCCTCGCTTCGGTTCGAAAAACTATTTTTTACATTTACGAATATTAAGTATTACTATTGTTAATATCTCACGTTTTATGAAGCGTATTAAGATGATGATTAAGATTTTTAAACCAAACAAAAAAGCGACTTCAACATCGACAAGTAATAAAATGAGAACATCATCAACGTAGTCCTTCGGGGTCAATTAAATACGCTTTAATAAGGATAACTCACTAAACTCTACACAACACTAATACTAACTCACAAAACTACTCGTCAGATCTCGCTCAAATTTAAATGGAATAACATGACATGGCACCAGCTTTCGAATAAAAAAAATCGGTTCACTAATGGTTCATACATAAAAATATAAGCGTCGAACATTAAACCTCCTCCTTTTTTAAAAACTACATCAAATTTCATCCAGCAAAGCAAGACAAAAATTCTAAAAATAATAATTTTGGCTTTTATTGGCCCACTGTAGGTGTACATTATATATCTCATATCTCATCTCGTACCAGGTACAGTTTTATCAAAGTTATTGATATTGCGATCTCTTTGTTGTAATATCGTTTTCGCCGGTAAAAGTATCTGGACTTTTAAGGTTTTCTAACAATGTTGTAAAAGCGGAGTGCTTCTAAACAAACGTACTTTTAAAAGTCCACTTATTTAGAAACACTCTGTTTTTGTTTGCCGTGGGGCCGCCCCGGGCGGCGAACGATTTGTGACACTAAAACAAATGACGCGTGCTCAACGCTCGATTGACTGGAATAAGTAACATGCAATTGCTGCGAAAGTTTTTAGACTATTTTGATCAATTTTTTTTGCCATAGTTCTTATTTCAAATTTTTTTTAGTTTAAATAAGTTAACATAGACACCTTTTGAGACTATTTTAATCAATGTATTTTTATTAAGCTGTTATAAGCACAGAAAAAATCTTAAAATCATTCGGATTATTTAAAACGGTTTTTTGCATTTTTCTCAAAAACTATGCGAAAGAAGATTTCCCGACAACTAAAAAAAAATAAGAATGTTCAAATTATAATTATTTACTTCGCCCAAAGTAGCTTGTCATTATTCATTATGCCCGGGCATTATGAAAAATCCCGCGATTTATTACTTGGTCCATAACATGTACTTATACGATAACTATGTAATATTTTATTGGATTTATGGAAACAAAAGACACTTACACTTCGAGGAAAATCCTATGTTTACGGGTAAAGAAGTCTCACGTCTCCTAAGAGACACCTAACTGCGATGATTAACGTCTTTTACACAAATAAATGTTATTCTCCGTCACAATAATGTAGAAATGTTGTCTTATTGTTTATTTTGATGGGATTTCTCTAACAATGACCTCAGTAATAAGTTACTGATGTCCATAAGCTACGGCGACCACACAGTAGATACAAAGGTGGCTAGTCTGCCTGTTTGTCATTTATTTGCATAAAATACATAATTAATATGTAATTAGTGTACGAGTATAACTAACCTAAATAATGTTTACTAAGAAAAAAAAAATTTGTAGAGACTATGTGTATCATGATCTTATTTTTAAAACAAATGCCTGTGGGAAAGGTATTGATATTGTTCCATTGGTGGTATAGATAACTTATGAGATAATAGAAACGAATGGCTTTCTCGTATTGAGAGCTACGGAGATTGATGGGGTTAATCGCAATAGAATTTTCAAATTTTTCTTTTTTCTTTTCTTCCATATTTCTTGGATGACTATGCATCGGGGATATCTTTGTTGTGACTGACCATGGTTACGGTGACATATTATTAACATAAAAAGCAGTCAAAACTTAATATGGTAACCTTTTAACTATATTCCTACACCAACAATTATCGCCTTCTGACTCTTACATTTTGATACTAACAAATATAGTTTGGCTTCTAAATCAATAATCCAGTGCAGTTAGTTAGTTAGTTAGTTATATCTATTTTATTAGTCAGGATTAAGGTAAACTGGAAAGAATATTCATGTTATATTAACAAGAATATTAATAAACAAAATGTCAATACAAACTTTCGTTAACAAGAAAAACTTTTATCCCAAATAAAACAATAGTATAATACGGAAATCATTTGTTTCGCGTCTCGAAAAAATATCAAAGGAAATTAGCCGTCAAAGTTCAAAGATCGAGGTCCCCTTTAGATTGTTTTAACAATAGGCAGAGGTCTTATTCGAAACCCCAAATACGATTCCGATATTCAATAAAAGCTTCAAACGGGATCGCCTGAAATTTCTATCGATATGCATTGTGCGTTATACGTTTAAATACATCAATATGTAAATTAACCCACACGCAAGCGACGCACAGTCAGTTCGTCAACACATTCACAATCGATAACTGTCTCACTTGTTTTATGTTTGTGTTATGTTTGGATTTGAGTGACTAAGATCACAGCTACCACGCTGGCCAATTGGCCTCACAGTCACTACTTCCAAGGTTCGAAAGAAAACCTCTCAGAACAATATGCAAGTACCTTAAAATTTTTCCTTCCAAGTTTCTTGTCTCATTTACAGGAGTTAAAAGTAACTTCAAGAAAAGTCAGAAACTAACTAACTAAGTAACTTGTAGTTGTAGTTTTCGAAGATAGGACCGATCCTGTGTTCGAAAACTATCCCTCAAAAAGCTATTCAAATCAAATTCCTTACTTATTCCTTTTCTACGGTATTTGGTTTTGGGAATCTGGATAGACCCAGCAATCACTTAACATGTGAACAAGTTGTCGTTTAGTCCACGTACTCACCGCAAAAAGAGATAACTTTTTTTATCTAACCGACAAACCAGTAGACGAGCTACCTAATGTTAAGTGATCCACGTACACGCGACCTCCAAGAAAACGCACCAATTAAAGCAGCCTCAAGCATTATTCATCAGGTTGCACCAGACCAAGGGAGATTGGCTTGGAATTAGGGCGGAAGAAGCTGCTTAAACTCTAAAATTCAATTCACATTAATAATAAATTATTTATTCGTGACGTCGAATGCTTCAAAACGTCTATAGCCACATCGAACAGAATAAACACATTGTTAAGTATAAATCCTCTAGGGATTGCGAGAGAAAATATCTTGCGCCTACGTAGGAGCCCAAAATGTAAGAAAATATAAGAAACACGTTTATTAAATGGCGTTGCTGACTTATCCGTTGTAATCTCCAAGGCCCCTTACGTGTATTCAAAGCATTTTCTATAATAACGTTGTTTAACGTAAGAAAAATGCGATCGTATTTAAATAAGTAGCGTTTTATTTTTTATAGTTTTAAGTATGGTTTTACACCGTGTACTTAGTTAGCAGAAGTTTTAAAGACTTCCAAATACCTAAGAAAATCAGCTAAGTGTTATTTGTCTATACATACCTATCACATGATGCCGTATGAATCTTTTACTCTATCCCCTTTGTTTTATCTCACCACAAGATGTCGCTGCAGTATATCATAGTGCACATCAACTTCGCTGCGAAATATGTAGTTATTAAGCTATTGCATAGCTTTTATCGCGGGCCTTGAGCGTGGGGACCGAATCCAGAAATTCCGTAACGAAAAAAACCTAACACCCCCAATCAGCGCCATCTAGTACCTTAATACTAAGGTATGGTACGTATGTTTTCTACAAACTAGATGGCGCTGTTCTGATATAACTATATAACTTCTAATAATTATAATTGCATAAGTTGATAAAAAATGCTATGCAATAGCTTTACCGCGGCAGTCTCCGAGTGCCACATCTCCTTTTTGAGAATGACATTATGGCACTATCCATTTTGTTGCAACTATCAAGTAGATAAAGGAAACATAAGCAAAGCCAACGAATTTTATTTTGTGTTTACCTTTGGTTTTATGAACTTTATTTTGGCGTAAAATGACTCTCAGTAGCGGTTTTGCTACTTGCAAAAGAAATAAAATACAACGAGGACATGTTGCCTGCATGAACAGTTCAACTCTTTTATAATGGATTTAAGGGAGCAAACGAGCATGCAGCGCCACTCTTCCGCTGCTGCCTATCAAAACAGTGACTGGCCCAGAACAAGACTCAACTATTCATTTATACATTTATCATTAAAAATAATTAAGTAATTATAACTCACGACTTCTCAAATATACAATTAGATGGCGCTTTAAGGTAACTACGATTACATATGTACCTACCTCCTACCTACCTACTCGTACATCGCAGTTTGGACTAAAAATGTATGATTCCGAGCGTTCGTTTGCTTATAACTCTTCCGTACGTGAAGCTGCGGATTATGACGAAAGTGGTAGCGTTCAATGCCCTCAATACACATAAATTACTAATGTCTACAAGGTGGATAAAAGAAGATTAAGTTTAATATTTTTAGCTCCTCAGTTTTAGAATCTCTTAGAAGTACAGTAATTGTAAGTCAAAAATAGCAGTAACTAAACAGACTGAACTGTCCCAAAAACTGTTCCTAGCCAAATCTTCCTAAACAAGCGCATTCCCGCTGGCGCTAGCTAGATTTGTGCCTTCTAAGTCGGTTATCGTATTTTGTCCATATACCTACACGTAAACACAACTTAGGTTTGAGTAAACAGCCTGTGTGGCCAGGTACTCGTAGGTAAGTCTCATCTTGAATAGTATGACTTGGATATATTATGTGCTCGGATAAACTCGGATTTGTATCCGATTGGTATCTAATCTGGCGATTAGGTATATCAAAAATTAATATAAATATACGTACCTAACAACTTAAAACTGCACTTAACGACACGTATATTATGGTATTCTTTATAACTTGGATTTTTCAGGACACAATGCTAAATAAATTACTGGATTCCAAAAAGCACATACGCCATCCAGGAGATTTTAGTTAGATTAATTATATGAATCTCTAATTTCCATGCGCGCCAGTTTGACAAATTGACAGTTCTTTATTATTATTACTCGTTTAGCAAAGATTTTAACATGAGTTGACAAACGTATCAATTCGGAGGACACATGAAAAACAAAATAATTTTCGTACATACATACATATTATACCTATAAAAATCCACGTGTATTACCAAACATATTTTTTGTAATGAATATTGCGTTGAAGTTCAACAATTTTCCTATCAAATGTTTACTTGCTCATTCTTTTTGACATTCGATACTTATTTCCTCCATTAAATATCAGTTGTAAAACTTTTCAGGAATTTTCTTGTATTCTTTATATGGATTCTGTTATTTTACCAATATCATTAACTGTTATAACGAACGCATTACAAATAAGCATCGATGATTTTAAACTTAACTCATCGCGGATTGTATCCATTCATTTTATTATACATAATTATTATACAGGTTTTCTCGATATGTATTGTATACGCCGATATTTCGACGTAATTAAATTCTAATACGCACATAATTTTTGAAAATTCGTGGTGCGTGCTGGGGTTTGAAACCGGGCTCCCCGGTTCGGGAGTCCCACATTTAACCACTCGGCTATCACGGCTTAATACTTGTACACTGTATAAGTAATACTTATCCTGCCAAAATCTAGGATAGTCCATACAAATAGTAAATACAAAATATGAATCATAAATAGACAATAATAAATAACAATGACAATATGTGATTAAGAAAAGGTACTCGTATTGTCGTGTAGTTGTATTTGTAGTTGATTGATATACCAGCTGACAAAGAAATCTTTGTCGTTATAATTAAGAAAACCCATAAAATAACTTTATTCTTTCCATTAGCGTCACTTTGAACTTCAGACTTCACACATGAGTTTGATATATTTTAACCCAAATAATATCATTGTTGTAACACAATATAAATGTAAATTATTTATATTTATAAGTTTGTTCACAATTTTTCCTCGACGTGTGGACGCTATTTGACTTATTAAATTACTAAATACAAATTAGGTAGTACTGATATTAATACTTAATAAAATAGAGTATGTAATTCTACTTATTATTTATACTATTTCCATTTCTTTATTTTCTCGATGACAGTTCTGTAGTAGTGTTGTGACCAAATAAGTAATGATATCGATCGCATATATTTATTATATTAAATTCATCAGATTTTGATTAAAATAAATAAACAAAGATTACCTGTAGTTATAATTATTTCGTTTCATTGTCGAGTACCTACCTATACCTACTTATTTTACAACAAATTCGAAAATTTTAAAGTAGTTGGCATTATCAATCAAGAATAAACATCTTGTAATGAAATATAATATTAGTTAATAAATTTGTACAAAAATATCGGGCAGTAGTTTAGTTTCTTACATTTTGGAAAAAAATATCGGGTCTGTTATCGTGTTACGTTTATCGATATAGCCCATCCCTATCAGTTTCTCAGAATCAGGTATAACCTTGTACGTGTGTAAACGTCATATTTTTATAAAATAATGCATACATAATGTAAAAAAGACGCTCGTTCAAGTTTTTACAGGAGCTGTCATCGAGAAAATAAAGAAATGGAAATAGTATAATAGTTAGGTATGTAATTATATCAAGAACAACAAAAGCCTCAATCCTGAATACGTAGTAGGTACTCTTAGAACAGTTTTATTCAATTTAGGGCCGCAGCAAGCAAGTGGCGAAGCTCCTAACATATTCCGGGCAGCGCAAACTGACCTTTCAATATCAGACGAGCCAAACCGTCTGTGTGGAAAAAGAAGTCGATTACCCTTGTTTACGCACAAAATAAAGTTTTCTTCTCATTGGCTCGGAGATAAAGCAGGGTAGAGATTAAATTCGGGTCGTGTTTGCACAGAGACCCGCGCGCCCCATGTAAACGATTCTGAGTAAGGACACAAAAATATCATTTGGCATAGCGTAATGGGCTCTGAGGAAAGGTTGTCTCACGACTTCTTATTTAGCGTCTTATAATGAGTTTTGCAACGAAAGAGATCGTTGAAAACATCGCTTCTTTGATCTTAACACGCGTTTCAACGCGGTTGTGTAGTTAATGTTGCGGAAAAATGATTTTCTCATGTTTGTCTTCATTGGATAAGTTTTCAGATATAGCTTATAGACTTGGAATGTCTACTTATCTTGACACTGTACATGCTGATTCTGAAACCGGCCATTTTGATATGAAATATCCATGCAATCTGCCTGTCTAGCCTTCATCCTGCTGGAGTCAGCAGCCAAATTAATTGTCATGTTCCAGATGTTGGCTTATCCAGTATATACTTTCCTTCATTCTTTCTATTCAGTTCCTTCTTGGCCAATAATGCATTCTGCAAATAAATGGACACCATCGTCTATGGACATTAGTATCAGTAACACCAAAGGCATCACCAGTTAAGAAAGAATGAAGCAGAAAGAAAGTAGGTACTGGCTCAAGCCCTCAGCCATAATACGACAAATCGTTTAACTCAAACAAGAGGATGAGAGCAAGCCAGCCGGATTCTCGGAAAGCACTAAGCAGGCGTTTGTTATTATTATTTATGGGCAACGATAGACACTTACCATACAGGTAGGTAATTTGCTAGTTTATAGGCTACAAGCCTACACCCGCGGCTTTGCCCGCAGAAAATCCCTAAATATATAAAAGTTGATAAAATCAGAGAACTTTCATACTAACTTTGCGTCCCCCTTTTACCCGCTTAGGGGGTGAATTTCCAAAAATCCTTTCTTAGTGCTCCCCTACGTTATAAAAGGAACCCCTGTGCAAAATTTCAAGTTTCTAACCCTTATAGTTTAGGCCCTGCGTTGATATGTCAATCAGTCAGTCAGTCAGTCACTCAGCTTCTCCTTTTATATATATAGATTTACATATTTAGCTATGATATTAGCAAAGTGTTAGTCATAGACTGGAGATTAATAATTTTTTTTCAATTATGTTTTTGAATAGATCGTCCTAAAATATACATATTTTTTAGATTGTAACATCAAACGCAAAAAACATTTTTGTAAAATGAATGATATTTCATACTAACACAATAATTACTGTTTCGCTTGTAACCTCTTTAGACCTCTATTAACAGTTATTCCAATTGTTCGAATGATACAAAGCGTATCACGTAGTAATACCACACCCTAAGAACATATATTTTACGAACGGTTATTTTATTATAAACCTTACACAGGCATGTTGCAAGCTAATATTTCTTGCAGAATAATTCATAATTCGCAGAATACGGCTTTCATGGGCTTGCTCAAAGAAACCGCATTTATTTTATCTAATTTCTTGCCTGAGACCTTAGATAAGCAAAAGTCGATATCCATAATTGCAGGAGTTAACATAGTTAGAACGCGAGGGGAAGTCAGGGGCCGCCACATGAGTAATTACATTTTCTGCAGGTAAGAAGTCGTGATATGGGTACATCTTCGTAACAAGGGGGATTCTTTTATTTATTTTTGTACACCTAACTAGCCTAATACATACGAACATCTATGTTCTCATAGACATAATGAAATTATAGTTCGTATTAGTAATCAGCATTTAATTAGTTTCGAATATGATACTTACCATCGATAGAATACTTCAATCATAGACACACATATCAGACAACTATTTTACATCTTAACTCTACATTTCCAACAAATATAACTTTTTAAACCATATTTGAATTCAGATTTAAAAGTACATTGAAAAACATTATACTTTAAATAATCTGCACAAAAAATGTATACACTTTGTTGACCATCGTAGGAAGTGTTTCTTTTCACTTAATTGTTTGTTGAAGAAGCTCCTAATCTCCAGGTCGTTCAAAAACCATCCTTACGCTAAGTAACTTTGCGATAGAAGTAATAACCAAGCTCGTGATACAATTTCTAAAGACCTTAAACGAATCTATTTAAACATTTTTTACCTGAACACTACAATGCACTTAGGCAGACTTAAAAAGATACAAGAGGTTCTAAGATGAGGAGAAAGAAAAATTGTTCACATTTTATTTCCGAACGGAATTGTGCTTGTTGTATTTTAAAAGCTTTCATTATTTTCACAATTGGGTAGATTTGGAGCCTAATCTACATCGTTGCTAAAGTATAATTTGGGAGAATAGAAAGTAGTCAACGCTCAGTTTCTGTAGTTTATATTCCATTCGACGGCCTTTGATAAGGCTTACCACTACTATCTATCGATACAACCGGGACGTACGGATTAACATGCCCTCGGAAGGCACAAGAAGTTTTGCTTCTAGCACCACCAATAAAACAACCGACCTCACCCGAAGTAGCTTCTCCATCAATCACATACCATTAACAAGCCGTCGGGTTATCTAACGATAAACAAATGCGACAAACATTTCATGCCATGTAACAGTTATCTGTTGCATGTCATTGTTTTTTATGAATCTAAGCGAACAAAACGATTGAATGGACAATTTACGGTTTTGTATAGAATTTTTATTGTGAACATGCATCGTCAACATTTTATAGTTGCCCATAAAAATATTGCTGTCATTTTGTTGGGTCTCGAACTCTATGGCTATTTCGTGTATGAATTGTACAAGAAATATCTGGCATTTATTGGCATGCGGTGATAAACGGTATTATAGTGCACCAGGTGTAAACCTGTATTACTGCATTCAATTATATCATTTTCCGTACAATACCTCTGAATAAAATGTTAAAGCAAGCTGATCGCAGCAACTGTATTGAAAGATTAACAGCTAAACGGGTCTTATTCTCGTTATCAACCTAATAAAAGTTTTTCAGTTACTTTCGTTGATAAATTGACGTATTTTAAGTAAATTATGTTGAAATTAAGAGTACCTACTTATAAACCTTTGGCAACGGTTACCATAGCAACAAAAGTAGCAACTATGCCAAACTATAAATTAATAATAAACGCTTGAAATGTTCCATTTCCGAGGAAATTTAAAAATTGATATTATTTATAAGACAAGCCCGTTAATAGCAACCAAACAAGAACAGAAAAAAAAATTAATGGTAGACAAACAGTCAACAAGAAGGAATTTAATAATATATAAAAAAATAAATGTAATATAACAAAAATAAAATAAGGTATTATGTCTTTGCCTAGATAGATGAGCTTAGAAGCACTCAGCACAACATTCCAAAGAAACTAAAAATAGTTGACAAACAGAATTATTTCGGGGCTTTGGGCATTGTTTTAGTAATCCCGTCAGTTTTAAGATCGGCCCACGCCAGATCCTTGTTACCTACCTTTACGTTGGCAATACCTTGCAAGGTTTATGCGCGCAAGTTGTGGACGTTTTCCCCACTCACCCAGGTTTTACTCCAGGGCCATCCATACAGATAAAAAGCAAAACTTATAGACGATGTTTGACCTGATCTGACTCACCAAATGTGCTATGCTGAATAAATTATGTTAGGCTCTTATAAGGTGCTTCTAAATTCTTGATAGTTTTTCTACTTAAATGAGGAGAAATTGCTGTATACTTCTTTCAAACGTGTTTAGGTATCAACTCATGTTCAGACTCGTAGAAACAAAATAACGTTTTTTATTTATTTATCTGTGAGTGTTTGGCAAAGGGAGATCTCTCGCCAGGCGAGACGACATGTCGTCTTTGACATTCGACTTTGACATGGAAAAAAATGCCTTTGACATTTGACATTGAAAAAAAACCCAGTGAAAACTGCCTCCAAGTTGGTTGAACCGTATCAAAAATTTGAGGAAACAGACGCATAGAGAAACTGTCGAAACAACAAACAATCAAACACAAATTTTAAAATCATTATTGTTTATATAGTTGTTAAGAAATAACAGTTTTTCTCAAATATTGCTCAGTTACAGTTTTATTATAATAAATAAAAAATAAATAAACGTTAACACACTCATACTCCCGCACAAGGATCCCCTGTGTCGCGGGTGGCATGACCCGAGAAGAAACATTCATCTATCACATAAACATCTGCCCCGGTCGAGAACCTAACCCGGGGCCCTCGCGTTGCAGGCACGGTCACTATCAACTATGTTACGGAGTCGTCAAATATGTAATGTATCAATGGATGATCCCAGTGGTCTACTACAACGTCTTGGGGATGCTACGATCCCGCGTGTCCCCGAGGACGCAGACCCTAATTAGACGTGGTCTGCCTTCCGAGCAACTTGCTGATTATATTTTAGTGTTTTCTGCTTTGTGTATCTCACTCATTAACTATTTAACGAACGTTCGTATCGTACGACGGTTCTTTTGTTATCATGATGTGAATGGAATAAGAATGACTTGTGTACTTTTTCTTTCATATTTGCCTGAAAAAAAGTTTTGTTTTTTGTTTCAAAAAGCATGATCCTTACATTCATAAACAATCTTCCAGACAATATTATCATTTGTATTAACAGCTCTCAGTTTGTTTCGAGACACCCAAGTTTTAGTGCTCACACTGGAACAATATTAATATATTACTCATTTTTAATCTAACGAAATTCCCTCCATTTGTCCATTGTGAATGAAACTTCCGTCACTTGTCACATTTATGAGATGAATCACTTGGTTTATTCACTGCTCAAATGAATAAAACTGGAAGTTATACGAACAAGACTAAACATTTAATAACTGTTATCCGTTTCATTATCTAGACACTTTCTAATTATGCATCATTCTCCCATCCTCATACAGGTATCATTAAAAACTGTCCCCGCTTAATGAGATGCATTTTATCATTAATTGCTTTTGGAACGAAGTTCCTTACGGCAGGCTTGGAGGGGATAGGTTTTGCTACGGCGACCGAACTGAAAAATATGTGATAGTAAAACCGTAAGAAAAAAAATGCGTGGAATAAAAGCGTTGAATGAGACGTGCGCATGCGCGACAGTCGCATACACAAGCGAGTAGTGTATAATACCTTTTTTTTTAAGCTATTGCATAGCTTTTAACGCGGGCCTTGAGCGTGGGGACCGAATCCAGAAATTCCGTAACGAAATAATGAAATAAATAAAATAAATAATTTTTCATGGTTTTCGAGAGTACTAAAGCCGATAATTCCGTCAAAATAGATATCCAAGATGGCGGCTGCGCGAAATTATCAACTTTTCGTCATGGGTATCGTTTTCATGGTTTTCGAGGGTGGTGAAGCCGATAGTGCTGTCAAAATAGAAATCCAAGATGGCGGCTGCGCGAAATTATCAACTTTTCGTCATGGGTATCGTTTTCATGGTTTTCGAGGGTGGTGAAGTCGATAGTGCTGTCAAAATAGAAATCCAAGATGGCGGCTGCGCGAAATTATCAACTTTTCGTCATGGGTATCGTTTTCATGGTTTTCGAGGGTGGTGAAGCCGATAGTGCTGTCAAAATAGAAATCCAAGATGGCGGCTGCGCGAAATTATCAACTTTTCGTCATGGGTATCGTTTTCATGGTTTTCGAGGGTGCTGAAGCCGATAGTGCTGTCAAAATAGAAATCCAAGATGGCGGCTGCGCGAAATTATCAACTTTTCGTCATGGGTATCGTTTTCATGGTTTTCGAGGGTGGTGAAGCCGATAGTGCTGTCAAAATAGAAATCCAAGATGGCGGCTGCGCGAAATTATCAACTTTTCGTTATGGGTATCGTTTTCATGGTTTTCGAGGGTGGTGAAGCCGATAGTGCTGTCAAAATAGAAATCCAAGATGGCGGCTGCGCGAAATTAACAACTTTTCGTCATGGGTATCGTTTTCATGGTTTTCGAGGGTGTTGAAGCCGATAGTGCTGTCAAAATAGAAATCCAAGATGGCGGCTGCGCGAAATTATCAACTTTTCGTCATGGGCATCGTTTTCATGGTTTTCGAGGGTGGTGAAGCCGATAGTGCTGTCAAAATAGAAATCCAAGATGGCGGCTGCGCGAAATTATCAACTTTTCGTCATGGGTATCGTTTTCATGGTTTTCGAGGGTGGTAAAGCCGATAGTGCTGTCAAAATAGAAATCCAAGATGGCGGCTGCGCGAAATTATCAACTTTTCGTCATGGGTATCGTTTTCATGGTTTTCGAGGGTGTTGAAGTCGATGGTGCTGTCAAAATAGAAATCCAAGATGGCGGCAATCCAAGATTTATTCATCTAATTTTTATAATTGCATAGGTTGATAAAAAATGCTAGGCAATAGCTTTACCGCGGCAGTCACCGAGTGCCACATTTAATTTTTATTTTTTTATCCCTCTTTCTTTTCGTTCGCCGTTGCCTTCATTAGCCGAAGGAACTTCGTTCCTACCTGGTGTCCCACGACACCACATTTCTATTTATTTATTAGTAGCACAGTTGTCTCGTTTGACCGATGCGACGATAGATCATATTTAATGCATAATAGATTTATGACCAGCTTTAAATATCGTGGGGAATTATGAAAGCTTATTAATAGTTTCTTATTTAAAAATATCTAATGTTTAAATATTCAATAATAAAGTAACTGTAGGTTATAAACTGATAATTATGATAGGAAAGATAGCTAATAATGCTCGTTTTCTCTCTTTTGGATGAGATTTTTTGATAAAAAAACTTAACGTTTCAGTCGGATAAAAACTATTAACATTTTTGTAATAGTATATTATTAAAATCAGTATATAAGCAACGTACTAGCATGATCATCTACCTTGATCTGTGTTAAAATGCTCACAGAATATTAAATTAGCATCCCTAAAATATAATGCGGCAAACGTCAACAGGACTTATATTATGAAATTTATGAATGAAGATTCCTCCGAAAATCATATTGACTCACTTACCTCCTACTAAGCTTATCTTAATTCCAGTTATTTTGACTGTATTATCTTCTGGCACAACCATACTTCTGGTATTTTAATTTATTTCATTTTCAAAAGTTACAACCATTTCTTATCTGTTTATAATTATTATATTTATAAAAAGTTGTGGATTATACGTTTAAGTAGTGTTTACTAGTAATTATGATGGTACGTCGATAGCGCCATCTACCTGGAGGATTAGATACTACCTACTAACTTTAACAGCGTCAAATAATAACGTATGGACCAGATTGGCAATTGAAATGTTAGCGAAACGAGAGTTGAGGGAAGACGAAAGTACATGGTGTTGCGCACAAAAGTGGTCAAGAAGCAGGAAAAGTGGCCCGTTTAGTTCCGACGGATTGCATAATATACCTATTAACATTATGCATTGTGCAGTTTTCCTCACGATTCCTTCATCAAAACAAGTAACGCACTTAATTATTGAAAAAAAGTGGTGAGTGCATGTTTAGAACCCAGACTCCTCTGTTCGGAAGTCCAACATTCAAACCACTTGGCTACCACTGTTAAAAAACTAAACATTATCCAAATAGTCAGCTAAAGAGCATCTCCAAAATCTGTACCTTTCTATTTATAGCGCCAAGCTGTATATTGTTCAGAAAACATAAATAGTCTCCGTCTAACAATGAATAAGCAATGCGACTAACAGACAATTGTTCTAGAACATTCAACTTGAAGCGAATTGTGGCATTGGATTAACTACTCACTGCGAACCAACAAAACTTCTACTGCGAGGGATCATTTCTCTCTAATATTCAATTTAACTTTGACACTTTGAGCATCCAACCAAACCGATGACAGCTTTTGAGTCACTTTAATTTTAGGCTTTTATAGCCTCTGACAAATTTTTATGACGAGTGAAGGAAGTAAACGGTAATTCTGATAAATGTAATTTTCATATTCCATATTCTTTATTTTGTTACAGTTTTATGCAAAGTTAATATTTCATGTCACAATGCCCAAATCTTGTTAAAGTGTTGTGTATTGTGTTGTGACTATGCACCGACCACACATATGCCAATTGTAAGGGGGAAACTTATATGATATTATTATATTGATATTTATGTTATAATTGCACGTACTTACCTAAATTAAATAACCAAATTGGTAATAATGGCCGCAGTAACATTACCCACTGAAACATAACAACAACGCGACCCGGACACAGTCTCTACTTTCATAATAAAAAGGTAATTGAAAAAACGTAAATGTATGCAAAAAGAGTTTTAAAATTTTCTGCTCTTTATCCTTTCACCAAACTTTAGTGCTTCTGACAGGCAATTTTCTACAGTAATAAAAATGTGTGTAACTTCCTGCAATAACAATATTCAAACAATATAAAAGAAAATTAAATTATTCCCTATGTAAAAAAGTTGTAACTCTCATTAGTATAGATAGTAAGTAGGGTAACTCACTAATAAGCAACTGAAACCAATCGCTTATGATTGTTGAAGTCTGATATCGCAGGAATCCGATTGGGAGACAGTTTTGGTTTCGTGATTTCATTGCTATTAGGGTGGCCCGCCGCTCCACGTTTATTGTCCAAGATACGAGTGGATTTGTGGAAGCAATTTCCTTTATACATTTTGTTTTGTCCTTTTTCCTACAGTTTGATGGTCCACTTCGTGAGTTGTAGCTCGAGTTCGATTTAACGAAACTCCCCGATCGGAACGATACGCATCTCTACCGTGACCTGCCGTGAAAGGGAAAAAGTAATTATTCAATCCGATCACGTACGCAGGATTGAACGAAAACTAATTTAGCGCCAAAGTTCTTTTCACTAAAATTAAACATACCTCCGATTTCGGTGCTAAAGCTCAGCTTTACATCGACGACGCTTATTGTCGATTCTGTACGCGTACCGCAATACATGAAATCATGACTAGTTTTATTTCACTCCTCAAGTTAAAGAGTGCTATTTTTCTTATATCTGGTATATCTGTTACGTGCAATGAATCGTAGATATTAGGTATACCTCAGGGTAATTTTAAAGTCAAATTAAATATTTTTTGACATAGCCGTTTTAATTAAATGAAATTTATTCAAAGTTGGTTTATACAAACACTTCGAAAGTCAAACTACGCCATCCCTTCATTATGACTAAAATATTTATTTTAATTACATATTTTAGCACTAATCATCGCTCTTACATTTATAATTATTTTATTTTATATAAATCCTGCGCAAATTGAGCTTTTTTAAGTAAAATTTGAGTTTGAGGTTTAACTAAATATTTGCTTATTTCAATAGGTCGCCCTATTACACCGTACTAAAATATTCATGTTGAGACTACGAGTACGCTTCAACAACATGCGCCTTTCAGTAAGAAAACGTGTCTTCATAGTGTGAAAATACTGTCCCCCTTTTTAAGCCAAATAAACATGACATCCTTATTCAGGCAAGCGCCTTATGCGGATCCGAGGACCGTCCTGTGACCTCTCCTTTATTCGTCAGGTTTTTGTCAGTCCTTGCCCTCGCCTTCATTTGTTCGGTACGTCTTATCGCCAAACACATTTACCTTATATTGACTTTCAACGTTTGAATTCTGTTCGGGAAACACAATATTACATTACAATCAAATAAAACGACTCTTTTATTGTTATACTCGTATACCACCAAGATGCTTCTAGTTATAGTAAGGGTAGACTACTCGAAGGTATTCAATATTATGTGTGATAATTCAAGCTTGATTATATTGATATGTCCGTAAATAACATAAATGAGTGATTTTTAGTACATTGAAACTTTTAGTGATTCCAAAATAAAAATTACATGAGTTTTATTACTAATCAATCATGGTCATAATAATCACAAAATGTTAAAAATCAAGTCTCGAAACAAAGGCTTTCCATCGCGATAATTTCAAGACTTCATACATATCCCTAAAACTAAATCAGTTATTCTTGGCGGCATGTAAAACAGAAAAAAGTTATTATTCAAGACTGATAACTATACCACACAGGCAGAAAATCGGGATTAGACCGCTTTTGATGAGGACAAAGTGAGCTCTGAATGTGTGCCATTTGAGGAATCAATCAAAGCAAGCTCGGACAATCAGCGTGCGTGGCTGTACGACCTAATCAAACTAATGGCCGCCCGAGGGCGCTCGATTGGGCCGGAACGAACGCCGCAACCAATCACAACAATAACAAACTGATTGATTACACCTCGGCTTCGATTAATACTTAAAACACCTGACAAAGGCATCAGGTGACTTTCAGTCGGATGTAAGTTAATAATTCCAATACATTAATGCCAGCAATATTTACATCAGCGAGTCGATTTTAATCATTAATATGCTTGAGTAACTGATTATTCATTAACTGTGTCATCTTTCAACTAATAATAATTCATAATTTACTTAGTAATACTATCCTCAAGAGTTTTCACAATATTGTTAACTAAGGGCATCTAATAATATATTACTTCTTATACCTACTATTTCTACGTAAATAATTCATATTAAAATTAAAAAATAACCCATTTCACAACCATGGCCTAGCAGAATCGATTATTCGATTCGATTTACCATTCAGGTAGATGAAATTACCATCATAGTAGTGATATCAACTAATCATTTGTTTATTCAGTTAATATTATTACATATAACATGTACTCTAATTTATGGAATAAACAGTAACGTTAAGAATGTTCTCTGTGCCAACAATTAAAAAAATTAAAGTATATTGCCAAGCAAGATCGGAATAAGGAAGGTATGTTTTAAAATGTGATTAGTTACAAAAAACTGAAAATTTTTTACTGTTCCACCTATATTTTAACTCACAGAATGTTCTTCAAACTGTAGCATTTTTGCTCCCAGTGCGGTGTCAGGCAAGCGTCAAGTTAGCATCAGAGCCTGGCTGCCAACTATCCATTTGGACATTTTATAAGTAGATCGTGGTAGAAGTAAAACCGAAAACGTATCGAAGTGAACGCTTAAACACGAGAAACATAAGAAAAAGTGATTTTTAATTATTTAATATTAAAGGACGGAAAATAGAACAAAACATCAAGAGCGTATAGTGAAACAAATAACTTATAAGCTTTAAAGTCCGTACGTATAAAGTTATATTCGCTTATATTTTGATATTTTAAATATATGAAACTACAGTTAAATTTTTTTAATTCTAATAATTTTCAATGAATTAAGCGAAGAATTTGTTGAGCATTGTAAAAAGGTATGTGAAAGGTATATACAAAACGACTTTAGCTTTTGAACGCTTTATATTTTATGTAGTTCCAGTCAAAAACCCACAAGTTGCTGAACTGACAATCACAACAATAGACATGTCTTTTAATATTCCTGTCGCCGGGTTGTCCACGCAATCAATTCTGGCGTACTTTCCATAACAGGTGCATGAACATTGCAGTGACATGCAGCAGTTGGACTTTTGCGGATACAGCACAAAAGCACTCATTTTTTTGGATGAGTGACATAAAATCCAAATCAATGGTCAGCTCTATTCACTTTTGTTATTGCTGCGATTATATTTCCAACGTTTATCGCGAAAGTCGCGACAATTTCTACGATATATCCAATAGACTACGAGTACAAATCCAACTTGGTTTTGCATAAAAGTTCAGGCATTATGTGAATGATGAGTGACTTGTTTGGTAAATGCTGTTATTTCACTCCACTGCGGCATATTTAGTTTTCTGCCTAAAAATGGCAAGCATTGTGATATTTTGTCCAAGTATCATCTTTATTTTGAGTACATTCGGCAATGAGGCACTACGTCTAGGGATTACGTCTGATCTTTGCAGACCAGCCAATACAAAGAGATATGAAAAGTAAAGAAATGACGTCGCAAGCGGATTTCTTTAGCAAGACTTGGACAGGTAGCATTACGTCATCTGCCTTACGTATCACTGTGCAGCTTCTACAAAATAAACGAAGAACAGCTGCTTATTGTATAGCTGACAGCAAAGCCACGGTACGCTATTGTCGAGCTCCTTCTAAGAATATAATAGCGACTTACGTGATCCTAAGAAGCCCCAATGCGTCGTCATTATTTTGTGGTTAAGAGCCATAGCAAACCTCTTTATCTTCATTTCCAAAATCTGTAATAGTCAATCAAATAATATTTGAATGAAATTGAATCTAACTCTACAGTACATTATGAAAGCAAATATTACTATTTGCTTTCTGAACATAATATTCATTATCACATCAGATTATAAATGTACCTACAGTCGCACTACTGTATTTTATTTCTAACATATGAAGCAAAGTAAAAATATACTTGGATTCGTTTTTATCGTATTTAAGAAGCTTGTTTGAGAAATTCCGCCTGCAGGTTTATCGCTCTGTACGAATAAACAGACACGTTTGAACGATAAAAATGTAGTGAAGATTAAAGAAAAATATGCTTTCTATAAAGTCTTTCGGATGCTAGTGTATTTTCTAAACAGCATTCTAGATAATTTTATCGTAGCTTATAAGTACATAATAGGTCTATCTGACGCATAACATGTCTCAATTTGAATTTTTGTGGAAACCACAGCCTCACACTTGGGATTTCTGAGACCCGAAAAGTTAATGAAGTGTACCGCGAACACTACCCGTGTCAACCTGTCAAAAACACGTCATATTTCACATGTTTTTTTTTTGTATTTCCGAGCGATCGCCACGTCGGGTCCGATAAGAATTTGGACGTTAGAGTTAAAATCGAGAGGATTGTACGTCCTTGGGAACCGCGTTGAAGTCGAGCTGTCATATTTGGTAAAGAATGAAAAAGGTGCAAAAAAGGTAGGTGTAAACATAATACTAATTTGTGCGTTGGGTAAATGGAAACATATTGTATATTGTGATATGGTGTCGAGGCGAGTTAGCGTCGGCCCGGTGCCCGTGGAGGCTCCGGTTTCGCAGAAGTGTTTCGCCTGACGCTCTCTGATACCCAGATGTTTTTTTATAAGCAAAATTGTGTCCTTAAAGACTCATGCAGGGCGAGAGTATTATTTTCATACAAGTTTTTTGTGATGTTAAGTCATGTTTTGATGGTGGTTTTGTTCCTTCAGAATACATATTTAAGGTTTAACTTTCGTTTATTTAGAAATCTCAGTTATTTTTTACTAATTTAAATATTGAATATAATCTGGGGGCACAGAAGTTTCATAAAATCATTGCATGATGCGTAAGACAATTTCTTATCATAGACAGATACATATATTATTTATCAGCTTTGAGAATATTTGTGCTGATCGCTATTAAGGTGAAAAGATAAATTGGCCATCATTAGTGACAAAAATTCTTGTCTACGTGATGTGATAAGAAAATATAGTTAAAATAGTCGCCAACTTTCCTGGAAACGATCATAATTAAAATGAAATAAGCAAGTGGGTTCCAGACATTTGCTTGCTTAAATTAATTTGATTATAACATTCTCGTAGCCTAGTAGCACAATACTTTAAAATGACAAATAAATAACTAATAATAAGTAACAAGCCCTGAACTCTTGCGGCATGCAGGAAGTTTTATAGAGTAGTTTAGAGGAATATAGGGAAAGTTGAAATTTATCAATTTTCTCCTGTTTCCCTCTATCTCTCTTTTCTCTCTTAATGAAAAGGCATATGTTGATATTACTAGTAGCATCCATTCAATTAATAATAATTTTTATTTAGCACCAGTTTTAGTTATCCCCAGATAGTTAAAATTCACATAATTTTATTATTCTAAATATTCTACATTTTTGTGGAAATCTCGTGTCCAAATTTCGCAGTGCATCAAATCTACTTACTCTTTGTACCTGCTACTCTGTGACATTTTTACAGTAGGGCTGGTGCTCCAAACACACATCAAACACTTAGCATTATTTTTTGTTGTTTCTAAGTAAAAGTAATAATAAAAAAATGAAAATTAATACATAATTGGAATTGTACAATTGAACACTCGTCGTTAAAGCAAATTGTAAAATGAAGTGAAATAAAATTATATGATACGTTAGACTCTAACGTATCTCTAACGTTAGTTTCTATCATATATTTTTTTTTTTCACTTCCCCCACGCTAATACCAGTGGGTTTTAAAAGCTATAATAAGAATGAAATCCACTAAAATGAAAAATATGCATTAACAAAAACAGTCTCTATCAGGCATTTTATGTTTTTTTATTAATTTACTCAGTAGTAATTTATTTGAAAAAAATTCAAGGCTAAATTTAAAAAATTAAAACATAACGAACGTATTGTCACATTTTTCCTTTTTTCTTTAAGCATTTAGAAGTTCTCATTGCAAAACCGTCTTACATTTTTAGCAATAAAAATTAAAATGCATTAATAATAATTGCACTTTTTATATGAAGCTAATTGCTTAAGTATAAGGTGACAGCCCTGAAAGCTTCATCTGCCACTTGAACGATCGAAAGGTACGACGGCGCGCCGGTATCAGGAAGGAATTCATAGTGGGTGACTTGAATACTTCCTGTCCCTTTCGCACGCAACCGGCTTTGCTAAGCTAAATTTGTACGCCATCTCATTCGTACACACCAACATTTTCAATACTTACCTGCGTGAAATGATATACATCTGTTCAATAGCAAACTCTCTCTCGCACGCACACGTTTAAATACATTGTTGATATTGCTGTCTCGCTTCCACGTCTCATGGACAGGGGGTAGACGGTGTTGGCGTGCATTAGTGTTTGTGTTCGTCTATTTAGTGAACTTGGAAGCTCGCTGTGTTTGTGCATAGGGTGTCAAATATAGATGTGTGCGTGAATTGTAGAGGCGCGACATAGCTTTGCCGTCTCCATGACTTAAAAGTTTTACGGTATGGATGGAACAGGCGGGTTAGTTCTGCGCCGGCCGGCACACTCGACGGTAGTGTGTACGGATATCGCGTCTAACTTCTTCGAAACTCTACGATACAAAAACTTATTGTATGAAAATATTGTTTTATAACTTAATAATATTTTTGTAACGTGTTAAATGGTTTCTGTCAAAATAAAGTGACTGGTTTACTGTATGACAATTGGTGATGTTTATTTTTTTTGTGAAACAGCAACGTGTTTGGTTCAACGGACTACGGAGGTTGGTCGCTCCTCCGTTCTCGTGTAGTCTATTTTGTATCAACCAAAAACTCCGACACTTCTTACTTAACTGTAATGGTGTGACAAAAACCCGTTTAAAACTTTAAGCGGTTCAACTGTTATCGTGTTCTAGCGTCATTAACATGATAATATATTAAAGTAATACGACAAAAATGTACCGAATATTTCACTAATTCTTTTTGTTATTGACATGGACGTAGTATATACGGGACTTAATCATCCATGTGTTATGTGTCTATATTAATAGATTATGATTATATCTAACCGTAACCAACTAAAAAACTGAACAACGTTATTATATTCGAAGTCTGTATAAATTATTTGATAACAGTAACGTAAAACTAATCACGGAACCGAATAATCCTACATAGTGCAACCTACAGTGTTTTAACAGTCAAAAACGTATAAAACAAACACTTTTTTTTGTCCTTTATACATTATGTTCAGCAGGGTTGAACAACCTGAATGTATAAATATAGACGGAATACAGGCCAAGTATAAACAGAAAACGTCTCCAAATATAGACACCCCAATGATTCTGTCAATCACTAACTATTACCTATTTAATTTTAACATGTCTACCAACTAATTAATTCCCTTCTAATATTAAACTGTTTACATTAAATAAATGAATCAACCAACTTCATTAATATAAATGTAAGTATCTTTTATACAGTTAAAAAATAGCATTAAATTCAAATTTAAGTTACAGAGTAATATAAAAATTTTAACAGAAACTTTATATCTACACTATGCCACAAATTTAAAAAATGTAGGCCTATGAAGTACTCGTAGATGTTATCTTAATAAAATAAGTGAAAGTAGGAAAGTGCAATACCTATGTATCTATGTCAAACTCTACAATAATGTCTACGTGACTCACTTACAACAATTAGAAGAAGGCCAATTTAACAACTTATTCAAAAAAACTGTTGTTAAGCTTTAATAAATTCTTTAAATTTTGAAAGTATAACAACGGTACCAAACTTTGTATTTTATCGACAATTATGTTCAAACTGGTATATTTTAAAGCCTTTATTTGCTTCTTTTGTCGTAATAGATTGTAAATGTATTCCGAAAAATGAAATCTAACGTTCTTTTGAAATATTAATAGCCCCGAGGCATCGTACAAAGTTAACTAGGTACGAACCAAATTAATAAGTCGCTTAATCAAGTAAATCAAATTGTTTCTCGGCAGGTAGGTAGGCGTAGATAGGATAGCTATCCTGATATTGGCGTAAATAATAGAAAACATAGAATTATAAACTATTATACATTAGAAATATAAAATATTATTGTAAATTATAGAATAGAATGCTTTAGATAGATTTTTGTACACTTTAGATAGGTAACAATAACATCAGAATATTACACGAATAAAAAATTAGGTACAAAGTACAAAAGTGGTCATATCACTTAGAGAATCTGCTTTCATTAGTTTTACTTTAAATTTAAAGGATTTATACAATTCACATAGTTTAGGTGCGTTTATTATAACTATCGAATAATAATACATAATTATATACTTATATAATTATGGCTCCCTCATGAAACATTAATCATAATTATACACAATTCTACCTATTTTAAATTGGCCATAACAAGAACTGTAAATGGGCATAATTGAGCATAATATTATTTTTTCTCTATTCTCTACATTTTATCCATCACTCTTTTGAAGCAGCAATAATCTTGTAATTTTTATTGTGATTTTATCTTTACAATTTTATTGTATGTAGGTAATTACATAGTTACAAAATATTTTATAAGAATAACAGATACAAAAATGAAAAGTAAAAATAAAAGGAGATCCCCTTTTTTTGAAACACCGTTCTTTCGGCATTTTTCGAGTAATCTTTGGAACCGTAGCAGGTAGCACTTGAAATTATCATAAAATGTACTACTATTACTATTTATTACTGTACTACCATAGCTGTTATAACAAGAAAATAATAAAGTAGGGATCTCAATACAACTTATTTATTTTAGACTTTTTTTTGTACTTTGTAACCTGGTACCTGACCTTTATTCGTGTTCCATTGTAAAGTCCAATTCCCTTGGCGTTTTTTCAATTTATCGAAATGAGAATAAGAGATAAATAAAATAAATATTTAAAGAAGATTTGTGTTTGTAGGTACTCAATGTAGTAGTTTACACCCATTAGTCACGTTCAATGAGTCAGTAAAGCTTTAGTCCTTTGAACTCTAATGATCATTAACTAATTATGACTGAAAATACTTGTGTAGTCAGTTATTACATTTATTGGATCGAATTATTTACTTTCTAAACTACGGCTTTGAGACGTAGTGCTTTACTATTGACATAATGCACAAGTTCAAAGTCGCTCAGCAGGCTATGGAGAAAGCCATGCTCGGTAATTCTTTACAAACACGTAAAATCAGAAATTATGAAATCCATGGACGAACGATGGTAACAGACATAGCTCAGAGAATTAGCCGGTTGAAAGGCAATGGGCTGGTTACAATGGTTTGTCCATAGGGGAAGAAAGGTCCTCGATAGGAGACCACGTCTTAGATTAGGGCGCACCCCGGCCAGGTGGACTAACTACCTGAAGAAGACAGCGGGGCCTCCGCTAGATTCAAAAGGCTCAGGACCGGTCAGTGTGGTAAGTTAGGAAAAGCCTATGTCCAGCAGTGGACTTTTATGGGCTGATGGATGGATGGATGGATTCTAAACAGAGACAGAAAAAGAGATACAACTAAAATTTTATGTTCAATAAATTCTATACACTGAGTAAATAATGCGTCTATAACATTCATGTTTAAACATACTATACATATTATATAAACACACACGTTAACACACCCGCACACTCACACACAGACCCACACACACACACATCTATTAAATTTGATAAATAACTTGTAAAACAGCAATTAATATTACCGAACAGAAGAAACACAGCGAATTGCATTAGTTTTTGTATTTTGCTGTGCATTTCAATAAATATTTCATAACGAAGTCAGTAAAGGTGTTCCAAAATAACTATAAAAAACTTACCCACATGAACCCAACGAGGGGTTCAAAAGAGAACTTACAACGCAACCTTATATCTCCGTGTCCGAAACAATTGATATCTCTATTTGTATCAATAATACGGTAAGCAGACATTTACGTGTATTTCGTACGTGGACGGAATCTTGTCGACCACCCAACTGCGGTACGTTATTGTAGCCGCTGATAATATTTTCTGTATAACATGTTTCTTTTAGTTGCGATAAAAGTAAGTGGATATTGTCTAAATCAATATTGCCGGCTTGCTCGAACTATTTGAACGTAGTGACGTCACTGATAAACGTTTGGGTTAAATAATATTACTACATAACCGTAACAAATCAGTGTCTCTGCATAATAAATATTTGGGAAAACGACGACGAAGTATTGGAAATTAACTAATAAGTTTCCCTAAGCGAAGCGCAGGCTGGTAATTAATTGAAATATATTTGAAAGTAAATAATTATGTTAACGCTATCTGAAGTTAAATTCCAATATAGGTATTCTATATATACATATAGTCTGTATTATGTTTTAAGTCTTAACAGTGTAACAACAGCCACAACCAATCTCAAGTATGAACGCACACCGTTTTAACTTCACGTGCAGACGTATTTACCTCATCTAAAATAGCTTATACTCTTGGTATTTGTATTACATTTCATGTTAAAGTTTCATCCGAAAAGATATAGCTATAATCCCAGGCGAACCGTACACCGCTATTCCTATTAACTATCAACCATGCATTAGAAATCAAGTATCTGCATGAATTAATTATACTAATACTCGTAGTTATATTATTTCAGAGTACGAGTAGTTCCAATGTTCCTTTGAATCATCCCTGAGCATTTCTTGAGGTTGCGGTTTGGGTCCCGTTAGTAACATTTAATTGATTTTGTGCTCCAGAAACTAATTAGACTTGAGGTTTATGTAACCGAACAGTATTAATAACTTATTGCATGGTGCCCCTAACACAATCTCGTGCCAAGCCGCGTGCTATTAATTAAATGAATCGTAAACAACGTCTTTACAATAATGTTGACAGATTAATTGTTAAGTGTATCTAACTAAGCATTAAGCAAATATTAGAAACATGTTTCGAGCAAAGATCTATGTTACGTTTACGTTCTACGCGAATTGCACTTTTAAATACACTCCGGTGACTATGGACTATGTAACTATGAATCCGAAAGATCATAACGGAACATATGAGACAGAAAGAGTTAGGTAAAAGAAAATTACGACAATTAGCCGAAATTGACTGCCTTACTTTGACATACACTTTTTCATCATTAATTTCCGGATATTCGTAAAAAAACATCAGGCACTCCTTATGTAACATAACTATATATGGTATAAAAAATACTTGTACATACTACTCGTAAAAGATACATTTTAAAAGTTATATGGTTACCTAAAAAATTTAAATAAAAAAACTGCTAGTAATTATTATTTTTTTGTATTATTTAACTTCTTAGCTTAGTAACATACTTGTTATATTCGGCCTCCCTGACTGTACCTGTTTATGTAGTAATACCTACCCACAAACACCCCCTCAGCGTCCTTTCCGACGTATAGTGGAAGGCTCTGAGATCTCCTATAAAATACAAATACTGTGTTATTCCCACGAGTAATTTAAGAAACCGGGTTCTTTCTGTTAGAGATCAGCTTGAGTACAGTGAAAGAATACGCAAAATATTGAATTATTAAATGTATAACGAAACAAAAACGGTTACACACTCATACCCCGCACTAGAATTCCCTGTTAGACCAGGCGCCAGAGGTAGTGTGCCAGTATGCAAAATGTGAGGACCGGCAACTATGCTCAAATTCTTTTACCTGAGACCCTAAATAATAGAAAATCACATGTTGCCGGCAGCTGTACTGGTCCATTTCCCTTTCCCCCACCCACCCCATTTTTAGAGGCTAATTAACGTTTATTTCATACAAAAAAAATTTCATTTTCGAAATTTTGAATGATAAACGAGTTCTGATTTTAGAGATTTCCTGTCAAAAAGGTACCTGCACCTTTTTGACAGGAAATCTCCAAACTTGTTTAAGAAATGTACCTGATTTTGTTACAGTATAAGTGTATTTTCTGAGAAAATTTACCATAGTAATGTATATTTTTTTTTCACCATCAGAAAGTAGATAGTTCAACAAACAAAAAGCCTACCGACTTTAAAAAAAAAGATATTTTTACGCGAGAATTTTCGATTGAAAATCAGGGTGCTTTTTCGATATTAAGTCAATATATAAGGTGCAAAAATAAATATTTTAAATCAAAAAAATTACAGTGTGTTTGAGACAAAAAAAGGTAAGGTTTCACCAAATTTCGTGAAAAAAGAACAAATTTTTGAAAAGTTAAAAATAAAAAACCAAAAACTTGGTTTTTTGAATTTTTCATATACATTTTGAGGTTATGTGAAAAAATAGTTAAGACAAAAGTTGTAGATCTTTATATTAGCTACAACTTTGCCATTAAACTTTTTTCCATCGGACTTGTAGTTATTTCGAAAATCGAGATAATCTGTTTTTTTATCCTAAAAACCATCGTTTTACTACAGCCTTTTAATTACACCTTCTTAGGCAAAGCATAGGCTTTTAGGCTTAGGAAAAGAAAGATGGTAAATTATACCCACGAGAAATGACGAACGAAACGAGCAACCACTGCCGGAATTGTTGATTCAACCCTGTAAATGTACGTCCAATTGTAAATAATGGCTGGCTCTTGTAAAAAATTACATAGGTATTGATTGTATTTCGTTATGCAAATTCATAAATAACGATTGTCAAAATAAAAGAAGATTGATTAGTACAATTTTTTATGATAATTATGTCTCTATCTTGAGGGCTAAGGGGGCGGGGTGTAAACAAAAAATGGACCAATATACCTCCTGGCAACATCCAGAATCATTATGTGCATGCTTTTCTGAGTTCAAAACCATTCACCGAATGCGGTCCTCACATTTTGCACACTCAACTCCATCCAGCGCCCGGTCTATGTGTCACGTTGGCATGGATAAAACAAATATGACGTACCAAAATACCCACGGCCCGACAACAAACATTTATCTTTCACAAAAATGTTTACCCCGACCGGGATTGAACCCGGTAACCCTCGCTTCGTAGACCGAGTAACTAATCATTATAATTAATAGGGTAATATTTACACTTACATACAAATCGTAAACAGGATCAGTGCATATTATACAGGGTGCTAGTAATAGATACGTGGAAGTTTCATATAGATGAAAATATCGATATCAAATATACTTTCTTAGTCATATTGAGTAAAAAGTTTAAAAATAAAAAATAACTATTATAAAAAACTGTGAATTGATTTAGCGCCTAAAGATACTTATTACTAGGTAAAGGACCCTTCTGAATAATATCCAAGAGTAGGTTTAGTAATATTGATGTCAATCATAAGTAGGTATTACAAAATGAAATGTGAAAAACGGTCTTATACCATAATTATAATCTGTTATTAAATAGTACGAGTTAATCATTTTGTACAAGCAGATAAAAATATTCACAAAAAACTTCAAGAAGCTTCGTTGTGTTTGTTTCTACTTGAGCTACAGTGACTATCGGCCTTCGATATTTATTCAGCCGTAAGAAGCTTACAGTACCACCGTTACGTTATTAATAATTCAAAACGAAGCGTATCTCTTCTGCCCACCCAATTAGCGTAAACCCATTTTATTTTATACTTATACAAAATCAATTAGGCTGAGACATTGTGATATTTTAACTGAGAAAAAATCAGTATTAGAAATATAATTTTAATTGGAGATATTTTTCTTTTTTTACCTAGTTTCGCTTGTTGCGCTAATTGCCGCTGAAAATAAAAATATTTAATTTCAGATTTATCGCCCACTTTACTAGACATAACATAAATAAAGCTATTTTAGTACATTTTAAGACGATAGTTTAAGTAAATATTAACAAAACTTAACATGACATGACTATTACATTTTAAAACAATTAAGTAAGAGCTAATCAGAACAAAAAAAACAACAAATAATATAATACTTTAACTGAAATAAAGTATAATTAACCCAACAAACATTAATGAAACATCAATTATATTTTGACAACATATAAATTAATTATTTAACAACTCATTAATTATTATTATATGGAAGTTAAATCAAGTCAATCAGTCTTAATACCGAAACGTTTCTTAAATCGGATACAATGGTCCATTAATTAAAACGCAGCCAGTATAATTTACTAAACTAAGATGTGGCGGCAGATATTTTTATGGGGTTTAATGGCGTGTCATGGATACGTGCTGCGGAGGAAACATCAAGTATTGTGTTACGGGCTCAGTGGTCTTTATCGAAGCGAAATTTCATTATACTCGCTCCCCGTTCCACCTACCATTCATTTGGAACACCTTCGCACAATTGGAAGGGCTGCCTCAATGGGTTGTCAGAAGAAATTTCTTAACATTCTTCGCTCATAATAAGAGAAGCCTGTCGTGCAATGGGCAGTAACGGTGTAATTGTGGAGCGAAATGAGATCGACAGATACGAACGGAGATTAAAATCCGCTTAATGAACTCGTATAAAATAATGTTGCTGAAATACCTTACAATTCGCTGATGAAATTATTTTGAATTTGGTACAAGTTTTTACTCTCTCATCTCGGTCTTGGCAATTTGGGGCGGCCAGGGTTTAACGCGCTAACAAAAGATACCTATTCGGCGTAAAGTAAAATGCCGCATTTGAAACTCGAGTAAGCAACAAACAAATTGTCTGATGTTAAAATAAAATTGTTGTTGGAGGCTTTATTTGGTAAAATATCACCTTTCTTCGTTAATATAAATCTCGTATCAGTGCTATTGAGGGGAATCAGTAATGAAGACATCATTACACAACCGGTTTGGGTTCGTGGAAAGGCCGGCACAGCTTGCGCGAGAGGCTTTTATGACCACATATTTCTCGGAACATACAAAATTTTGTGGGACTAAATTATTAAAATAACCTTACAATGTAGTGCTGTGTTCAAGTTATAGTTTTTTTAGTAGTTATAGTAATATAATGGAACCGTTTTTAATCAAATTGAGTTCGTTAGTATTTTATTTCGTAATATGCCTTGATAGATATAATTTTTTGTATTATATTATATTGTATTAATATAATTACTATATTATTAGTCACTAATATTAAAATAAAGTTGCTCAAACTATTCATTTAATTTTGCAAATTCCTATTGTTGTAGGTACACTATAATAATAAATGACATGAAACCTATGATACCAAATTTGAAATTTTATAATAAAATCATTTATCAAAAAGATATTGATATAAAATTCCATACGTCCGTACTGATCCCACAGGATATAAACAGAGTGTGAAAGTAATTCAACATTTTGATACCCTTTACACTGTTCAAAGAGGGAGATTTAAAATATTTATGTACCTACTCCGAAGGATTTACTGTCAATTGAACAAAAATCGTTCAACCGCTAAAAACGAGTCATTAATCATTTGAATCATTTCAAATAAAACTCAGCCCATAATCTACGACGCCCGCGGAGCCACGTTCAGTCATACAAACACATTATTAATGTAAGTAGACCTAAATGGGATATCTACGTCCCCTGCGTGTATAATACCATACGTATCATAAGGAGAAAAGGAGATAATTATCCGTTACTTTGTTATAACACATTATGAGTAAGACAATTAACGAGAATCTTGTACGCCCGGCTGAGTTAGACTACTCATTAAATTCACACCGCGACAAAAACAAGTAACAAGGTATAATTACTCAAATTACTGTATACACCCATCTGCAAGGCGGGTGTTTATTACGTCACTGAATTATTTAATGTCCCGTATATATCACATTTAGTATGATAACCGCTCCATCCTTTCTGAGTCCTTTTTTGGGGCTTATCTATTTAATTCATCTCTCGACTCTTTCACGGGTCGATCCCTGACCGCGTAGGCAAGATATCGGTCACATCGCATCGCGACCCGCCTAAAGATTCGAGGTAAATTTACCAGAAGACATTTATTTACTCCCGATAACGATAATATCTTCATGGGTAACTAAATACGCTGAATGATTATTATGTTTATTTGATAACCTTATGGTAGAAAGGTGGACTCTGAGAATTAATTACTTTTGAATAAGATGTTTTATAATATAAAACCTAGGTAAGGAACGATAAGTATAATTACGCCAGTATAATATCGGATAAAGGACAGAGATTTAGTAGGGCTATAATATAGCCCTACTAAATCTCTTATTTTATCTCTTATTTTATCTCTTTATATATAATCTCTTATCTCTTTATATTTAATCTCTTATTTTAATTGCATAAGAAAAGAAAGGATCCCTATATTCGCCTTAAAAACAATATAAGACACACACTACATTTCAAAATTTTACACAGACACACACACACACATTTTTAGATTTTAAGATTTTTACATTACGAGAGGGCTAACTTCATTCACTATTGGGTTATGTCAAATGAATTAAAAATATGGGTTTACTTGCACCAGTTGTGCCATAGGTACCTATATAAATATTATATAAACCAGAACGTATTCTGTTTTGTAATAGCCTGTTCCAGACCAAACTCATAAAAGTTTGTAGGCATTTTTGTTTGATAACGCGTCTTGTGTTACTTGTTCATTAATAATATGATACAAATTTAGCCAAACCTCGAAAGAAATGGTAAAATAGTAGAAATTTGCAAGATCTGCCAGTTTTGACGACCACCCATGTATTATTATTTTGTTTACATTCGTTTTCTTACAATCTCTTGGGAACTGCGTCAAATTCAAATGCAAAATCATTTTGTCATATACATGGTAGATGTTTTTCAGTGCCCTCATACACGTTGTTTTTTATTATACTATCGTTTAGGAAAGGTGCTTGTTACAGTTAAGAAGAAATAATCATTTTTAAACTATTAAAAATAAATTATACAAAAATGTTAATTTAAGTCGAAACATTCATAAAAATTAGTCTTTAGACATTTTAGTATCTTTAAGTTTATACTGTTTTGGCAGTAGACTAGTTAAAAACACATTATTGCGGTTACCGAAACATGGTTTTTCCCCTGTTGCATTTGCGATGCGGTTTCCATTACAGAAGGTGTGCTTAACGCCATCGGGTCGCGTAATGGTCTCCACAGCCATTAACCTACCCTCATCTAGAGTTTTTAGCCACTTGGCTGATTGCCGACGAATTTAAGTGTTCGTATTAATCTTTACGTCTACTAATCTTAACATAAGTAGGTACATATAATGTTCCAAACCTGTGAAACGTAATACATTTTTAGTATATTATTTTGTCCATGTAAATTAGGTACGATCTTTAGATATTTCAGTGTTATTATGTAATTATATTCTTTGTGCACATGCCCGTTAAAATAGTAATTTCAAACCGAATCATGAACTAATTAAAAGTATATTTAGTGATTTAAAACTTACAGTTTACTGTGGACACTACTTTGTCTTGTGATCACTATAATTATGTGATATAAATATCGTTAATTAACTTAGCATTATTATCGTTAGTACTCTCTGTACTATCAAAATATAATATAGTTTATAAGCAACCATTCCTTTTTTACAATGAACACTTTTTATATTATGTGTATTTGTAGATGATAGCTTAATATTGAGCACACTCGCTAGCAATTGGACAATAGCTTAAACCTTCTGGCAGTACAGTTTTATCACAAACTGTTATTTTTATTATGCCATGGGCGTGTCGTATACCATTCCATTTTTTTAATTCCCATTATTACATTTATTGGTTTTATTGTGTTATTGTTCGATGGTATCGCTTCAACAGTTGTTGCGAGTGTAACCATTTTTAACGATAAATCATATTTGTTTAATCAAATCGTTGGTTGGTGGCATTGAAATTTATTTATACAGCAATATTTTGGTACCTAAAATGCATTTTAGGGTTTTATTTTACAAAACACAATAATGATATTCATGCAATGATTTTAAATTATGAAATGGAGCCCTTAGATATCATAAATTTAATACATTTAGTAATACATTAAAGGCGGCTTACACTCATTTTGGCGTGTACATTCACGTCATTCACACCCGTCGCTAGCAAAGTCCGGATAGGCTGAATTTAGGCCTACGCAAAACGAAGGACTAAGATAGGGAGCTATTATGTGAGACGTTTTCTGATTATTCTTTCATGTTACAAATGTATGAGAAGCAAATTTTCTTCAGACAGTATTGTCGGAGTTTTAGGTTTATATTTAGGTATTTCTGAAATCACGTATTTATGAGAAATACTATATTTTCCAGATAAGAAATGTCATCAATGTGCTAAGTATAACGAAAGTGTTGTGCTATTTGTTGTGAAGTGACAATGCGATTTGCGATCCGGACTATGGGAGTCCTGAATGTGGTACGTTGGCTTGTCTTCCTGCTCCTTGGCCTGGAGTGCCAGGTTCAATCCCAGATGGTGCAGATGCCGAAGGAAGTGGATAGTACTTACAACTTTTACTACGAACAACCGTGTTGTACCGGGGCTGTCAGTAAAAGCAAATATCATGTGCGACACAAACGAGGTAAGTTTGTTTTCTTGTTAGATCTTTATAATTGTACTAATTATACATAAGACAACAAAAATAATACATATAAAATCAAGGAGACCCAAATTCAAAATGAAGCAGCTGTTCATGTGTCCGCCTATATTAATTTGAAAATTTCCTAATTGGTATAAAGCCAATCTGAAAGGCTAAATATAAATCCAAATATTATCCCGTTGGAATTCAAAAGAATATGTTAAAAGAAAGATATTATGTACTAGTGGTTTTATCTACCCAGTTATTTGGCAAATTTGCAGTCTTATTTGAAGCCAAAATGTGTATTCTCCTAATATTATACATATATCCCAGGGGAATTTTATGTGATATTCGAAGTCCATAAAAATGATGATATTATTATTTTTAATAAAATAAAACCACATTTGTTCGAAAATATAAATCTTTTGTATATCTTGAGAGAAAAATAAAAATACATCTTGAAAATAGTTTTTAGCGACTAAGATAAATTAGGTTAATTTTTATTAATTCTTATACGCCAAATTTGAATTATCTTATAATTATATTCGTAGTTGACGAAATAAGGATACCATATACTATAGGGCCTATAGGATAAAGGAACCTGTGTGTCACGTGTCAGCCTTCTAGCTCGAAGGGTTAGAGCTGGGGTTTGATATGTCAGTCAAGACTTCTCTTTTAATGTGTGTGTACTTACAGAAAATATTACATAGTTTCGGACAAAAACTCTCGTAAGAATTACAATTCTAATACGCCTTAAGCGGGATTCCATTTTGACGTTACGGACATCCACCGGTGGCGGTGACCACTTTAGACTAGGTGCCAGGAAACAGGAATCCACAATTTAAATTAATTTTAATGTTATTTATGCCAATGCCAATGCAAATTATTTTGGTTTAATTAAGAGAGCATTAATCGTCGTTCATTAAGACTGTTGTTGTAGCGCAGTGAAACGGTTAATAAGACTTTACTTACCGAAACAGTTGAATGCAAGCTGTGCGAGAGATTGTTTAATCAATTTGCCTTTCAACTTATACACTAAACTAGCATCTTGTTATATAGATAACAAGGAGATTAATGTCATGAAATATATAAGCGTTTTATAAAGATGTCGTTAGCGAAATCTTCACGATATCTGTGTTCGATTTCCGCAAACGAAGCCGGGCCTACCAGTTAGTAGGTACATTATAAAGTAGTCGTGAATTCCCTTTAGCAAAGATTTTTATTATAGGTAACGAAATGATTCAAAGATTCTTCCACGGATCATGATTCATGATAATGCAGAAAACGTTAACTCACACAAGTAAACTTATGAGTGTGGGTGTATTTTTATAAGTGTGGGTACGTGTAATCTAAACACGACTATTGCTAACACACTCTTATGCGCCACTTTCAAGGGTACGTGATGTGACACGAGATAGAAATATATTTTTGTAGCAGTGAAAAAGAGAAGGAACATATCTTTTGTTTCATTGCCCTCCCTGATGATGCCGAGAGGTTTTAATACAGTTGTATTTAATGTTCGCTGGGAAAGTTCGAAACGTATTTGAAGCATCCCGTTATGTACACATATACAATTGGAAATATTCTGTGGCAGACTAAATTTTTACATTATATCATAATTATGTGGGTACATATAAAAAACACTGCCTGATCGATCTCTGTACATGGAAGACACAATTAGATTAGGGTCTTAGGCTAATTAGGGCCACCCCAAAAATGTATTGAATGTATTGCGGTAATAAATAATTGGTTGGCTATTAACCCCTGCACCAATCTGCACTGGAGCAGCGTGGTGAAGTACCTATGCTCTAGGCCTTCTCAGGTATGAGGAGAGACCCGTGCTCCGTAGTGTGCCAATGGGTTGAAGCCAATATTCCTATACAGGAAGCCAATATTCCTGTATTATACAGGAATATATTCGTTGTATAATGAAGTTGCAAAATATTCTTTAGTGTCTAAGCTTTTAAAGAATATCTTTGTTCTACCACAACTCTAAATATGGCTACCAAAATTGACCATAAAGGAATTGATTTCAGTAAAGAAATGACCTCCAAAAGTAATATCGCCCAAAATTGCAGAATAAATTCAATATACACATAAGCTCTTATTACGAATTAATAAATATTGTCGTGTCCAAATTCGGCATTTAATTGACAGCGCTCTCACTTAGATTTGAACAGTTTTGCTTTACATAATGTTACAATTTCATTCAAGCCGGGTCATGCGTGGTCATCTGTGCCACAATACTAATGCGCAATTTACCACTTCCATTAAATTGCGGGTTTAAACAGTTTGCCCGAAGCTTAATGAATGTGGAAACTTGAATCATTAAGCCTCGTCACACTTAATGAAATTTGCTGATGCTCATTGCTTGGTCCAATTCTATCAAGACTACCTGTCAGTTACAACTCATTATAAATTGACGCATTAAGATTAAGAGGTTCGTATTGTAGACTTAGCGGTCTTCTTGATCAATTATACAAAGATTGATTGTTCTGAGTTCACCTCCACAAATATTATCTTGAACCACAAAATTTTCCTAGCTTCGTATGTCAGAGTAACATTTTCAATGTGTACGATTAGAAACTATTTTTCTTAGTACGAAAACTCCATTAACCTTCTTATATAAAACAAAAAGTAGATGCCTCAATCAAATCATAATATTTGAGCTATAGTGAATTGTAAGGGTTTAATCTATTCACGTTACATGTTTTATCGGTATTTACGTATAAAAGTCTGCCAGTTTGTCAAATTACTACATTAAACTGCAAAATGACAAAAACTACGTAAATCTGTGTCTCGTATGCGCGGATGATTTAAACTTTTGGTAAATATTTTTAAATCCTCACACACATAACGGTCTTTTGAATTCTCGACGCGCTCGTTATTTTCGGGGACATTGTTAATTTTACAAAATGTAAGCCCTGCTTTTCCCCTTCGCTCAATAATAGAAAAATATCAGAGCTGCGAAATTGCGAATTCAGTTAGCACGGCTCGACTCAAACATCAAACGTGTCAATCACTGAGGTTTGCGAATAGCGAAACCGATTATCGGGAGTATTAAGTCGGTTATTGTTATCGACAGCAGCTCTCCGTCCATCCGACCGTGAAGTAGATTAGGGACATCATATTATGCCATATTTTAAGCGTCAGCTGCACGCAACTCATGCATGCCTCACAGACGATATTATTATTTTTTATAAAATGCCTTATTAAATTCTAAGCTCTCTAATTTTACAGTAAAGCTTTGAGCAAAGTGGATGTTTCGTGTTGTGTTGCATCTAAATTAATGTTATTCATCTGTGAACACATCATCAACGATATTCAATCGTACCTTCGTTGATTATGTTCCAAGTTAATATTTTAATATGAGGTTCATTCATATTCATGATCGAAACAGTAGTTCAATAACTGAAAGTATCATTTTAATATTCACTTAGACTAAGGTCATTATTATCAAATACCTGTGCTAATTCTACCGTTGAATATATTTAGCTTTAAAAAGTGTTGAGTCAAAGTGAGTTGTCACAAATATTAAACGCTTAAAGATAGGTACTTAATATGACGTATGTTTACCGGTTCGCCGCCGTCGTCTCCAAATCAAGAAAAAGTAATAGGGTTCCATTAAAATGTCGTTTTATTTACAGTGTAAAGAAATATAGCTAAGTCTCTAATTACAGGGGATAAACCTTGAGTGATATACAGGGTTGGGGTAAAGGGACGAATAAGTTTCGGACTATTCTTTACTGAAAAGCGAGAGGATAGACAAATACTATGGCGTGGCTGTCATTAGCGGGAATGTTTTGCTAAAGTTGCCCTTAGCTAGCCCACATTAACAACCAGCTTAATTGCGCTTAATGAAAGGGTTTCGTCTCTAGGTGGACATATGGACAGTTCCATGGCTATTTATTTATTTAAGTATCGCAACATTATTTACGAACTTCTCCACAATAATTATCAAAATCTGTTTATTTTAGTTGTGTACAAAGATTGTCAAGTTATAATTTTGTTAATTCACGATTATTAAAACTTGATATTATGATCAAGGACTTTTTTTACATTTAATTTTAATCAATAAAAATTTAACGCTAGAAGATTTTTGACACGAAAATAGTTCGTCTACGCGACGATGTATTTTCAGAAACGATTTTATATTTACCCGCGAATACAAACACTTTAAACGACTCGCAAGTACGCTGGATCACAGGCAATGTCCATGCTAGTGGCGAGCAAACAAAAAGTGTACGGAAAGATTTGAAAGAAAGAGCGCACTCAGCCGGACAAAAGTGGAAAGGGTAAAAAGAAACACAATAAGCGAAGGAGGCAGGCCGGAGCACGACGTCCGGCGCAGTCTGAACTTGAATGAGCCGCCACTCGTTTTGACCGCTGACCATGCACGCTATACGATCAACTTTCCGATTCTTGTCCTTACACGCTGATTATATTTCAAAAGTTTTCGTATCTTACATTGTTACACGGCAATATTCGATCCTAATTGTGCCATTGCAGATACAAGAAGGTACACGGCGCTCAGACCCCGAAGGGAGATGACATTACGTTGGCGTACCACAAAACATTCTGTTCGAAATTTGGTCACGTAGAGGAAAGGCGGAGGGTGTCCCATATCGCTATCGCAACGCCTAGTATTGCGATTGTCCATTGTATTCTCACGAGACAAAGGGTTGAGGACATTCGAGGAGCCTTACCTTCGTCAGACCGCTTTTTGGAATCAAACGCGTAGGCATTTGCGACTGATCAGTACATTTTATCTTCTCTCACGGTTAAATTGTTTCACCTGGTATTGTCAGTTTCCAATAATAATATATGGTTCTGGTTAATACAATATTTAATCTGTTTATAACTATTTGTAGTTACTTGCATAGCAACTTAATAATATATGGAATCGTCCATAAATGAATGCCAGAGCAACCAATTTACAGTTCGTTAGTTACTCAGTTTTTTTATACATATTCATTCATTCGTATAGGGTACTACATACAATACAAACCTCATGAGAGTCTTAATTTGGCATTGGCTTAGTAGTGAGTAACATTGTTGTTTAGTTTTTATCGGTAATTTCACAATATAAATTTTAAGAAGCTTTGATAAAATTTTAAATCTTTAAAACAGGCATTTTTAAATATAAAAAATATTGCTATAAGCTAATATTGTATTGTTTAATATAATTATGTACAGACATCAGTTTTCTACCCATGAATTCGTAATCCGTAATTGTCCCATTCAGCCGTTTCGAAAATTTAAACATGCTTTAAATGATCAGTATGTAATGGTCACAAGAATGTTAAATAACAAAAAGTAATTTGGTAATTACAGAGTAAAAATATATATTTGCATATTAATTAGCTTATAAACATTATTATTCATGACATTTTGGAGATGCAATCAAAACATTATTTTGCATACTGACACGATACATATCATTGTGTTAATTTCGTAAATGTAATTATTAAAATAAACAGCAGTTATATGTCATGCTTAATAAAGTAATTTATATGGGCCGTATATTTCAGAGTTTTTGCAGATTGCGAACGAAACCATTCCGGAAAATTATGTTGATGAAATTACAATGATATCGTTTACGTTCACGTGGGAAAACAATTAATGTACATAAAACGCGATATGGAATACAAATAAACCAACTGACTGAAAAATACACATTAATCACTAGTAATTGTTTATGGAAAATGAACATTGACATTTTCATTTCAAAGATATGGCTCAAAATATATGAAATATCGATCTGTTTTATTTACACGGTACACATAATATTATAATTATATATTATTAAACACACATTCTATTAAAAACACACAAAACAGTCTTGTCTATTGTCTATTTCATGAAAAATGGGTAGGTTTAGTGGCACAAAACAAGAATTTCTACATAAGATTTCCAACATTCCGAAATTCATAGATTATTATACACACATTTTTTTTTTATTGGAGGTGCCTGCAGGATTTGAACCCGGGCCCCCGGTTCGGGAGTCCAACGTTCAATGTCTCAGCTATCACCTCTTGTTGAAGCCTTAGGATGTATAAAATACATCAACAAGGTACTTACGATTTCAAAACAATAATGAGGTTTAATTTTGTGTACAAACCGGGCAAGTTTGTTAGTTAAATTTGATTCATTAAATCATTCAACAATTACGCAATGCCGCGAGCGTAATTCTATCGATAAGTTAGCGTTTATGCGAAATGTTATTGCGGGTTAATTAATAACATTATTTTAATGTTACATCGACCGACATAAACGCATTATTGAAATACATTTTGTCACGTTCCGCGCGAACCAAAATCGGTTTATCTCGACAAGCATTCCCCTCTGCTGTGACTATAACTAGACATTATAACGTAGGTTTGTTTACTATGGAGAGATAAGTAGGTTCAGTTCATTAGATTTTCTTTGAATAACATTACAATTCCTTTGTTGCTATTAAAACATTATCATTTTATAAATATAAAATGATAATTTATTGATATTTGTCTAACGTTCTCGAATATTTGTCTCTAACTTATGCTATCGTTTATTATTTTACCGGACTTGAATTTATATTGCAATATTCAACTAAGCTACAAAGTCATATAACAACTGTTGGTTACATTGCAACCAAGTTCAGCTAAACAAAAAAAACACTCCTGAAATTATGATATTTAAACATACTCGTACAACATAAATCCTTTTGTAACTCAACAAATCCGGCCCCTGACAGTAATAAAACTTTTCCTTTCTGTCCAGCGCTCTGAAGGTGACACAATTGTACGAGCTTTCTGTTTCTCAGTTTTAATATTAATACAACGTTGCTGACACTGAACGAAATAACTTTTTTTCTTTGTAATAAATTATGCGCAATAAATTAACACTAGTTCTCATAATTACGGCAGTTTACGGCATTATCCACCTCGTTGCTACAATGTAGTTCGGTGATGTTAGTGGACAACGGAAGTGTCGGATAAGTTATTTTAATTGAAAAATCCGCACAAAGGCCATCTGATGGTAACTGGTCACCATCGCCTATGGAAATTAGTAACACTAATGGCTAACACTAATAGTTAACACAGACCCAGAAGACAGAGGAAAGAAAATACTAGATCTCAAGATCTAATATTAGGCTTTAATATTAGTAACAACACTGACATAATAATCCTTTTTTTATTTTCATTATCAGGTTAATTAATTGAACTATCATTTGGTTGCTGAATTGCAGAGTTCATTCATCGTTGAGTCCTAGTTAATATTCTCTAATCGTGCACCATGCTTTGTCGCGAACGCAATGAGACAAGATCCATCTATTTGCAAGTCCCAATCCAGGTTTTTAAACCTTTATATATCTATACGTAAGAGATTTTTGAAAATTAAACCTAAACACGGAATTAATTAATGAAAAAGTTCATTGCTTCCTTGATGGCATTGGAGACGCCCAAGTATTATGTTATAAAATGATGCAACCACTTACTTTTCAGCCCAGTTTCTTTTTTGTAAACAAGAAGTTGCCTTATCTAGAAGTAGATTTCTTCTAGTGATACGACAAGTGATATACATAGGTACTTCAGCTAATCTGGTGTCTAGACAACTTTGTTATATTTTTTATATTCTGTCAACAGAGTTGATGTTGTTAATATTAGTCATTTGTACAGTAATAATTTTACTTTTTTGTATTCGAGTTAAACCACTTATTTAGCTTTGAGTATCGCTAGGATGTTTACTTTACAAGTACTGACAAAGCATTTAAGCACATAATATTACATAGCTTAAACAACAGAATCATTTAACTCCACGTCAAACGTAAATATAACCTCTTGTGCTGTATCGCAGCGGCGTATAAATTAAATTTCGTTCAGTACTTTATACCCTTTACGCGGGACCTTGAGCCCAACCACATTAACTTTATAACGCGGCTGCTTTGTTCACTTTAAAACAATTGTGGTAGCGGGGCGAGGATCCACAAATTCCACTCGTAAAACACTCATCACAGACTCCTCGCTGACGTCTCTCAACCATTGTCGGTGAAAGCCATCAAAATTCTTCCCGTCTGGAAAATTTCAGCCTTTGTGCGCGAATGTTCGGAATAGAAGCCGCAAAAGTTACTTAATCTCTGCCCTATCCCTTTAACACCCTATGTCGATAATTTTGGTATAGGGCCTGAAACAGTAGATTTTGGTAATTGGTAATCCTTTAACGATATTCATGTTACAGTAATTTTTCTCCGTTCATCCATCAACAGACCGGTGAACTTCCAGTCCGTCGTTTTCAACCGTCTCCACCCAACTTTCCACGAGATTCTTCTTTGGTCCTTCCATGCTGCTTCCTTGATCTAGAATATCGCTGGACTCTTTACCACACAGTTTTAATCACAACAATACTCGCACATACTCGTTCTAGGGACTTGACTGAAGAATGACCTGGAATAATTCCTTTTCTGCCTCGATACTTGGGTAGCACCCACCTGTATTCTAGTGACATGTTTATCTAATCTATTTCTTGTTCAACACTAACACTACAACGTGCACTTTTTATAGGCGGACAACACCTGCATGACGTTTCAAGATCATGATGTAGTTTTCTAAGTTCCCACATAATCCAGTAGATGAACCTTTTTCAATGCAGGTTAAAATGTTACAAATTCTGCATCACACGCAAACACTTGAGTCGGCGCGAGTGAAAATTCCACTTTGACACTTGTTAAGCACGCTGCTTGGTTATTTTAGAGCACTATTTAAAACACGCTATAACTTTCATATTTACGAGGGGCGGTCAAAAAGTTCGCGGAATGGCGGGGTTGGCGGGGGTGAGGTAGCTCGTCCAGGTAGCCGCTACTTGAGTAACTCATAATTACTATATATGCCAATTTCTAGCCTAATTGGGTCATTAGCTTTCGAGTTACAAACGAGTGAACAAGTAAATCGGGAACAAACTAGCCACTATGGAGAAAATTGAACATCGCGCCGTCGTAAAGTTCCTCACCAAACAAGGAAAAACGCCTCAAACTATTTTGCAAGAGATGTTAGCTGTTTACGGAGACTCTGCTCCTGGTAAAACCATGATTTACAAATGGCACGGCCTTTTCAAGCAAGGAAGGGAGTCAATTGAAGATGATCCTCGACCTGGACGGCCCATTGAGGCCACTACGCCGGAAATCATTGAAAAAGTTGAAAAACTTGTATTGGAAGACGGAAGGTTGAAGAAGAAACAACTTGCAGCATCAGTTGGAGTATCAGAAACCACAATTTTAAATATTCTTCATCAACATCTTGGCATGAGTAAAGTGTGTTCAAGGTGGGTCCCGAGAATGCTCACGCCGCTGCAAAAACGTGAGCGCGTCAACTGTTCCCGCGAGTTTTTGGACCGCTGTGGAGAAGATAGGGAAGAAATTATGGCCCGAATTGTAACCGGTGATGAAACTTGGGTTCACCACTATGAGCCTGAGTCAAAGCAGGAGTCGATGCAGTGGCACAAAAAAGGCACACCACCCCCAAAAAAATTTAAAGTGTCGCAATCGGCCGGAAAGATCATGGCGACTATTTTTTGGGATACTGAAGGTATTCTTTTGATCGATTATAAAGAACGTGGTGTTTCTATAACGGGAGAGTACTACGCTTCCCTATTGGACCGATTAAAAGAAGCTATTAAAGAAAAAAGAAGAGGAAAACTGACAAAAGGTGTACTCCTTTTGCACGACAACGCGCCCGTTCACACGAGTCATGTTGCGACAGCTGCCATTCATCGATGCGGTTTTGAACAACTACGCCATCCACCCTACAGTCCAGACCTGGCCCCTAGCGATTTTTATTTATTCCCAAAGATGAAGAAAGAGCTGCGTGGAAAAAAATTTAGAGACGATGATGAAGTCAAGTCGGCGATTTCGGCGTATTTTGACGCCCAAGACAAAACCTATTTTTTCGACGGTATTAATAAGTTATATGCCAGATCCGAAAAATGTATTCGTGTTAAGGGGGAATATATTGAAAAGGAAAAATAACATAATGTATCATTTCATCTTTTTTCCCAGTCATTCCGCGAACTTTTTGACCTCCCCTCGTATATATTATATATTTTCATATTACAGTTAACTAAGCTGACTCGTAAAAGGCTCTTAAAATTTTACGCAAGTTAAAATATAACGCACACCGTAAAATTGGTAATTACTGATAGTAAAGTGAATACTGTTATTGATTTTAGGAGTTTAAACATACATTTATATACTTTGAAATTATTAATGTGAAACAGACTGTCAGTTTATCCATCCATTTGAAGTTTGTCAAAGATATTCAGAAGATGCAGTACTTTCTTCAGTACAGTACGAATTTATAAAATACCTTTTTTTCGTTTTTAGTTTTTAACCGTGTTTGTTATATGTTGGCATCAAATGCTCAACAAGTAGTAAACAAACTGACATCTGTTTAGACAATCATTTCTAATGATTAAAAGAAAAAGACTCTAAAATTCGACTCATGTATGATTGGGTTCTGCACGGTGAAGATAATCTGGAGAATTTTGTTTCCTGTAGAAATTCAAGCACCAGTTTTTTGCATAGATTTATTGTAAACTTATTATCCTTCTTTTTCCTCTCACGACTTATTTTCAGAGAAATTGAGGAATGGTATTTTTTTGGATTATGATGGAAGCTAGGAATTACAATGGGCGGAATGGAATTCTTTACCACTCAACCCTAATTTTTTTTCTAATTAACTCACCAAACGTGACCGTCTGTCATTGGGCCACCTACAAGTCAAGAGTGAATAGACTTCCATCAAGTAAGTGCGCTTTACCACCCACGATAACTTCGCTAGTCGCCACTTTCTCACATGGAATTGTAGTCATCCAATGACTTATAATTAATAAAATAAAATTTGTACATGTCTAAAAGGGAAATTTTAATATGTCCTCCAAAATATCTGGAAAAATACAAATAAAACCGGCGAAAAACAGACACACCAATGATGCAATAAAAGTTGTATTTCTGAATTGGGTATAGGGAACTCTAAAAATTATACTGATAAAAAGGTATTTTTAAACAGGTCCTCTGGTACACTCTTAAAATTTTGTTTGTGGGTATAATGGAATAAGTTTAATTAGTTTCTCTCGTCGCGGTGCCCAGTCTTAATTAAGCTTTGGTCTCGTTATTAGACGTTTCTATTTGTTCTTGACGACTGCTGTTTATACTAATCGTGAGTGCTGCGCTCTCGGGGATCGTTTCATAAAATCGCTTTTTGTTCTACAGGTTAACTAGAATAACATTACACCTGGTGATTACGTTAGACTATAGTTAATATATGGCTTCGTAACAAATTCAAATGTGGCTGCGGTCTTTTAATTAAATTGTAGTATCATTAAAAATATCATTATTCAGATTAGTAATTACCTACCTACTATCAACGAATACAAAGTAAGATCAATTCTTACTAGTGAATAGTTAGTATTTTTTATTATCATTGACCAGGAGTTCAGGATCAGCGCGAAGCGAAACCACCAAACTTCTAAGTTTGCTTTTTATTCAAATAGGTAGTTGCTAAGTTCAGAGAACGGATCTCTTCTTATAAGTACTTGGAGAAGCCTTAAGCCTTCGCCACAATATAAATGCAGATTGTTGAATCTCTGATATTTACAGCTGTAAGTATCGACTCAACAGTCCTGAATTTTGGAAGCTCTAATGAAATGTTATCCCCACACTTACGAACTTACGATTAAGTACAAGTCGATGGGCTATAAGCTGTTCGCTTACAGAACTTTCCTTGTGAAGTCCAACATTATTCTGTTCGAAACTAATCCAGTCAAATTCGGATCGCATTTTAATTGTAAGGGTAAACTCTGTAAAAAATATCTCACGCGGTTAGCCAAATCCCATTAATGTCCATTATATTTTCAATAAAATATTCCAAGACTACATCTCACTGTCAAACTTCAATTCAAAACGAAGTGAGAAGACATAACAAGCAGTGCTTCAATCAATAAGTACATTCCCTCTATTCGAATGCAATGCACTCGTCAAAGGTAATTCGATCCCACCGAATCGGCGTTCTTTTGTCTCGTACTTAATACACCTTTATTTTAGTTTGTTTTTGCCCCGTAACTCAATACTCGCGACGTTCGTGTTACTATTGACACTTCATACCAAAACATTAAAGCGATTAAAAAGGAATTCGGAAAAAAATGCACAGCTTTTTCACAGCCAAATGAAATGCGTACACTCACAAAACTTATGAACCGCGCCGTATCGATGTTTTGTGCGTTTTTTGTTTACCTTGAACGTGCCAACTGGGAATGATTTAGGTACAGTATATTTCATTCAATCCGTTCAACACAATTCATGCAAAACATTAAAAGCACGTTTACGATCACCAATATAAATTGCATGGTATCGCCGCTATAAAACAAACTGCTGGTTTATCGATTTAAGTTCGTCGATAGCGAGGCAGTTTAAGAGGGTCTTTATAAATTAACGACGTCAATTTGCCTAACGACATTGTAAAAGGCAAGTTTACGATTAAAGATCGCATTTGGATTCATCGGATCAATCAGATACTAGTATCGTTGACGTATCGTGAAATTGCAATGGAGTTCATCGTATTAAAATTAAGTTGTACATGCCACGACGATAACTTGAGAAGCTCTGTATATTAATTACAGAATGCCCTTTATCGGGTATTCTAGTCGAGACTGGTTAAGTCAGCTTTTAACAGACTCACTATCATGTTTCTCAGTAAGCTACGGTCTTAGCAGTAACGTCACCTAGAGAAATAAAATTAATGTAGGTATTTCGCGGTATTGATAAAATAAATGATCAATAACTTTATTTGAAATTATAACAAGAGTCAAGGTTTGAAATCAATTTTATTTAGGTACGCAATTACATACGATATACAACAAACCTTTATTATATAAGTTAAGAAGATACAAGATCATTCATTTATTATCTATCGTATTGCTAAATATAAAATCATTTTAACTATAACCTGCCCTCAGTTCGCTTCGGCAGGTACACTGGTGTACATTTGTGTAGTATGTGTACACGCACCCGAAATATTGTTACAAAGGAGATGTTTCACACATGTATGGAGCCTGGGCGGGCACCTTGTAAACACCAAACTGTAGAATGTAGATTATATTAATCGAAAGCATTCTTTATTAGTCAAATTCCAGATTTATATAGGATTTAGCTTGGTTTGGTGCCATAATTGAATTAATGGGTAGCCTTAGAATAATTACACTATAGAAACGAAGTCCGCGCGGCCGTTTTGAAGCACCCAGAAATGCTGCCTGCGTAGAGGACATACGGTCATTTTACGGTCGACTGTACAAAGGCACACCCAAAATGAAACATCTCCTTTATTTAAGGCACTATTTACATAAATTCGATTGAGAACTATCTTATAACAGTTATAACTCGTTTTCCACTTGTTTGTTAGTTTTTACTTACATAATTTTTTCTGATTCAGCTGAAATTAGCTGAATTCAGCTGAATTTTACAGATTCTTTAGCTGTAAGATTCTGTACACTCAAACATATTAAAAACACGACTGTGTAAAATTGACTCGTTTAATAATACTAAACCCAATAATATCAATTCTCTTCCATTCCTTAAAAGCCCTATTTTATCCGATTTCCCGCCACAACTGTATCAAATAATGATGGAAAAAGAATTCCAATCCTTCATTAAATTAAGACCGTCCCCCGATACAAATAGCTAACGACTTCACCCGCCGTTGCTCACAAATTATATTACTTTATTGTTATTCTTTTTTTTACTGTGTTCCCCTAAACCTAAACTAACGTAATTGGCTTGGGATCATGCGCTATAACTATAAAACTATCGGATTGCCTTTGTAATGTTCCACATTGCGCTCTGAACCCGGTAAGGTAAGCGTTTCACTGTCACTTTACGAATGGATAATATGTTAGAAATGTATATCAATATGTGAAGATAAATGTTTGTTCTCGAGTCGTAGGTGTTGGTGATGTGATAAGTGTATTGTATTGTACATGCCACCCGCGACACAGGTGATCTAGTGCAGGGGTAGGTATGAGTGTGTTAGCGATTAGCGTTTATGTTACAGATTGAAACAATATTTTAAATTGCCCACAACTTACGCGCGAAAACTAAGAAAACTATGAAAATGATATTTAAAACTATTACAGAATAGTTACCACATAAAATTACACGTAACATCTTTATTTATCTTTTTTTTTACCTTTTGTATTTGACTGTAGAAAACTAAAAAAAACGTATCTATTTACATTGCAAAATCCTCCCTGTGTTAAGAGTTGATAGAAGTTTGTATGTCACAGGGTTCTATCTCTTGAACGGAAATAGACAGACACCTCTTCACAGAATATGTGTTATTGTGGTCCTTATCATAACAAATAATAATGCAGTAAAAAAGTTAAATCCTAAAGGGGGCCCCCACACAAATAACTAAGGTTATTTGTTTTGGGGCCCCTTAGGATTTTGTTAAGATAAAATGGGAGTTTTCTAAATTCTATCTCGTACTTACCAAATATGTTAGATTTAATATCGCTCAGAGGTACGGAACCCTACGTGAACGAATCCGATTCGCACTTGACCGATTTTTATTAATATTCTTATTTTTACAATTTTTATGAAAAGTAAGTTTAAGTTACCCGTATGCAATACAACAAGTCAGTAACGTTCCACTTTGTGCTTTGACGTCTATTAAACGAATTATTTTTACGTAACTTTGGTACTGGTATGTCGATACCCGTAAAAGATAATGTCAAGGCCTTGTTACGGTTATTGGGTACCTTTTAATACTTTTACGTTAATAGCCAAGTACTAATTTAGACACGCATGAATTAAACTTGCTGTTTTATTGAAGTTATGGCATTTAATATTCATATAGAAAGTTTATGGGTTAAATTACTTTTTTATGTTAATGGACGTGTAAGGACTACACAGTTGTAAGTGGTCATCGCTATTCATATACAAGTTGATTTGTATATTAATAGGGGATACTCAGTACTCGATTCTCGTTCCAAATATGTAATTAAAAAGGGTGCATAAAATTTGACCTAATAATTAATTACACAGGTCTAATTATTTAACATAATAATGAATTATTAATTACCCGAGGATTTTTAGATATCTTTGAGTACCATTTTTTAATATTTATCGTGCAGAATTTTGATTTTATATTTTTAAACATTACATATGACCATGTACTTTCATGTCCTCGAGTATGTCAAGTGTGAAAAAAACTCACCCAGTATAACTCCAGAAATTTTGACCAAGAATGAAGCGATGAATCCGCTTGTTAATAATACAAATACTGAAATTAAAGTTCAGTTTTAATGATCTTACTACAGATAGGTAGGTAAACATTCTGATTTATTTCCATTTATACGTATTATAAGTATACTAGCTGACCTGGCAGACGTTGTTCTGCAACATAACATATAAAAAATTTATATACTTTTAGGAAATGCTTATCAAATGCAGTAACTTTTTCTATGGCAGCACTATCGATGTCTCCAACAATATCGCTAATCCCTTGGTAAACCTCGACAACAGCGCCACCTACCGGTTCTAATTGTGAATTTAAAGCGTCCATAACTACTCAAACACACAAAAAATTCATTAAAAGTCCAGCCGATTAGGAGGACTTTAGTGACATACACACCGACAGAAGAATTATTATGTATAAGATGTAATCAAACAAAGAAACAATTGGACTGAAAGTAATAAATTTTGCAAGAAACAAAAATTTCGCTTCCATTTAATACTGTGAAGGAAAGGAATAGAAAATAAAAATTTTCGCCCTTTCTCCCAAAATAGCTTGGAAATGGAAAGTTTTCGGGTTGGCCTTCAGGCAGCCAACCAAGTGTTTCCAATAAGTTTGTCACCTCAACCAGAAAATTTGTCGCATTCGAATTACTTACTGAGCCAATTTTAACATCCAGAGAAAGTAAAGCCAAGAGTTTAGTCAATTGATAATTCCATCGTTATACGATCTACGCTATCGTTTTCTAATGGCCTAGTATAGATATAGTTCAGAAATCTTTAAAATGAAATTTTCAAGATTTCATTCTAAAGATTTCTGTTGATCTGAAGTTGTTTCTGAAATGTAATTTATAAGTGTGAGCATAATTTTACAACTTTCAATTACAAACGGAGACAAAATGCTGTCAAGAGACCTTGTAATAACCAGCCAGTCAAACTGTACGTATGTACACAGTTGTCGTCTCTATCACGTCGATAACCATACAACCAATAGAATTCATTAGATAGCAGGCAATTATCGCTATGAAGCATAATATTAATTCGATTTCAATTACAGTGATTGCAAGAGCTCTTCATCCTCTATGGCCCATTGTTCGCGTTGATGTTCTATATTAGCGCTTATCGGTGTTTAAACTGTCACGGACAGAACTGATAATCTTACTTAATTAGTTGCCATCCAGTATCCAGAAGTACTATAGAAACTGACCATCCATTTCTAGCGATTACTTTTGAATAAATTGTATTGTTATCCCACTCTCTGTAGATAATAGTTTATAGCTGTATTGATTTTAGTCTACTAGTCTATTACCTACTACCTACGTAGTAGTAGGTGCGTTGGTTCGATGATAAGTAGGTACCAATAACAAGACGTTTCGTTCAATATTTGACTTTTATTACCGTGCACATCAATTTCAATTAGTGTATTGTCTATGGATGTCAGAATTCGACATAGTACGCGCTTCGGATTTCGAGTGTCCGCGAGAGCTCTCCATCGAATTGCAGCGCTCTCGTACGTACGGTACTGACAGGTAGCCGGCAGATTACTGGTTCGAAGGATTTCTAATTAATTACTACGGGTATTAAAACAAAATGTTTAATTGTTTATACCATTGGTTTACAATGTGAATTCGATATTTTTCCTTATTAGCAATACTGTGATTTCCAAGGTCCAAGACCACTGGTCTTGACAGTTATTAACATGTGACCCTATTTTATGTAAGCCACAAACGAGCAGACGAATCACCTGGTAATTGTCACCGTCGCCCATGGAAATCAGTACCCTAAATGCATCACCAATATTTTGTCGGGTAAAAATGAATAGGTATGCCGTCATAGAATATTTTACCGATACGATTTGATATTACCCTGATTTTGTAAAATTATTTAAATCACCTAAGAAAAGAATCATTCTAAATGACCCTTCAAATCTACTTGTAATAACGATTTCTACTTTACTCTTCTTAAATGTTTTTAAACGTAAATATAATTTCTTCATCTCGAGACAACGAAAGAAAAATAAGAGAACTCAAACGTTGCAGTCAATTACGTAGCTTAAAAATATTATTGCTATTATTCACGGTATTTAAAAGGAAGGGATCTCAACCCAGTAAACCGCCAGAAGGAACTTGAGACTCTTCCGCATTAAACCAGCGGAATCTCTGTTTTTTGTTGCGGATTGCGACTCCGCTAACCCTGAATATTTTAGGTATTTTGTTAATATCTCGATCCTTTTTAACTCGGCTCGGACTAAGGGAAGTCGGCATTCACCGTTAACAGTTTCATGATTAATGACTGAAAACTCTTTGATGGCTTTTTAATTAGAGCTAAAATAGGGGTGTAATACTCGGTGCGCGGGGCTCGATGGCGGCCCGAGCGAGGTTGTTGCGGCCACTGCGATATTTCATAGAAGGGGAGCGGCTTCAAATTTGCAAGGCTAATAAATTGCGGAATACCTAGAGCCTTATTGGCTCAACGTTTAATCGTTCGACTGGATTACTTTTGTCAAGTTTTCGAATCGTTTCTTTATGTTACCGCAATGAAAAGCAGAATGCTAAGCGTATTCTTCTTACCTTTGCAGCGCTCGACATAAGAAGGTTTACTTATCGGTACCACAGGAATGGAATTTCCAACTTTGCATTACAAATTTATTTCCTTCTCTGAACTAGCCTTTCAGATTATTCTCGTCCTTGAGTGAAAATGACGATTAATATTCAATACGAACGGCCTATTTGAGTGATTGTTTCTCTAGAACAGTTATAGATTGCGATCAGCTTTGTTTCCCGCCGCTTTTCAGTTCAAAAGTCCAATGTTTAATTAACGATAAAATGTTAATAATTTATTTTATGCTCGCCTGTTAACGTTAATTAATTAGAAATAAATACAAAGGCATTATTATTGTGATTGATTCTTTGTTAAAAGCATTCGCAGTCGATGATTTATTTCATGTCCAATATTTTTATTGTTAGATAGTAAAAAAAATTACGTTCGCTTGGGGCAGTTAGACCGTTACACTTGGTTAATCGATGAATACACTCATTCTCCCGCATTAGGAGTCCCCGTGTGATAAGCACCCACGACGAGACACGACGAGAGCAAACATACTGGCGCATACCAACGATCTTTATATTTATCTTTGTTTGGGAGCTTTAGCTGAGTTTTAGTTTTATCAATCAAAATATATTTATCTACATTTATTATTAGTATATGCATTTGATTATACGTAAAAGCTTTACTAGAATACCACCTGTTGGTAAAAATTTCAAACATTTTGTATTGTAAGCAGTGCATGGAAAGATGCACCTAATGCTCTCAGTTATACAATTACCAATAACTCCAATAAGTATATTGATCAATATTATACCCGTAAAGATTCATAAATTCACTCTAAATTTTTAATAATGTTTATGGGCGAATTTCGACCACCGCAATCGTAAATGTAAAGAAGTAATAAATTGGGTCTAATTGGGTGAGTTGGATCTAGATAGACCGAGTGTCTGTAATAACGCCACGCTACACGTAGATATCAGTTTGCTAAACTCAATGTTAATACTTCAAACCCATTCATACGTTTCAGTCCAAAAATACCTAGAGGATGCGCTCTAAAAGGACTGCCAGTCCTGAAAATCCTTATGAAATAAAAATATTTAATATTCTATTCTAAATGTAATCTTCAGCATAATAAATAAAAGGCCTTAACTTATGACTCTGGGTTTGTAGCTATAATTGCAATATGTCGATAATTGTCAACTCTTCCTTCCTTCTTTTTCACGAGCAACGCGTCAGTTAGTCCTCTAGCTAGAGTACTAAATCACATAGTAAATGTTATCATTAAGAAACCAGCCTGCTCATTTACCTCACTATACCATAGTTTATTATAAACATTTAAAAGCCAACTAGGTATTAACTGCATGAATTATGCAACAGTTACTCCACTTTAAAAACAAAAATAAAATTACTATGTATAACTTACGGTTCACTTTAGAAATGACTAGACAACTCATCTAAACACCAACAACGTTAGCATTGAAAGCTCAAACACGTTTTTAAAAGTCACGAATTCTGGTGGGTCTGCCACCCGAAAATATTCCTATTACCTCCTACGAGGCGTCGTAAACAATGACTCGTCAAAAAGTTGGCTAAGCAGCCACTTGGAGCAATTAGGATAAACAAAACATTTTTGTATTCCCGTCGTTCTTTGACTTTGAATTTTTGCAGGAATACTGCAACGTAATCATCGCTTGTTTGCCTAAGAACCATTGTACCAGAGTAATTACAGCCACACAAGCGTTTGAAACCTAGCTCTCAAGTGTGGCTGATTGTTTCTGAACACCCCGTTTTCATCAATTGTTGCAAGGAATTTCTATTTGAAGTGAAAAAGTAAAGGTCGTTAAATATATTACGTATTGCAAACAAAGAAATAACACATTTTACTTGTCTCTTTTGAAATTTAATCGTGAACTTAAAGCGCGACAAATAATAATATATCGTAGCCAAGCATATTAATAAAGATCATTACTTATCCATCTGACTCAGGATTGTGTATTTAAAGTAGAAGGCCATATTTAAACTTAACAGTCTTATTCGTTCGGTTTTTACTACGCTATAACATAGAACAAGGCAGCAAATAAGTTCCTCGCACGGTAATGTAATAAGTTTTAATTATTTCGTTAATTTAAAATCCTGCCGCGCAAAAACTTCGACCACTGCATTCGTAGGGACCCAGATGTTCAGCGGAAGCTGTTGTAATATATGACCGTTATTCGGAAACAAAGTTTTAACATCTAATTTCCATTTAATCCCCCACATTGTGATACATGGCGCGTTAAGTCTGCGGTGTGCAGCCTTTTTTTGCTCAGATGTGTCCAATATTGCTTGCCTTCATATACTCCAGTTAGATTGTAATGCTTTTTACGTGTTACTATTTACTATTTATTATTTGATATTATTGATGACAAGGGACTTGTAAATCTGATGTTTTGTTTTTTAATTAACACTATCTTCTGCTTTATAACACATGTTGTAAATTTATTAAAAAGTAGAAATCTCTTATATGAGTGGTTTTCTAGTTTAAGTGCAGTGAACAGAGTAGAACATCGCATAGAGAAACTTTATATCTTTAGCAAGCATTAAATTAAATAATATTTCTTAAAAGATTATGAGAGCGTTTACATTTTAATTTATAATAATTAAAACATAATTATGCAACACTTTTATTCCATTAAAATGGTATACAAGTACTTAGGTTTATGTATTACTCTAAAATAAGCATCTTCCTTTCCATTGTCTAAGCTTCACATAAATAACGAGCAAAGTACAGTGTACACAGCGTACAATCACTAAGACATACATTTGTACACCCAGGCTTCCTTGCAACTGTAATTAAACTCGCATTAGCCTATAAAATACGAATCGGTCGCACTCTGCACGATTCCTGTTGCTAAGCAATTTGCCAAAGCTGTAAGCAAAATGTTTTCCTTTACGAACTTACACAACAATTTCTCAGAGACAGTACAGTCCATTCGGAACTCGGGTTAGTCCGGATAAGTTTTACACCAAACAATAGTTACGAGCTTTAAAAGAGGTTCGTGTACTTCAACTTAAAACTTTATTATTAAATCGTTTATTAAATCAGCATTTCTTTAATATTGTATTATTTACATTTTCATATCTTTCTTACTAAATTAATCATTCATCATATTACATTTTACGTCATATTACCTATTAGATTGTTATAACAATATGAATATCTAATTACGGTTACTTAGAAATAATTTATGAAGTCTCATTTTATGCTATTTTCTAGTCTCATCGAGCTTATTGCATTGCTTAAACGTATTTTAAGTCACATTCTACAGAAATACCCACTACTTATGTTTACTTATCTATCTAGCTAAATTTGCCTAAGTGAGTCCCAAAATATTTTCCTTACGAAACTCCCGGGAAATCCTCTCAAAGCTGGCCAAGTTTTGCTCCAACCAATAGCGTAACAACAAAGAAACTCCCGACCGTGTGTGCGAACTTACTAGTAGTTGAACCATTGATTTAGGGACGAAACCAATCTGTAATCGATACTGAGTGAAATGAATTTACATTTTTAAATGTTTGATCACCCCGTAGCCTGGTTGGTAGTGGCCTTGCCTGCGAAACGAGGGGTCCCGAGTTCGATTCCCGGCTGGGGCAGATATTTATGTGATATATAATTGTTTGTTCTCCCAGACGTGTGACAAATAACACATGGGTCATGAGTGTTAGTGATGACTAACTCTCATGACCCATGTGTTGTCCATGCCACCCACGACACAGAAAATCCTAGCTATAAGTGATTTACTCGTACCGCGTATTGTAATTTTTTATAATATGACTGACAATAAATGGTCACCACTTTCCATGATTCAAAAACATCACAAACGTTACTAACCAAGAAGGAAGAGGATTAATTAAGTCTTCGTCACTGAATTAAACTGAGTGATACAAAGCATAATGTGTAAATGTATGGACCCTAGTACCCCAAAATCAACTCATTATATAGAGCATATATATAGATATATATATATATAGAGCATACTAGTGGTCCCAGCGTACTTCGTACCGCTTTATAATTAAAAAATGTTTTAGTGATATATCGACAGCGACGCCACCTACCGGGTCCAATTGTGAATCTAAACCATTCTCAGATCCACCTGAAGACACACAAAAAATTTCAACCAAATCGGTCAAGCCGTTTAGGAGGAGTTCAGTCACATACACACGAACACAAGAAATATATATATTAAGATATAGAGCATTTAGAGATGACCATCTTAAATTAGAACCAGTGACCACCTACCATCGGCTTGTCTATTTTGCCATTGTTGATTAGTTAATAAAAAATATCTCATTATACATTATTTTCCTCTCATACGAGTTAGAAGCAATGATTAAACTGGCTAATAAGGAACTACGATTTAATTTCTTTCTTTTATATTCACGGTCATCACAAAATTATCTTACTCTGCAGGATAAAAATCCTATTTACAGTCTTAAGTGCATTCACCCTAGAATGAGCTAAAAATAAAATGATATCAGAAGTAACTGAAAATACTGTGTGTTTTCATGCATAATAATGAATATAAAAACTCGTAACGCGATATCCAAGAAAAAAAACGATATTTTCGCATGAATTCATTCCAAATTCTTGCTGTGTTGCAGCGTATGAATGCAAATGTACAAATAACCGAGCAACGTATGTACGAAATGCTATTAGAATTTTCACTTGACTGTTCGTATAATATGGGGGTTGCTGATTTATTTGCGGGTATGAGGCGTGAAGCAAATGAACTGCCCGTGTTCGAAGATATACGACAAGACCTCGCCGTAGCTACAGGGGTGTGAAGTGCCTTAGATCACATGAAAGAAATGTAAAGGATCGTTCATTATGGCACCTTTGGTACGGAGAATAGTGAGAGCTTTGAGGTTATAGTGAAGGTGCGAAGGGTTATAATACTATTATCGCTCCGTGAAGGGGCTTGTGATGTATTTCACAGTATTCTAAATAAAATATACTTGATGCCAGTATCGTGTACATTAATGAACGGTTTTAATTTTGAGAATAATTGCTTATTTTAATTAACGTCGTGTCGTAAACTTTACGATAATTGGCAATTAAGTCATGTGCCAAAACCAAGATCGTCCCATTTCGCACTCTTGCGGTTACAATGCTTGCTAGGGTTGAAGTTTTTATAAGAGCGCCAGAAATATTAACGCAGCAGTACCTACTGCCGTTGGTATTGCTTTTGTCCATGGGCCACGATGACCACTTATTACCAGGTGGCTCGTCGGCATTCAAAATACATTTCATATTTTTAATCTTGTTTTTTTATTTAAATAAAATGCTGTTTTTAATCCTGCTAAGCTCATAACACATCTAGACCAACCCCTAAGATACTTAAGGCTCCACCGGCCATGACTATTTATAATTGAATCATCACGACCTAAGTGTTGCTTGCGATGTAAGAAGTAGTAAAACTGCCTGTTTACTGACTATTTACTATTATAAATAACATAATGTATCACATTAAATATATTTCAAGATTAATAAATACAAGTGTAAATTCTTTTCCATCACATCTTATAACGTACCAAATATGTCAAAATTTTACAGATCTTTAGAGGTACTGTACACATAGTGGACCGGTTTGGAATATCTCCTTTCAAAATAACACGCAAGCGATACGGTATATAATAGTGGAGTAATTTAGTACGCTAACAGATTTTGCAGCAGGCCAATCAATTTGAACAAATCAACTGATTTAAATCCCACACCAAGTGTCAATGTCCTCAAACAAATTAGCCAAGCTGTTAAGTACTACTTTCCACTTGTTTTTACATTCGCAGTGTCAGCAGCTGTAATTTATGCGACTACGGTTACAGTTTACGGTCTCGAAATTCGCAATCGGCGGGATCACAGGGCAAAACCGAAGGTTTATTTATGGCGAGCAGAGTTAACTTTTGAGCTAAAAGTTGTGCGGTGCAACCGTCGCTCGCAAGTCTTTTTTGTTTGAAGTTGCTACTTCGTGAAACAAACCCCTTGCGTACACTTATACACAACCGTTTGAATTGCAGTGTAACTTCCTTTTAGTTTTAGAAGGATCCAGTACGCTGGAGTGCCTTAATTCTGTTGAGTTTAAATTGCCGTAACTTTCGTTCTACAGTCGCAAGCGTCTAAACAGAAAAAGTAGGCTTAAAGCAAATGTTTAAGTGAACGTCTGTGTTAATACTTCAGTGAAATGGCGCAGTAGCAAAAAATTAGACACTTCCTTTTAAATCTGTTGCCATATTAAATTGAAGTCTTCGTCCTTAGAGAGGCCTTATTTAGAACTTATTTATTTAAAGAACACGGTGTACGCCAGAGATGGGGAACCTATTTATGACTAAAGACTTATCTTGTCATTGTTTTAAAAAGAAACACATTTTAATTTCTTTTTACGTAAAAAATACATTAACAGTAATCATTTAGTAGGTTATTTGTACATATTACTTGTTTCTTGCTTATTGTAATTCAATATTTCTACGATGCGCTATGAGCGCTTCATTGCCTGTAATTCACGGTCTATACTAACTTTCATGAAAAGTAATCCTTTCCTGTATTACAAAAATACATACATACAAACTATCGTCCTTCCAGAAGTGCGGGTACCTTCCGATGTCGTATGCCCGTAACTAAGCAAACGAGCAAACAGTAGTTCTTGCTAGTTTAGTGACTTTCTCCTAACAAACTTTGTAGTCTAGTCAACTCGCGAAGGTGCCGGAGTTTTATAGAAACAGGTGTTAGTGTAAATTGCGAGTATCTTTGTAATGTTCCTTGTTTCGCAACTGTTTGTTTTGTGTATTGACAAGCAATCTGTTTTCTCTAAAAGAGAACCAGCAAACAGGAGCGTGAAGAGGGCGCCATGATTGCGCTAAGGAAACTAAAACTAGGGTTGTCACATATATGAAAATATGTAATGGAAATCTGTTAGCCAATATCGAATACTTTACATTATAAGTGATAAGTGGATATAACATTAAGGGTCAAGGCACTGAAAAACAAATCCGAATATTTGAATTTAAACCAATCAAATACAATTAAGGTATGCCATACCGGTAAGAAATGTTAGATGTAAGTATAAGTTGATAAAATTGTAACCTTGTCGTTCTCAGACTTAAATTTGTATTTCAGCATGATTACTTTCGAAAGATGTTTTTGAATAACTAACAAAATTGAATTTCAAGATAAGCAATTTACGTATGGAACCACAACGTAAATTGCTTACATTGCATTTTAGGGATAAGCAATAACAAAATTGCTTATCTATATATTTCTATTATCTATAATATATTGCTTATCTATATATAATTGACAGCCCTGACAAGGTAACCTGGCAGTACCAACACTTGTTTGTTTATCCCCTGCCTTTGCCTTTGATTAGCTCCAACTTCGCGATTCGATGGTAAAAAGGAAGTAGAACGAACGAAAGGTCAAACGAATTTATCTATTCATTTGGACTTTAATGAGATTTCCTCAAGCGTAAGTTAAGTTTAGGCCAAATATTCTCAGTAAACATTTTATTTATTATTTTGTTTATAAATCTATGGTAAATTAATCTTATTCACTAAGTAAATTGAAAAACGAAAAATGTTGACTGACCAATTTTAAGTACGAAGTCTCATTTGATTGGTCGTCAACAACGCCGGACGAATTGAAATTACCTACTTAAAGTAGTTACATATCTTGTTTTCCCGTGCGGATTATATTTAATAAAATGTATATAAAAAATAATAATAAACTAAACCTAGTAATATTGATAACGTTTTTTAAATTGAGCTCTACGTCATTTTGTTGGAAAAAGACATAGGGGAGACCGGGTACAAAAGTAACACTTTGTACTTCTACCTCGATTTCTGGCTAGGTTTTAATATTGTCATTAAATTAATATGACCATATATAAATTCAGTTTATGCTCTTTACACTAGTTGCTCGATTTATTTTATTATGATGTGTTTTATATGAATAACAGAGGGTTAAAAAAATATCGTCTGTTGTTACTTTCGACCACGTAGGCAGGTCGAAAGTAACACAGTGTGGGTCGAAAGTAACAAGACAGGTTGATAATGGTAGGCAGGTATAGGTTGATAATTAATGTCATATTATATGTTAAATCAACAATTACTTATTCAATTAAGACTTTGTTTAATACAAATTAAAAACACAAGTAAACTTCTTCATTTGAAATGCTAAAAAATCAATAGAAAATATTCTTAGTTTAAGTAAAGAGATCAATTATTATATTAAGTATAATTCTTTTATAATCAGACTATTCAGTATTATTCTCCTATTTGCTAAAAGTTTCTAAACATACGATACAGTCAGAAGCATTCTTCGTCGTCAGATTTATTTTCCTTATCTTTAGGTGCCTTCTTGGTCTTTTTTCTGTTCCATTTCTTTTTGTAGATATCAATTTGCTCGTTGAATTCCGCTAGGTCCTGGCAATGGTGATTTGGATCTTTGATCAAAAACTGAGAGGGCTGACAGAAAATCAGTCTTTGCAGACATCGAGTCCGATAAATTTTGAACAGCCGGTGATTGATCATCATTGCTGTCTGTACGCTAATCGGTTTGGTCAATTGATGTTGGAAGATCAGCAACTACAGTATCTGGATTAAATTAAAAGGAATGAAGCGCTCATAGCCCGGCGGCTTGCATCGATCTTAAGTGATCGACAAAGTTAAGCAACAGCGGGCGCGGTCGGTAGTTGGATGGGTGACCGCTAGTGGCAAAATTTCTTGAGCGCTTCCGTGCTTTGGAGGGCACGTAAAGCCGTCGGTCCCGGTTGCTACCGTTTGGTAGCAGTCGTCAAGCCATGTCGGATACCTTCGGGTGGCTTAAAAATTTCTGTGACTAGGGTTGGCCACTAACCCCTCTACCAATCCGCACTGGAGCAGCGTGGTGGAGTAAGCTCCAGGCGTCCTCAGGTATTAGGAGATATCAGCAGTGGGCCATTAATGGGTTGAAGCTAAATGGACTTATGCCGGTACAGGTAAATCCGGCAATTGCATTTCTATCAGTTACAGAAAGAGGAAATGCTTCTTTGACTATCCCAGGAATGTAATGGATAGTCATAGTTCGACCACTTGGACCATTTTATTTCATTTGACCACCAGTTCGACCATTACGGGGACAAAAGTAACATGTTACTTGTGTACCCATAGGACTATGTTACTTTTGTACCCCTCCTCATTTTTGTTGAAACGTGAAATATAACCTTAAAATGGAACGTGCTAGACAAAAACGAATTTAAACAATGTACAGTCAATCTAATCAAAAATGGATATGCAAAAATTCAGATTAGTACCATCCTTTTACGACTACGTAAAACAAAAATAGGAAAACATTGAAAAACTTACTTTTGGTTTGTAAAAACACGTTCCATCCTCTCACACAACCTAACAGCGCCTGGCGCACGCGGCGATTAAATGCAAGTGAGGGGGGCGCACCCGGCTATCGCCTCACGGCGGCGAAGCGGTATTCGCCCATTGGATAAATCTAGAGAGCATTTGTTACTTTCGACCCGCCGTTACTTTTGTACCCGGTCTCCCCTAAGTATAGCATTTAGACGCGCAGTTTTTACGGTAACGTCTGCCATTAAAATATTTTAATCAACAAATCAGCAATCAATGACTACTAAGATTGGGACATTTTATTGTAAGACTATTGCTATTTTGACTTTGTAAGCCCTTTTATTGCTATTCTCGGTTTATTAAAATGTGACGTTGTAATTTTTTCTAATCTCTGCACGTACTTAAAACACCAATGATTTATTTGGGCAATGTGTGCTTTCAGTAAATCTTGACCCGTCGATTGTGTTTTCAACAGCGACCCCTTGTTTTTATACCCTCCGGCTTTATTTTGTTACATGCTATCGACATTGTCAAATAGTAATTACATTCCGTTCGCAAAACGTGTCTGTTGCGTACACTGTAACTCTACGAGTATAAACTGAAGATTAAATTTAATATTAAATGTTGTAGCATAATATAAAGTATTTTTATTTATAGGTACTGCACCGTTTTTATCAGCTGTATTTATAGTCCGTCTCTGTTTATTAAGATGAAAACGTTTGACAGTATTTTACGACCTTTTACAATATCGACGTGAAACATATTTAACTTTCTCGTCATCACTTTTATTGACAGCTGAAAGTCTAAAATATATATCTACAAAAATACTATTTTCACACCGAGCATCGATCAACCAGCACTCACGTCGAAAGCCCACTTGTAAATATTTGCCAACACACTAGTCATGATACATAAAATCTTGAGAGGCGAGATCCTCCCACCACTCAAAGGCAACAATTAAAACAATAAGTGGCAAGGGAGCGCGTAGGGCAACTACTGAGTAGAGAGGAATGACGGGTCGCGTTAGTCTTCCGCGGGAAATGCTTCACTGAACATAGACTACCTACACAGTTTTATACAGACGTACCAAACCAATTTTTCATTCAATGAAACTGAGTGTGGATAAGAATATAAAAAAATACAATTCATTAAATCAAATTGTTTTTTTAAGTGTATGTATTTCTGTCCATTTAGGTATTCCATCAGTTACTTATTATTTACTGGGCATTATAATGTATAAATTATATTTAAAGCATTAACAACAGTAACTACCTGTAAGAAAATAGTGCAGTTCCATTAATCTACCTTTACTAGGACAAAATACAATTTCCCTTACCACCAACATTTATTTCATCTGAACTTCTTCCTTTATTTTATTTTTAATCCTTGACTTATTTAGCTATGTTGGTCATTTTATCATAAGTTACAAATTTTCACCGAAAATATGATAATCATAATAAAAATCATAATTTAGTCAAGCTTCCAATATATCTGACATCAGTTAAAATCGATATAGAGTTTAACTTAATCATGAGCGACTAACGCGTGACTCAACGACTTTGTTCCAAAACAACACGAAGTCAGAGCGCCGTATTGAGCCGCATTCGGCTCCACCGCCCTGGTAGGACTTCAAACAAGGCACGTCAAACAACAAAAGTTTCTCGTATGTACGCCTTGCTTCTAAAACAATGAATGCAATGTATGTAAAACGGAGGGGTGTCGCCGTACGATAGTTCTCATGACGGCCCACCGATGCGGAAGGAAGCCACACTCGAGTTTTTTTCAAAATGGCTGCCTGTCAGACGTCAGACTGACGCGTAAATTAAGAAAACCAAGATGGCCGCTTTAATAAAGGGTTTAGTTAAGTTGATTGGTGGGGACGCGGAAATTGAAACCGATATTGCGACACCAGGTGTTGTAAAAGCGTGCAAAAGCAATCACACCTCTAAATTCTGTTTTACTTAAAGCAAACATAATTGAAGATGTATAGGTATTTAAGAAGTACTTAGATAATATATTTCATTAAATTTAAGAATTAGGTAAACATAATTAACTTCTTAATTCGTTTAAATCAGAACTTAACAAAATATCATTTCAAAGTAACTCCATGGCAAATTAATTAATATTTGACATTCAAAGAACTAGAACGCAATTCATTAAATTACAGGTTTAATGAAAGGACTTTTTCATTAACTTGCTGACTAGAAAATAAAAAGATTGTTAGTTAACACCATTAAGACCACTTTTACCTTTTGAACATAAAAGAGGGAGAAGGGGAGTGACGGCAATCTTAGGAGGTAAAATATGCGGTTACAAAAATGAGTTACCAATTGAGATTTTCTGCGAAATATAGAATAGACTTTAATAATACGTACAGTTTCATGTGAAAGGATTTCAACCCGATAAATGCTTTCAGTTCAAAGTAAGTTCAAGGATTATATCCTTAAGATGTTCTTTTTCTCTTAAATCAAAGTTAAGCAGCTCTCTGGGCAGCGGGCAGGGCAATGCGAAACAGGCCGAGAGAACAGCTCTTCAAAGGGCCCGTCGTCTCAAATGTCGCAAGAGGCCATTCGTGGACCCCGGCCACACCCCCCACTCGACTCACACATAAGCCTACACGACCCACTTTATTTATTATGTACAGCCATTAACGCCACAACCATCATGGCGGTGTTTTTCATTTTTTAATTTCCCTCTTACACTGGCAGAAACACTTGACAAATTTTGCCAATTAACACTTGAGTCTGTAACATGCACCGCCTATTGCCTAACTCTTTGCGCCAGTCATCTTAATTCGAATATTTGTTTAATTGAGTTTCCAATGGAACAGGTTAAACTTTTAGAATAATTCGGACCCGATAACTTCAGTAAAGTGATCTTTATGGCATAAATCAAGTAAAACTTCAAAGAAGTAACTAGGAGTGGATTTCAACGAACACATTGTTAATTAATCCGCGTTCGTATATAAGATTTGTTGTTAGGTATTTGGCCATGGTATCTACCCAATAAGGCTTCGCGTTGGCTACCCGCTAAATACGCACCCAAAGTTCCTTATATGGCTTCTAAGGTTGGGTAGCAAAATGGCGGCCCGTTTTTAATTTGCAGCTGTCTTTTCGACTTAATCACATTAGAGGTTGAGTTACCTCTCCGAAATAAATAAGTAAACATGATGACGCATTTATGTAGGGATCATATTGAAAAAATAATTGAAATTTTATGAAGCAACGTGAGAATAATAAGTAAGTGAGAATAATAAGTAAAACTTTTACGCACTAGCCTCGCACTAGAAATGTATATGTCACGCGTGTTGAGGACACACAATTATAACACCACAAACAACCAATCGGAGAATGAACATTTGCTTATTTTATAAATGTATGCTCAGTCAAGAATCGGATACCTTTACTATAAATTAACTATCGTTAATTCGTTATCAACTGGGATACCATAGTGCCGTGCCAGTAATACAATAGGTAAACCTTCCTGTCCAACTTGGATGGTTAGGAGACAATGAGGCCACGGACAGCCCACAACCATCCAATATTCACTCGACCGGACCCCTGTGACCCGATACACAAGTTTCTACTAGTGATTCGCCAAATTTATTTCATTAAATTTAATTCTAAACTCGGGGAGCGGCCGACTGGGAATTCGGTCAAAAGCAAACGAGTTAAAGTTCAAGAGTACCTCGGCAAATTAATCTTAAGGGAGTTTCGATGTTATCCTACTTCATGGCCTCAGAGTAGCTGTGTAAGTCCGTCAGACGTTTTAAATTAACAAACCCTCGTTAGTAATTAAGCGGGAGGTGTGTTTCACATTGGGTTTAGCGGACAAAAATTCAATTAACCCAAATTGTGTTCAAGTTATTTTTCAACACTGTCAATTTGCATATCTCATAAATTCAAATCTGTCAAAAGCTGTCCGCGTTTCACCGCGTAAACCAGTGCTAAAATTAATTAACAAATTATTGTCTTCCACAAAACTCACCAATACTTTTAACCTATTTTATTCCCGCAACCATGACATAAAATTGTTAACTGCAACTTAATGTTATATGTATTATTACAATGAATATTCTAACAAGATGATTTTTTTTTACAGGTAAATATGCAGTTGTAAAGGTATCTACTTCAAACTCTGCTTTGGGTATGATGGCGTAACTTTCTTACCTTAATAATAATTATTATGCGTCGCTATTCGCGTCGCGTCGCTAACAAAATTTGTTCGCATCCAAACCAACAAATGAAACGAACATTTAACTTTATTATGAAGGAGAACCTTGAAACCTACGCGTTGATTTCATATATATCCAGCCTAAATCAATTGTAATCATTTTGAAGTATTTTTAAACAGGTTAGACGAAGCGTCTTGTTACGAAAACGAAATCGAATGAGGCGAAGGTTTATATGGCGAGCACTCAGTGAAATCTGTTTAAACATACACGACATTAGGCTGAAAGCCGAGCATTTCTGCCACATTAAGTAAAGTCAAAACTTTATAATTAACACAGTTAAATAACCATTAAAATTCGTCAAATGAGTCGCCTTTCATTTGCATATTTTGCAACGTCGGTCAAGTTTAGCGAGCAAACGATGTTGGTTAATTCGTGGAAGTCCCAGGACGATCGTACAAGCCGCCGCCTTTATTTACTAGAACGCGATATGGAATTAAATTGTTATTAATTTTAGGGTAGAGTTATAAAAGTTTGTTGTTTTGTATTAAAATCCTCAACTATACGAACGATTAAAAACCTTAGTATTCTCGGTCCTTATCGTAATGTATGACAATGATAAGAGTGAGAGAATGGATAGATTTCATGCGTATTTCACACGAAGAACCTCAAATAACAAACCATCAAATTATTCTATAGGTGTCGCGTAAAATACTGTTTGTGTCTAAAACTACCTACTTTATTATCCACGTATCCATTGACGATGCTCGAGTTGATTTAACCATAGTTATGTTAAAATCAAAGTAGGCACTACAATATTTAGTAGAGTAAAATTTAATTTAAATTTCTGAATTATTATTTTGTGCAATAGCGTACTAACTTTATAGGTAAGTTAATACAAAACTTTGTACCGATTTTCAAGAAGTATGTATACAAGAGCGAACGTGAGATTGGGTATAGCTATTGACATGGAGAAGAAGCAAATTGTATTTTAATATAATTTGTGTAACAAATAATATAAAAAATACAGTTATAAAAGATAATAATACATACATAAATTACATACGTATGACGATTCTAAAACATTATTATAATTATCTTACTAACGCATAGACGTTCTCCACTTATCTAAGTGTTATTAACCTAATGCTATTTGAGATATTTAATGATAGAACCAAGTCAGGTGTTAAATTTATAGGTTACAAATTAAACTTGCAACTAGTTAACTATGAACCTTCCACGAAGCGCAGCTGAGCCCGCCATAAACATGCCATAAGTAATACGACAATAACGAGGAATATGGATCGTTATTAATTGTTTGCGCAATTTATTATATTAGATGCGTATAAGCCTATAATATAGTTTACTATGCAATACAGGATTGTTTAGAATTAAATTAAAAGCGGTATTAGAACTATTTGATAATTTAATGCTAGTATTAACATACAAGCTTAAATAGAATTTAAATCTTAGATACAACCAACCCAAAAAATTAAGGAAAAATTGCGTGATCTATAAAATTATTAAAAAAGTATAATAATTTTGTTAATTTAATACAAATATATCATTTTCCTCAGACTGATCTCTTGAATGTGGATGATATATTTTATTACGTTTTTAATATTTAAAAATATATTATTAAAATTACCAACGGGATATTATCGCGGCGGTTTTAACACGCCGTTGAGCAAATGGCACCAGACAGGTTATATGTCGGGCCACGACCGCTAGGGAGCGCTACTGTCAATCACTCGCCCGCCACTTCACAATGGATTCCATAAAATATTTACAAACCCAATTCTGAGTGGCTACAAATCCATTATAATGGCCTTTTATAAATGCTGCCCTATCATATTGCCTTAGGGTGAGCTTAATAAGGCTCTCTAAGCAGTAATCGTTACTTATTGACGGTTTCACGTCTAGACGCGTTGACTTTTCTTTTTCAGTATTTGCAGTCACGAACGTTATAAATTCATTACACGCTTTTCGTTTTCGATATCTAAAGTAAAACGTTACACTTTACTAGTTATTTTTACTATATTAATTTATTGATATAAACATATAGGTACAATTCAAATATTATTCGCGTTTCAATAAAATTTATGAATGACTTTTCAACATTTAATTTTCACAATTTTGTAAACACTATTAAGAAATATTGAAATCAGATGATTGGATATACATACATATAATTATAAAAAATAAGACAATTAAACAATTACCTATACATATTTATAGATTTGTCAGAAGCAGTGATAGTTAAATTGTTAAAACGTTGGAATTCCTTACGGTTTGGATCCTGCGCAATAATAACATCTAATTTTCATAAGAATTTAATTATGATCACTCGTTTCGGTGAAAAAAAAATTAAACCTGCAAGAGTTCTCCATTATGTTCTCAAGGGTGTGTGAATTCCGGCAACCTGCAATTGGCCAGCAAGTTGGACAAGATAGATAGATATGTAGATAGATAAACACTTTATTTGTACACCATAAATAAACATGGTTAGTGACATGGTTAATATAAATAAAACGTTAATATTTGAATAATATCACTATTGTATTATCCAAATTCAAATCGAGAGATTTGCTTCTTTACAGATCGGTTGTTTTTAGGGTTCCGTAATTCAAAAGAAAAACGAAACCTTTATAGGATCACTTTGTTGTCCGTCTGTAGTCCGTGTCTATCTATCAATATCATTTTCCTCTAAATGGTAACTTATAGTTATATCACAGAAAAAACCATTACAAACACAACGAACTAATAAGCACGCACTTAACCGGCTTTTTTCTCATGTTATATCTTTAAAGTTGTCTTTAAATGTTATATCTTTAAAGTGTTTTGAAACCAGCCAAGTAGTATAACATTTCCACAGAGGTAAATATTAATAAAGCTTGAGTACTGACTAATAATAAAAGAAGCTCTTAAGTTAGCTGCTTCAATTTTCTTTATTAAACTTGCAAATGTTCGCGTTTCATGGAGAGTCGTGGAGAAAAATGATAATATCATCGTTCAGCTATTAATTATTCTATGTCGAAGGACAAAATAGAAATCCCCCTTAAAATCTCGGAGGCGTGGTTGGATTTGGGCAATCAACTTCGCATCGTTGATCATTGTCCAACCGTAAATAATTGATGTTTGACAAAATGATGTCATCGCTAAGTTATTATGTACCTACTGGTGAATTTGAATGCCCTGTTTAAAGTACCTACCTACTTTATTCTTTTACCTACTTTTCTTATAAAAACACAGTATTCTTCCGATTCTGAAGTGTTGTTAATGTTATTCTTAAAATTTTACAATATTTTTAAATGTTTCACGACTCAGAATTTTGTACACAATCAAATATAATATACAAGCATATAAAGCGACACATTTTTAAGTTATTCCTTATTTTTGGTACATACACAAATAAACATAAAGTTTTAATGACTGTAGTTAGGAGGTGGAAAATAGCAGAACCCACTAGCTAGGAGGTCGTCGTAAAGTGGGGATTGGATCTACATGTACAATCCGTAGCTAAATTCCAGACAGCATGTCTGGTATAACAGAAATGAGAGATTAAATAAACAACAAAGACATTGTGCCAATATTGAAATAACAGTAACAATTGAAATAAAGGAAATGTTTAGAGTAGTCTGCAAATCTCTTGAAATAAGAATTTAAAGGGTCTATTTTCAATTTTCGTATAAGCCCGTGTAAATCCTTTCTTAGCCCGAAAATCCTTCACCCCTAATCAGAGTTGGGCTTTTGCGAGCAAATGTCTTGCTATCAGCGCTGCTCAGAGTAAATAACGAGTTGAAAAATGACAGTAATAACTATCGAGGATAATGAGTGGGGAGGAAATGCCCCAAGGAATACATGGGGTGACTGCGCCAAATGTTGCAGCGATCTGGGTGCACCCACAAGGTAAACAAAGCTTCGATCAATACTTTTTTCTATGTCATTTTCATAATGGACTTGAATTTAAAATAAAAAGTCATTTTCGTGGTTTCTTATGGAACACGATTTATTGTTAAGCAATATTTTCATAACTAGGTGCATTTTGTTAATTTATATACAAAAGTACATTTAACAATATTTTTTGCGGATTTTTAGTATAAAATTCTCGTTAGTTAAGTTTAATAAAAAGTTTAATAAATAAATAAAATATGTCCTACCTATTGTAGCATTTTCCGGTAATGCCTAACTATAATTTACCCGAAATTTAATTTTATAGACATAAACACACTTCAAAGTGTAGGCTATGTTTACATTCTGGTTGTTAACAAGAGATGTATACATATGTTACTATAGCGTACTATTTTGCAGATGTAAGCAAAGTGACACGAAGCGAATTTGTTGTGATTCCCTACGCTTGTACCAATACAGGGGTTCTATTGTCAACAGTTTTCGCCCACAACGTGACGTCATAAAGACACGCATAACGATGTCGTGTTGTCTGATAAGGGAACTTAAACATTGAGGGAGTACCTATTGTATGTTATCAGAGCACCTCATTCCCGGAATCCTGTTTGGAGCCGTTCGGGACAGATTCGCAACAATGATTTTTAAATTTGAATATTAGGAGACTAGTACACTTTGATATCTTATATTTTTAACTTACAATTCTATGTTATAAGCGTTTCGTACTCATAGGGTGAAAAACGGAACCCTAATGATATGCCTCCGCTGCCTGTATGCCTGTCACACACTTGTGAGAGTTAGTGGTTATTATTAATTTAGATGCATCATTGCTTCATCATCATTCCCAAAAAATAATAAATATCAACGTTGACTAGAGCCTAAGTAAAATGTGAAGACATTGTAACTAAAGTACTTTATGTTCTTAGAATAAACATTACAACTCAATGACGTATCCAAGATATAAGCAAAAATATTAGACTCACACAACGTGCTTGCTTGGAACAAAGCTTTGACGTATTCATATGAGTCTCTTTTGCATAACTACTTTGTAAATGCTTTAAATTATTTTTCATTAATTTTGAGTGTTAAGTCATGTTAACTGCAACTAAGTTTCTAACCATTAAGCAAATCAACGTCATCACATTTTAACTAAAATGAGTTGGCAGCACTTCGTATTATCTCTGTGTTCTTTACATTAGCGACATCTCAGATTGTCGGAGTTCCCGTCTTGGAAATAATGACGCAATATACGAGACTCTGTGTAATGACATCTTTTGATGGCTCTTCTCCGACTGTCATTACAAAAGTCACCATGGCTACACACTGCACGATGAGATTTTCAAATGATGATGACCTCGTTTCCGCCGAAAAAATTAATATCCCTCCTCTTAGATTACCCTCTTTGTGAACTTTAATACGGTGCTTTGCTTTAGTACTATACATACTTATTTATATTAAAAATATAATAAGAAACGACAGGTTCTTCAAGATTTCGTATTTAATTCATAATGGTTTGTTTTTTTACATGTTAGTAGTCAACAAACGGTCAGAAGATACGACGGTAAGTTGTCGTCTACGCCCATGTATACATATCAGTAACACCCAAGGGATCACTGATGCGTTGCCGACCAAGAAAGAAAGAAGAAAGAAAAATCTATTTAATACATATTATTATAATAATGTGTTTTATAATAATGTTCTTGATGATTATTATCTAAGATTCTGCATGTTCTTGTGTAACGTACATTCAATTTCCATTTTAAATTAATCAACAAAATGTCAGGTATAAAATTTCTTAAGATATTACTTTTTTGGTTTGTTTCTATTTTATGATCAGCTCAAGTTTACAAAAAGGCACGAAAACCCCAATTAAAATTTGTTTGCAAACAGTTAGATAAACGAAGCAAAAATTGTGACTGCGCAAATAATGACTAGGTACGCTTCATCTCAATTTAGGTTCTTAATAAGATATTCATAGAGATGTTCTGTGGAATAACAAAATGATGGCGCGCTGTCTGACTAAAATAACTAGATACTCGGGAACTTACTTGACCATTTGCGATAAACTATAAACAAAAGTATAAATAATTAAAAACTATATATGTATGTACGTAAGTATTAAGTAAATATAAGTATAAACTATATTAAACTAAGTATAAACCACTAAACCGCTCTCGCTTCGCATCGCGAAATTTATCCCTTAGTGCCCATAGCCACACTCGCATAACTGTTTGGAAAGGATTCCTTATATCAACATACCTTTTTGTGAATAGATTGAAGTAAAACAAACACGTAACCTTACGCGAAGCTGCACATCTGAACTAGAATCATCATTATAAAACAATCTTAAAATTCGGCCAACATAGAATCTCTATTAACGCTCACATCAGGCCTCTTTCGTTGCAATTTAAAATCTGCGACATTAAATTACGATTTTTTGTTGAAAAAATCGTAATGTGTACTTTAAATAATTATATAAATAGATTTGGCACATAGCTATGATACTATATGTACTGCTACGTAATTTCTCGATTCGTTGCCCGTTGACAATGAGACAACTCATATCCCTTAGCTAGAGTGTAACAATGAACATTTAACATATTATTTGTATCATCTGTAGGAAATCCCTACACAATAGGTCTAATGGTAATGCAATATACCAGTTCCTTTTCAATTACAGACGCCATTCAGATTTATTTTAAATGTATAATTGGTAGGACTGTTGTCAAGCATTAACTTATTTTCATGTTTATTCAATCTGTATGATCGGTGATATTCAAGTTAAAAAATATAATTTTGTCATAATGCTCGTATATAGAAACCATTCTCTTCATTACTCTTACATCTTATCTTACCATAAGACAGAATCGTTTATAAATAGCATCTCAACGTACAATTTTATCTTTATCTACGTTAAGATATCAATATCTTTATTTAGATATAAGGTGATTCATCATGATTATTGGTAGTATTCGTTATGCTGGGATATGATTTGACATTCGAGAGAATTGAATCACGAGCCGAGTCGAACCAATCGGTCACGTCCCAACGCCCACGAACTTCCATACAATGCTTGTACCTAGAAATCATTTCTTTGCAATTCATCGATTATATAAAAAATGGTGAAAGGAAACGCTCAGCTCGGTAAAATCTACGTGCTCTATTGGCTGTAACTAGTATTCTCGCTGAAACTTCTGGGCAGCGTTTTCATATCAAATCGCTACAAATATACACATTATCTATAATTTAACGTAATGTCGAATGATGTTCGGCATGTTCAATAAAATACATAACAGCTTTTTTTATTTTTTCTTTATTCATATTTTATTTATAAGGGAAACTTATCTAATGGTTAGGGATCCCCAGTACATTTTTTTTACTTGATTACTATCAAGCTATTTTTCCGTGAGTAGCTTCATTTTGATGAGACGCCCAACAATTTCTGAATGAAACATCTCGATTGTGGGAGGTAATGGGGGTAGGAGGGATAAAATATGTCGATTTGATGAAGCTAAAAAAATTATTACTAACTGGTTGTTTTTGTTTAATCTCAAGATTATTATCTAAATTACTTGAAAAAATATTTGTCCTACAAAATTTATGGTTTGATCGAAGAGTCCCCCACTTCCAACATGTATCGATAACGAGGTCATCAAAAATGATTACTAACCAGCTGAAATTTTTGTTACTAACAGACATACAGACAGGGCAGCTGATAGTAACTGAGCCTAAAAGCATCTGGGCTTGATTCCCAGCCGGAGACGACTTATATGTAGATACATATTTTCATGAACACAGACAGCCATTATAGGCTACAAATAGGGCTACCAACTTTCAAAAATATCAGACCTGTTAAATATGATAGTCGTCAAACAACATAATTATTATATTTTGTCACAGCAAAAACAAACTAAAAAAATATTTATATATTTTTTATATAAATATTTCGTTTTATACAAGTCGTACGTAAATATTGAAATGATTACTAACCAGCTGATATTTTTTGTTACTTACAGACATACAGACAGGGCAGCTGATAGTAACTGAGCCTAAAAGCATCTGGGCTTGATTCCCAGCCGGAGACGACTTATATGTAGATACATATATTTTCATGAACACAGACAGTAATTAAAGGCTACAAATAGGGCTACCAACTTTACATTAGTCAAAACCGACTGCAAAGCTCACTTATTCTTTCAATTTGAAAATAATGTTACAAAAAAATATTTTTTAAGTACCGTTTAATATATCGTTTAATATATCGTATTAGTGTTAAGCCACGTCTTCCACAACACAGTGCTCGTGCGAAGGTCTAAGTGTTTCAGCATTTATTTTTATTTTATGTCAAACAAGTGTCCTTAAAACTTGTTCACATATACAGGAAATAAACTTCAGTTTTACTGACGAGGATAAACGAGGATTAAAACCCTAGGTCCCGTCTGAAAACAAAGTCAAAGAAAAACGGAAGAAGATCTACTAAAGCGTCTTTTGTTTACCTCCACTCACTTACTTCACTTAACTTTCACTTGTAATCCCCGCGTATGTTTTACCCTCAGCTTTGAAACCGACATCCGACGCTGACTGTAAAGGGCATTCTCAAAATAAAGACCAGACTGTGAGGGCTTATAAAAGAAATCCTTAAAAGGAATTATTAAGTTATTTTAAAATAATAAAATATGGTTTACGTAACATTTCATTCCACACTTAATATTGACGCAAAGTCATAGTCACTACTGTGATCAAATTATTTGAGTATTTACCAACTTTGAATATTCGATGTCTTTATTTATCATCCATTTCGATGATGAAAAGGGCAACTTGACCTTAAAATTCCCAAAGATGTTTTCAGCGGTATGACAATGACAAATAGATTTGGATTATGAAAAAAAAATATTTTAAGTATCATTTGATATTTGCTACACTATACGTAAATCAACGCCATTTCAATTATATCTTTATCGCTTGGCAATTTGGCATAGTCGCTCTTTATATGCCCATTAAAAATAAATCTTTCCTTGATATACATTGCTGTAAGTATATGTTCTGTTAAGGGATCCAATAGAAAATTAATCTGATATGATATCTAAGACATTAAATCGTGCCCCACGCGACTCCCGAACATAGAAACGCACTCATTTGTCAGGCCTCCCCCATGCCCTGTCTATCAGACATTTCAAATTAGTCAAGACGGTATATCTTTTTAGTATCTGGTTTAAAAATACTTAAATATCAATATGATACAATTATTAATTTAATTATATCAAAAAAAAATTAGTGTTGTTAATATATGTTACTCCCTTGAAAAAAGAGTATATTAATAAGCAGCTTATTTATAAGCTTCGTTCTTGGTCCGGTACAGTATCCATAACTACTGTTGAGATTTCGAGTTCGCCTCTTACCATCAAATTGTTCTTTGCTTATATTTTAGCTATTGCAAAATTTTATTATACAATAAAATCTCCAATCAGTTTCAAACATACCTATTATTTTATATCATCATCAAAGACATTGCAAGCTCAGCACTGTATGTAAATGTGTCTTCAAAGAGATGTAATTTGACAGTTCTAAAGTTATAAAAGTGCAGCCGCGGGCAAGCAAACATCTCTAGATTCGGCACTTAGACGGCTTACCGAGTCTACCCGGATCATTTCTGACTGAGCCCCTTTCACGTATTAATATAATCGCAGGGAAGCTTTATTTTATACTCCCCCCAAACCCCCCAGGACAGCAAATGTATGGCAGTTATAAGTCACCCAAATTAATCCCTATCACTTGACAATGAAATGGAAGTAACATCTCAAGAAGTTAATAGAAATTTATTTTCTGTCACACAGGGAGAGAGATCCGCAATGAATTTTTATGTTCAATTTGCTTATCCAATCTATCTTTGTGTTCTATAATAAATCAAAGTATTTCGACTGGGTTTATTTTAGTCTCAGGGGGCTTGTTTTGTATTATATTATTATGGAACTAAGAAAAATTAGGAACCACCCTCGATTCGCTTTAGGTATACGCTTACCATTTTTAGACATCATCGCCACTTAACATCACGTCGATTGTTGTCAAGCATCAACTTAGCATCTTATAAAAAAATCTTCACCTTAGTATTCAGATTACACATTTAAATGTTTAACGGGATTGAAAACCACATAATATTTTAAGCAGTTTCTGAGATTAGAGGGAACAAACGCACCGACAAACAGGCGAAAATATGTGTTACGAAATATATTGCGTTCATAAACAATAATATTTTTTCTCAAATATCTTCCACGTACAATGTACAGATATCGATAAGTTAGAGTTTTATTATACCTATCTATGATTTAGATATTAAAGTTAAAAAATATCCATCGATAACATCGTAAACAATTTAATGTAAATAAACTGTTCTTGGCGCTTTCATGCATACGGTTCCTACGTTAATGTTACGATCTAATTTCAAACTCGTTACTTGAAAATTGTTAGTCGTTAATTGAATGTAAAAAAATTCAATTGCGTACACGGCATTAGATCAAAAGCCTTCCGAACCGAGGGAACACTTACTTTTACTAAAGTTACTTTTAGTCTACCATAAAAAGCACTTTAACTAAAAGCCTATTCACACAAAACGGTAGGCTAATTGCTTCAAACTATTTATTAATTCTACCGTTCATCGTTCCTAGAAAGCTTCAAAAGGTAACACGAAAGTGCACATTTATTTTTCTCCGTAAATGATTTGTCACACTGCTAAATAGAAAACTAAATATTAGGCATGCGACTTTTGAGTATTGCTATTTAGGAATAACTTTAATCAACTCGTCTAGACTAACGCCAATGAGATATACCTACTTATTTACATTTGAACGTGTATTTATTTATTCATTGCCGCAATATAATTATGTTACCTACATACGGGTACATATTTGACCCATATCGACAAGCAATAATTGTCAATTTTCATTGAAATATTATTAATTTATTTAAATGAAAATTATACATAATTATAACATTCTCATTAGTCAATAAACAATAATACATCATGGATACTCAAACTACCAAGTTGTTATTTTAATCTAGATAGATCTATTCATCATACGGTCTATCTAGATCTACATATAACTAGTTCTGGATTAGGCTCGTAAAAATTGTTATACTTAAGAGATGGGGTTTAAAATTCAAAATCTTCATTACCTTTTTTAAGGCATCAAATGACGCGTACGTTAATGGATACATCAATTTGTACTTTCAAAATCTTTTTCGTTAGTTCTTGTTGAAGATAATCGTTGTTTTATTTTCCAAAATATTCAGTCATCGAACATACATATGTAATAGTTTATCTTTGGTTAATATCCTGCTCAAATTTGATCAAGGAAATCAAATAATTTTCCGCTTTTCTACCTCCTTATTGGCCATTGCATCGAAGACCACATCTCAAGCAAATTGAAAATCAATTTAACAAAATGTTCCCCTCACGAATAGATGCACGGTGTGGAAAAAGCTGTTACAGTGTATGATGCATTTTAAAATGAAAATAATCTATGTTCTATGACGATTTAACTACTACAAGAAGACCAAATTATCTAAATAAAATATATCTGAGTTATATGAAAGTCTTTGCTATCGACGAGTACGTACCTTACCTTATTTTCAACAATACTCTTGTCTTCAAACTTCAAAGAACTAATCGCTATAAAGGTCAAATTCGCTACATTTTTATTAATGTATCACGTTACACCTAGTAATTGATAAGTAGGTACGTACGTCATATTCCAATATATTTAACTTTCTGATATATTTAACGCATTTTTTAGTGTTCACAAGTTTCATTCAATTCCATCAATACATATAGATAAGAAGGAATCTTATTCAATATTCACACCTTCTCATAGTAGTAAAACTGTCCCAGCTAAAGAGGAATAAACCGACACAACCAACGAGAGGGTAAAAATGTTGAAATAAGAAAATACATCACCTCAAAGCGAGTAGGGAAGATTCATATCAGACAGGAAATTCGACTCGCGTCTCGCCTCAACGGAGTGAATTTTTTAAGGAAACGAACCACCTACTTTACCTTCTTACTTCTCACATATGGACTACTGATTCATGAGCTTTATCTACCATGAAATGTGTGCTCAAGAAATTTATTGAACTGCCGGCACATCCTGGTAACACTTAATGTGTTTATGTCTTACACGTAATCGTTTCTTTTGTCACGGTATACTTTATGACTATAGAAAACGAATGACATATCTTAGTATTAAGCAGTCTGAACAGTGTGTCGGTATCGACGACCAAGTAATATTCCGATTCAGAAATGACAAAAGATATACATATAAAAGTTCATAACCACAGTATTCTGTCTATAATTTGTCACAGTTTTTATGACTCCTTGAGCACTAACCTAAATATCCATTATAATCTATTTAATTAAACCCTAATGGTAATTTGACTGGAATTTGAATAGGCAACGCAATGTCTGAACTGAACCACTGGACTTAGAAAAGTGAAATTTATAGGAAACAGTATGAACTTTTTTGAGAATTTATGCATTAAAATATAGATAAATTTGTGTATGAGTTCAAAAAATTTTCTTCAGTTCAATTAGAACTTGGAATTCAGAAAACTGACTTCATGGAAGTCCAATATTTCCGCGGACGAAGTCACAGGCACTGACTATTACAACGTAAAAGCTTTCTTGTATAATATTGTTTAAAAAAATCATGAAGCCCAAAATGTACTTCAAACAGACTTATTATTGCAAGAGAATGGTGGAAAATATTATTTCTTATTTAAATATTTATATCGAAGATGCAGCCTATCAAGGGAGAGACAAATAACACAGAAGAGCTTTAACTCAATTTTCCGTGAAAAAAACGCCATTCTTTTGTAGTATTCGTTGATTCACGCGCCCCATCTCAACGATACCTACAGCGATTATTATTACGTTCGAAAACCCATCAAAAGTTACAATTGAAAAGTTAAAGTATTCCGGGTGGGACGCTAAGCTCCCCCAGAATGTACAAATGAGATTGGCGTAGGAATATTCTTTTGTGTACATGTTCGTATCTCGTACAGTATGTTTAATTGAGAGGTGATCCAAATCTAATGCAGTATTCAGATGAAAGAGCGTAAAATTGTCTTATATCAGCATTGTAATGTATCTACGGATATCTTCAAAACCTTAGTAAACCGCTTATTTGCTGTTATTATTGGTCAACAATAAAATTGTGTAATGCCTTTGCTTTTGAAAATATGGATGAACGGCATAATAAAAATTTATGTACATACATACAAATAGGCTAAGGAGTCAACAAACATCTTTTGTTTTGTTGAGGTAAGTAGTCATAATCATCATCTAAGGCATCACTAATACGTTGCTGGCCAAGAAATAAGAGAGAAGAAAAAAATAAACATTTACAATCAGATAGCTTGGTTATACTCGATTGTCGGGTATTAATGTAGTTTAAGTAAAACCAATTACGTAGTTCACCAAGGACCACGTCGTAGTTCACGTTTATTGAGTAAAAGAATAAAGAGTGCAAAGTCAGAATAAAGTTTAATTCATTTCGTTTAAATCAATAGACATACCAGACAAGGCACGTGTTCCGATCCGCATTCCTAAACACTTTTAATAAGCGCCTTCCCGCCTGAACTTTTTCTATCTTACAGCAAGCGGGACTGCAAGCTCCCTAAATTCTTCAATATATTTTTTCCTAAAACAAATTACCCTCCCGCGCGCGCACCTTAAAAAACGAAAGCACCGCCTTGAATAATTAACACAATGGAAGGTTAAATTCGTCTAAGTGTCAACTTTCCCCTAACTTTTAAAAATACGACACCATCAAAGTGTGGTCTGTGTCGCCGGCGTCTAGACCTTTTATCTTGGCGAGGGTTGTTTATTTAATTTTGTTTATTTTATTGGAATTGACAATGATTTAGGAAAACTTTTTGGCCAAAGTGTCGATCCGAATCTTGTTTTGGGGCGGGTGGGGTGCTTTGATCCTGATTCACAAATTTCGCTTGTCCTAGTAAATAAAGTTCACAGCGATGTTTCGAGCATCAAGACTCTAAAGCCCCTAAACAAACTTTGAAAGCTTACGGTGTACATGTTATTGATAAACTGTGTTTGACATCAGCGGTGTAACATATTGAGTGATAAAAGCTAACGGACGTATTTTGTGGAATATTCAATTTTAAAGTATAAGACTTGAAAGATGGAGTATGACAAGGTTAAACTCTCTGTCTCTAGTATATCTACTCAACTTTTTAATTAACCAGATTAAGAAATCGATTACTGAATAATATTAAACGCAGCGATCAAAGAAAGGGTTTAACGTGGTTCCTAAGTTTTTTTTAAATCTGAAAACGCATTAGTAATACTAAATACTAAGGCACTATTTTATATTTCCCGAAGTGACCGAAGGCGGGTTTATGTATACTTGATATTATACAAATATTGTTATTCGTTATTGATTATAAAAAAGGAACCATTACATCTATGGAGCAAATATTTAAACAAATCAATTAACTTTATCAACTTTTAAACAGGTTATACATAATCATTAAATATGCAGTCACGTGGCCAATACGGTTGCAATGCAAAAAATTCGATTATAGGTACACTGTTTTTTATACTTTGGCGTAAGCAGTGCCCTTTAAATCCCGACAATAATTTCCCTAGGGATATGGCTGTGGCCTTTGACAGGGGTGGTCTGGACAGCAGGGGTGAGCCGAGCTAAGAACTTAGCAAAAGGTACTTCTATGGGGTCACCGCTACTCATTTATTGTTCCTTGACGTTTATGGTCAACGAAAGGGCACGAATAAAGGTCGAAACTCACTGGACTTCCAAAAGCTTTACAACAATTAATACGTACCGAACAAAGGCCCCGGCTTAGTGGAATTTAACGCTTATCTAATAGCGGCGAAATCGATTCTCAATAACTTGAACGAGATTTCGCGAACAGTAAAATATTACCAGACAAATGCTTTAATATTTTGAAGACATTCCTCTATTAACTTTCGCATACTATAAGTTCAATAGTACTAAAGCTATAAAAATATGGAATTCATGTAAATTGACAGATACATTCACTGGTCGTGAGTTTTAGGAATATAATGTGTAATTCATGCCATCCGCAACTCTAGAAATCTTCCTGCGGGAGGTATGAGAGTGTAAGCGTTAAAAAATAACATAAGTTTTTATAAATACCTAGTGTTTCCCCTCAGTTAATAACAGTACACAGAACGTTTCTTTACAACTCCGTAGCATCGTAACTTAATTATAATTGAAAACGTCGTACTGTCAAGAACTTCAAACTCTTGAAACTTTTAACTATCATAAACGTGTTGGCGTAGCTTCTAATTAAACTACACTTACCTTTTTCTAAGTAACAAATAGATGTGAAAAGAATAGATGCCTAATAGTACCTTTGCGGTCACGGATACTCATGGGAGTCCCTAAAACCAAAGGTATTTTTAACGTGTTGCCAGTCGAGGAGGAAACGGAAAACCTGCTCTTTAAGATGACAATAACAACAGCTTCTTTTCGGAAGAGAGTACAAAGGTAGTCATACTTACAAGTTTTTAAATACAATACAAATACTCTATGTACCTATTTTTTACACCAACACACATTCCTAGAAGTATATACCGATAATGTTATTGTACGATTGATTCCGAGGTAAATCCCTGTACTATATAACATTCCGAAATTATATTAATTAAATTTTTTCAACTCTAAAAACTTACAACATGCAAAGTAGCATGCTGTAAGTAAAACTGTAAGTAAAAATTACATATACGTAGATCCTTCAGGGTTTTAGATGTTCACAAAGCCGAGAGCCAATATTTCCCCACACGTATGAAATGCAAATACAATTTAAAAGTTTACATATTTTCACAGTGAGACTAAGAACTCGCGCCTACGAGCCCGGAGCACTTTATCAACTCCGCGTAAGCTTGTTAAGCTTTGTCCATATAAAATGTAAAAAAGTATCTACAACTACATATTCGAAATATTCTTCTTTAACTACCAATTTTTGTATACGCATATTTTAAGGAATATTTCATTAGAAATAGAAAGGATCTTTCCTTTAGGCCTTTGAAGGGTCGACCTACGAGGAGATGGTATAAAAGTAAATATTTATGAAGAATAGCCTACCTATTGGAAACGAACTGATATTCGTAGACGATGAATAATTATTTATTTATTTTAACTTTAATTACTACTAAATAAATGAGACACAAATGGAGAGTTTAATGTCTAATGCATTCTTTACCATTGGAATAGGTACACAAAGAGTAAAGCCTCATTTACATGATACCATTTTCTTGTACGTGCAAGAGTAATAATTGAATGCAATTAAATACGCGCAAGAATTGCCATTCAAGAATTGTAAGCGGCTGTTTGCACGCAGTTAATATAGTATTTATGCTGTTTAACCAAAGCGAAACTTATCATGTAAATGAGGCCTAATAATCACATACAAGTTTTTCTACTTACACCTCAGTAATTATGAAGGTCATTTTTAAAGTCTCAAAATGTATTAAAATCAATATTTTTTTAAAAGAGGCCAATATAAATCCAATCTAGATTATTTATTAATCTTAATAGATTGTTATTTTTGTAGCAAAAGGTTATATTTAAGTAATAACAAGAATTTTTCTGATTTATGTACGTGTGTCGGCTGGCTGTCGAATGCCGAGTCGAGTGCGAATCATATTAGGATCATTTAGATTTTACGCCATAGGTGGAATACCTTTTTTGCCATTGCCATTGCATCGAACTAACTTACCGCATAAGAAATTTTGCCACTGGTAGACCATGCAACTACAGACCGCGCCCGCAATTGCTCAATTTGATCAATCACTTAAAACAAATCCAACCTGTCGGGCGCTCTAACCGCATAATTATCACGTTTAATATTGTTAGGCGTTTTAATATTGTTAGGCATTTGGTATTATTGCCGACCCGGCGCAATGGTTACCGGACCGCCGGCGCCGCGCCGCCGCGCCGTTCCAAGGGTCCTGGGTTCGATTCCCAGCGAGGCGGGTTTAATTTCTGTTCCCGGTCCTGGTGTGTACACTTATTTTTGTGTGTTGTCCATGGCACCCATGAAACAGCCAATCCTAGTGTCGGGGTAACTGTATAGCGCTTTTTAATAATATTGTTTAACAGTGAATATACGAGTAGAAGCAACTTCATATTCTTTAGTTAGATATTGTTTTTGTACCATAAACTTAAGTCTTCGCGTCTTTTACGCTTCGCAGGAAGCCAGTAAGCTCAAAGCGACACATTGACGTGTCTTCCCTTACTTATGCAAAACTGACAAGTAGATTATTCCAGTACCTACGACATTGTTAACTGCTTGTAATATTGGGTTGGCTTTGACTTTTAAATTTTTAGTAAAATAATACTAGGCTATTTTTGTAAATGCGCGTTTAATTTTTCTATTACACATTTATAATTATGTAAGTTGTTTGCGTCTCAATTGCTTTCATAACTTATAAAGAAATACATATAAAGGATAAAATATTCTCTTCCTTGCCGATTTTGGCTTTATTTAACAAACGAAAACCACAAATCATATTGATTTAATAATCGTTTTTAATATTAATAATGACTGTATTTGACTAAACTGGTTATTTTTACACGCTATTACGTATGTATATGTTAAACGTAGTAAAATAATTTTACTTCTACTACTATTAAAAAAGCAATTAGGAGTTTAATTGTGATATCAGTGCACAAAGTGTCTATTCAGGACGGGATTAATATTCGTGTAACGTCAAAGAGTGAGCTTGGGCCAGTGTGAAACGAACTTCCCTAGGACGAAGCGTAAAATAAGGATTCATAATTCAAATCGAAAAAACTTTTCCGAGCTGAGTAATTTTTCCCATCTTACAGCAAGTTCGCCGGAGGGTCGCGAGTCTTAGCTGGAGGAAATCTTAGAGAGGGTTTACATTTTTAGCCTTTCGCTGTGTCCTCCTTCACTTTATATCGTCTTTTGATTACTCTCTCAACAAGTTATGCATATTGTAAGAGTCTTTGGCGACGTCGGTTAGAAGAATTTTTGGCGTCTTCTTTATACGACGTCTTTTCGGCGTTGATGTTTCATTTTTCATACCTTTTATCTCTATCCCGTCTTTATTATGAATGAATTTTGACGCATTTGACGACATCGTTAACCGCGGTGCCGTAACCGTATTCAAACATTGTTTTTGTTCTTTATACGGTGTAGCTGTAGACTATATGTGTTTATTTAGAGTAATGTCTTGTAACGAGGCTTAATGTTTGAGATTAAACGACCCTTTCTGAAACAAAACAGGGCACAAGAAGAAAAATATTTAGTCATTGATATTATGTACAGCAAATTGTATTCACTGTGCATTGAAAGAAACGCTCTAATGTTTTAATTCGTTCCTTGAGCACCGTAGCAAATTGGATTACAATTTTTTGCTTTGTTTCGCCGACTCGGTTTTCTTTAAACCACTGCTAACTGGGTATGGGCCGTTAATTCCCCTTAAGACCTTAGAACCACCCTAATTGTTATCGGCGCGCCCTCAACGGCGTTTCTAATGCGACTAATGTATTTTTGGGACATTTTGCAGCTTGCCAACGGCCATTTTTCTATTTGTATGTGCGCAATGCGCTCGGCTGACCCTCGGGCCGGGGTAACAGTATTATCTTCGAATATGTTCCCAATTTCTATTGTCCGGTAATGCATGAGAGTGGTAGTGGAACGAATGTAATGAACATAAATAAGAGATACGAGTTGGAGTGGCTTCGAGAGCCATACCCGAATAGCCATTCGTATAATACATTTATCCCAGATATTAGGGGATGACTTATAGAACTTATATTTATGGCTATACTATGAAAATTAATTAAAATCAGGTTACGCCATAGTTGTTTCCCATGTCATACTTATTGTATCTTTTTCTCTGTCTCAATGTTTGTGCAGAATTGACGCATTATATTATTATTTGAACCGTTTTTTTTGACATAGCTAAGTATGACAAATATATGTACGAGTACATAACACATAACAATTACTAATTACATCTTATCAAAACCATTTTCAAAAATTATGTGCGTATTAAAACAAAAAAAAATAAAAATCACTTCGGTGAAGGAAAACATCGTGTTATGGGTTGCGATGATGATGACTTGCTACATTAGATAATATGACGAATGTGAGTACAAAGTCGCTACAAATTAGTTTCTCGTTTATTGGCAAAAAGTTTGGCCTCAATAAAGGATGGTAAAGGCAGAAAATAAAGTTTTTACGCGGCGATTCTCCCTTTCTCGGATATTTCTAGCGCACATAAACCATATTGACGGGAAACAATGCTAAAGTCAGCACTCGTAAAACAGTTCCCCAAACGTAGTACGGCGGTATATTAGAGTTTATTTTATTTGTTAAATATAATTTGAGGTAACAAAGGCATTGGTCAGCTATTCAAAGGTTTATTTTGCCGTTTGGAAGCTTTAGTCGATATTTTCATTATGGGGACGGTACTTTGAGCTATTTATTATTATTAGGATTCCGTGCATTATATAAAAAAGAAGCCTTAGACTAAGAGGATCATCAGTATGTATTTAAAATCAGTAGAAGTATATTTAACAAAAAGTATGTATATAAATATTAAAGTTACATCCTAACAATATTGTCAAGAAAAATTGGACCTATTCAAATAAAAAATAATCAAAATGTGTGCACATGGTAGAACTGAAATCTTCAAAAAAACGAATACTGTCAGTCCAAATATTGATGTTTTGCTTTGCTTACGTAAGCCGTAAAAGGTATTGCATTAGGACCCCGACCTTGGAGCACGCAAGCGGTTATAACATATTTCAACAAAAAGACTAAAGCGTCGCATACCGTTTATCGAAACATTCATGGTAGTAGTTAGCTTTCTGTGCATTGACATTGTGTCTTGACATTGACATGACATAATTATGTCAATGTCAAGGCTCATTTCATTCGCGCGTCAGTTCCGTTTCGTCGAATTCCAAATCACAACGATACTATAGAAGTTTTCACTTCAAAAAAACTAATAGGATTTGTCTGCAGAGATCTGCGCCCTCGCGTACTATCCTTTTCAAAACGTGACCGCCATGTTACACTGAAAGTCAAAATAAGTTCAAGTTATGTTTTTTTTTCATAGATGCAATCTTAAATAATAATTAGAGAGCCTCGTAAGTCGTTCTGGAATAAATAGAAGAAACTATATTATATACTTAGAATATATACTTAGAATTATTACATATTTTCAGTGAAATCACAAAGATACATGCCACGGTCTAAATTCTATTGAAGTTGACGATCTAGAATCTTTTAGCTGATACGTCTACAACTTTTATAAAAAGACGTAGGTCACAATTTCTAAGTGTATCATATCCTTCACTGACCTCTGTATTGTAAGTGCAATGGTCTCTGTAGCTTGGTCTGGTTGACTTGAGTAGGACGATTTGAACGACTTTGTCATTTATTTTTTAATATCCGACAAACGAGTAGGCGACCCACGTGAGGGTAAGGGGTCACCGTTGCCCATGGATTTCGGAAACACCAAAGGCATCACCGGCCAAGACAGAAAGATGAGGAAGGAAAAGATTAGATTAATAGATTTAGATTAAGATTATCAACAAGAATAAGTTTAAAAACTACAATACGACATACCTACCGTATATCGAACCGTATGTATATTTGAAATATGCTAATTCATTTGGTACCTAACAGGGCATCTTAATTTCTTTTCTTCACTTCATTTTCTTTGAAGAGCACCCTATTGTATTACCATTGGATGATCAAGACGATTCTAGTAACTTATTTGTCGTATTACGATAAGTAGTTTAATAGCTCTGAGGTAACAGATCCTTGAGCCGTACTCGGCTGATAGAATTAGGTATATCACCTCCGTTTGTGAATTCCTTTAGTGTTATTTACATAAATATAATTATAGTAGGTTTCAACAAACAACCCGTCACTTCGAGAACGAAATCTCAAAGCCGTGCAGCATAATTCAACTACGCCGGTAATTATGAAAAACACTATTGTTATACATTTAACGTATAAACCATAGGTTTCAACAAATAACCGGAGTGACGTATCCGAGAACGAAATCTCAAAGCCGTGAAACATAATTCAACTACGCCGGTAATTATGAAAAACATAATCACTATTGTTATACATTTAACGTATAAACCACAGTTATGTGGAATCCGTTTCAATTATTTCAATTAAAGATTTGGACATCGATAAACGGTGGCCGGTGTGCCCCACTAATGGGGTAGCGCGGTCAGTTCGAATGACCACTGCCCCAGCCACCATTGTGCAGGCTTGTTCTTGTTCACATAAAAACGCAGTTAAACGTTCTTTATTGTTTTATACGCACCCGTTTTATGCCAATAACGTGCGACTTCTGGGAACGTGCGATTTCGCCAGCCATTGTAATTAAATTCGACCGTTATTTCCCTAATTTGCTGAACAGTTTGTTTATGTTTTACAAGTAAAAATTATACAGATTGTTGGACTGGACTATAGTTAGGTAATATAATAATATTTTTTGTGCTTGTAAAAAGTTTTGCACTTGATTTGAGCATAGCATAATTCCTCTTTATCCACACTACAATTACAGCCTTTTAGTGGATACTATAAGTCAAGTTTGTTATAACATAAAAAGTATCATTTTGCCGAATTTTTGCTCGCGTTCCTTAACTTACAATGATATTCAAAGCGTTACAATTCCGACTTACGCTGTAGAGATCAAAGTGGAACGCAAATAAACAGGTATTGAAAACTTTCGACCCCTTCTTATACTTGATTGAACTAAATCCTGTTATTCGAACTCTGAAGGGCGGAGTGCCTCTTCAAACGTATAACATAGTTTTAACGTTCAAATATTTAGAAGTAACATACGTATATACCTTCTGAAATTTCTTTTCATGTTTCAGGTCAGCCTTGTAGTTCTCAGTTTGAAATTATTTCTTCGAATCATGATCGTTTTCGAGGTTGCTCTATGCGGAAGTTTTATCAGACTGATAAAACTTAACGATTATAAGTATGTATCCATAATACACAGAATTAAATGTACACATGTGTTGCATTATAATTTTAGATTTATGTTATAAAAATTACGCGTAATTACAACACCATTCAAACTTCTCGAATCTACATGCTTGTTATTGTAGGACAGTAGGACAAAGAGGCATTTCTACGAAATAATTCATGAAAACCAAATTTCAAAACAACGTGCATAAATATAATTGAAAATTATAGACAAATGTTTAGCGTAAATTTAAAATCACAGAGACGAAGACCAGAATCTTTAAAACGTTGTCAAAAAAGATAAAGTAGATATCTGACACACCATTTAACTGGATATTGTCAAACAACTGCATGTAAACAATGCAAAACTCCGTGTACATAAGCTGATTACTTTGTCACCGCAGAACCATTAGACGTACCCGAATCAGAGGAGAAATGCTATAAAACATTCAGAGACCAAAACGGGGGAAACACAAAATCAGATTGTCTCAAAATCACACGAGTGACGGCGTAACACGACGGGTCTTAAGCATTTATAATTCAGGAGGTCCCGACGACGCGAAAACGCAATACTTTCTCGATTTCACTGACTAAAATTCCGGAAAGCAAATAATACCGATGAAAGACGAACAATTCTTGTTCGTTCGTAGTATTTCTTTCATCGGTATTACTTGCTTTCTGCAAAAAATAAATAACTAACATTTATGTCAGAAAATGTACCGACACTCACATTATCACTAAATAAGTTACCTGTTTTGGTGGAATATTGCCATAAGTTTAATATTAAGAGTTTATTTACATGCAATAAATATTTTTTATTGTATACTTTGGTTTTGCTGCTTTTAATTTTAAATCCTGTGTACATTATTTTCTTCATTAAATAAAAAAAAGATGTACCTATTGTTTTTTTATAGTTACATTATCAATTTATTAAATTTCAGTGTTTCCATTAAAGATATTGAAATATGCTATGTTCGTGTATGAATAATTATTAATTAGAAGAAACAGATCGGTTAACATCATGACTGGTGTGAAAAGAAGTATGAAATTAAAATACTCTTCGCATACGTAAACTCAAAACTTCGTGACGGAAAAAGCATGGTATGACACATAATATGGAAGATGGAAAGATTCGTTAACAAAGACATTAGTAATAATCTCATCTACAACCTGGAATTCTCACTCACAAGTAACAGTAGATATAAATTGCTTAAACATAAATATTGAGCTTTAAAATGTTACCACAAATGGCGACCAGAGAAGACTCTGTAATTATCGGCGGCAAAGTTCTTTTTCATTCATAAAATTAGTACCAAGCAGACAATGAGAGCTGCAGTCTGCATAAAAAGTATAATTTTTCAAATTTCTCTGTAACTACAGGAATTACATTCCATACAATGGCCTACGTTTCATCAATTTTAGGAGCATTATTGTTTCGATTTTCCTAATAAAATAAACTTACATATTATTATTACGTATAAATATGTAAGTTTATTTTATTAGGAAAATCGAAACAATCACCCTCGCATTCATACGTGAGGCAGGTATAGATGTTCTTACTTATACCTCTATACCATCTTAGACCTCCATCCGTGTACCGTATAATTCACATGGTTAATTAGAAAGGCGAGTAGAATACCGACGTACGCAGCAAGACTGGTAATTGCCAAATCGAGCCACGGTATCTGAATTAAGCTATAGTGCATCGGCACCCCGTTCACACTTCGATAATTATCGGCGGGGAAGTTTTCCACCTCTGAATAAAGGTTTGAGTCATTATCGCACTGGAAGGGTGAACCGCGATGCGCTCGTTCGATTCTTGTTCTAATTTTCCCAGTTTGTTTTCCGACGTCTCCACATTTGCCAATGAGCGATGCTAACTTTATCCCGTCACGTCGGCGGAACTTTAATTGAAGGGTTAACCTCTTGCGATCAGAGATAAAGGCTATGTCTATTGACGATTTATCAGGATAGTTAGTTATGTTGGAATAGTCTGGAATAATAGTGCCTAGCTATTTCAATATTAGTTACAATTTTGAAGACGATGCTCTCCTTGAATTATGATTAGGTATTATTGAATATTATAAGTGTAGTGACGAATTTTCCCATTATTACTATACAGTCTTGTTACAATACCTAACTATTTTGTAGAGCTGTTTGAAAACAACAAATGTAATGTTGGATTTTTATTCTCAATTTATTTATATTTTATATATATCTATATATATTTGATACATCGTTTACTGTCATTAATAAATCATAAAATTTATTAAATTGATTACCTGTTTCTGCGTCTAACGTCCCTAAGACACCCCTCTATGCGCAAGAAGCAAACTTTTCCTAATTAATTGCAAGATTTTAATCATGGTACTGGCATAACGAAATTATTATGGACCGTTTAATTTCCTTGCCCTACGCCCTTCGGCGTCACTAATGCGTTATAGCAAAATTTTAATCAAGGGCGTGTGTATATTATTAAATTATGCATGCTGTCGTATGCACTCGAGGATTATAAATCTCTCGCGTTTGCTTAGGTAATACCTACCAGTCGTAATTCAGCGAGAAGGGTAATAAAAGTACCTTGCCTTCTGTGAATGGTGTTCTAGCTCATGTTTAGAGCTATTTTAATTACTACTGCTCTTTAAGGTTGCTTTCAATTACACAGTTATATGTTTATATATTATTTTTAATATATTTGAAAATAATTTATTAACTTTTTGTCAGTTCTTTGTCCGAGACTTATAGTAGATCGGGTCAAGTAGGCGATGGCAACATGAAAATTCATTTATTCCTTAATTAACTTTAAATATCACTTGCTTCGGTGAAGGAAAACATCGTGAGGAAACCTGCACACCTGAGAGTTCTCCATAATGTTCTCAAAGGCGTGTAAAGTCCACCAATCCACACTTGGCCAGCGTGGTGGACTATAGCCTATACCCCTCACACTGTGAGAGGAGACCCGTGCCCAGCAGTGGGACAGTTATGGGTTGTGATGATGAACTTTAAATAAGGTTAACAATTACTATATAGCTCTATAGAATAAGCTCTCAAATATTCCAACGAGACTTAACGAGTATTGTTTACCATTTGCCCTCACTTCGCTTCGTTCCTACCCAGTACCAAAATATTGAGACTTTAGAGGGCATTCTTTAAATTCATATCGTTTTTATTTGAGAATCAACTAAAATAAAACGAACACCAAAGCTTACTACTAAAGGTAAAATTTAATATCAAGGAATCCATTTAATATTACTCATGATGATTCTTGCAAAATATGCAATTCCAACGCGTAGCCGAATTTTATTAAACAAATTCAGCTACTCGCAAACCAACTCGGAAGGAAAGCACAGACTGACAGCAATAAAGTTCGCTTACATGTTTATGTAGTTACTGTACAAATAAACTTCTCCCTGACGCCACGCCGCGTCCCGATCCGCCATCAAAACTGAATCTTCGTGTACAAAAATAAAATCAAATTAAGTCTGCGATCTCAGCGAATGAATTGCGCCGAATTGGGCTCGCGTCGGCCCGAGATCAAATAATTTCGCAAAAGTAAACCCCGGGAATATTTAATTAACCGATCCGCCCCTATTAAAGTGCACAAGTATTCCCCGGTTAAACAACATTAGCATTCGTCAGGAATTTAATTCGCGCTAAAAAGAAATATTCGTTTCCACTTCACTTCACTTGTTTCCTAACTCATTTCTGTTCCCGCCTCCACATACGAATGTTTTTGTTACGGATAAAGAAAGTGTTTTATTGGTTTTTCTTTTCGCTAGAGAAGTTTTAATTACCGCTGGTGGGAGGTGCGTGTAATCGTGTTTTATGAAGCCGGTCTCGCCCCACACCGCTCGGACGCAAATTGTTTGTTGCGGTCGTAATATTGCTCATACTCGCTCTGTGCCTTGTAAATTTGTTGAATCCGATTACATAATTTACTTCTCTGGCATTATTACTTTTTGTTTTACTACGCAGATTTCGTGTGAATGGTTAGGTCACGTTTAAACCGTCATCCACACTGACAAATAAATCACTTTAATTCGCTTAAATGCCACTTGTCAAGCTATCGTTAAAGTTAGGTCCTCTCCAGACTATGCATGTGGAAATTAAGGGGAGCAATCTGGCTCATCAAACATTAAGCCCTCGTGTACCTGGGGCCGACTAAATAAATAACATGAACGAATGAAAAACACCCACGTCCCTTAGATCGAACGCTGAGAATTGGAAGGAGGCAATAATAAATATGCATAGCGCGTCTATGCCACATCCTCTGTGATTAGTCAGTGGGGGGCGCAAGTGATACGGCAAGGTGAGTGATAGCGAGGGGGCAAGGAACTAAGAAACCCCCTAGCTAATAACGGGACGTGTCTCTCTGTTGTATCGACGGAATTTCTTGGATATTGCCAATATAGGGTGTTCACGTGTGCGCCCACTTTTGTTTCTGTCATTGCGCGTGTCACACACGACTGCTTGTGATACAATTGTCTTATTGAGTAAATATGTACTCAATACCGATCTTCATTACATATAGCCCTCGTTATACGTACACACATAGTCCAAACATTATCAGATGTATTATAAAATTTCGCTACGGCTTGAAATCTATAATTATGCGTTCCAGGTCTGAGAAGCGTAAATTGTAAGTTATTTGCGCCATCGGCAAGTTTGCGGGCAGAGGAATGACTCCCAAGGCAAAGGGGAATGCCCCTTTATACATCGAAATATCCACATACCCGTACATATCGTGAGCTAAAGTACAGAATCTACAATTGTAGTAACGAAACTTAATTCACTGAAGGTACTATTTCTTTATAAGTCATGAAATAACGGACAAAATCTTATACTGATACCTACATTAATTTATGAATAAAAGAATATATTAATGTGACATTTGTGAACTATTTTCTCAATAAAGCGAAGCGAGACAACTCGATTTACTGATAGATGAAACAGAATTCCTAAACAAAATTAAATTACGTCGGAAATATCTAACAATGTTAAAATGCCTTATTCTTAATAGGTAACTATAGTCCTAAAACTAATGTTCATGATAATTGCGGGTTTAATAACTAGCAGTGGTCAAAGCAAAAGCTTCAATGTATCTAGATATAACGGAAACTTTAATAATAACTAATAAAACGAAACTACCAATGTAACAAGAGATAGTAGGTACGTGAGGTTGCCAGGTAACGACCAAATGACGACGATACCGTGTTGCCATAAAATCCCTTTTACAATTATCGCGGGACCGTGACACCGCATACAATAATATTTACCCAGCGAAGATGTTCCTGAAAATATTATTAATATCTGACTCAGTATATTTGTTTGTTACTGAAATGGTACTGGATAGTTATATTTGTTTTAATTATATTTAAAGGTAAAGTCCAAAATTTGAATGGGTGGGTACTGTATACACTACTACTGCGTTTAATGAATTGCGCCGAATTGGGCTCGCGTCGGCCCGAGATCAAACTTACATGTACATAGTACTTACGAACTTTAAGAACTACGTAAATTTATTTTTTTTACTTTTAAGACAGTTATTAAAGTACTATCAAAATGAGATAATTATTCTTTTTTTTTTGTAATAGGCAAGTAGTTAAATTTGAAGTAATATTTATCTCTTTCTATCAAATTTTTTTGTTTATTTTTACTAGACTTATTGACTGAAGAAAAATATTATGTATATGCGTAACATGAAATTAAAAATTTAATTAGTCCCGTAATAAAGGGTAAATTGTTTAATCACACTAGATTGCGATAATGTGTGGCCGTTACGAGGATGATTTAGACCTAGGGGATTATATTTATTGTTATTGCTGCCCGAGTGCGCACGAGCCGTAACTATAGTAGAATTAGGAAACCGATACAGTCCTAAACAAATTTCAATTTCCAATTATGAACCCAGAGTGGCATCCCGGTCCGATTCTCCCTCGAGGTTCCTGTGACTTATTGCGAGGCACCAATCTCGATGGCGACTCACTAACGTATTCAGAATAATTGTTCACAGCACAGACACCGGCCGATTGAATTCGCTCTCCTGAGACGTAATAAATAACTTGTGATTTATACGATACCCGACCTATTAACCGACACACGTATAAATGAGAGTGCGATTCCGGGAGATCTATTAAGGAGCTCGGTCCCTGAAACACCTCCGCGTCACGCTCCTTATTGATTTCCTATACCAATAAAATAATCGGCGCCGACCTTAGCCTCCCCATATACTTTTCCCAGTTCGATGAGCATAAATTGTAATAGGATTCCACGCAGTGGATGGCCCCCAAATATGTCTTTCAAAACGTCCGCGTCACTTTCAACGAAGAAGAAAAGGTGCAAAGATTTACCTGAACCTTTATAACGGTTATCGGTTTACATTAAAATATTTCTTTTCCAAAAACATTCGCAAATATGGTGTGGAAAAATCCTTGCGCGATACGATCGGTGATTTCCACTTACGCTCGAATGTGCATAATCTTTAACTTATTTTATTTACTCCAGTAAATAAATCAAATGAAAACGAACGTCAATGTTTATTTTTTCCTCATCGCAAAACGTAGTTTGTAGTTAGGAGGTCGGTGTAATAATTTTTTTCCACGTGTAAGCAACGAGTGCTCGCGCCCCGTTGCTAGTAGACTGGCACACTCAATCCTATGATTGAGTTTGCTCAATTCGCTGAGTTTACTTAAGATTTTATGCAAATTATTTCTGGCTACATCGAAGGCTTGAGAAAAAATATATTTTAAATATAACCCAGTCATGTGTAAGCAAACTAAATTTTATTTTTAGGTTTTGGAATAGGGATAGTTTTGAAGGTTACAATGTAATGGAGTTTGAATAAATTAAATTTAGTTGATACGGTCCAAGTGTTCCAAAAGTCCAATTCAATTTGAGAAGAATGGAATAAATAAATGGCTTAGATTTTTCGCGAACGAAATTTATTTGTATCTGTCTTAGACCTTCACCCAGAGAACTTTTAAGTTCTTTCTACCAAATTATATTGTATTCTATCTTTTTGACTACTTTACTCCATTGATTCTAAAACAATAATCATAATTTTGGTTGTAACCAATCCATCCATTTAGATGCTACATTTGGATGGATCTAATGGCTGGATATTTATCCAGCCGCAAAGTTTAACTTATACTTGAAAGTTACTTCCGTACTCATTGGCTTTCCTCTGAAATTTTTGTGCAGTCAATATTAAAGCTCAAGACAGAAGTATCAATAACGGTAATATCCGCGACATGCCGTAGCGATCTACGGAGATAAGGGGAGCGTGCTTCCCTGACATTGATAACGATTACTGAGTTTAGTTGGTATCCACATCTAAGGTTTTGCTTGCGCTTTGCTATTACATTTTTAGACCTATTGACTAGAACTTATAGTTTAGTATAGGAAGTTATCTTAAAATAAGCCAACATTTGAGATACAATGGATGTTGTGTTTTAAGCAATATCTTTATCGACTATACTTACATACGTATGGAAACATTTTGCAGGTACCCAGGTGTATGAGATTTGGCAAAGCTAAAGTTCGTATAGAGAAGATATGCAGAAAGATTAATTATAAAATAGCATTGATATAAAGTAATAATAAGTCAATGTAAAATAGGTAAATGTATTTTATCAAAGGAAATAAAACGTGTATTAATATCAATGTCAAATAACCCTTAGACAAAATGAATTACGGCCGAATTTCGATCGTAGAGTAGGAGTCATAAATACACATAAATCAGACCGAATATTACTATCCTATTTTTGTAAATAAACCTTACTTACATGTTTCGTCAATGACAAATTATACTGTTGAAATTATAACAATTTGTAAAGTTTAAAACTTCGTAACGACTCTCGTTAGAAGTCAACATTGAAATGGGCTCTTTGCATGTTATGCAAAAGGATATTTTATAAACGACGAAACTGTAATTTACGAAATCGTAAATGCAGAAAACAACATTAAAACGCTTTTAAGTAAATATGAGTTCCGTACTCATCGGATTTTGCCTCATGCTTTCGCGTCGAGTGCAGTCAATATAAACATCTCATTTGACTTCATAATACAAAATCGCTTTTTTCATTCAATATTAAACTTACTCACTCACTCACTTTTTTACACAATTTCATAATTACCATTTTTATCTTTTGCTAGTAAGTTAGTTTTTTTAAAATGAAACAAATAACATGTTTTAAATATTTTTTTCGAGTAATAGGTACTGTTTCTTAATACTACAAATATAAAAAATCTATTTTAAAATAAATAAAAAATCATGTTGTATCCTGAATACATTTCAAAAACGCCACCTTCCGATCTCCTGCCAATTTGTTTAAAAATTCCATTGTAACGCCTGGCCATTACGAGAACAAAAACATCCTAACAGCTCAAGAGATTGAAAATCAAACAATGTTAACGTTTGAACATAATGCTGTGCTCTATTAAGACACAAATGTGGCATTAGAGAGAAATAAGGCAAAGAAGGATGCTTTATATTACCTCGCTGGGGAAAAACGCGAAACAGAAAATGTTTATAGAGCAGGTAGGGGTTACGGTTGTAATAAAATTTTATACACCTTAATATTTCGCCGAACGATGAGTTTAGGCTTGTGTGAAATTATGTTCGTACAGCGTGGTGCCAAAATTTACACCTTTATCGAAAAATGTGACGAATAGTATTCTTATACATGAGCATAAAGAAATCGGTCTCGTTTCTTATTCATGAATCTATTCTTGAGCTAGCATTTATTCTAGTAAATTGACAGTATGTTTTTCGTGATCACCTCTAATTAACTTGCGTAACTTCTCAGGGTTAGTTCTTAAGAGCTCCGTGCAAATTAATCCCAATAGCCCATCAGTACGTGTTGCGTAAATAGATCCCTTGAAGGGTCCGTTTTCATTTCAGAGACGTTTCGTCAAGATAATTTTATGTAAATGAAATTCACATTACCCGGTTTCCTTACCGACATTGCGTACTGTACTCGACATGCTATCATAGCACATTTATGGCGGTGTTTTGTATTCATTATCCTGTCTTTCTTATCTGTACTATTAGCTTCTGCTTTTTTGCAATATTTGTTAAATAAATGTTAAGTATTAAATTTTTTAGCTTCTCTTTATAGTTGAACCTAAATTCATCTCGAGCCATAATTGGGAAAGCAGTAACATTCGTAAAGATTGAAAAACTTTGAGAATTCAAGAACCCGTGCTAGAATTTGAAACCTGTTTTATGATCTTTCGGTAAAAGCGTTTCTCTACCGCAGTGCTTTTTCTGAACTATTACCATGGCGCCCCAAATAGAGGTTCTAAAGTTTTAAGAGCGCGTTTGGTAAAAATACGGTGTCGCAAAAGTTTTCTTTATTAGTTTCCCCCTTTAATCCGGCCAGGCGTGTCCCAATGTCTTTATGGCGAATTTTCAATCTGAGTCTGGGCGGAAGCCAATAAGAAATCAACTATTTGTTCCTTGATTCCCGTGCATCGGTTCGAGGGGAGTCTCGCTTCTTTACGACTTCTTTTACGATTGGAGGTGCATTCGGAATTAGTCCCCGCTGTCGGAGAGCCTTTTCGTGTCTGAGAAGATGAATGGTAAAAGGATTACAATGACTAACAGACTGAATTCTTTCTTCAGCGATAGATTTCTTTCGGTTAACCTACTGAGCGTCACATTAGAACTTATCATGCGCGTTTTCTCTATAAATTTGAAGTGTAACATTTGTTTCTAATGCGTTTAACGCTGGCACTTATGACATCCTAATATTGTTTTATTTATTTATTTAAAATTTTACGACATTACCTATTTTTGTGCATTAGTATTAACACGTATGTCAGTTTAAACGTTAATAACCTAGGACATACATATGTTCATAATAATAAACAATCTATCTTTTGGGTTAAAATTAGTTAACGATGGTTTGTATTCGCGCGGTATAATGATATGCGCCTCGAACGCATGTAGAGTGGAGTTAATAAAGCGAAGTTAATAGGCAGTAAAGGGTGGAATTCAGGTAATCTGTCAGTTTCACGGCAGCCACTTTATGAAACAGTAGCTTCGTATTACGAAGAGCCTAACGCCACTTGTCTCCCTACCTAATTAATAACCACTGCTTTTCATTTACACTGCCAGTAGGCTACATGCGTTTGTCATCTCGCGTCGTAAAAGGGTTTATAGGTTAAATTATGCTATAAGATAAAATTATTTTTGTAATATCCAAAATCTGGATGATGTTTGTTTTAATTTTATTGTTGCAACTACCTTCTTTAAAACATTTGGCATACTTAGTTTCATTTCTGCTCTAGGAAATTCGGTATAATGGCGTATATTGCTAACTCATTCATTATAGTTATGCATAAAGTTTTGTTATATAGCATGTTATATAGAAGTGTTATATAATAGGGTTCGTAACTTTATTCATGTGGCTTAATTACTTAACTAACTTAAATAAACAGCAGTGAAAATAAATGAAATAGTTGTAATTTAGTATACTTAAATTAATTTTGAACTATTTATAAATTTAATTAATCAATGAAAATACTAAGACTGGGTAGTTGACTCTATAAGTTGACTGGACATAACTCGACCGGTCGAAATCAAGTAGTAAAATTAATATCACAACTTTCTTAATAAAGCTTTTAATATGGTTTAAAAATATGAACCCTAAACGAGGCGTCGCAGCGGGATGGAGTCTCCGTTAATACTTTATTACGGCTCGTATGAGATTACTCAGTTTCTCTTTTACGACACTCCTTTAATCGCTACTAAGTTTCATTGACCTGAACGAAATAAGACGCAACTGACACCCCTTCTAATAAATAAACCACTTTCATTTATTTTAATTAATCTAAAAGTTTTAACGACTCTCTTATAAATATTTCAATATGGAATATTTAATAACACTAAGCACTATTGTTCACCAGTGTCATAGTAAACGTAATTTTATTTTAAATATATTTCTAGTATTAAACTAGTAGTACCGTAACTTCAAACAATTGCTACGAAGTTTCTTCAGGCAATAATGCCTGGAGAAACATTTCACGTTTCAGTTCACGTTTTATTTTATCCATTATACGGGCTTTTTCTGTTGTTCTACAAACTAGAAAATTATTCATTAAGATTTATAACAATTATCATTACAATTTTACTACAATAAACACGTACGTATCTCTCAGTTAATCTCTGATCAAAAACTGTTTTAGTACAAAAATAATGCGAAGTTTGTGTTCGAATTGTTTAAGGTTATTACTATCTACTTTATGACCGCAACGAGAATTACCGCAGATTAATTTCGGTCATAAGGAACACATACGGAAAACAGTATTTTTCCCATGGGAATCTTAAAAGAAACCATATAAAAGAGAGCTGGTGTGTTTGTTTAACAGTTCCTTAAAATATAAGTCTGTAGGTATGTACCTACTAATTTAGATTAAAATCTCAGTCATGTGACTGAGAATTTAATCTAAATTAAAATGTTAAAATCTTTCATATCAAGATTATTATTATGTTTACATGTAATCAATAATCATCGTCATATTTCTGCCCATTTCCCAATTTTATTGGGGGTCGGCGCAATATGTTCTTCTCTTCCATTCTTCCCTATTGGCCGTCACTTCTACACGGACTCCCTTATCTTTCATATCATAAATAAAAAAATAATATTTAATGTAATATTTATTATTTACCATACTTTAACTACTCATGTGACCATACCATGGCTTAGGCTGTTTTCAGATAGACAAGCATATAAACGTAGCTCTATCTAAACACTAAATCCAAACGCCAATCTGCCAATTGGTAAAGCAGTTCGTTTGTATATACTCGTACATGTATATTGACAGTTCGGAGGAAAATTGGCGTTGGATCATTGAATTAGATCAAGTGCACACATTCCCCAACGCCGACCCACTGAACCGCGACTTGTTCGACTGACCATGCAATGACAGGGTCGGGGGTATAAACGTTCACATCCCAGTTTATAGAATAACGGTAGGTATAGGCTTTTTAAATGCAAACGGTTACTTACAGTTTTGTATTGGTGTAAAGATATTTCGAACCAACACGTTCAAAATGTATATTTTTTTACTGTTATCACAATTTGCAGTGCAGACAACGGGGAAGACCGTTTAAATGAATCTCCAAACTTTCAAGTGATGCTTATTTGCAACTATCGCAAAATGTACATACGGAATACAAGTTTTAAATTTAATTCTACTTTCTAAACTGCTTAGAAACCAAACGTCAAATATGGCAAGTAACTTTGAAAGCAATAGTGCTTTAAATCGTTACTGTATTGTGGAATAGACGAGTATTAGGTACCTACCGTCATAAATAATTGTTTCGTCGAGGCTTCAAATAACTCACTAACACCTCGACTGCTGATTATTAACTTACGTCTGTGTGTATTACGTATTATGCTGAAAGCGCTGAAATATTACCACTTAAAGCTAGTCAGTTAAAGAAAATTACACTTGATGTAAAGCCACTAGTAGAGTAACAGCAGCCAAGTTGCTAAGAAACTAGGAATATTACTCACAACTATATATCGTAAGTGTGGAAACGTAGACGCAGTTGTTTAATACATTATCTCGACACGTGTCGCGATTAGTCGCTAACTCTTCGACTGCCAAGTACAGAACATTCAGAACGCGCGTGACTCACATCTCATATTATACCTAAGCACTTTAATTTAGTTCCGCTGCGGTACACTCTGCACTACTTGGTAACTTGGTTAGGAATCATTGCTTTCAATACTGTAACTAAGTTGCAGTGCTGTCTTTGCGATGTTCATAGCTTCCAAATTTTGCTGTTTCGCAATATGTCGCACCTATGTAATATTACTGAATTTTACTCATCTCACCGCAGGGTTCATTCAGTATTCAGTTGGTTCGTGACTGAAATATTACAGTCTTAGTATTTTGTATGATGGGATGGTCAAGTGGTTTATTCAGCGGTGCACTTATTACTGCAGGGTTAAACTTATGATTGAGCTCCTCTAATTTATCAAAGCTACTGCTGTTTTACGTGTTTATTAAATATTAAGTTATTATCGCTTCAATTTAAGGAAATTTCTAAATAGGTAGAACCACATTAATACATGGGGGATTTTCTTGATGATTGTCCACACCCGAGTCGTAATAACCATGATGACCTTTAGGTGCTCCTCTAGTTTTCAGAAAAAACCTAATTTGCAGTTATCTGTAGTATTAGACTTTAAATTAATTACTACCAGTATGTTGTACCGTTGTACCATACAAAAACCATTAGTTAGTGTTTTGCTACAAATAACTATAATAGTATATACCAATCTGTACAATGTTAGCATCCACCAAAGTTGGAATTACCTGCTTGAACTTTTCTGACGTAACCTTTATGAGTCGCAACCAAAATTGTAGAAGATGCGCTTACTCGGCAGGTTTTTTGACTGCCGAGTTCTGAGAGACTTTAGTTTCTGTTCATAATTTATAGAGTAATACAATCCCAAAGCCCTGTTTAGAAACTAAAATTTAAAACAATGAAACTAACCGCTTCTAGGTAAATATTAGAATATTTAATTTTAACATTGGCGTGTTATTGTTAAAGACTGAGGCGATAACGGCACTGAACACAAACACCCGCGGGGCGCGTTCCGAATTAATCCAATCCACGGCGTAGGTATTACAGCAAGCTAATGGGCCGAAGTTTCCATGTAAGCCAATTGTGTGCCGTTAATCTAATCGGTGCCGTGTACAACGATATTTTTGTATCGGGCTCACCGTAACAATTGCCAAATGAAAAATACGCGGATTTCCTGTTGACTATAATCGCCGTGTAATCCATCAAATCAAACGATGGTAAACTGCTTATTCACGACTATTGCCGTATGCCATATCGTCACTTCTAACCACTTAAAAATATACGTATTCCATTATCTGTTGATGACGCCTTTTTCTGAAACTGACTCTGAAACTGAATAAGGCTAAAGTTTGTACAATAATCACAACAGAAACCCAACTAATAAAACACATAAACATTATGTTACACGAAAAAACAACAATAGCATTAAAACAAAACCCAGACAAAACGCCTTTATTTTACCAGGTACCGCGATATCCGGTCGTGATATAAAAATTATTTGCCTAAACTATCCTTGACCAAAATAATTTAGCTCGATAGAATCTTTGGAACGTGCGCTGGTTATTATAACTTTCTTCCTCGGCTCCAGCTGTGAGGGTCCCCGACCCTCTCCGCCCCTCTCCCCTCCTTACCTGACCACCGCGACCGAACTCATGCGATAAAACAATTACCTCTGTGAGTCCTGTTTGGTCACATAAATTCACAGGTCGGAAAAGGCAATTTTTTAAGCACTGCGTACTAGATTACTAATCGAGTTTACAAAACTAATACTCTGTTCAAATAATGAAAACAGAAACATTATTCGGTATAATTTCTAGCATTGTATTTTGACTTATTGTAACGTAGTAGTATTTTTTGTTTACGCTGTTTGTTAGGCTGGGCGTATGCTGGAATGCAGGTGACGCAGTACAGCAAATCACAGATCAGTACACGTCAGGGCAGTTGAGGCAGACATACGCCCAGCCTTATTGAGCTGAGGCTCCTGTAAGATTCGATTTCTTTGAAGCCTCTGTACTTAGTTTAATCTATAAGGGTAAAATTAAAATTCTAAATAAATATTTCAGAAACGGTCCCTTCATCATAACATGAACATCGAAAACTTTAAATAAATTATCCAATTTTATTGACTAATATTATTTATTCAAACATAATAAACTCAATCATGTCACTACAAGCCACTGGGTTACAATGGATTATTTTTATTCATTTAAAGATTTGTTTATTTGAAGTTTATCTTTTAATCTTATTCAAAATGTGTGATAGTGACTATAAATTCTGTTAAAAATCCGTCTCTTATAAATCCTATTACTCGTACATCGTACTTATAATCTTTACAAGTAATTCTAGAACTCGTGTATACAAATCCCTTAATCCTTAGAATAATATGCATCTAGTTCCATTCTTGACAGGTGACATATAAAAAACAAACAAATTACAAGAATTATTATCAGATTCAGTGAACGTTGTCGTGTTACCGCTGAAGCGATCGCGTGACGGGTTAGGCCATAGAATCTTGATATACCTCGGCCCACACTAATTATAGTTTCACCAACAAACTCAACTACTTCCTAACGGGAATCTGGCCAACCCTACACAAGGCTAATGTACCAGAATTGTAAATGAACTACGGGAACGTTACATTAAATCATGAAAGTATACAGTTCAGGCAAACTTTTTGCTGCTACCATCCAACAGTCAAATGCAAATTTAAATACATACCTACTTGTATTTTATAATTTACGACTTGTGTCAATTTTAAATGATCGACCGTTTTGATCGTAATTTGGGCGCAGTTGATAATTGCTTATGTGTGACCGTGACATAACTTCTTTACAATTGCTGTACTGATAAGCTGTCATTTCAGATTGTTACCATTAGACAGCATGTTAAGCCATACATACCCCTCCATCAATCCGAATTTAAATAACTTGGTGAAGTTCCCCCCAGGCCTCCTCATTACGACAAAAGGCCTTTGCAGTGGAGAATTAAGTACAAATAAATATTTAAAACATCCTTAAGATGCAAATGTGAATAAGGAAGAGCATTGACTTAAGTAGCAAGAGATTATGTCCTAAGTCTACATACAGTTAACTATAATTTTACCTAATTTATTCTTCCAACAAGAAATAGGTACTTCAGATGATGCTTAAATTATCTTTAGAAACAACAGCCAACGTACATCTCACCAAACTAAAAGTCCGCAGCAGTCTATATAAAAGATTGAATGATGAAAAATGCATAGACACTGAATATATGATTCTGACAGGAGTCGTATTGAAAGTCAAAGCTACAACAGTGAAACCTGAAATATGTAGCTATTTATAGTGTCGAATCCTACCAGGAATAGATGCGCCTAGCCGCCTCCCAGTGTCGTATAACAAAATGTTGCATGTTTGTTATTCTACGTTGAAGTAAGCAACAATACTGCGTATTGAATCTTAAATAACTTTTCAGATTTTATTATCTTAAAATATATTCGATGGGTCGATAATGAAAGAGAAAAGATATAGGTATGTTTATTTTTATTATTATGAGAATGATTTATGTAAGTATAAGATTAGATAGAAGGTACTGTATTCTAAATTTGAATAGTAATAGTCGACAACTAGTTAAAAAGGCACCTGAGAATTATGTATGTATTAGACACAGCCTTTCATCTGCAAAACCTAGAATGTAACACCTTTCTCGTGGAAGACAATATAGGAAACACAAAGATATTATAGGAAATTAATAATAATAGAGTGATTTTGAAAGAAATGTCCAAAATTAACCCCGTCGCTAGAAGAAAATTACATCGAAAAATAGTAAAAACAAATGTAGTTGACGTTCGGTCTGTCTGGTATCTGATAGTTATCATCGCGTTCTTCGTTCATTGCCGTTTTATTAAGTCTGGATTACTTTCATACTATACATGGTACTGTCTGAAAACTGTGTATCGGATAATAACTTCTATTGTCCCATAATAGCTATCATTTCCAAAGATAAGAGGCACAATAAAATAAAATTGCCATAAACTGCAAAGTCAAATCAAATTCAAAGCATGGAGAGCACATAAAATGGCTTGATTTTTATCGAGTCCTTGAAATCCAAGGCAATATTCCTTGCAATAAAAGCTGTTTATACGAAAACGATGTTCGTTCGCAAATATACATGCTTTAACTAACAATACGTTTTTAAACCATTATTATATATTTTGTATGCTATATGTTTATAAATCATTTTGTTATTTCACAGGGCTGGAAAAAAGAGGGTTTATATGTTCTTTTATTCCTAATTATTAGACTTATTTGACATGTAAGTAAGCCATTATAATAACGTAACACTGTTAAGGATTTTTTTACATTTTTACTTTTGAGTTTCCTTATTTCTAAAACGAAATTCCGGCAATTTCCAAATACACGCGATCCGAGCCCCGAGCAATGAATTTTATATATTGATATAAAATGCACTGCACTATCATTTTATATATTGATATAAAATGCACTGAAACTTTAGTGTGGGTTGCCGAAGAATTTAGTCCCAGATCAATTGGACCCGTAAATATCTGGAGGATATCCACTTCAACTTATATAATCGTTTCTACCGCACAGGCAATCCACAAAGTGTTACAAAAAGTGAACATAACAATACATACAAGATTTCTGTCCTAGTCCGAACTTGGAAGTCCACAATACATTACATTACATTTCCGCTCGTTCGTCTGCCATTCAAGCAATAAAATCATTTTTAATGATACTGTTATGATACCGTTTCGGCTACAATTAGTCGCAGTGTCCTTCGGAAACAAAACCATTACGTACGAAACAAATAATAATGATACTTTTAAGTTACTATAAGCTACATTATTAAAAGCACGATCAAGGAAGGCATAACGGAAAGGAAGATAGGTTTACAAAACCAATACACCTCGCAGTAAGAAGCACAGTTATTTGCGGTTGTTCATAATTGTGATTTGAATTAAACAACGACTTTTCGTATTCCACCTGACGCTTGGTTGGGGCTTGAGAAACCGTTCTTTCTTTCTTACTGTCTTTCTTCTCTCATCTTTCTTGGCCGGCAACGCATTATTGTTGGTTTACAATTGTTGATGTCCATAGGCGACGATGACCACTTACCATCAGATGATCAGCTGCTCCGATGTCGCCTAATAACATCAAACACCATTTAGTAGATTATATAACTACTCCCCAACATTCTATGCTGTATATTTGAGTGATCCATAATTCTAAATTCTATAGCATAGGGTACATCCTTAGAGTTTCAAACAACTGCTGTCACCAGCACCATGTCAGACATATCCTATGCAGTCTTATTTATGATTCAAAAATAAAGCATGAGTAAGAACAAATTGTGAATACTATAATGCGAAAATACATTCTTGCAAGCTATCTCCCTGTGGCATACCGTCTGTGTGCACCCGGGTTTATTCTTCTCGCATTGTACATTGTGAAATAATTTTAGGTTATTTTTAAATATGCGCATGTAAATGTTGATCAGGGGAACAAAGGTGCCTTATAAAGGGACTTACTAACAATACAACAATATTCATATCGTGTTCTAGATATGTTTGCATTTAAATAATGTTTATTGGTTTCCGGGAAAACAAATGCATTGTTAAACAGCAAATCCAAATAAAATCCATATTTACTATAGAAATAGGATTTAACGATATGAATAAACATATATCAGGGAGATGAAATATTATGATTGATCCTGTAACACTTGTTATTGATTTATAACGATGTCATTGACAACATATTTAAAAACACAGTCCCTTCCATGAGCCAACATATGCAAATTGGCGATACAATGTAGCGTGACGTTTCCCTACGGCGTCTAGTCTGAGCAATACCGACGCCTGTGTTCCGCACCTGCCCAATTCCCTGTAGCCAGCGTCACATTCTCTATTCAAAGTTCATTTGTGTTACGAAAGCCTGCTATCAAGCTCCTTTCAAAGGTATTTCGAATGCACTATTGTTTTAGCTTTGTTTGTCTGCCCTTGATTATAATCAAATCTGAAAAGCTCATCACTTAGTCCGCTGTACTTATATTATTAAAAAATAATTACTTTGGATAACTTACTTAATTTATATTTAGTAATCGAATCATTACAAAGCTTCCAATGATACTTTCGACTGCAATATTGTTTTAAAATTACTACAATCAGTAGTCCCGAAAATTATGTACGTGAGAATTAAGACATGAGAATGATTAGGTAAACATTTATTTTATAGTGATTTGTTTTTGTATGATTAAGATTAGGTATGCATAACAAAAGGATTGATAAAAATAAATTGCATGCTAACATTGTTAACACTGGAAATACATACTGCACACTTAAATACAAAGTTGGTAACTTTGGTAAAAGGGATACTCCCTTTGGATCTATTTTATTATATTGAGTCTACTTCATTTGTGGTTTTCAGCAATCTTGGTTTTCTTCATTTTGTTGCTAGACATTGCTTTAGTCTCAATTAATTACAATCGATAAAAGCTCTTACACTTTCTGCTCTTATTTTCACAGCACTTTCCTATTTTTAATATTCTTCTAGTTTGGTTAGGAATGTTACGATGTCTAATTTTTGTCATTTTTTCATTTTAATTAAATTTCTATCTTTATATGTCTGCAAACTTATCATTATCGTTTATTCACAGATTATTTTCTATTTGTACACAGTTTAAATAAAATATTAAAAAGTAAATTTATATTTGCTTCTCCTCCAGAACAGAATCTTCAAACAAACTTTGGATCTTATAACGATATTTAAATTTCTTTTGAATTCTCCTTCACGTGAAAGTAGTTTAAATAAAACGAATTAAACCTATCTATGGCTCAGTTGAGAACCAACTGTCGGCGTTTTAATTTATTCTTTTAAAGATTTGCATAGCATAAAGAGCGACGGCTGGCTTTGTGAAAAATATATTCTATATAGAGTTGCCGAGCATCCCCGACACGAAGCAAATAGGTGAACACATTGAAACGTCTTCCGCGCGAGTTGTTCTTACGCTATGTATCAAGTGAGACGGTTGCGTTTTTTAAACATCACGTGCGCCGAACATTCACAAAGCCTGTCATATCTTATACATTGCATTTCACAGTTATTGTTCGTTGTATATTTTGATCTACAAAAATCTTACATTCATGTTCGCGTCATTCAGACTATTTTCCGCCATGCTCTGTTCATTACTTCCTCGTATGTTTCGATTTAGAATGTTGTTCTAAAACGTAGGTTTGGACATTTTCGATTCCGATCAATCTTGAAAGTCTAATAACGAAAATAAAAAAAAACAAATGAACAGCTATTTCAAGTAAAACATCGAATTTACATTTCTATTCATGAGGTAACTTACAAACTCCAATAGTAATACAGCTACCTTTAAACAATACCTTCAAGCGAATGTCGTATTTATCGTGTCACGTATCTTTTACAATTTATAGTATATTCGCTACTATTTGGGGGATATTCGTTCGACGAGGATGGTTATAAAAGTGGTCGACGGTGCGTGACTCAATCCCGCATGTTGCCCTTGCACGACCTGCAGACACCCGAAACTAAACTAAAGAACGACACGCGACAAACGTGTCCCATCCAGATCCTAAATAATAGATAAGGTGCAAAGTTACGCCCTCCAATACCAACCAGTAATTTGAACCCACGATCGACTTTCACCCGTGAAACAGCTTTTCACTCCAAAGCAACTTATACAAATTCTTCGAATTAATTAGTCAACTTCAAAGCCAATTTAAATAAAATACTTAGTTCGTATTAAAATGATGGCTTATACATATAGTTTCTATGATGCAATAGATAGATAGATAGAATGTCCATAGTTTGCTCGTTTGTCGGCTTTTAACATAACCAAAATCTGGCACCATATCCTCGTTTTGACTTTCGAAGAGTCCCATCACAAACAACTTCAATTTTACAAAAAATGCTTTAACATTAATTACAATTTTCCGTCTTTTCAGATCATGTTCGTGAGTTTTCTTGCGGCAACCTCTACTACAGGACGTTCTTTGTCGACTCAAAGCGCGATGCTTTGTACGTTGGTGCCATGTAAGTATATTTATTTAAATCCTGTAAAATTTTAGACTCCTAAGAATAATAAGATCACTCTACGGGTACTCTGTACGCTAATATTTCGACCCAGCTGCTTGGATTGTAGTTATATGAAATACATAACTATAACATAATTAAGGGAATACAATCCGCGATTAGTCAAGTTTAAAATCATAACAAAGGAAAATGACATATCTATTGTTATACCCTGGACATACCTAGATGGTTAGCTCAGTTAGCAGAAGGTGTTATTAAAAACTTTGATAGGTCAGTTCGTTGGTTTGTACGTATAAGGCAGACCCTATACTCCCCAGAGGGCAGGAACTGTTAGTGATAGTTAGTCCTCTTGGCTACAACCCATTAATGGCCCACTACTGAGCACGGGTCTCTCCTCATACCTGAGGAGGCCTAGAGCATACTCCACCACGCTGCTCCAGTGCGGATTGGTGGAGGGGTTAGTGGCCAACCCAAGTGTCGGAAAATTTTAAGCCGCCCGAAGGTATCCGACATGGCTTAACGACTGCTACCAAATGATAACAACCGGGACCGACGGCTTTATGTGCCCTCCGAAGCACGGAAGCGCTCAAGAAATTTTGCCACTAGCGGTCACCCATCCAAGTACCGACCGCGCCCGCTGTTGCTTAACTTTGTCGATCACTTGAGATCGACGCAAGCCGCCGGGCTATGAGCGCTTCCCTCTAGTTAGTCCTCTTACTTGTTGTTAATTACTGGACTAGTCAGTAATTGTTATTCAGAGTCTCGTTTGAATGTCACAGATGTGTTGCTATCTTTGAGGACCGTTCGTCATCCGTGGTTCTTACCGAAAACAGAAATATAAATACTCAAAATTTCGCCTCATGGGGAATCGAACCCAAGACCCTTCGAAGGACAGTTCAGCATGATAACCATTACGCCACCCGGGTCATATAATTACCGTTTCGTGCAAGATTCGAAGCATCGTACTCTACTGGAGATAATGATGTTGTGGTAGTAATAGGTTTTTCCTACAAATTACAGAGCCATTTCAATTCTGCCTTAAAATTATTGCCGTTAGATTATTTGGTGAACGAATGAAATGATAACCGTCAAAGAAAATTGTATCAAATTATATGTGAGGCGTATATAGGTCAATCGTGCGCGTCACGGCAACACCGTCCCGCCAATAATATAACTATCTCATTTTCAGCAGTAAACCGATCTCCGATAGAGCCTTTATTGTGCCGTTCACGCAACCTCTATGTTATATCGATAATTTAATTTGTACCGAATGACCGCATAATACCAAATACTGAGTGTAGACGAGATGCTTTAGTGACTGCCACTAATGTGTGATCGATTTCACGACACCTGGTTCTGGCAGCTATTTGTGACATTTTTTTGTTGTTTGGTGTTAACTATTAAAATTAACGATATCAACTGGAACAGAAGAAATAATATAAAATTATTTATGTCTTCTTATTATGTTCTTATACTCGTATGTTCGTCTTCTTTTTATTCTTTAGGTACTTTACGCAGTCCTTATGAATCATCTGGACAGTTGTCAGGTCATCATGGAAAACAGGCCATGTTTTGTGTTTTTGTGTTACCAATGAGTTCCATAGCCTAGCTGATAGTGGCCTTCGAAGCGAGAAGTCTTGGGTTTGATGCCCCATACGGGGTAAATATTTGTGCCAGATAAAATGTTTGTTCTTGGCTCGTGGATGTGTTTAGTGATGTCTTATTTGCTTTGTTAATGCCACTCGTGACACAGAAAATGCGGTCTAGTGCGGGGAATAACAGTTTACCCGTTTATTTATTGGTATAAATATTAATAATAATAATCCGAATGCGTAGGTGAGACTTGAGAGCCTCGCAAATGTTACGATACAGCATAAACCTTGCGCCTCCGGCTATTTGAGCGATCGCTAATTTCGGACTTCAGAGATAACTGCTAATTAATTTACTTTGTTACAGGGATCGGCTATATCGACTGAACATGAACAATATCAGCGCTTCACATTGCGAAGTAAGTTTATTTAATGTAGATATTTATCCCAAAATTATGCTATGCTTATAATATGATATACCTTATTTTTAATATATCGGATGGTAAGTGGTCACAGTTGGACGAGATTAATAAATAAAAATAGTAACACTGGATATATTAACGATGTTTACCCGGTGCTACTTGGGTAATCTGGTGAACTACTTGACTGCAATGGAAATAAAAAAAATGTTGACTTTTAACCGATTTCAAAAAAAGGGGGAAGTTCTCATTTTGACTGTATTTTTTGTGTTAGCTCATAACTTTTTACTGTGGTTTTACCGAATTTGATGATTCTTTTTATATTAAAAAGCTGGTGCTTGTCATGTGATGTGATCTCATTTAAATTTGAGCGAGATCTTACAACTACTTTTAAGTTATCCCTAATAATGCGCATTTAATTCCATTCGACACTTAGTGAACTCCAACAGGGCAAAATTTCGTCCGGCATCGTTCGTCTGTTATTTTACAGGATGCACCAAAAGTTTTGAAGATTGAGGGGTAAAGGTTAGATCGAACTATTATTTACGCTTGTTATCAAGTTCATCAGGCCATTATCCTTAAGCCACTTGCTTGCTTAAACCAACTATCAATGTGTCAAAATTTATTAATGTTATAATTTAGTAATATTACTTTATCATTAACTGAACTTATCAATATTTACCTACTAACTTATCCTTAGTATTACTACCTTCCAATTCAACTTTGTCAATAGAAGAATACCATCAGGATACCGAATCTCTTTATGGTTTAATAACAATAACGTTTTTGTTCACAGAGGGATTCCATAAATCTGGAGCCGAGCAATGTAGCGCAGTGCGTCTCAAAAGGAAAATCAGAGGTTAGTATAATGTAAAAAAAAGGTATATTGATATAATCATTAAATATTTGATATTCTTTATATACCTTTAGATTCTATGATTGACTCACGCCATAATCGTGAGATTTTTGACTAAGTCTTTCAGCAATAGACGAGGCTTTATATGCAGACTTACCTCGCCTAAAAATTATTGAAAGCTTCGCTTCTATATACATAAATCGGTCATGTATGATGTGATAATTTTGTAAGAGCAATGTAGGATTAGGGTACCCAAATACCATCTTACAAAGAGTTACAACCCACACGTCACAGCGCCGTTATTGGCTCATTAAATCAATTGCGGCTCCTTTGTTCCGAGCAACTAGCACTATTTCCATCAAGGGTTAATCCCGTTTTTAACAGTGAGCGGCTGCGGGCATATTTCATAGCGGGGAGCTTAAACCTCCGCTCGCTCGCTATATTAAGGCCGTTAATTTTGATTTACAATCGCGGCGCAAAAGCAATATTTGTTTTATTTCTCGGCGGTTACACCCGTCTCCAAGATCGGGAAGCGATTGCGCTTGCACGAGCCACTAATTCGATAATGCGAACGAACCATTTGAACGCTTCGCTAGCTTTCTCTCTTTAGTGAGCCCGAACGTAATTGATATGACAAGTTTAGTGCTTTAGCTAGATCGAGATAAAACTATTATATACGAGTATTTGTTAGTTAAACTCTAGCTACATTCGTTTAATTTACAATTTGCATTAAATCACAATAGTTGTTTGAAAGTAATGATCTCATTACATGAGATTTATCTCAGTTTTTAAAAAGAATCATAAAAAATAAGTCTGCACGTAAGAATGGCAACATTGTTTCTTAAAGGAAAGAATAAAAAATGTTACCTAAAAGGTACGTTATGAAGTAAATAGGCACAAAAAGCTATAATATAAATTTGCAGCTACGAAAACCACACCAACGTTGAAAAGAAGTTCATTATTGAACTGTAGAAGTTCATTGTTGAATACTGAAACATTTTCTGGCGCCCGATTGAATATTTGTAGCGAAAAATTACGGGCATAAGTAAGGCACGCAAATAAAAGGTCAAACTTTCGCAATTGGGGGAAAGCAATAGGCCACATGCTACCGACTGAACTAGTCCAATATAGAAAAAAGTAAATTTGTTTTATTAGTATCAAAGAGGGTCATAAAAAAGAAATATCACTGAGTCCATCTCCTCGATCGTGGAAAGAATTGCTACTTGTGAAAGCTACAATCAAAGTTTCTCGCTGTCGACGAGCTTTCCTTTCTCTAAACACGGTGTCGTAACACGAAAAGGGCTGGAAAAATGCCGTCGGCGAAATCCTGAAAGGCAGCCGCTGTGTCGACAATCACCTTGTTGTTTTACCAATCCTTACAATAGAGACGAGAGCAAGAAACGCGGGGCGCGGGGTATGTGTAAATTAACCTGTTTCTGTCATTGTTGCACCGCGCGAAGAATGCTCACGGATGAGTAATGAAATGGAGGGTAGAAATATAATGATAGAGGTAAATACATAATATTAAAACTTACATTACTCCCCCGCACTATTATTCCATATATAAAAACATACCAAAAAATAAGACAGTATAGACAAATAGGATAGGTATACGGAGACATTTTAACTAAAATTAAAAAGTCATACGATTATCATTAAAATGACTACAAACAATAGAATATAATATTTTTTATTGTCTGTATTGTTTGCTGCTGGTCTATTTTCTGTTTTGGCAACGATAACTTTTTCATGTAACGAGTTGACAAAAGAGCCCCAAAGACTTTGTGATAATGAGCCCAGCGACCTCTAACAGGAGGGCCCTGGCACCCTGCTGTATAACGGACGAGGCTATGATATTATACAGCAAACCCGTTATACAGCAGGGTGCACGTTGGCTTGGAAACAAGGATTGATGAGAGTCCTTACTCCCCACACTGTCAATACTTGATTCATTTTAACAGCTTGCGATTGTGACTGAGATTCTGAGAAAGATAAAGATCTGTGAAAAAAATATATGCTCTTTTCCATTATGTACAATTTCTTATACTTTTGTTGTTATTGCTTTTACATGGCATCCCTTCGAACACTTTCTCTGCGATTTCAATTGAAAATTACTACAGCTACCACGCACAATCTGCACAAACAAAAACATCCAATACATAAATATTTATGCATAGAACATAAAACCGTAAAAGCAAGAGCAGTCCACCTACCTTTAAGAGGGAAGCACTCACTGTAAAAAACGCGAGAAAAGTAAAGCCGGCCGTAAATCTACTTACGTACAAAGTGGCGAATAATTAACGAAATGGACCAATCGAAAGCATTAGTTGGGCGTGAAGTTATGCGAACGCGCCAGCTAAGTGCCGTTAAAAGAAACTTAGACGTGAGCCTGATTGTTCTCTAGCTTTATTTTGATTGTTTCTGAGCGCAAAATAGCTCGCCTTCACGTCAGTACAACAGAACGTTCCAAGTATATTAATCCGATAATTACTTTAGAACAATCTCCCGGAAAGTTACCTCCGCCCAACCAAAGAAACAGTGGCAAAAGTTTTTACGAGGAAACAAAGAACTCGCGCTAATTGTTTATTTTCACGCGCCTATTAAGCGGAAAACTACCAGCTGGGATTTGCTCCGGAATTCGTTAACTTGTGTACCTAGCTTAATTTGGAACTATTTTTATTAAACAAACTTGGTGAAATGCTTTTAAACAGATTCTTAGTTTTTCTAATTATTTTTACCTCTCCTTAGGCAAAGTACATGCTATGATCCAATACAATTCTATATTTGCGACACCTTTATCCTCTTCGTCTTTCTTATGATAATTATGAATTCAAATTCTCAATAATTTCTTGACATTATTAAAGGTTCGAATATTCTGCATTCTTTGTTTATACTAAGTTTTGTATCGATATGGTTTATTTAGAAAAGAAACGGTCATAGAAATTCGGATAAGTACGTGCAGTTCCACGCCTCCTTGGGTCGAATCTCTGTGTCTACGAATTCTTTATTCCTCTTCCATTAATATTTCCATAATGTCACAGAATATCGCCACAATAGTCGTGTGCCTGGGCAGCTCTCGTCGTGACGGAGAGAAAATTAGTTTCAATCTCTGGCCCGACCGCAACCGCCACATACCAATCTATAAACATTCACAACGCTCTACTTCGTAGTTCGAAAATGTCACTCCAATTTATTTTTATATTGATAACTTCATTCTACATCCATTTCCATTTTTATTTGTACATTTTATTTTTACAGAAAATAAATTGATATTCATAACCAGCTAGCGAATGTTCCAATTGGGATTACTGCAATAAAATTGTTCAATTTTTGTGCTACATATTAAAAAGCAATATCTATTTATTTAAAGCGTTGATAAGTTTTACTGTATCTCACCTATGAAATGAAATTTTATTTATCTTCTGAAAAATAACATTCGTTTTATATTGGTTCATTGATTTTCATAAATAAATTTTGATTTTTACTATGTATGCAAATTACCTGTATTTGTATATTAATAACCTCAATAATAAATAAAATTAAATAATATCACATACACAATGTGCATGTAAATAAGGAATATATTTCTTAATAAATTAATAATGAAGTACTAATTAAAAGATACCTTATTTTAATAATATTATTAAGTTAGGCTATACTCGCAATAGATTGATCGCTAATGAACAAGAATATAGTGGAATTGTTCATTTTGTGCATCGTTTTATTCACTAAAACGAGGAACGCATATTCCTGTCGTTCGGAATATTAATGTCCCGTTCAATATTTATGCTGGACACAAATTTACATAATCACAGGCTGCGAACGCTCATACATCCCCACGCACTTCAGCGAATTACTATTATTCCGATAAAATTTACGCTATATATCAACCGCAAATACTTCTTCGTATTTGCTTATTTCAGTATTGTTTATGTTAACGAACTATTCAATGATTAAACGTACTTTTATAGGAAAGTTTTAGCGAAGTGAACGATTTAGCGAGTTTAATTAGCCCTTTATAGTTCAATTGAATCGTATTTCAACGACCCGCTGCTTATGGTTTAGCTGAGCACAATCAGGTTAGGTGTATTTAATCGCAATTGAGGTTGCTTCGTTCGATAACTAGATTACCAATCGTCTATTGGCTTTAACCCGTTAACGTCCTATTGCAGGGGCATTAATTGAGGTGTGAAGTGTACTCCACCACGTTGTTAGAGGGTGGATTAGATCCTTTGGATTGCAAGTTCTAATGCCTCTCAGAAAACTCTAACAATTGACAAATACGATTCATTAGCTCTATATATCATGACGACCCCGTAGCCTAGTTGATAGTGGCCCAGCGTGCGAAGCGAAGGGTTCCGGGTTCGATTCCCGGCCGGAGCAGCTGTTTATGTGCCAGATAAATGTTTGTTCTCGGATCATGGGTGTTAGTGATGTTGGTGAAATGAATCCTAGTGTGGGGGAATGTGTGTGTTAAAGTTTATTTATTTATTTATATAAATGTTTCTTCTATATTTCGAGACAATTGTAGAACAACATTCTGATTTGAAATCGTCAAGTATTTTGTTTTTATTTTTAAAGCATAAACGCGCAATCTATTAGGTTTTTAGAAATATGTAAGTGAAGTCCTTTAGACATTAAAATGGTGGCTAATGGTGTCCATTACGAGAGACCATTTTGTTACGGTCAAGTAAAAATGTAATCAACACTCGACAATATAATACCTAAATAAATTATTTTAAAAATAAACAAATGAAAATTACACAATGAAAATTAACGAAACACAATGTCACAGAGTCTAGTAGGTAACAAAGGTTTGAGCCGCCTTCTCCCTTACGACCTTCGACTTAACGTATCCTCGGAGGTAGTAAAGTGTCCAACAAATTTTGACACTGGCGGTCATAATAATGAAAACTTGATTCCGGTGAAGATGAGATTTGCAAGTTAAATAGCACATCAAGTAGTGATCCCATTAAGCTTTGATTCACCTTTCGGATTTGCACTACTTAGCTTATTACACAGTTCAATAAGGAAAATAAAGAATGAGTTTTTGATCACTGTTATTATTCCGAATTAATGACAAATGAAGCTAAGCAAAATAAATGACCCAAATGAAATAAAAAATATTACTTTGTAAGTGTTTGGCACATTTACATCCATTAGAATAGACATAAGCTGGAAACAATTATATCCTTAATATTAATTAATTAAACTTAATATTAAATAATGACATGTATGTTCTTGTTTATTAACTTCTTCAGGTCATTAAGTGGTTATGTCTTATGGTAGGTAGGTACATTTATGTCTATCGTTACATAGTTAATTCAACTACAACGATATGACTGCGTAAACATAATGTATGTTTTTTAAGTGTCTTCTTATTTTAAATTATTAACATTTTTGTTTTTGTAATAGACGTTATTAAAACGACTGAACATTCGGTTTTTAAATAAAATTGACTTCTTTTCTTAAGTATTATTTTCGTCTGCAGCACTTCGACTGCCGCAATCACGTTCGAGTGATCCAGCCAATGGGTGACGGCGCGCGGCTGTACGTGTGTGGAACCAACGCACACAGCCCTAAGGATTGGGTGTTGTATGTAAGTATTGAAAACTTTAATACTTTTTAATACGTCACAATTATAAATTGATGGGAAAATCTTTGAAACTACTACTACTACTCGTCATCTGCAGTTGGCCCACCATACTACACCAATTGCGTGTTTCAGACTTTCAGTCGGATTGCCGAAGAGCCGGAAATATTGCGGATCTAATGCGGTGTATGGGCTAGCCACATCGCATCAGGTGGCTCATCGTTTGTAATTACACAAAAATTGTGTCATAAAGCGATAATTTATGGTAATATTGTGTCTCGGTCACTTAGTGTTAATAGTACTTAGTAGTATTAACACTAAGTAGTAGTTCTCTACAAATCGTAGTTTTTATTATTAGATTTACATACAAAATATGATCTTACAATTAAGTGATTACGTTGCCTGTAAGATATTTGTCAGCAGTTTTTTTTTACATAATGTATAATGTTTTATATCAAATAATAAGATGTTGATACATTATATGACGGTATTACGGTCTGTCTGATTACAACACACGAAGCTACATAACTTGATTATTAGTTTATTGCAAAAATAGTGAATTTATACTTTTTCAAATGACATACGTACGAATGACATACAATTAGTTGCTCTGCACGTGATTAAAATCAGTTGCATTTGGCAGCAAAATTTCACTAACGGGATAACGGCCTTGTGTTGACATAGTCTCATCCATTTCAAGCCGGAGTTATCTTGGCACTAGCCTACATGCCGACTAGTGTACTCGAAACCTTCATTCTAACTGATACCAACATGAGACTTGGCGGTCCGCCAGCGAACAAAACAGATCTCAACAGGTCTTCACATTTGTTTTTAAATAAAACATACTATCTAACCTTTTGGCAGATAGAATACTAACTTTGGCACTCCCATCTGCTTTGGAAAGTTTAAAAATAATTTAAGAACTTTGTCAACTTTTAATCAACTATTAATGATGATAAATTTAACTATAGATAAACTTTAAATTATATGTAATTATGTTTGTAAGTAAAATATTATGATTTCCCCATTATAATTTTCTTTAATATTTCACGCCAAAAATAGTACCTATTAGTTAAGTGTTGTTGATTTTCATTGGTGACTTTAACCACATACAGGTGGCTTGAATGTTCATTTATCAACTATTTATTTAGATAAAATAAAGAGAAGAGGAAAATTATATGTACCTAGTTATGTACCTTCAATTCTTTGCATACATAAAATAAGATATAAATCGACTCAGATGAAAAGATTTTAAGGTTCCCCTTTTGGCCCTCTTCGCCACTTGACGGGTTAAATTTCCATAAATCCGGTCTTAGTACGTGCCTACGTCATAAAAGTACCGACTGTCAAAATGGAGTCTCCAGTTTTAGTGATATGGGTTGTAAGAGAATGAAATATTTGGTCTGTTCCTTCATGTATATAGATTTAAAAGGACGTTCTAAACTTTCATCTTATGTGGTTGAGTCTAGTAGGTAACTTTGCGCTGGGAGCTGCGACAAATTTCACGGATACTGACTCCAAATGATGCCGTAAGGCGAGAGCAGATTTTTCCTCTGCGTTGAAGAAATTTCTAACTGAACGACTTCGTTAAAGCTCACGTCCAATGACAATTTTACATGCAACAGCACGTCTACGATAAACGGTTAAAATTAAATCGTTCAGCACTATATTTTTGTGTGTTGTATTTTAATAAGACTTTACGTTTCAACCGCCGGAATGTCGGACGGGCGCGCGATCGAGCGATAAGTCGAGTTATTGCCACGAAATAATTTTAAAAAGTTATAAAACGAGCTTTTCACAATAGGTATCGAAAGCAGACCGCTATAAATTTGCCGTGCCCTGTTCACCTCTCGGTTTCCTGCTCTTGACTTTCATATAATTTTATGATGTATCGGCGGCCGGTTTGACCCTTCACACGTTTTATCGCGTTTCGGGGTGAGAACCACGACCGTTTTATCATCATTTTGCAAATTTTCAGTTTAAAATATACATAGGAAGGGCTTACTGCTCATAAAATGGTGTGTAAAATGGTAAAGCATATCCTATTTGAAACCGCCTCGTTGTCCAACGTCCGATAAAAATGGATTCAAATAACAGTTACAGCGCGCGCTTCGGCGTAACGTTTCCGCATCCTAATTTCCGTCGTATGTAAGGCACATTGTCAATCGTATTTTTGCAGTCGAAACTATTATTAACCTAATTAAAATTCACCATTATTTATATATTATTCTATTTCTAAAATACTGTCGTTAATAAAAGAATACGATATTCTTTATAACACCGACATATTAAAACTGACATATTTTTTGTCATTAAACTGAAAAGAAATGCATATAAAAGGCAGTGTACTCGTACAATTCGGACAGATATAAATTCTGGTAAAAGTCGAAACCCATAGTGGGAAAATGTTGAAAATTGAAAATATATTACTTCTGTGGGGACCGAACGTTGCCGTGTTGATACTTGCCCGACGGTCTTTTGTACAGAGTACACTGTTATAACAGAGATAGTGTAGATTTATGCGTAATACTACGGCTTAATTTCCTTTCAATATTAATATGTTTAAGCCTCAGTTTAAACCTATTATGCTCAATTCGTTATTGTAACATAGTCAATATTTTACTTAAGCAAAATTCAAACATTTAGCTATTATAGGCCGCTATCAAATTATTACGGTGATTTTACTGACATTATCTAATGTTTACATTAATGGCTGTTTTAATAATCTACTAATATTAAAAATACTATAAGTGAATGCATGTATATTTTCGAATTAGTACGTTCAACTAAAGACCAAATTTAATATCAATTTAGTTCCACCGTGAAAAGTTAATATTTATCTCAACAAAAGAAACTAAGCGTGAAAGTAATGCAAAATGTTACTGCGTAATCTGTGGGCAGAATAATTCGTCCGCCCCTCCGTAAGAGGGAAAGGGCGCGTCAGTTTCAAAAATTGAGTGAAATCACATGTACCCAATTGATAGGGCCATGCCACTAGAGGAGACTAGAGTTACCAATCGTACGTAATATTGTGAGATATTCTACCAAGGTAAACACAATTAAATATTAACGTCATAAAATAACGTAGGAAAATGGAGAGGAATTTCTTCCTTAAAATAGCAGAACGTAACGTCCTCCATCTTTCTTGACGTGACATAACTTTAAGATGTACAAAATACGGACGTCCGGCGTAAATCGAACTCTTGGGAATACTAGCGGAGACCCACTGAGCTGATACAAAACTGTTGGAATGATTCATGTTTGCTGCAACCACCAATTTATATCTATTCCGTTACAAATGGCTTTTCTCGATTGGAAGGGTATTGAAAATAAATGAAAGGCGCAATTGCTTTATGCCACATGATTCGTATTGTTTCCATTTTAGATTTTTGAAAATATATATCTCACATTTACTGCAATAGGTATGGTGCGGGTTTGAATATTTTTTACTATAATGTGAATGCATAAAAATAAAGTATTTATATATTTCTTTGCTTTGCTTTGTGTAGCAGGTATTTTGTATTTATGTTAGTACTATCATATTTTTAGTACTATTATTATATTAATATTATTTTTATATTTTTCTGTATTTTGAGATAAATCTAGGACTTCTTTATTTTGAAATTAACAGTTAATGTTACGCAAAACAGGATTACATACAAGTACGTAGATACTGCGTTCACAGCTTGGAATAATAAAATATACGATAAAATAAAAAGCCGTTATGGATATTTCTTCATATCCAAATTTGTTGTGTTATTCTGCCAGCAAATGAAATGGAAGCAAAAAACAAAATTGTATCGCATTACCTTAAAATATTAGGCAATACAAGGTGTGAAGGGACGCGTACGTGAAAACAAGAGTATCAATCGTTTGTCACCGTTGTTCCTGCAATAACAATAGAACAATTTGTATGGCTAGCAGATTTAAAACACGTCGTATTAATCTCGTTCGAATAAAATGCGATAAGCCCCGCTTATTGATTGTTTCCATTTAAATTGAAATCGTTGAATCTGTGTCTCGTCAGTGAAATGAAGCTATAAAGGTGGTCTGGTAAATGAGAGTCGCGCATGATTTTGTTTCTAATAAATATGTTTGTTTCGGTACATTGCGCTCGAGATAAAGGCTGGCTCTTGCTCGTTACTTCAGTTGAACGTGGTATTTGAACGCTCTTTAACTTTTATTACACTACTTACCGAATATTAGCTCTAGAGTAGAGAGCTCGTTTCCTTTACTCAAGTTTGATTAAGTATACGGTGTTGCAGTATAGGTAATGCTATTTTATCAGATTTTAGACATCGTTGCAGTATCAGAACAAAATTGAGTAGATTTTAAGATAACAAAGAAATTTATTGGTGACAATAGACTTTTTATATAATTATGTATAGGTAATAAGGTAGATTACTTGCAAATCCGCCAAACTTATTGTGTTTAATGTTTTTGATATACCAACACTACATAGAATAGACCTACAGTTATTATAGCATGATAGTTAGTGACTAATAAAGCCACAACAATTGTGTGTAGGTACACAAACAGTCGTGGTGGAAACGAAAGCACTCTGGAAAATCACATTGCCATGCCATACACCTAGCTGCATGCGAATGTTATACTTTTACTGTTTGTGTTAACCCACTACTGAAATTATTTAGTTTGTGAGGGTTACCGTTTTATTTTGGACCATGTACTTTAAATACTGACTATCAACAGTCTTGACCAGATTACAGCTGATAAGGACATTAATAATCGCAATAACTAATGCGAAAATGTTATTGTCCACAGAAAAGGGGCATCTATGTATATTTCTATACATATAATAAAACTATATTTGATCGATGTCTGTATATTTGAGAAAACCTATTCTTGTATTTACGAATAATAACATTATAGATAGATCCCATAACAATGTTTGCTGAAGCAAAACGATGGCGGTTACTATATTTTTTTAATATATTAGATGCGATTATACTTTTTATTAAAAAAAAATTAACAGTACTCGTATGTTAAGTTTAAAATACACATCTGAGATGAATAGTCTTGTTTTTGTGTGATATTTAATTGGTAAATATCTTAGATGACTTACTTTTCTTTACATTCATCCAATTTTTATGCGTTATGTATATATCACGCCTATCACTCTGTGACATATAAAGTTACTGCACCTACCTCGCAGTGTATACGGTTATCTGGCAACGTTCATATTTCACTAGACAATCTACAGTCCTCAGGTGCAATATGTGCGCGTTCGGAATTAGGAGCCAATATCGCCCGAACTCGTAGCGTGTCTCGCTGTTTTATGATAGTGCCTCGGAAATACAAATACACCCAAACAAAGCCTTTAAAGAGCTACTTTTCCAAGCTTTACGGAGTTATTAGCATAATAGTTCTTCTTACAGGAATACTTTGTGTATTTTGGATTGAGATGTAATACCCGTATTTTGATTTACATTAAATAAACCTGTTTAACACTATACTACATTTTAAATATCTTATAAAATAAGCCAAAATTGGCCACCCTTGTACTATACTAACGAAAGTACCAAATTAAGTCAACCCAAAACGCTTGAAATTGGCAATAACCTCACAGTTTCATATCATGTTCTCCTTAAATAAATATCAAAAGCTCTACAACTCTGCAAAGATATGCTAGCTTGACTGAAAATAATAAAGAGCTGTCTTGTTTTCTGTTCCGATTGTCTGTTATAAAACTTATGAATGAATCAACAAAGAGATCCGTGATACAACTTTAACTGTAAACCAGACCTTTTAAACATTACTGTAACAGTAAAGTTTCTCAACAGACGCACAATGTATTCGTAGAATAACTTAAGAAACTCATTCAACAATAAGTGTTGGTTCACGTCACATGTCATCCGGCGCGTCTAAAAGTTGCCTCGTACAAGTTTCCAGGAGTAAACTATGTGCGCTTATTTCTATTTTGGAAATGCAAAATGAGCTCACAGTATGCAAGTGATACGAACTCAAAGTTATTGTTGCCATCCCTTAGTAGTATTCAGATTATACCGACTTGGAAGTCTCCAGAGAACTTAGTATTAGTAGCATTATGCGACAGTAAATTCAGATCGTCTCCAACTCATTAGCTGATAGTGACAAGGTTGCCAAAACTTTACCCCTCTGGCAATCTCGTGCAATTTGAAGATCCTTTGTGCGTTTGAAAGTTATTCCAGTCGCCCGATACAAAGCGGAATGTAATAATGTTATACACGCCTGGTGATGTCATTTCGTACGAGGTGTAGGCTGTATATCAGCCGGTATACCGCGCGATACGTGTGATTGTAATCGCTTGTTCCGCCTCATTACCTCCGCGTTTCATGTACCCTCTCCTAGTTATTATAAAATATTACAGCGATTTGCAAACTTGTGGAATCCCATCTCGTAAATTCTAAGTTTTAAACGTAGATAATATTCATTTTGTAAAAATGAAGTGCTTCAGACTAAGGTTTTTTACAAACTTCTAGGATATGCCTAGTAGTTAGCCTACACTTCTGTCTTATTATAAATAATTATGTATCACAGCATATTATAACATAAGATAAAAACTAATAAAAAAATTACATGGCCCTTCGTCTAGGTAGCCTGCCAGCAAAAAAGTATATTATTATTACCTTTTATATTTAACTGCTTATACGTAATACGTACCTACGCAAACAAACCAGCGAATTTATTATGAATTTCTGCGTATAACGGACAAAAAAGTCGGCACTAAAATATGCGGTCCCAAACAAAGATGTAAATCCCGCAGCCATCAACTTTTACTCAATGCGTAATCATTGCGTCATCAACGAGCGATTCATTCCGTTGGAAACTTTAAAAGATGCTAATTTGTTAAACAAACAAATGCGAGGACCTAATGAAGGGCTCGCGGGGCCCGTCACAAACTTTCTTATTCTGCAAGGAAGAGCCTCGAGCTCTTCCGTCCGATACATTTGCTTATTTATCGTGGACTCACGGTCGCGTCGATGGAGCGACGAAATACGACGAAATACACAGAAAGTACTTCACGGCTTCCAACCTCTAGTGAACATTTTCGACTCTACTGCTATTCAGATAAGTATGTACATTCAGAAATTTTACGTTTTTAAATTTATTCGGTCAACTTAACAAACCGAGATACCTAGTGTACCTACAAATTCTCAGTCATTGGCATAGGTACTTATGCTCTATAGATATGTTTATTGCATGAGCGCTAATACCGTGCTGCTCTGTGGCTAGGCAGTACACCTAGCCGCAAGCCGTTAGTGTAGCTTGTTGTTTTATGGTTACCATGACGTGAACCAACTATTGGTGTACAACTACCAAGTAGAAAAAATTTGTTAGTTTCAAATGTAAACTCTGTCAACAATTTCTCCTCTTATTTGCTTTATATGGCTAGCGAAGCTATGGTGCTTCGCTAGCAATACAATTCAATAACAATAAAGTCTATATAAAACATGTATGATAATAATAATTCATTCATTATGGCTAACGCATTACTTTTAATAACGGTTCCCGAGTAATTCAAAGTTTGACCCTTATCCTCTCCTAATTCCACCAAAAATGTATTTTCATTGTAGACTTCTTATTCAAAATTATCGGGTCGCCATTGAATTTGTCGACATCGAATAGCTATTGATAACAGGCTTACATGTGTCCAACAAAAGCAAACAACTTTGTAGCGCCGCAATGGCTTCCCGAGCCGAGTGCGAGGTACAAGTAAAGAATGAGGAAAAGCCCTTCTTATATCCGCGGGCGGTCGAGGCGGCTACGTCCACGTACGCCTAATTTAATCCTAAACTTATTGAAATAAAAACGACATAGGTTTTGGACAGGTGCCGCAGGCAAGGAGCGCGGCCGGGGACGCCACGGTCGGGGAGGCAGTCACAGGTGGCTCCGATGGTCGCGGCGTCGTTAAAATTTACATAAAGTCTCAATCCACGACGACGGGCGCCGCTGCCCACCCCACGTTTATGCCACATTTAGTAATTTTATGATAATTTCGAAAACGGTACCGCCACCCATCGCATTATACTAATAGAGGAATCCACCGTAGAACGCCCATGCAACGCCGAAAATATTCGACCGCCTTCAAAATAATAAGTTTCGGTCGATAAATCGCGCGGAACGTAAAACGGACGTGAAGTTTTGGAAAAATTAATAGCAGATGTGTTTTTGAAACCTACTGGGGTGGGCAGTTGCGCTGAAAGTGAGGCGCATAAATCCACTCGCTGGGACGTTTTTTAGGAATGCTTTTGATTAATAGGGCATAAAATCGAAGTGTGCGCCAGTAAAAAGTTTAATATTTAACTTTTTTACTGCGAAACCCGTCGAAACGGGAGAGTTTTGCTATCCAATTTCATGCAAATGGATACTAGACGAAATTTACAACAGACGTCGCCGCGTCGTGTATCGGTTAAGACGCTGGGGACAAACAGGAGGGAAGGAGGTGCGGAGGAAATAAAAATGAACTGTGTCGTTTGTTGCAGTCGAACCTGACACACCTGCCGCGTCACGAGTACGTGCCGGGCATCGGCATGGGCGTCGCGAAGTGTCCGTACGACCCGGCGGACAACTCGACTGCGCTATGGGTGGAGCGCGGCAACCCTGGCTCGCTGCCCGCCCTATACTCTGGCACTAACGCGGAGTTCACTAAGGCCGACACCGTTATCTTCCGCACTGACCTGCACAATTTGACGACCGGACGACGCGAGTTCTCGTTCAAACGAACGCTCAAATACGATTCCAAGTGGCTTGACAGTAAGTATCATACACTTGTCGTGCAGAATACTGATTTTGGATGTCGCTGCGATATTTTAGTGGTTGTATAATGTATGCCTACTACAGTATATTACGATAAATTTATATATTTGTTGTTTATTGTTGTACAGAAAGGTTTTATTAATAACCTTATACATGAAATAACACAAAGTTCATAGTCGACAACATAGGTAGGTATGTTAAAACATAATAAAATAAACTAATAAAATTTAATATGAAACAAGTACACATTAATGCAACAAAAACAACAAAAAAAATACTAAACATGCCACAAAAATAATAATAAACGATAATAATAAAATAATGACATTCAATAAGTCGCAATGAAATTCCGATACACATGCAGAAATTCATTCCATTCATCCCCAAATATGTCATAATTATTTCCACGAATAAGTGAAAAAGATTAATTAAAAAATCACAAAAATAACTTGAGGATATAATACGTGTGTAAAATTATCGGATATGATTAGATTTGCATTCTAATCCAGAATTTACAGCTCGTATGGAAACCATTGAACTCGCAAATCAACGCAAAATAGCTTAGTGATTGATCGGGCATCGCTCATTATCGCCGGAGGCTTCAATAATCAGAACAACTGTAACAATCTAACAATTATCGTCGATTACACGATTTACCCTGAAATTGGCCTGTTTGCAACTAAACAATGGAAATTAAACTGTTTTCGCTCTAACGAGCTGTAATGTGGCCCCAATCTTTGGCCGTTAATTTGTGTGCCACAATAACACCCGAATAGAAATTATGCCCCAACAAATTCGCTTAATTTTCGTTAATATTGCTTTGTTCATTACCGTCGTACCTTTATTGCCGTCGTTTCAAATGCCACTACCAGATAATTGTGCTACTTTATTTATAAACTGTGATTAAATCTTTCTGCTTTAATTTGAATCTGTGTTTATTTCCTGCTTTTTTAACTAATTAATTACATGATGGGCTAAAACGTTATGGTGCCAAGAGGGAAATGTAATTTTAGACCTTATAAATCATATTATATATCATAATTTGAGTCATTCTTGCCACCTTCGATAAATTCTCTCCTTTACTGCGAGTTGACATATTGAGAATTCCGACAGACATTAAGTCCGCCCTTTGTCAGATATAACAAAAAAAAAAAAGCAATGACATAAGGTTCTTAAAACTGTAGTTATATAAAATACGTTTCTTAATCCTGTAATCATTCGACATCTGAGTGAACAATTTAGCGTGAAATATCACAATTAGTGTATTGCTAAACAAGCATCAAAATGCAAATCAATCAAATGGGTTACCCACAGCTCACGGGGAAACAATTGCTCAATCACACATTGTTCACAAAACACAATGTTGTCTAACTAAAAAATCATTGTGACCGATTTTAGTCACCTATTTGTGGTGTTCCGTGTGTACAATCAGTTTATAACATGAACTTTCATGCAAATGCAGTAATTGTAATCGTAACATTGTCTACAATTTTTCATTGTCGACCCTGTATCCTTGACCTAAACATACTCGTAATAGTACCTATCAAAACTAAAGGTCCCGGGTTCAATTCCCGGTCGGGGCACACATTTAGAGAGTAACATATTAGCACGGTAATTATGATACTATTGCTGTGGTATTATTGATGTCTTATTTGTGTTGTCCATGTTCTTGCCACCCACGATTCAAGGTGCGTGCGTGGGTTTGAGTGTGTAAGCGTTTTTCTTTTTTTTGTATGGTATTTTTTATTACTTCTTTAATGAATTCATAGTAATAGATAGTTGTGATTTTAAACTTTAATCATGACGGCGGAAAATATTTTAACCGTAAGAGATACTAACTTTTTTATACATATAAAATACATTACGAACTTACATTTTAAATGGACACAAACTTAATTAACACGATTATTGGATTGAACTAACCATCAAATTATAAGCGAAATTATATAAAGAAGCAATATTGCGAACGTCTGCCGTTCTATATTAAAATTTGAGGTACCCCAACACATGTCAGAGCGACGCACCTTAGACAAAAGCCGTATGACAATGAATAAAGATATTGCAGGCAAGCCGTGCGCTCGTAATCCTTAACACGTGGCGATTTCATTACGAGGCCTACTAATAAGTACTTATTAATGCGAGCTATAAAACCCCGCTATGACGTAATTGACACACAGCTTCATCTAATATTTATTACACATCACACATAATAACAGCAATTTGATACTGGAATTAATGTGGGAGCTCAGAACGCAGCACGCGTTTGGTTAAAACGAAATTTATTGTTAGTAATTATATAAAATATTATTTGCCTGTTTACATTTAACGAATATATTAGCAGCCATTAAGTAGTCCGTCTGCTTATTTATTGCTTGTTCTGGATTTGACAACAGAAATTAATTAGGTATGAAATTCCAACACGGTTCACAATAAATAGTTTATTTGATAATCTTAATATATATAATTCGAGTGTGAGTGTGTATGATACTGAACTCCTCCTAAACGGCTTGACCGATTTGGTTGAAATTTTTTGTGTGTCTTCAGGTGGATCCGAGAATGGTTTAGATTCACAATTGGACCCGGTAGGTGGCGTCGCTGTCGATATATCACCAAAACATTTTTTAATTATAAAGCGGTACGAAGTACGCCGGGACAACTAGTATTATATAAATAAAATAAACGCTTATACACTCATATATCAGTTGTACATAAGTTGACAAATATTCTCCGATATACCTTATCAAGTAAATAACTATTATTTATTTCGTATTTACCACTTCTCACTACTTGGCTGATTACTGTGTCCTTACCTTATCAAGTAAATAACTTATTCGTTGGTGTTTTAATAAACGTTGTATTATACGTATGAAAAGGCACACACACGCAGTAAAAATGAGTGGCAAAGTGATGGCAAACAAAAAAGATACTACTATGAAATATTATAATCAACGAAGTTATGTTCCAATTCTAACGTATTTTTGTATCCTCAGAGCCAAACTTCGTGGGAT